>JARQOC010000011.1:151438178-152038178 GCA_033576535.1 Allobates femoralis | reverse complement strand
AGAATCTTCAGTAAGCTGAAGATAGCATGGGAGCTGTACATAGAGTAGGGCAGGAGAGAGGGGCTGATGTGAATGAGTGGTGATGGAGGGGGAATAGGGTGATGAAAGTTGGTTGTGAGAGCACATAAGAAAACAAACAGTGAAATCAAAGACATGGTATAGATTAGAAGTGAATAGAGTTGTACACATTGTTTTAGTGGCCCTCTATGTCATTAACGTTCAGTCTTTCCCAGTCAATTCTGGTCAATTTCTGGTCTATTTCATATTTTGCCACTTTAAATCAGGCACTTTGTAGCAGACACATCTTGAGCAGACTAGAAGCAGCCCGAGATATGCTCAAAAAGTGAATTCAGGTGAGGAGCAGGGGGTAGGGATCTGAGCTTCATTAGCCTATCACCAATCAGGCCAAGACACATGGTGATTCACAGGCAACTAACTCAAAGGATCATAAAACAGTAGGGGGAAGTGAAATGGAGAGGAGAGGTACATTCATAATGGAATACAAAATATTTCAGCAGGGTAATTCTATCAGATAAGCAGCAAAGCAGGGTGAAGAACTATGTAGTTAAACGTACCACAGATATTTTAAGCAGGAAAATTGCATCATATAAGCTCCAAAGCTGGGTGCAGGACTATGTAGTTAAACCTACCTGTAGAGAGACACAGAATCAACATGATGATTAGGTGATGATCACAGCAATGCAGAAGGAGTATGATACATGGCAGGTGATGGAGCCCAGTTGCTTCATATCATGTAATTTCTGATCTATTTCGTATTTTGCCACTTTAAATCAGGCACTTTGAAGCAGACACGTCTGGAGCAGACTAGAAGCAGCCCCAGATTATGGGAAGGTTTAGGTGTATGCTGGAACTCGCATCACATAACGCGAATGAAGGCAGAAGAGGTGTAATGTATGTGCATTGCAATACATTATACCTAAGAGTAATGTAATAAAAATAAATGTCCCATATAGGGACCAAGTAAACAGGTGAAAAAGAGTAATAAAAATTGTAAAAATCTGAAAATAAAGAGAAAATAAAGAACAAAAAAAATGAAAAAAAAATATAACAAAAAATATGAATATTTCAGTAAATACAAAAATAAACCAAAAAAGTACACATATTTGGTATCAACACATCCGGAACAACCCGATATATAAAACTGTTACACTAGTTAACCCCTTCAGTGAATACTGTAATAATAAACTCCAACACACCCGGCAAAATCAAGCCGTCACATGACTTTGTCAGCAGAATAATAAAAAAGACTATAGCCTTTAAAATTTGGTGATGCATCAAACCTTTGTTTTGTAAAAAAACATTTTTTAATGGGACACATAGTAGCTAAACTACTTTAAAAAAAAATGATAGTATTCTGGTATTGCTGTGATCGTGATGCCCTAAGGAATAAAGTCACCATACGACAGGGGTGGGGAACTCCAGTCCTCGAGGGCCGCAAACAGTTCAGGTTTTCACGATTTCCTTAGTATTGCACAGGGATTGGAATCATCACCAGTGCAAGTGATTATGTTATCACCTGTGCAATACTAAGGAAATCCTGAAAACCTGCACTGTTTGCGGCCCTCGAGGACTGGAGTTCCCCACCCCTGCCATATGACTTGACTTAAGCTCCTGTCACACGCAATAGTGATCCTGACAACGATAACGATCCTTAGGGATCATTGTTTGTACACTGGAGTCAGCCCTAGTTGAGTAGCAGCTAAAGATCTGAGAAGACTTTCCGTGTGTGTATAATCTTCAAGAGTTAATAATTAGTATGTAAAATCGGAGATCTAGCGCTTACTGTAATTTTATGACCCACTGGGATTTAAAAACCAAACAATTAATTAAAACATTTTCATTTTATTTTCATCAATTCTAAAATCAATCAATTTTTTATATAATTTGATATGGCATGCAATCTTTGTATGGATTTGCTTAATTAGTGGAACTCCAGAACTCACCTGGTGTTTGCTATTGTTGCTCTGAAAAAACGTTTCCTATCGTGGTCATCAATGGATAGACCTATGGATACACCTTTTAATTAGTTTGCTTAAACAGCTATGCACTAATTAGTTATAGACTCTTCATGGTGTTGTTTTTTATATTTTGTACACGCCTTGTATGTTTCCTGTTTATCTTTGGTTCTGTTGTTTGTGTGTGTGGGTTAGCTTCTTTCTCCTTAGGGATCGCTAGTCCATCACTTTGGATCGCTGGTGAGATGTCAAATAGTGAGATCTCACCAGCGACTCAGCAACGAATGGGAATGATAGGAGGTCATTAGGAATTGTCACTCTTGGGAGGAGTATTGAGATCGTTGGTCGTTGTCCCTTTTTTTTTTTTTTTCCCATTATTTGGTTTTTATTGGGTAAGTTTCTTTACATGGACAGATAAAACATGTACAACAATAATACAGAAGGAAAGAAACCAAGGATGAGGCGGTCAAGTGGGGGAAGAACGGGGGTACGAGCATAAATTGAGTTGAGAAAGGCATCACGGAGGCACGGCACCACAGGCACGGTATAAATGTGCATGGTTACACCCGTGCGACGGGGTGTTTAAATGTATAGGAGTCTGAGTTACTAGGGCGCAGATTTTTTGGGACAAGCTAGATTGAGGAGCCGCCAAAGTGACCGTGTTTAGTAGTGAGTACGATCAAGTTCAGTCGTTCTGCTGACTCATGTGCCGGTGGTCATTTTTAGAGCTTGAGCAGGTTCGTCCCCATAGTGGTGAAGAGGGTGATAGGAGTCCATGAGTTTGTCTTCATCCATCCTTCCCAAGCGGCACCACCGCCACTATGATCTTTGCCACTTAGAGGCGTGATATCATCAGGGCAAGAGTAAAGGTTAGAGTGAGAAGAGGAAAAAGGAGAAGAGCCTTAGGTCAGGGAGGGGGAGGACGGGGGAAGAAAAAGGGGGGGGGGATGTGGGAAAGGGAAGTTGGGGAGGGAGGTAAGGAGGTATTGAATACCGGCTGCATTCCCTTCATTTCCATACCAGAGGTCCGAATGCGTGGATGATTTAGCTTAGCATGGTAGCCGCAGCGCCAGGGGGTGACGGGCCCAAAGGTCCCATGCCTCTGCGACATATCTCCTTGCTCCCCGCTCCAAGGCCAGATAATATTCGTGTGTAAAGATTACATTGATTTTGTTTGTTAGATCTTTCATTGTTGGTGGAAGTGGGTCTTTCCATTTGGACGCCACGCAAAGCCTGGCAGCCGTCAGGACATAGGTCATCAGTCTACGGATCACTGGGGGGAAAGGCATGACGCCCAGGTGTAGTACTGCAACCTGGGGCTCAAGTGGGATCGAGGTCTCAGTCACCGTGTTCAACAAGGAGGCCGTGGAGAGCCAGAACTGACGTATCTTCGGGCAGTCCCACCACATGTGGGAGAGAGTACCGGTTTGACCGCACTGTCTCCAACATAGGGGAGAGGCGTTTTTGGTGAACTTCGCTAGCCTCACTGGGGAGGAGTGCCAACGAAGGTGAATTTTCTTGGTTAGTTCGATATGGTTGAGGCAACGCGACGCTTCCAGAACGCTATGAATGGAGTCCTC
This sequence comes from Allobates femoralis, assembly GCA_033576535.1. Classification (NCBI taxonomy): domain Eukaryota; kingdom Metazoa; phylum Chordata; class Amphibia; order Anura; family Aromobatidae; genus Allobates; species Allobates femoralis. The sequence goes on along the minus strand of JARQOC010000011.1, from coordinate 152,034,622 downwards.
CCAGTCCTCTGAGGACGCCGTGAAGCACAGCTCTTCTTCCCAGGCCCTGACATGTGCAGGGATGGGGGAGGACTCGAATTCTGTGAGATCCGCGTAAAGCTGCGCGAGTCCCCTTTTCGGGGGCGGGTCGTCAGATAGACTGCGTCGCAGGGCCGAGGGAGCTCTTGGAGGGGACAGGTTATGTCCAAATTCCGAAGAACGGATCAAATGTTGCACCTGCAGGAACAATAGGAATGTGTTCCGGAGGGCTGGGAAGCTCACGGCAAAGTCCTCCCAGGACATGAGGCGAGGGCCGGCCATGATGTCCCCCAAGGTCTGCGGGCCGCCACTCCAGGGGGAGAGGTTCAAGGAGGGGATGAACCACTTGAGAGCCCCCAGAGGAAAGGCCTCCGTGGGGATCTTGGTCCACTCCCCCCTCAAAGCTCCCAACACCCGGAGAAGCTCGGCGACGGTACCCGGTATCCCATTCGGGGAGACCACTCCCGCAGTCCTCGCCACAATGAGGCTCCGGATAGAGCCCTTCTCAACCATCGCCTCCTCGAGCTGCCTCCATCCCTGGGGATTTGTCTCCCTCCACCATCCCCCAGCCGCCTCCAAGATCGTCGCTCTCCGATATCTTTCTACGTCGGGGACTCCCATACCCCCGTTTGTTAGGTGTTTGCACATGACCGATTTTTTAATTCTCGCCGGTTTGTTAGCCCACACACATCTACTGATGAGCGCCTGGAGTCGCGCCATCGACCCGGACGGGTAACGAATCGGGACACAACGAAACATGTAGAGGATTTTTGGCAACCACATCATCCGCACAGCCTGGATCCTAGCCATGAGCGACATTGAGGATAGCGGAAAGCTTTCCAGCGCCCGGGACAGGTCACCAAGGATGTGCGTGATGTTTTGTAGGGCTACCGTCGTAGAGGAGCTTAAAATAATCCCCAGATACTTGATCCCTGCGGGTGTCCATCGGAAGGGGAATGTTCCTGACAAACGCGTCGTTTCCTCCCTCCCAACACCAAGAGGTAGGAGCTCCGATTTGGAGATATTCAATTTGTAGTAGGAGATACCTGCGAAGTGGTCAAGCTTTTCCAACACAACTGGGAGGGAGGAGGAAGGGTTTTCCGTCATTACTATGACATCGTCGGCATACAACCCCACCACATGCTTCCTGGAGCCCACCACAATCCCAGAAATCCCTGGGTCAGATCGTAATGACATCGCCAGGGGTTCCATGAGGAGGGCAAACACCAGGGGCGAGAGGGGGCAGCCTTGCCGGGTGCCATTCGTAATGCGGAAAGGTCTGGAGACCTGTCCAGATGCAAGAACCCTGGCACATGGGTTGGAATATAGGCTGAGGATGGCCGACATGATAGGGCCCGAAAACCCGAAAGCGGAAAGTACCTCCCGGAGGTATCCCCAATGTACCCTGTCAAATGCTTTCTCGGCATCAAGAGACAGGAATACAGTGGGGACCCCCCTTTTTTCCGCCACCTCTATCAGGTCGAGCATCCTCCTTGTGCCATCCATGGCTTGGCGACTTCGTACGAACCCCACTTGGTCAAAGTCGACCAGGAGCGAAACTGCATCTCCAAGCCGGTTAGCAATCAGCTTGGCGTATAATTTAAGGTCGGTGTTGAGAAGGGAGATAGGGCGAAAGTTTTCAGGTCGATCGAGATCCTTCCCCGGCTTAGGTATAGTGGTTATTGTGGCTTCCAGCGCAGAGCTGGGAATGGAGCCCATCGACTGCCACTTGTTGAAGAGATGAAGCAAGTACGTGGATAGGATGTCGCCGAACATGCTGTAGTATTCGTTAATGAACCCGTCCGGTCCGGGGGCCGAGCCCCCCTTAGCTGCCCTTGCCACCCCCTCCACTTCCGCAAGCGAGAAAGGCCTGTTTAATGCCTCCAAGGCCTCCAAAGGGAGCGAGGGGAGGTGCAGTCTGCCCAAGAAATCAGAGATCGCCTCCGACGTGGGCTGAGGAGTCGAGGGATCATCTCTCAGGTTGTATAGACCCTCATAGTAGGACGCAAAAACCTCCACTATCTCCCCTGGGTGCCTAACCAATGTGCCCCGAGCATCTCGTAGTGCCGAGATCGCCGAACGGGCTACTTTGCGTCGAAGTCTGTTTGCAAGCAGTTTCCCGGCTTTGTCCCCGGATTCGTAGTATTTTGTTCGCATTTTTCGTAGGCCAATTTCATGCAGGTAAAGCAAATGAGAGCGCAACTGAGTCCTGATGGAGCGGATTTGGGTCAGGAGGTGTTGGGAGGGCGACTTTTTATGGAGATCCTCTAGTCTGTGCAAATCAGAGAGCCAGCCTTCCATCAGGCGTTCCCTTCGTTTTTTGGCCTGAGAGGCCTTTTGGAGAAGGAGTCCGCGGAGGACCGCTTTGTGGGCATACCACAGCGTGTCGTCCGCGATCTCCGAGTCGTCGTTGATGCGAAAGTAAGAGGAAATCGCGTCTGCGACGGACTCCACTACTGCGTTGTCCGCAAGTAAGCCCGCGTTTAGTCTCCATCGTCGGGGAGCGCCACCCTCCGACCCCAGATTTACCACCAGGTCTATCGGGGCGTGGTCCGACCAGGAGATCAGTCCAATCCCCGAGGACCCACAATGCTCCAGGGCCTTGTCGTTGACCAGGAAAAAATCAATCCTGGAGTATGTTTTGTGCACAGATGAGAAGAACGAGAAGTCCCTCTCCTCCGCGTGGTGGTACCTCCAGACGTCGTGGAGGCGGCGCTCCCGACAAAGGTCGCCCATTCCAACTCCTCTCCTGGTCTGCGCAGACGAAACGTCCATGCGCTGTTCCATCACCGCATTGAAATCCCCACAGATTATCAACCTGTTTGTGTCCTCCATCTCCAGACGTGTCAGGAGCGCTCTCGCGAATTTCAGTTGCCCTGTGTTAGGTGCATACGCTGTAACTATAGTGTAGAGTGCTCCGCCTATGTCGCGATCACGTATCTGCCTCCCGGGTCTGTGTAGACGGAACGGAGGGTGAACTGCACAGTGTGCTTCACCAAGATGGACACTCCCGCCTTTTTTTGCAGCGCATTAGCGTGGAAGGCATGAGGGTACTGTGTGTGTTTCAGCCTAACGTTGTCTGTAGCCAGGAGATGCGTCTCCTGGAGACATAGTATGTCTGCGCTTTGCCGCTTAGCCTCCCTCCATAGGAAGGAGCGCTTGGCCGGCGAATTTAGGCCTCGTACATTTAATGAAACAATTTTACAAGACATGGCGGGGGCGCTGGTGACGCGGGGGAGGAAGCCGGCAAGGAAGGAGATAGGACCTCCTCGGGGAGGAAGGGGAGGGGTAGAGGGCGAAGGAGAAGAAGAAGGAAGGGAGGGAAAGGCGGGAAGAAAGGGCGCGAAAGAGAGGGCAGGGAAGAAGGGGGGAGGGGTGAAGAAGAGGTGGGAGATCTAGGAAAGAGTTTAGAGATCCAAGAAAGGAGAAAAGTCAGAAGGTAGTAACGTTATGTAAATAACACTAAAGCACACAAATTAGTGGACAGATCTGCAATACAGACAATGGTCTGCGCAGATTCCAAGCGGGGGTAGGGAGAGGAGGCGAAGGACCGGCTCAGCCGGAACCTAGGTCCCCAGACCCCACTACACACCGATTAAAGTAACACTAACCGGTGGAAAGTCCAAGCAAGCGGAGGTCATAGCAACCGACCCAATTCCGCCGCAATAGTCCCGAACTTTAACAGTTCTTGTCTGCTCTGTGGATTCACGCAGAATTGTTGTCTCCTGGAGCCGCTTGCTCGTCTGGTAGATCCTCTAGTGGAGGGGCCCTGGCGCCTTCCCCTCTCCCTGGTGAGGCAGCAGGGAACAGGCGCCATGATCGTAGTGTTTTCCGCAGAAACGTTGGTGAGGCGAATGAGTGTCGTCTGCCGTCAAATCGAATGTTCAGGGATACCGGCGAACCCCAGGTGTAAGGGATGCCTCTGTCACGGAGGATCCCGCAGCTGGAGGCAAACTCCCTCCTTCGGGCTAGGGTCCCAGGGGACAGGTCCTGATACACCGCCACACGGGCGTATGGGCCTCGTATAGGGGGGCCCTGCCGCATCCTGCGGAGGAGCTGGTCTGCAACCCCGGTGCGATGCATACGCACTAGGATGTCTCTGGGTGTCCCCGCTGGGAGGCCTCGTGGTTTGGGGATCCGGAAGGCCGACTCAATCTCTAGATGAGCCGGGGGAGATTAGAGAGAGCCGTCAATAGGAAGTCCTTCGCCAGTTCTGTAGGGCTCTCCGCTTCTCCAGCCTCAGTGACGCCTCGGAGTTTAAAGTTATTACACCTTAGTTTGTCTTCGAGATGGTGCAAGACATTGTTGATGGAGCTAATTTCCTTGTCTATAGTCGCATAATCGTCGGCCAAATTGTTGTGCGCCTTCGCGATCTCTCCTATCTTTCCCTCCAAATGATCCGTGCGTTCCGTGATCGCTCTCACCTCCTCTCTAACGGAGCCCAGGAGTGCCGCTATTTCGGTCATCATGGAGTCCCGGAAGGAACCCAGAAGCGCCTTCAACATGCCCTGAGTTACCGGGGCGTCGTCATCAGACGTAGGCTGTTTCGATTTGCCTCGGGTGTTTGGGCCTGGACTGGCCGAAGGTCTGGAGTCCAGGGAGAGGCGTTCGGTAGCCGGCGCCATCTTGGGGAGGGTGGCTCGTGGTGGGTCGGGGGAGAAGTAGTCCGTGAGCCGATTCCCAGCTGGGGGCCGTTTAGACGCTCTCTTCGACATCTCACCGGAGGCAGTAATGTTAGGAGAGGTGGTTTGTTCGGTTCAGCGTGGATCCGAGCAGCTGGGACGCCGTTTGATCGTCGTAGGACGGGTCGGTTGCCGGAGCTCTTTCAATGTGCGACCAGCGCCATCAACAGCTGGACACGCCCCCCCGTCGTTGTCCCTTTTAAACACAGTGATACAGTGTTCCCAGCGGGAGACCAATGACCTAAAAATGACCTAGAGCTTTTTGTAACGATCAGCGATCTCACAGCAGGGACCTGATCGCTGCTAAGTGTCACACATAACAAGATCGTTAGAGAGATCGCTGTTACGTCACAAAATATGGGACTTAACAAAGATCTCGGTAACGATCTTGTTATGTGTGACGGGGCTTTACAGTATACTGCAAGGTGAAAGGCGTAAAGAAAATGAATAACTAAAGCCAATTGTTCAACTGCTGTTAATTTGTTCACTCTGTCTTCCAAAGATCACAGTAACTATAGGGGGTGAGACAATGCGCAAATTGGGTCTTATCTCCTTACAGATAACGGCAAGAACCTTAAGGTCCTGTCACACATAACGAGATCGTTAACGAGATCGTTGTAACAGCACAGATTTTTTGATGCAACAACGATCCCGCTAACAATGTTGTTATGTGTGACGCGTACCAACGATCTGGCCCCTGCTGTGAGATCATTGATCCTTACATACTGCTCATTTTTACGTCATTGCGCTCCTGCTAGGAGCGCTACATTGTTGTGTTTGAAAGGGACAATGACCAACGATCTCAATGCTACGCTATGGAGTGACAATTCCCAACAACGTCGGTATAATTCTGGATCGTTGCTGAAGTCATTGGTGATATCGCTGGTGAGATACCTGTTTGACATCTTAACAGCGATGTGAAAACGACGCACAAGTGATCGTGCCAGCTCGTATCATTATCGGTATCGCTGGTGTGTTGTTATGTGTTACAGGGGCTTAATTAAAAGCTTGAATTGAAAGCGTTACCATGCTCCTTCCTCAGGGACAAAGGAAGGAGGAAGGCCCTGAGGAAGGAGCATGGTAATGCTCCGAAACGCGTAGAACTAAAGAACACGTGTTGAAACCAGTGTTCCAGTTTCTGGTTTCATTCATTCAGCAGCGCGGATCCTGAGACACTTCGTCCCAATGCAACTAAAGATCACAGTAAGGCATGTCTAAAATTTATCCTGCATTCTATTCTCAGTGCTTATTAGTGATTTTCCATGTAAATCGTTGAAAATATTATTCAGACAATATTTCCAACAGAAAATTCACTATAATGAGACAGATGGAATCACTTTGAAATCCCATCTGGCTTGTTGTTTGGTGGCGTCCATCTTTTTACATGTGTTTTTAGGTGTGCACAAAAGTGTGGTTAACAATAGTTTTGTGCACTTTTTAAAAGAAGGACACCTCTTAACAGAGGCCAAATAGAGTCCGGAGTAACTCTGCTGCCTCATTAGTGAATGAATCCACTCATGCATTTTGGAGTTGTAGATAGGAACCCTAATGCATAGAGCACAGAATGAATGTGAACTGATCCAAAATGTTCTGTACCCAAATCGCCACCAATAGTATTCAACTCAACCCAGGGGTGGACCGTCACGCCCGGTGGCCCTGGTGCAGGTGAGGACCGGGGGGGTGTTGGGGTGCTACTTGGCGCCGGCGCCCGGGGGGGTGCTGATGGCCATCGGCGCCATGGCCCGGTTGGGGGGTGCTACTGGAAGCCACTGGAAGCCGCTGGAAGCCGCTGGGAGCGGTGCTCTCCTACCCGGTGAGCTGCGCCGGGCGCTTGTAGGGGCAGAGCAGAGGGGGGGCGGGATCAGGCACGGGAAGCAGGAAGCTCTCTGCTTCCCTTGCCTGATCCTCCTCTCCTTTGTCGACGGCTTGCGGGGGTCGGCTGGGGGCCCCCTCCAGGCTTGAAGGGGCCCCCTAGCCGGTCGGGGCCCTGGTGCAGCTGCACCACGGTAGCTCCGCCCCTGACTCAACCCACAAAAAATCAATTCCCCACTCAGGTCCGTCATCTGTTAAGGGAAATATAGGTAGTTTTCATGTTACTGGTAGCACATTGGCTCTGAAAAAGTGCAATGGCTCCCCCCACCTAAAATATATGGCTCCCCTCCTCCTTCTGAGCAACACAATGTGCCTAAACCAATGAAGTTAACATTCACATGTTCAGCATTGTCCTAGTGAGGAAGACTGCTTAATTTACGGAGTGTGTGTCTCCAAAAGCACGAGCTGGGCACAATGTATGGGCTCTACAATGCATTGGAAACTACAAGGCCTTATTATGCAATTTTTATTTCTGCAACATTCACTGTATTTGAGTCCATGACTGTTTTCCAGAAACAAAATCATCATTACACCCGTAGCTTCTCTGGTACTTAAGGGCTCTGCAAATAGAGTCCTTAGCTACTTTAGGAAAACCTGTGCTTCAAAAGTCAAATGGCGATCCTTCCCTCCTGAGCTCTGCCGTGTGGCCAAACAGTACTGTACAGTCACATGTGGAGTATTCCAACGTCCAGGAGAAATTGTGTAACACATTATGTTTTATCTGTTTTGCCTGTTTTATCTATTCCCCTTGTGAACATTTGCAATCTGGGACTGAAACATTTTAGTGATAAAAATGTAATTATTTTTCTTCAGTACCCAGTAGTATAAAATTTAGTGAAACACCTGAGGTGTCAATATGTTCACTGCACTCCTAAATTCATTAATTCATTGAAGGGTGTACTTTATAAAATGTGGTCACTTGTGGGGGATTTCCACTGTTATAGCACCTGCAAACCAATCCAGCAATCCTGAAGTCCAATATGTTGATCCTTCCCTTTTCAGCTTTGCACTGTACCTAATCAGTAGTTCCCAACTACATTGTGGGTTTTGGAATATTCTGGAAAAATTACACAAAAAACTGTGTGGTGCATTTTTTTCTTTATAAAAATGAAAAACATATGGCTAAAACAACATTTTAGTAAAAAAAATGTAATTTTTCTTATTTTACTGCTCAATGGTATTAAAGTTAGTTACAAACCTGTGGTATCAATATGATCACTGCACCCCTAGATGAATTCATTGAGTGGTGTAGTTTGTAAAATGGGGTCCCTTATGCGAGTATGCTTTTCTGGCATGCCAGAGGCTTTGCTAATGTGGCATAGCACCGTTCTGGCATTTGCACTGGGCCTCAAAAGTAGTTCTCAACCTTGTATATGGGGTGTTGGCGAACTCAGACCAGATTGTGTAACAAATTGTACCATTCATTTTCTTCCATTACCTTTTTGAAAATTAAACCTTTGGGGCCAAAGCAACATTTTAGTGGACAAATGGTAATTTTGTGTTTTCACAGCCCACTGTTAAAATATTTTGTGAATGATGTGATTGTTAAAATTGTTCAAACACTCCTAGATGAACTCCATCATAGGTGTAGTTTACACAACGGGTTGACTTGTGGAGGGGGGTTCTACTCTTTTGGAATATCAGGGGATCTTCAAGTGTGATATGATATCTGCAATATATTCCATCAAAAATGGCGCTCCTAAATTCAAATAGCGCTCCTTCCTTCTGAGCACTGCTGTGCACACAAAAAAAGTTTTCTACCACATATGAGGTATCGGTAAACTCAGAAGAAATTGAGAAACAATTTGTATGGACCATTTTTCCTGTTAGCTTGTGAAAGTGAAAATTTAGGCTTAGAGGAACATTTTTGTGGTCAAAATTTATTTTTTAAACATTCACGCCTCAACATTATAAAATTCTGTGAAGTTACTTTGGGTTGAAAGTGCCCACCACACATCTAGATACATTCTATGAGGAGTTTAGTTCCATAATGGGGTGAATTGTGGGTTATTTTAATTATTTAGGCACATCACAGCATCTGCAAACATCACATGGTGTCCACTATCTATAACAGCCAATTTTGTGAACCAAAATTCAAATAGTGCACCTTCCATTCTGAACCCTGTCGTGTGCCCAAACAGTTTAGGGAAAATCCCTGTACTCAGGAGAAATTACATAACAAGTTATTTTGTCCATTTTTAATGTTCCCCTTGTGAAAATGAAAAAAACGTGGGTTAAATCAACATTTTTCTGGTAGATATGTATTTTTTTCATTTTCATGACTCAACATTATAACATTCTGTGAAGCACCTGAGGGCTCAAGTTTAGCTCTAAAGCAATATTTTTGTGGTAAAAAGTAAAATTTAGATTTTTTTTCCTTGTACATTGCTTTAGTTCCTATGAAGAGCCTAAAGGCCGCTTTTACACGTCGCAATATCGTTCCGATATTGCATACGATTTCACGGGAGCGCGTACATTTTTGGCACTTGCCCAAGATCACATAGGAGATGTCACACAGGGAGATATCAGCAGGCAACGCAACTAAGATGTAGAACACCCCTTTTTCACACTGTGTCTGAGCAGCTCAGGGAACGACCAATTAACATTGTAGTGAATGGGGGAAGTTGCGCTCCAAATCGTAGTTGCGCTGTCACACAGCACGATCCTGCCACATCACCTAGCCAATATTGCACGGTTGAAGAGCATGCACAATCCAAAAATGATATCGTAGTTGCATCGTTTTTGAGTTGCGTTGCCCATTTACACGACACAACGCACGAACGATATCGACTGCAACACCCGTACCACGTGACTTTTTATCGTAGTTGCGTTGCGATATCGTGACGTGTGAAGCGGCCTTTAGGGTACCTTTACACATCGCAACATTGCATGCAATTTCACTTGCAACTTACTGGTTGCAGTGAAATCATGGACACATTGTTCTATTTTATTGCCATGTACAAATGTAACAATGTGTCCATGATTTCACTGCAACCAGTAAGTTGCAAGTAAAATTGCATGCAATGTTGCGACGTGTAAAGGTACACTAAAGGATTAATAAATGTTTTGAATGTTGTTTTGAGCATTTTGGGGGTGCAGTTTTTAGAGGGAATAATTGTTGGGTATTTTCCTTCACATAGGACCCTCCAAGTCACTTTAAATGTGAAGTGGTTCCTAAAAAAAATTCATTTATTCAATTTTGTTGGAAAAATTTTAAATTTCTGATAAACTGTCAAAAAATAGTTTACAGAAAAGGACATAATTAAAAAAAAACTCACTGTAAGCAGCCATAGGTAATCACAGGGTCAGATAGCAAATGCACTAGCACAAGTGTAGGGAACTCCAGGCCTCGAGAGCTGCACACAGTGCAGGTTTTCAGGATTTCCTTAGTATTGCAGGATGCAGCATGCCCCCCATGATAAAAGTGGGGGCAACACATGTGCAAAATACCAATGAAACAACTACTCTCAGCCTACTATAACATGGAAGGGATGATTGCAGTTATTAGACCTGGGCTCCAATCCAAAGTGTCTGGCTTATAGCCTATTGATCATGCCCATACTTTAATCAAAAAAACAAAAAAAGTATTTCAAAAATGGTGTTTATGTAAAGTAGACATTTGTCAAAAGTTATTTGTTAATGATTATTTGAGAAATAGCTATCTGATTTAAAGGAAAAACAATTCAAATGTCAGAAATTGGTAAATTTCCACATTTATTGTCAAGTTTTCATTATTTTCATAAATAAAAGCAAATCATGTCTACCAAATTTACCACTAACTTGAATATCAATGTGTCATGAAAAACTATTTTAGAATTACTGGGAAATATTGAAGTTTTTCAGAGTTAGGGTGAAGGCACACTGGCGTGAGACTCGCGCGAGTGCAATGCGTGAAAAAAACGCATTGCACTCGGGCCAGTGTTGCCCTATCAGGCAGGGCACACTGGTGCGAGTCCCCCGCACCTAACTCGCACTGCGAGTCAGAAGTGAGTGCAATCGCAGCATGCTGCGACTGCACGTGATTCTGACGCGCGTGAGCGCAATGCAAGTGTATGGGGGTGAGAAAATCTCGCCCCCATACAGCACACTGTGCGAGTGTGCAGCCAAAAACGCTTTAAACTTGCCGGCTGTCAAAGCCGGCAAGTTTAAATTTCCTTCTTTGCTGGTACAGTAAGCTATCATCTTGTACCGCTGTGACAGCAGCGGTACAAGATGTTTAGCTAAGACAATGATGATTGTAGTAAAATAATGTAGTCTGGGGTTATTTTACTGATTAACCCCATCAGCATCCTCTGGACCGCATGTGTGCGCAGAGGATGCTGAGAGGCTCTAAACCCAGTGCTGAAGGGGTTAATATGCAGCTGGTGTAGTGACACCATGTATGTGGAGAGTGTCCTCACTCTCTGCAGACATGGTGTCATTACACCATGTGTGTGAAGGGTTTAATTTTTATGTATAATGAGTTAAAAGAACTGTCGGGAAAGCCGGCTTATGTTACTGTCTATGGGGAGCTGTCCCCTCTCATGGTTCTGAAGCCACAGCTCCCCATAGACAGTAACATAAGCCGGCTTTCCCGACATTTCTTTAAACACATTATACATAAAAATTAACCCCTTCACACACATGGTGTAATGACACCATGTCTGCAGAGAGGGAGGACACTCTCCACATACATGGTGTGACTACACCAGCTGCATATTAACCCCTTCAGCACTGGGTTTAGAGCCGCATCAGCATCCTCTGCGCACACATGCGGTCCAGAGGATGCTGATGGGGTTAATCAGTAAAATAACCCCAGACTACATTATTTTACTACAATCATCATTGTCTTAGCTAAACATCTTGTACCGCTGCTGTCACAGTGGTACAAGATGATAGCTTACTGTACAGCACAGCGGGAAATTTAAACTTTCCGGCTTTGACAGCCAGCGAGTTTCGATTCCCGACAAATGCTGTCTGCGGTCCTTCAGGACCGTGGACAGCATCACAATCACGCACCACACACGCACTCACACCTCACAATCACAGCACACTAACATACATACAGCCAGCCACACTCACCACACGCACCATACTCACACCATACACACCCACAAACACGCACAGCACTCGCATCACTGTCATGCATCAAAAACGTGGCGTTTTTGATGCATGATAGTGTGCCTCCACCCTTACTGCTATATACACTGGTCAGACTTGTAAAATTTTACCTGATCAGGAAGGTGAAAACCAGGCTTGGGGAGAAAATGTTAATGTATCCAGAAAAGGGATTTTGCAATAGCAAGTTTACTTTGAATAAGTGCCATTTACCTTTGATGATGGTTTGCTTTTAGGAAATATAACATTTTGTTTAAATATTGCAGTCAGCTATAAGGCAATTGGGAAATCTAACATTTTCTTAGCTGTTTTAAATGTTTTTGGTGCGTCTTTGGGTAAATGATTTTTTTTTTTTTAAATAAGGCATTGTTTAATTATGCTGCTTTCACACAGCAGGATTTTCTCTGATCAGTGTCCATCCGGTAAGGGCCGCTTCACACTGCGGCACGATTCGGGGCTGTCCGGGAGGGCCCTGACAGCCGCGGACCGGATTAGAATACAGAACTGGAGGGCTAATATGCCCTCCGGTCCTGTGTGCAGCGCACGCAGCTGCAGCTGCTGACAGGTCAGGACCGCGGTGCCCGCGGTCCTGACTTATCAGCAGCGGGAACTGCATGCACTGCACACTGGACTGGAGGGCATATTAGCCATATATAGTGTGCCAAAACCAGGAGTATCTACAAAATTCAGAACTGGTGTCAATCTTTCAATTATAGTTTTTCTCTGCAAGTTCCTCTCCTAGTTTTAGCACACAAACCCGATGAACCCTGATCAGGGAAAAAACTGCAGAGTGAAACCAGTAAGGCCAGCTCTACACCGCGATTTTTCACTGTCAGGTTCTGTCCGGTGTTTTGTAGGATGCACCGGACAGAGTCTGACAGCCACAGACGAGCAGAACCGGAGGGCAGATTTGCTTTTTGCCAGCTTCATTGTTGGCGCTGTCCAGTGTTGAAATTTCAGTATCGCGGCTGCAAGGGAGCTGGCCGCGGTGCTGAAATTTCATCCGTGGAGCTCTCTAGGTGCTGAAACTCAGCGGCAGCTGCTTTTAACAGCCGCCACTGTTTCACTGCCGGGCATCCGGGAATCGGCACGATTTTCTGCGCCCATAGACTAACATGCTATTGGCGCCGGATCCAGGAGGATTGGGAGGATCTGGTTTTGTCCGATTTTTGCATCGGACACAAGAAATGCTGCAGTGTCCGGTTTGGTGTCCAATGCAAAAATCGTACAAAACCGGATCCCCCCGGAAAAGCCCCAAACCGGATGGCAAATAACAGACATCTGACCCCATAGGGAGACATGGGGGGCAAATTTGGATCTGGTGCTCTCCGATTCACACCAGACAGCTCTGGACCCGAAAAATCATGGTGTGAATCCGGCCTAAGAGTGGCATTGCTTTCCATAAGCTTCTCTGTGAGACTTGAAAAAAGACATTGATGGTACCTTTACACGCCGCCACAACAGGATGGATACCAACGGCTACTTCACGTGAACGAGCACGCCCGAACGGTTACCAACGGGAAACGCACCCTCTTTACACGCCGCCACAAGGTGCGCTACGCTACGCTACATCTACAGCTAGCTACATCGCCGGGTGTCTCAAGTAGCCATCTGTAGCTCATTTACACACCGCTACAACCAGCTACTATGGGCGTACCTGGTGCAGCAGGGATAGCACATAGGCGTGCTCCAATTGTGGATTACGAGACGTCCGTACGCTGATAGGAGAAAGCAAAAATACCATGATTGGGCAGGCATCGCAGGAGGCTGATTAATACGTGACGCTCGAGCAATTGTGTAGTGTGACTCGTCAGCTCCTTAAATATGCCGCCCTGTGCGGCGACAACCAATCGCAACGCAGCATCTTCCACCAATGATCGCAGATGGGGCGCGGTAACACGGAGCTTGGGTGACGCCTTAGGTACATTGCAGCTACATCGCCGGTTCTCCACAGTTCCCTTCTGTGGGTTCTTTACACGCCGATACAGCTCGCTACAATCGGCGATGTAGCCATCTGTTTATGGGCAGTGCACGGATACAGAGGTATCTGTAGCCGGCTGTGTCGTCCCGTCTTCAGACGCCGCTACTACGGGCGATATTGGCGCGACAAGCTACATTTGTAGCCTGTAGCGGGTTGTATGCATCCTGCAGTGGCGGCGTGTAAAGGTACCATAAGGGTATGTGCACATCAGTCGTTTTGTGGGCTGCTTTTGGACGTTTTCCGTCGGCGTTTTCCGCTCAGTTTTATGTTAATTTATGTTAATCCTACCCTCCGGTTGGATTAACATGCTAGTCAATGGATTTTAGAAAACTCTGTCTACATTACAACGTTTTTCTTCTGGTCGTTTTCAGTCAAAACTGAGTTTTTCCACCGGTTTCCAAAAATAGAGCAAGTGACTTCTTTCCTCCGTTTTTCCACCGGTTTCAGCTGAACAAGTGCACTAAAAACTCAGTTTTAAAACCGCTCAAAAAAAACGCCGACAAAACGCTGTAAAACCGGGCGGAAAACGAGCAAAAAACGAGCAAAAAACGAGCAAAAAACTAGGACACTGCTGAGCACAGAAAACTCAGTTTCTGCCAGTGTCCACCGGTTCCCGGTCGGTCTGCAGAAATGCAGAACCGACTGATGTGCACATAGCCTAAAATATGTAGAAAAGAATATATATAAAAGTACAATGCTTGAAAAAGAAGATTCCTAAAAGTAAAAAAAAAAAACTGTCACAAGGGGCCAAAAAATGATAAACGCACAGCATTTTTGAACCAAAGCCAGAAATGGATCCAGCAGGATAGAAGAGTATAAGTAATTCCTTCAAATCCCAGTTACTTTTAAATCCACTTGTAGATAAGGATCAAAAACAGTATCAAATCTGCAATAAACACCACGTCTTATTCTAGCCCCTGGCAGTATTCACACAATGGTCCTTTACTGACTTCAATAAAAACAGTGCATTACTTTTGAAAGTAAAGACTCGTTTTATTATTTCACATGTTTTTATCTGTAAAGAAAGCATTCTCTTGTGAATTCTTTATCTGAAACATTTTGGACACATTACTTAACTTGATGTAATCACTGACGTTGAAAGAATTAGTGTTTTTACAACAAAAAGAATATAAGTTGAAATCTATCAGTGACAACTCGGTACATTTCTAAGACACAAGGCATCTGGGATCACTGATTTTAACTTTTAGATACATCTCGATAATACAAAATCCTTTCCTTACATGCAAGCCTTTGTTAAATAGTGGCAAGCTAGAAATGATCATTGGAGAAATAATTCAAAACTTTACATGAAATGTTTAAAGAGGACCTGTCACCAAACCAGGCATGGTGATCTAATTACAGCACTGAATGCAGCATGTCTGCTGCATTCAGGCAAGGGGGCCCCAGCCCTTGAGCCCCCAGGTGCCCTGAGATAACACACTTTGAAAACTTACATTGTGGAGCCAAATAGGAGGTGGCTTGTGGCTGGAGCCAAAGGGCAGATTCATATTCCCTGTATGTTTAATCTGCCCACCGCTGCCTCCCTGATGCCAATCATTGTCTCCCTTGCCTGCAGCATAACACAGAGCTTATTGCAGTAATGGCCACTTAGCCCCACCCCCTGCAGTGATGTCACCGCTTATACCCGCCCTGCTCCATGGTTAACATAGAGCAGGGCAGGGAAAGGTGGTGATGTCAGAGCAGAAGGCTGGCCGCCTCGCCTCCTGCTGTGACATCACCGCTTATACCTGCCCTGTTCCACCGCCCTGTGGAGGTATTCATGCTGATCCTGTATCACAGTGACAGGGGGAGCAGGGTGCTAAGGGTGCAAAAGCACAGCAGCTGGTCTCTATTACATCGGCTGCTACTGCCCAGCGTGCTGAGAAAATGAGCACACCAAAGCAGGCTCCAAGGAGCTCCCTGTTGTGGCGTTTCTTCAGAAAATGTGCTGATGACAAGAGATGGGTGGTATGCATGCTGTGTTATCAGAGCCTGAAGTAAGGCTCTGAACCTGAGCACCACCTGCATGACAAGGCATCTGAATTCCAAGCATGAGCTGCAGTGGAGTACACAGCTGAAACACCGGGAAAGATCTGAGGCTCTTCCTGCTCCCTTTACTGCTGCTGTCTTGGCCCCTTCCTCATGTTCTCGATCAACAAGACCCCATGCCACAATAAGTGGATGTGACAGCACCATCACCACCAGCAGTGTCACGGAGCACATCTAAAGCTTCCCATCAAAGTGTTCAGCTGTCCACACCCCAAACCCCTGGAGAAAAAAAGAAAGTGCCCCTACTCACCCACAAGCCCTGGTCCTGACTGACAGCATTTCAAAATTTCTGGCTTTTAAAATGCTGCCATTCTGTCTGGTGGAGACAATTTGAAAAAATTAATTGTGTTTGCTGTCCTGTAGTACGTTCTTCCACCTTGACAATACTTTCCCAGATTTGCGCTGTGCAATGCCATCAGTGGCAAGTAGAGATGAGCCATCACCCTAGTGTTTGAATTCGATTCGATTCGCCGAATTGGGAGGTTGTTCATTGAATGTTTGTCGAATGTTCATCGAACACCGCCGAACACTGTCAATTTCCATTGAAAACAATGGCAGGCAAACACAAACACATACAAACACATGGAAAACACATAGAAAACACCTTCTAAAGTGTCCAAAAGGTGACAAACTACTCAGAAGATACAACAAAAATATGGAAAAGTGACAAGAACATATAAAAATCCGAAAAGAAAAGAGATAGACAAGTAAAAGGGGGAGGAGACACAGATATAGGCATGTCATGCCCTTCCAAAATCAGTTTTTACTCCAGTATTAGTAAGGCATCATGCACACGATGAGTATTTGGTGAGTTTAACTTCAGTATTTGTAAGGCCTGGTGCATACGATGAGTATTTGGTGAGGTTTTTACCTCATTATCTGTTTTTCCTCTTGCAGATGATGGATGATTATTTGGTGATTTTTCCTCCAGTATCTGTAAGGCCACGTTCAGAAGATGAGTATTTGGTGAGTGTTACTTCAGTATCTGTAAAGGTAGCTTTACCCTCAGAGATATATTGCCTGCAATTCACTGGTTGCAGTGAAATCATGGACACCTTGTTACATTTGTACACGGCCACAAAATGGAACAATGTGTCCATGATTTCACTGCAACCAGTGAATTGCAAGCAATATATATCTGTGTGTAAATGTACCTTAAGGCTTCGCGCAAGCGATGAGTATTTGTTGAGTTTTAGTTCAGTATCTGTAATGGTACCTTTACACGCCGCCACAACAGGATGGATACCAACGGCTACTTCACGTGCACGAGCACGCCCAAACGGTTACCAACGGGAAACGCACCCTCTTTACACGCCGCCACAAGGTGCGCTACGCTACGCTACATCTACAGCTAGCTACATCGCCGGGTGTCGCAAGTAGCCGTCTGTAGCTCAGCGTACCAGCTTTACACACCGCCACCACAGAGTGATCTGGGAGCAACAAAGTCAGGACGTAAAACAAATAGGCGTGCCACAGACCTGTACGCCGCGCCCAAACCACAACCATTGGCCAACACTACGGAGTTGTGATTGGGCACGACGGAAAGGGCGGATGGCCGAGACGTGCCGTACTAGTGATCGGAGTGTGGCACGGAATAAGCGGTTGTGAGCATGCCGAATGCATCGAAATCGATGGTAATGGGTCACGCTAGAGCGGTGGCCAGTCACATACCCCGTGTGTATCAAAGTAGCGGTCCGGGGCTATGTGTGCGTAGTACAAGTGTTTGCCTTGTCACGCACGATCAGCGCTTGTGACAGCGGCGTGTGCCGATTGCACTGAGGTGCGTTTGTGTGACACACAGTAGCGGCTTACAACACACAGTATGTGCGTTTTCTGTAAAAATTCTATCTGTGTCAACTGTGGCGAAGTATGTGTGAATACAGGCTGAATGGGGTTTAATATATGTGCTGACAGATGTGAATGTAGTGGAACAGCTCCCAAGGCAACATGTCAAAGATCTGTGTGACAGTGTATTTGAAAACACCTGACAAGAATATGTCCTGCATCAATGTGCTGTGTGCAGGGGACCCTCTGCCTACAACAAAATAAAGGATCATGTACGCACAATGGCCACAAACACTGTTGGCCAAAATACTTTCACAAAAACATGGCTACCCACACATATTGTGTGCACAATCCCAGCCAATAGGTGGCTCGGACATCCCAGGCCCCCACCCAACCCTGCATCACATTGCCCTCCTCCACCAAGTAATCAGGCTCACACAGATGATTTTGGATCCAACATAAAAAGGTTTAATATATTGCATGAATGTTGACCTTGTCTTGTGCAAACAAAATATACAGAAAGTAAAAACAATGTACAATTAAAGAGCATGTGACATTCATCAGCCACATTAAACGGATAACCAATTCACCACACATTGAAAACTGTGCAGGGCAAAAAAAATGTTACAAAAACAACCTAAACTAACTAACTAACTAAATAACGAAACCTTATGCACATAATGAAAACAAAGATCATGAAAATGGTCAACCAAAAAGAAAAGGGGTGCAGCTAACCTGCTGTCACCTCCATAGCAACCTGAAAACCAACTCCCAGAGCCAGCCACATTATATGGCCTGGTCCTGCCAGCTCACTGCACCAGACCCATTGAAGTAGGAGCAGTAAGCGTCTCTACTGTCCCTGGCCTCCTGCCGAGTGCGGCCATGGCTCTGCGGCTGGAGTGGCACAATCACATGGCCATCATCACGCCAAGACCCTGGACGGAGCTCCCCTGTTGTAGCGTCTGCATGATCCACATAACCTCCTGGCGTGTATGATGCTCTATCCCTACGACGCAGGAAGTTATGCAGCACACAGCAGGCCACCACTACCGCGTCAATAGACTCCGGTTTCATATGTATAGGCGTATGAAAAATCCGGAATCTATTCGCCATGATCCCAAACGCATTTTCAACTACACGGCGGGCCCGGGATAGCCGGTAGTTGAAAATGCGTCTCTCAGAAGTAAGGGCCCTCTGGGGATATGGCCGCAGTAGGTGTTCCTGAAGTGGGAATGCTTCATCCGCCACAAAAGCAAAGTTGAGATGTTCGGTCGTGTCCTCATTTGAGGGTAAGTTTAGCCCACCACTCCCTAGTAGTGTTGCCAAGGAGCTTCGGGCAAACACCCCCCATCTGAGTTGCGACCAGGCATTCCAACATCCACGTAGAGGAACTCATAGTTGGCATCCACTACAGCCATGAGGATTATACTACAATACCCTTTGTATTTGAAATACAAAGAGCCAGAGTGGGCAGGTTTGGTAATCCTCACGTGCTTACCATCCAATGCCCCGCCGCAGTTGGGGAAGTTCCACCGGGTTTCAAAGCCTCGGGCTACTTCCAGCCATTCTGCGGCGGTTATAGGCATTTTCATGTAGGCTGGCTGCAGAGCTCTCCAGATGGCCCAACACGTTTCAGGGATCAGGCGGCTCAGCAGGGGCAGGGAGACACGTGACATGTATGTGAGTGATGTCATGGACTGCCCTGTAGCCAGGAACCGCAAAGTGATCGCCAACCGCTCAGCAGCTGATACTGATGGCCGCATTATAGTGTCCTGACGCGCTATCATTGGCCCAACACGCTCCAAAAGGAAGGTGAAACAGTCCTCGGGCATACGGAGATAGTTTCGGTAATCATCAGGACAGTTCAGCTCCAGCTCCCGCAACAGCTGCATGTGGCCCCGGGTTTCCCGCCTGAGAAGCCAATCCCGGGTCCACAACCGCCGCCGTCTGCGCCTCATCAACCTTTCATACCGATCCTGAAGCCACATTTGCTCTTCCACCAACGCAAGAGCCACTATAACATTGCGGTCATGGATATTCTGCATCCTCAATATCAGCAGCTGTAGATGAGAAGACACAACATGAGTACATAGAACAAAATGTGGCCAAGTCAGCAGGTTAAGCAAGCCACACCTCTTTTCCATTACACACTATAGCCAAGTGGATGGGATCTCTTGTGTGGGCCCAAAACACATCCCTGAAGCCAGGGACGGCAAACACCCAGTAGTCACCCCAAACAAAATGGAACACGGAGAATGAGAGTGGCCTTCCTATACATCAACTTCAATCGGAGGTCCCCAAATTCAAACATCTGCACCTAGGTGAGTTAGAAAGGGACATGTGTCAGCAATAATGTTGCTCAAACAGGTCCCAGAATCCATTACACAGACCATAATTTCAATTGATTACAGTAAAAATGAGAAGAATAACAAATGTGACGTACCCCGATATGGAAGGTTGAGGAAAGGCTACATGAACAAAACAACATTGCACTTGAATGCGGATGGTTATACATGGTTTCATATGTTTTGGAAGGTGTCATTTTTTGTACACATCTATGCTATGTCTGGAGCGCCACACCTCAAAGCCATGTGTGATCCTATTCCCATTGGACCCAGTCTCCATTGGCCGCAACCAGTATGCAGAAATCGATCCAGTCGACATGAGTTACACAGTTCTGTCTACAGTCATGCATCCATTCTCCTCTATGTTGTCTGGAAACAAACACAGCAATGTATCTCAACAAAAGAGTGAAGCCCCAGCCAAAATGCCTACTCAAAATCCACACAGTAACATATATCGTCCCCAACAATACAAACCCCTATATAGTCCGCTAAAGCAGTCTTCGCCGCTCTACATTAACATCAACATATGCACCCCCACCCAGCGCCAATTCCATGTGTGTCCACAAATACTTACTTAATGGGTCTGGCCAGCAAGTGTAATGTTTGCCGGCATGGGCAGCTTTTAAAGGGCCGCCAACCTATCACGATTCAGCGATCTCCACCAATTAGCGGAAGTATAATCCGCACCCAGGTGTCCCATCACGATGTGCATAATTGTGTCCGCTGTGATTGGTTTAGCGGACTATAAAGGCAGGGCAATGGCCACTGCACCTTGTCCAGACGTCGATGTGCATTGAGCTACTAGTGTCCTGTTTGACTTCTGTTGCTCTGACGGTAAGCCTCTTTAGCGGTTTCCAAGAAAATTTAATGAACGCAGATGGTTCTGGCACAGGCAGCTTAGGCGATGTGTGTGTGGCCATGCTTTATGCGGCATGTAATTTTTGTCCTGTAATATTACATATGGCAAGCTTATTCTGTGTCGGCCAATAGGCAGGTAGTGCCTCTACTTGTATTGTCTAAGTATGTATTGCACCTTTTGATATTATTTGCGATGACAACAGATAAAGGTTTTGTTTTTGCTGGTACTTCACATCAACATTAGATGGGTGGCAGAATTTTGCCGTAGATTCCAGGGATGGTTGGTACATGTGTTAAAAATGTACTTCCACGTCTGGAGGAACACCAACATGATCATCTGGGTGCACATTACATGTAGTATGTGCAGTGTTGGCACACACCCAGCCCTCCTTTCTCATATAGTTAACCTTAACCATTTTGGACAGTGCACAGGTACTAGTTAGCACACAATGTGTTTGGTCACATGTTGGCCTACAGGTATGTACGCACACACCGTGTAAAGGTGTGTTTCAATAGGTAAATTGGGGACTTAAATCATGTATGAAACATCTGTAGGTGGACACCGATACCGGTGCTTGCTATTGGCCGCATACATGTGTTTGACTTTGTGGCGTTGTGAGATAGAGAAAATGCCCCACTCATGCCAAGTTTCACTCTACAAAATAGCTGCATAGATTATCCCTGTAGAAAGTTAATGAGCATGTGTATCATTGTGGCAAGTTTAGAAATGTCGGTATGCCTTGTGTTGTGACTGTGTTTTTTTGGTGTGTTTTGTGATTGGCAGATGCCGAGGGGTACTGTGGAATTGGAGACCCAGCTTCTCACGGAGTATCAGCGGCACGAGTGTTTGTGGCGCAGCTCGCTGCCTGAATATAAAAATCGGGCAGCGAGGGTCGAGGCCTACAGGACTCTTGTGGCTCTGGCAAATCGGTTGGAGCCAAGGGTAGGCAAGAGGTGGGACAAGCATATGGTGGCACTTAAGATAAAGAACATGCGGTCGGCGTTCATGCGGGCTCACACTGAGTACCAGCGCCGTCGCTCAGGAGCTGGAGCTGAGGAGGTACCATCACCTACCCTATGGTACTATCCCCTCTTCACCTTCATCCTGGGCGAGGCTCGCCCGCATCGAACGACGACCAACTTCCCCGTTGCTGCGTCCCATGTAGGCCCGGCTGCATCACCATCTGCGCCACAGGAGGTGGGTAATTGTGTGACAGTGGTGGCCCACAATGTTTCCTTCACATGTGTGCTTGTCTAAATCCTTAACACCAACCTTTTTGCCCTATTTTCATCCTTGCTGCGGGAAACCTTGGGGTGTCAATCTATCTGCCCTCCTTCCATGACTTTGAAGAGTTTTCAATTCTATGCTTCCAGCCGTATTCCAATGTTGCATCTTCCACAACATCTTGGTATGTTTAGGTTACTTATTTAAGGGTTTCAAGATAGCAGGTGGTTTGTTCTCAAACAGCCACATAGTACCATGTAGTAAATGGTGCTGTCACACATGTGTGTTGGCTTTGGTGCCAGTGGGTTATAGGTAGTTGACTGTGGGGTGGCTTCTAATCATAATAGGAGTCCAAATGGAAAGGTGGCCAATATGTGTAATTGGGCAGCACAGCCCCCAGTATCAAGGTGTTGTGGTGACATGTACTAATATTGGGTTACGGCTCCGTGATTAACACCTAATTATGTATTGAGCTGAGTTCCTGGAATGGTCGAGGTGAGTGTACAGGAGAACTACTGGTGTTGTGGTCTTTAACCTTTTGTGCTTTACTGTGTTTTTCCTCATTTTCCATTCTGGTTGTTGACCTTGGTGTGTGTGGGAGTGGTATCTAGAGTCCTGTTGTCAATGTATTGAGTTGATATTGCCTTCACTAATGAGGTTTTTTTTTCTCCACCCACAGGCCCCAGAAGAGGACGGCTCCATTGCGGAGCAATCTGTCGCTGATGATGCTCAGCCCATGACATCTGGGGCTGAGCAGGAGGGCGGGGGGGAGTGATGTGGGTCCAGGCCCAGGTCCCAGCTCCGGGATACTTCGCCGCCGACGTCCTGCACCACCAGAGACGGAGCTGGGCACCTGGGCCCGACGCGTGCTGTTGGACGAACAGCGGACCCACATCGACAGCACCGCCCTCTACATGAGCGACAGATTGCGAGGGATGGAGCCGCTCCAAAAAAAGATCCTTCTGAGGGTCTTCAACAATGCCGCTGATGCTGCCGATGATGGGGCCCTTCAATGGGGATGCCACATCCCCTTCCCATGCAACACAACGTATGGCCCCTTTCCCCAGCCGCCCCATCTCGCCCCATGAGAAGACCGGCCCCGCCACAGACACCCAATCCCCCCCCAACACGTCGTCGTAGAACAAGACGCTCTCGGGCAGGTCGGGGCTGCCCTGAGAGGAGGGGGGAGCCGGCATTGTCAGAGCCGACAGAGGAAGAAGAAGTTGGACACTAGTAGCCAATGCACAGAATTGGCAGTCTGGACTTTATAATTTGGAGGAATCTCCTAGTTGTTGTTGTTTTTTTTTCCTTTTGGATATTTACACATTTACGTTGGCTGGATTACAGCATATTATTTTTGTATGTTTTTATTTTATCCAGGCTGGAATTAAATTTTTTGAAGAACACAATTGTGTATTTATTTAGGATTAAGGATTGTGGGGGTTAGCGTGGCTGAATGGTAGTGTGCCCAATATAGGTTTACCCAAGCCACACAATATGGGCCAATGCTCTCAGAGCAGGACCACCATCGGTTCCTTTGGAATGTGTTTGCACATTCACAAAGGGATGTTGTGATGTGGCTAACATAGTTACCTCATGGTGATGTTTAGGCACCAAATATTAGTAAGGTCACATGAAGGAGCGTAGAAAACACTTACACCAGCATTGTATTGAAAACATACATGTGTCACAGACATTTGGCATAATACACAGAATGCTTAGGCCAGATAGGGCTAGCCAGTCCACACTCGTGATGGTCCCAATGTGGGCCAGGATAGGTAAAGAAGGCAAAGGGCTAGGCAGTCCACACTCGTGATGGTCCCAATGTGGGACAGGATAGGTAAAGAAGGCAAAGGGCTAGCCAGTCCACACTCGTGATGGTCCCAATGTGGGACACTACAAGAAAAGAGCCCAACGGGGGCAAAAAAAAAAAAGAATTTTTCACTTTTTCAAGGCAACAAGCCAACGTGTGAAAATTGTAGGGTCCAACTAGGACAACAGTTTTTGGGGCCATGTTTGCCCAGGATACAATGCATCCATCAAATTCATGGGTGTGATCCATGTTGTGGCTGTAGGGCCGCCAGCATTTGAGCCAGCCGGCCAAGGTCCTGCAGGCCACACTGTAGAGCCATGGTCATACGGCCGACAAATGCCTGATGGGCCAGGATGAATTCCTCCATGGTAGGGGCACCTGTATTGGGAGTAAACACACACTTTAGTACACAGCCGTCGCTGCTGATGGGTAGTCATGACTGGCCACAACCATCCACTTACCCTGTTCCTCCAACTCCACTTCACCATCAGACGGGGAGAGAGATGGGGTCAAGCTCCATCCATATGAACCCGCACGTTCACCATCTGCAAAAATGGTGAACCAACATGGTTTACTTTGTTTAGAGAAATAGTTTTGGGCAAGATGAAATTTAAGCAACAGTGTGCAGGGTGTCTGTGGCAACATAACACACTTACCACCATAGTCACTGTGTGGGGACATGGTCACCCCAGGACTCGCCACTGAGCTCGAGACAGTGGGAGGTGGTGTTACTCCCGGGCTGGGGCTCCGTGGCCACATTATGTGGTTTAGGGGCAATAGTGGTCCTGGGCTACGGGGCAAACCCTCCTCTGGGCCGCCAGGTGCTTGCAGCTCCTCGCCCTCCTGTGGGGAGGTGATGTGTTCCTCCGGCAGCCAGGCAGATGGGGACAGCTGGTCACACTCCAGCGGGCTCCCAGGTGCTGACTGGTCCTCCAGGTCCTCTGTCCCGGTAGGTGAGGGCACGTCTGGCTCCTGAGGCCCTGGGGAAGGTGTTGACCCTGGGGCCAAGGGTGCCACTTCAGCCTGATGTGGCGGTGTTCTGGATGGGCCACCTGGGGGTGGGGCATGGGGCCCTTCTTCAGATGACGATTCGGCATCTAGTTTGGAATTTGAACACAAAACACGTTCTAATATCGTACCTACACATTGTTGTCCTACAAATAGCTTGTGTGGCTATGTATTTGACGGCTAAGGCTGGGGTCACACACACAGATATCTGGGCAGATATTGTTCACAGATCTCTGGTTGCAGTGAAATCATGGACACATTGTTCCATTTTGTGGCTGTGTACAAATGTAACAATCTGTCCATGATTTCACTGCAAACAGAGATCTGCCAACAATATCTGACCATATATCTGTGTGTGTGACCCCAGCCTTACTTAGCATCAACCAGGTGATGCTGGATGCATACACTCATGTTGTATGCATGTACTGTGCGTGTGAGACATTTTTAGGGCTGAGTGGATGACCACAACACTGTGAAGATGTGTTTGATTGTGTAGGCCACACTGTCCCTTGTCATATGTTTCCATCCTTTTTTGTGTATTGTGGGACATGCACATGTGACGGTGTGTGTTTTGGGCCAACAATTACTCACCACGCAGCCTGGCAATCCTGGCACGGATGTCCAGTATGCGACCTGGGCACTTGTGCTTCAAGTCAGCGATCTTTTTTTGGATCGCTTTTACTGTCCTCTCTACCCCCAGTTGGCAGAGCAGGGCCCGCTGGATCCGCCGAACGGTGCGCCGATTGCGCAGCCTGGGGTGCCGGTGGTGATGGTGGCCCCAATAGTCCTGACGGTCACACTGATCAATCAGGATGATCAGCTCTGCCATCCCCCACGTTGCAGCGCGGTGAACGGCTGCCATGACTGCTATGGTGTGTGCAGAGGCGGGGCTGGCACCTTGCAGGCAGAGTGAAAATGAAACCAAAGTCATGACGTCATTACGGCCGCTGTCGGGGTGACGCACCTTTTTAAGTAGCCCAACGCGCAGTGACACAGCCGACACACTTATGCGGCCCCTACTACAGAAGACCCACAGTGCAGTGCGTACAACACGGCTATGATCTGTGTACTGAGTAATCTCTTTCGATGTGGTATGGGTTTGTGTGCATCTGTGTGCGCGCTGCGCGCAGTGCCACACACGGAACACTTCTACTGCAGCTGCTGTACAATAAGCCAGAGCGGTACGTAACACACACTTGTGCGCTGTGTACAGCATTATTCGTTATCATGTGTTGAGAGGATGTGCACACTGTATGTAGAACATGAGGCATTTATGATTTTTCGTTTCAAGTCTGTGTCCGCGTAATTGTACTACTATATGATCGTGCATACGGCGCGTATGTGTAGTGCTGAAGGGACAGCTCAGCCAAGATGGAGGGCTGTGAGGCATGGGCCAATCGTAACGCAGCATCTTCCACCAATGATCGCAGAAGGGGCGCGGTAACACGGAGCCTGGGTGACGCCTTAGCTACATTGCAGCTACATCGCCGGGTGTCCAAAGTTCCCTTCTGTAGCTTCTTTACACGCCGATACAGCTCGCTACAATCGGCGATGTAGCCATATGTTTATGGGCAGTGCACGGATACAGAGGTATCTGTGGCCGGCTGTGTCGTCCCGTCTTCACACGCCGCTATTACGGGCGATATTGGCGCGACAAGCTACAATCGTAGCCTGTAGCGGGTTGTATGCATCCTGTTGTGGCGGCGTGTACAAGTACCATAAGGCCACGTCCAGAAGATGATTATTTGGTGAGTTTTTTCCTCAGTATCTGTAAGGCCTCGTGCACACGCTGAGTATTTGGAGTTTTTTTACCTCAGCATCTGGAAGGCCTCGCGCACACTCTGAGCATTGTGTCACATTTAGGGGACTACAAGAGTCTTCATTTTTTACAAAAAATTGGGCACAGACACCACTTCAGTCGCATCAATTGCCCAACAGTTGCAAGCGTAAAGGGAAACTGACCCCGAAAAATGAGCCCCCGGGGCCTCTTCATACCTGTCCCTGCACCATGCTAATACTTTTTTAGCCATCCCTTTGTGTCTGTATAGCGATATTGCAAACCTTATAAAAGTTGTTTTTATTCCTTCTGATCTGCGGCTTCTCAGCATTTGAGAAGCCGCAAAAGGCATTCCTTCCTGCTTCTCCCCAACGCCTGCTTGTTAATTATTCACGCCCCGATGGGCTTGCTACACAGCAGAGAGCATGTGTGCGTCATCAAAGAGGCGGTAAAGCCGCTATGACGAAACTATGCGTACCTTGATTTGATGTCCCCAGTTTATTACTGTGGAGCACCTCCTATAAAAAGTTTTTCTTCCTTTTGGGCATTTCCAAATCTGTTCATTAGGTATGCTAACCTAGTCATGTGTGGAGGTCCAGCCTGTTACTCTTGCTCTGCCTGTATCCAGCTCCAGTGCTGCATGTATACGGTTCTGTGACTGCTGAAGTCTTTGTGCCTGTCTTTGTTACTGAACCTGTCCTGTCTGTGTATGCCCTTGGAATCAGTTTCTGTGCCTTCTTGCCTGAAGCCCTTCTGTGTTCTGTACCTGTAGCCCTGCTGTGCCTTGTACCAAAAGCCTGTGAATTTACTTGTAACTTGTGTCCAGTAAATAAGGCCTGTTCATGTCTTGAACCTGAATTTTAAAAATCGCAGGGTTTTGATGCATATTAACCCCATCTGTAGCCTATGTGCTGCATGTCAGCACAGAAGCTGCAGATGCGGCTAATAAGCCGGTGTCTGAAGGGTTAACCCACTGTTTGTGTGGTGTCAGCATGTGTCCCTGGAAATGTCCACACTCCCTGGACACATGCTGACATCACACACTGGGTGTGAATGGGTTAATATATGTTTTAACTCAAAGCCTCCGGCTGTCTGGGCAGAGAAATTAACATTAAATGTCGGCGGCTCCTAAGTTCAGGAGCTGTGAGCGATACTGTATGCAAATTGTGTACAGTACATGCTTGGCAAAGTCCTGAAGTCAGGAGCTGTCTGAGGTACTGTACACAAATTGCGTACAGTACCAGCCGCTGTGCTAATGAAAGGCAGGAGCTGTCCATGCTGGCATGGGCCTGCAATCTAAGCAGGGGACAGCTCCAGGTGCGTAGGTTTAGCAATTTTTTGTCGGGTCCGGCGCAATAGACCCCCATGTTAGGGGGCGCCGGATCGTCCCGTATCCACCCGGATCTGGTAGGATCAGGCACGATCCAGCGCCCCCTAACATGGGTGTCTATAGCGCCAGATCCGACATAAAATCGGATCCGGGAGTCGGACGCCGGCTGCTGCAGTTTAGCAGCGAGCTCTGCTATACTTCAGCACCTGGAGCTGTCTCCTGCT
Source organism: Allobates femoralis (assembly GCA_033576535.1). NCBI lineage: Eukaryota > Metazoa > Chordata > Amphibia > Anura > Aromobatidae > Allobates > Allobates femoralis. The sequence goes on along the minus strand of JARQOC010000011.1, from coordinate 152,006,558 downwards.
GAGATTTCAGGACCGCGCCAGCAGGGACAGCTCCTGACTTTCGTTAGCACAGTGGCTGGTACTGTACGCAATTTGCGTACAGTACCGCTGACAGCTCCTGAACTCAGGAGTCGTCGGCATTTAATGTTAATTTCTCTGCAATTAGCAGCTTTGAGTTAAAACATATATTAACCCATTCACACCCAGTGTGTGATGTTAGAATGTGTTAGAATGTGTCCAGGGAGTGTGGACACTGCCTGGACACATGCTGGCACCACACAAACAGCGAGTTAACCCTTTAGACACTAGCTTATTAGCTGCATCTGCAGCCTCTGTGCTGACATGCAGCACAGAGGCTGTAGATAAGATTAATATGCAGCAAAACCCTGCGATTTTTAAAATTTCAACATATGCTGTGCTTTTACTAATCATCTTGCATCGCTGCTGTCACAGCAGTGCAAGATGATTGGTTACTGTACCGGCAAACAGGCAAACTCAAACCCCACGTCTTTGACAGCCGCGGAGTTTGAAGCGATTTTTACATCACACGCGTGCAACTATCGCACCGTGTGCTGTATGGGTGCAAGATTTTCTCGCACCCATAGACTTTGATTGTCCACTCATGTGGGGAAATTGCGTGCAATCACAGCATGCTTCAATTGCACATGCATATCCCTCGCAGTGTGATGAACTCGCCCTAATGGGACCAGTATCATTTAATGATACAGGTCCGAGTGCAATGCGAGTCTCCCTCGCATTACACTCGCATGAGGCACACGGAAACCTCGAATGTGCATAGAGCTGGCAGTCTCTAATGTGCATATGATCAACAGTCTGTAATGTACATAAAGACGGCAGTCTCTAATGTGTATATAGCTGGCAGTTTCTAATGTGAATGCGGCCAGCAGTCTCAAATGTGTATACCGCTGGCAGTCTCTAATTTGTATACAATCCGCAGTCTCTAATGAGTATACGGCCAGCAGCAGCCTCTAATGTGCATATGGTTGGCAGTCTCTATTGTGTATACAGCCTGCAGCAGTCTCTATTGTTTAATCTCTGGTGTATGCAGCCAGCAGCAGTCTTTATTGTGTATACAGCTAGCAGTCGTCTCCATTGTGTATACAGCCAGGAGCAGTGTCTATTGTGTATTCTTTATTGTGTATACAGCCAGCAGCAGTCTCTATTGTTTTTGTGTGTGCATGTAGATATATATATTTATATAATATGTACATATATGTATATATGTTTGGGTGGAGGTGGAGCCTGGGTGGAGGTGGAGCTGGGGGGGAGGCTAGGTGGAGTCTCAGGGGGCACCAAACGTTTGCCAGTGAGGGGCCCTGGAATTCCTAGAAGCAACCTTGTAGGTAATACCTGTCTGTCTATCACTCTGCTTTTGAATTTAAATGTTTAATCCTTTTACAGTGATAAAAAGTCGCTGAACTGAGAGCATGCCTGAGGAGGGAGGTGAGACACCTGCTGATAATGATATATGTTGAAATCATCTTAATAGTAAAGCGAAGATATTTAAAATTAAAAGGATATTTAAAAATGTATTTATTGAATCTCTCTACATTTTTTTGAATAAAGGGAATCTGCCACCAGGGTTTTGCTATGTAATCTGAGAGCAGCATGATGTAGGGAGAGAGAAGCTGATTCTGGTGACGTATCACTTACTACACTGCTCGCTGCAGTTTTGATTAAATCACTGTTTTCTCAGCTACAGATCAACCAGTCCTCTGAATGCTCAGCTCTGTGTAATCCCACCCATATTCTTGATTGGCAGTTTTCTGTGTAAATTATGAAAAGGTAGAAAGCTGCCAATCAGCGGTGGAGTGAGGTTTTACAGAGCAGGAGGAGGACTATATGACATGAGACAGTTAGCCTTGTAATGATAAAATGCTAATTTTATTGATACTACAATTTGCAGCCCAGAATGTGCCAAATAGCTGGAATTAGAGTCTCAACCACTGAATCATGCTGCTCTAAGATTACATAGCAAAATCCTGCTGAAAGATAGATAAATAAAGGTAAGATTTTCTGAATAAATAAATTTAATTCGATGTAAATTTCATTGAAACTGCAGGATTGTCATGCATTAAAGGGAACCTGTCAGCTAGTTTATGCCCCCCCTCCCCAGCTATCACTGTCTGTAACTGCAGCTTTAAAATATTATTCTAATCATCCCTGTGTGAGCTCATAGTGTAATGTGAAAGGTGAAAAAAAAGCATTTATACACTGACATTTCCTTATGTAATGAGACAATCTCCAGCTTGTAGGTCGGAGTCTATTTGGCAGGGCAATAGTTAACATTTCAGCCTGTTGGGAGACCTGATGTGATGTCATAATCATGTGACTACAATAGGGGGAGCTAAGTCCCTATAGCATAATATGAGTTTGCTCACTTAGCTCCGCCCACTATAGTCACATGATTGTTACATCACACAGGTCGTTTAGCCATGCAAGTCAATAGTGAGTTAACTATTATCCTGCCAGACAGTCCCCCTCCTCCAAGGTGGGGACTGAAATATAAGTGTATAAATGCTTTTTTTCCCCCTTTCCCATTAGACTCTGAGCTCAGACAGGAATGATTAGAATAGTATTATAAAGCTACAGGTACAGTTATGGCCACTTTACACGCGGCTACATTTGTAGCTTATCCACAGGTAACTTACTGGCTGCAGTGAAATCATGGAGACATGGTTCTATCTTGTTGCTGTGTACAAATGGAATAATGTCTCCATGATTTCACTTCAGCCAGTAAGTTACCTGTGGATAAGCTACAAATGTAGCCGTGTGTAAAGTGGCCAATAGTGATAGCTGGGGGGATATAAACCACCTGACAGGTTCCCTTTAATGCCTTGTTATCAAGCATTTCCATTTTCTGCTGTGAACACAGTGACATCATGGGATGCCGTGATGTCATAGACTGTAAGCTTTGCAGATGTATATACAGACCCTTTCTGGGCCTAGCAAATCCTGAAGCCTCAGCCTAACAACCAAGGAGCTGTGAATTTCAGCCATGCTCATGCTGATCTGCATACACGAAGAGGATCAAAGGTGTGAGGTTGAGCAGGGGAGAGGCTGGAAAGGAGAGTAGAAGGGCTTTTATTTTTATCTTTTTACATTTTGTTGGCCTTCTATGGCTTGGAAATATGGCAGTCAGTGGCTACCATTTTGTTCAATCTGAACAAACGTGAATTATGAAAATATCTGTATTTAGGCGAATGCATGTTTTTGTAAAATTTGAGTGGAATTCTTGCTATTTTGGCTTCTAAGCCTTTCATTGGCTTGTACACCTTCCTGTAATGTGGTGCTGAATGAATTTGCTTGAAAAGCTACTTTATTGGCTGTGCAAAATAGCTAATTTTAATTGTAACCAATGGTGCACAATTGTGGGAGTAACTCTATTGTGTGGTAACCCATTAAAAATGTTGATTTTGAAAGAAATTTAAGGTTTTCTGAATAATCTGTTGGGACGTACTCATTTAGGCTGGGGTCAAACTAGTGTATGGTATCTAATATGAGAGCCCTGGATGTGATATGCCAATGACACTAGGCTCTGCTGTGAGTGTGATCGAGTGTCATCTACTGTGATTAGATCCTGTGATCAGATCGCAGGTGCGGAGAGGATGGAGACATTAATCTATCCTCTCCATTGTCAATTTTGACTTATATCGAACTGCATTTGGATGACATCTTAGTGCAGTGCGATGTTTCTCTCGCGCCCATAGACTTGTCTGGGTGCGAGTGAGCTGAGACTTGCTAACAATTGGAGCATGTTGCAATTTTTTCCTCAGGTCAATTTGGACTGCAAAAATAATTGCAGATGGGAACTGCCCCTTAGACTACATTCACACGTAGCGTATTTCCTGTGTATTCCTGCATTTACGCGGCGCTTTTGAGCGCTCGCGTAAATGCAGTGAAATGCAAAGCTGGAAATGCATTCCAGCAAAAGCTAGAACGTTGCACTTTTTTGCTTATTTTTGCACACGCACTTTCACTGCAATAGTGTGCACCCAAAAAGAACTGACATGTCAATTCTTTGTCCTTTTTTCGGTGTGCTTTTCCCATAGGCCACATTATAAAATGGGCTCAGGAAAAGGGCGGCGTGTGAATGCAGTTGTGTTTTTTTGTGCAAAACACTCGCAAAAAAGTGCCACTGCAGAAATAAGCAGAAATTACACCACGTGTGCACATAGCCTTAGTATAACATTGCTCCAAATAATACACTTGTGTGCAAGAGCCTAAAGGCCACGTCAGATGCTTCAATTTGATGAACGATCTTGTTAAGCGGCCGTCACACGTTAAGATATCTTGAAAGATATCGCTTGAACGCGCCAAATTAAACATCGCTTGAACGATGTCTGTGCGTGTGACGGCAGGATACGATGAACGATACCTGATCAAATCGCAAGATCGCGATCTGAGCCCCGGACCTCAGATCTGACGATGTCGACTCATAAGATAAACTGAATCGACGTGTCTAAACAACCGAGATCGTATACACGCTTAGGAACTGCGCGATGCCTAAATCTAGCACGTAGGCGTGGCAGGAATTTCCCATTGTTTCGCCTCCTCAGTTGTGATTCGTGAACCTTAATGTTTTCGGATTGGCTGCTTCGACATTAGCTCGCATTGGTGGAGGATGATGCGTTGCCATTGGCTGTCCTCACAGGGCGCCATTTTTGAAGAGCTGTCTTCAGCACCACACATATGCGTCGGCTGCACTATTTCTCATGTAGAACTGTGCACCCACAAGTGCGTCAACCTGATAATAGAACCTGCGTGGTACATGAGCCTGCTATAGTGTCCACCTTGTCATACACCCAAACAATGTTGGCAGACGCGGCACACACAACGCGGCGCTACGTCACGCCCATGGGATATTGTCCTGTAGGTGACACAAGAAGTGGTTATTGCCCTGTTAACGCCGCGTAGGTCGCCTTTAAGTCTTGTTACGTCACGCAAGGGGCGGTCCTCACGGAATGAAGTTGGTTTCAGTTTCATTCCGCCTGCAAGGTGCTAGCTCCTCCTATGCACATTGCAGCTCAGTCATGGCCGCAACACGGCGCGCTGCCACGTGGGGGATGGCGGAACTCATGATCTTAATCGATCATTGCGATCGATTAGATTATTGGGGCCACCACCCCCACCGGCATCCGAGGCTGCGCAACCGCAGCACTGTGCTTAAGATTCAGCAGGCCCTGCGGCGCCAGCTGTGTGTGGAGAGGGATGTGAAGGCGATCCAGCACAAGATCGCTGATCTTAAATATAAGACGCCGGGCCGCATTGTGGACATCCATGCCCGGATTGCCAGGCTGCGTGGTGAGTAAATGTTGGGGCCCAAACACACACCTGCACATGTACATGTATCAAAATACACAGCACTGTCTCACAACAGATTCCAAGGATAGTGTGGTCCCCGGCCTGTCCCCACCAATGTTTTAGCATATATTCTGCCTAATTTGGATGCAGGCCCTACACTACGGCCTGGTTGTCCAACCTCATAAAAGCTGTCCATCTAAATGTAACTCATTACCTAAAATTAGTGACAAGCTTCAGTGTGCAGTTGTAAAGAAATTCAATGCAGGTCACAGGCAGCATGGCAAGGGGATGGACTGGGGAGTACAGGTGACATATAGTCCAGGGGACTGTACACTCCTTCCCCTCGCCATGCTGCCTAAAACCTGCCAGTATAAGAAATTGTTGGCCACACTGGGAATTCACATACATTTGTCCAAGGACCAATCCCTAAAGAATGCTCCTCAAACAACATTTGTAAACTGTGTTTGGACCCACCATGTGGATGTGCCAACAATGTGTCACCTGGTGGTGTACACACTAACACGAATAGGCCAAACTCCTGCCCAGCACAAATGAGACGCTGGACTCCGGCGTAACTCACTATATTATTGGATAACGCTACTTTCACAGTTCAATACTGCAATCAATGAGGCTGACCAATATTAATCAGCCTGCATTGGATCAAACTGATCCCTGCAGTTGGATCCAAAACATCCATCACATCCGACATTCCACAGGATCAGTTTATGTGACTGTCCCAGCTGTTCTCCCCTGGTGCATCCCCTCAACACCCCTATGTTGCCCCCTCCTGACACCTCTTGGCCACCCATGTTCAACCCTGTGTGTGATACCCTCAAGTCCCCTGTGTTCACCACTCTTCTTCCGTGTGTGGGCACCTCATGTCCCCCATTACTTGTCCGCCTTTTCCCTGTTGGCCTGCTTTGCTAACTTAAATATGTGGGTTCTCAGGTGTTCACAAAACCCCTTCCGGTTGCTGGGGCATCATGTATTTGCCATAGGTGTTGATCCTGTGGACAGGACCTGCGTTGATGTTACAGTCACATATCCGCTGTAGAAACGATGGTAAAGTGTGTTAACGTGACTGTGACGGCAGCACAGGTGCTGTACTGCAGTGGCAGACCTCTTCTCAAACCGTGAGGCCCTGCCAAATGGCGGGTGCTCGGTCACAGTTCTGCCAACCTTTGGCTAATTTTAAAAACACTGACCTTCCAGTTTGGCCAAGTGTTAACGTACTGACCATGGTCTGTACCTCCAAATCGGGGACAAGGACACCGCCAATGTCTTCTCTGAAGCTGGTCCATAGGGCCCCATATCATGCATTTTTTTAATACAAATCTTGGCCAAGGCGATGGTGTGCCCTAGAAATCCAACAGCCTTGTCTCCAAATATGGCCACATGCTGGCGTATGGCCAAACTACCATATTGACAGGCCAATAAATGGCAGCCATTTTGAATCCGGAAATGTGTCATGCTGGTTTAGGGTGTGGCAAAGTATTGTCCATCCTCCTATTCTAGCCTGCATTTTAAACTATTAGACATTTGGATTGTGTAAACTTGTATGACATTTAGTGGCCATCCAATTTGGCACAATTGCAATAGGGCTGGATGGGTCGCTATATCCAAGCCCTGCATTTTGATTTTTCTGGGGAAAAATTGGCTTCGCCAACATCCGTGTGTGAAAATTGAAAAGACAACCCAACATATTACCGAACATCATACACTAAATAGGTACCATCTAAAGGCCACACATGCCACAATGGCCCACACATGTTGCTCCATACACAGGGGAAAATGAACACCCAGCCTGCGGTTGCACCCCTAACTACAATATTACTTTAAATTTAGGTCAATGCAGCCATGCAGCAAGCCACATTGGGTAATGTGTCCACTATGCATACCAAACACATACATTGAACATGTGTTGTTTTTTATTAAACAAGGCCACATATCTTGCCAGTGTAGTGTCCCTCGTGTAAACAATAATTTTGTGTCCCACACACATTACATGCATACAACATTAGTCTATGCATCTCAACCTGAGGTTGAGGCATTTATTAAAATGGGCTAAAGACAAGAGGCACACAATGAAAAGTTCCAAACACTATGTGGAAAACCTGTCTGTTACAAACGTTGACCTTGTGCTTTCAAAACCAGATGCCGAGGAATCTTCTTCAGAGGATGATCAACACCCTGGCCCATCTGGAGTTGCCCCCCAGAACCCACCCCTACAGCAGCCACCAGGGACACCCTCGGCCACCAGCAATGAGGAGGAGGAGGAGGCTGATGCAGCATCATGGGAGGACTGGCTGCACTCAGATAGCGACCTGCCATCACCACCCTCAACACAGGTGGCTTCGGAGGAAGAGGAATTGGCTGGGAGGGATGATGGGCCACCGTCCAGCCCGGGCCCTCTTTTGCCAACAGGCCACATTATCTGGCCACAGAGCCCCAGCCCGCCCGTTACACCACCTCCAAGCATTTCCAGCTCTGTGCCCAGCCCAGGGGTGGACATGTCCCCAGAGCCAGCCGGGGATGATGTGGGGGCCACAATAGGCCCTGTGGAGGAGGCGAGGGCTGAGGAGGATAGGGCCCCAGACTTAACAGACTATGGTGGTAAGTGTGTATTGATGGGGTATACACCCTGCATACTGGAGTTATTATTGTGTTAATCAAAAGATTTTTGTTTGCAAGGGTCTAAATAATATGTTTTCATAAATGTTTGTGCAGATGGTGAACGTGCAGGGTCAGCTGGTTGGAGTCTGAGTCCATCCCCATCCACCCCTGATAGTGGTGAGGGTGAGGAGCAAGAGCGTAAGTACCATACATTGATTTGGACTTTGTACAAAAAACCATGTACGTTCCCACAGTAAAAGTGTTCTTCATCAACATACAGGTGTCCCTACTGTCGTGGAAGATTTGGAGGCACAGTTCCACTTCCTACAACAGCTGCAGTTGGCCATTGAACAGCATCTGCGAGAGCTGGGCCGCCTACTTTACATGCTGGCTGGGCGCCAGCAACAAGATGGTGGGCTCCCATAAGGGTGAGGGAATGGGACCCTCTAACGCTCCATGCGGACATGACGGAGTGTTGTCCATGTTGGATACCAAAAACATTTTGTTCTGCCATGTTGGCATTCTTTGTTTGTTTTTTTTTTGCCCCTGTTGGGCTCTTTTCTTATAGTGTCCAACATTTGGACCATAGGGATTGTGTTGGGGCTACCATGTAGGGCTCTTTTTTTATAGTGTCCAACATTTGGACCATAGGGATTGTGTTGTGGCTACCATGTTGGGCTCTTTTCTTATAGTGTCCAACATTTGGACCATAGGGATTGTGTTGGGGCTACCATGTTGGGCTCTTTTCTTATAGTCTCCAACATTTGGAGACTCACAAGCAAGTTGTGGTTCTTCCTACACTGAAACACAAATGTGTACTTGTTGTGCTGGGTATTGCCCCTTTTAAACAACCTATTAAATGTCTAAACCAAATCTGTAAGTCAGTGCGTTTCTGAACGGACACAATTATTTCCATGTTATGGGAGGTTTCTGCTGGTCTTTAAGGGCATCATGGCCAAATCATTGCCTCAACCGGTTGAGGCAGAGGAAGGGATCCATAACACATGTTGTAACACAAGGTGCACATTGTGAGCATGCCGTCTGTCGACCAAACAACCACCCAACCTTTATTTGCAAAGTGATAATACAATTTTGGCAATGCTGTTACACCATCAACCATAAATGTGGATGTAGACTTTCATATCTGCCAGCTGTTTAATCCTGCCACTATTAATATTGGCCCATGTTTTATACCACATACAATGATGGTAAGGACACCTCTGCGGCCTTGTGGGTACACCAATAAGTAGTGAAGGCTACTGCTGCATACAAAAGGTTTAAGTATAATTGCCCTCTACATATGTACGTGTTGCTAGATCCAGCATGTGGCCTACTATACATGGTCAGTGTCAAACAGTTTTTTTGTCAACTTGCAACCACCATGGCAAAATCAGGGACAACATATTTAAGGTGTGTGAACATAAAGTATATTTAATTTAAATCAAAAGCCGGAATCTCCGTTGACAACAATGTGAAAAATAAAATAGTAAGACTATTTGGTCAACATAAACAAAAGTTCCATTGTTGCACTGAGGGCCCAAAAAATAAAACGGGCAGAGTGGTTAATGGCAAATTAACAGCAAAATCAAAAATCACAAACACCGTGAAAGTAAACACGAAACCAAAAAACTATAAGTTCTGATAATGGGGCGGAAAATAATGATCCCCTTCCGGGTAGAAGCGGTTGTCCGGCCGCTGAGGTGGGTTCAAAGGCCCTCGGCGAGGCATCTGCTGGCCTTGGGCAGGTGGTGGTGGTTGCATAACCTGTGGAGGAGGGCCCATGTACTGCCAGGCAGGTGGGTTGGCTGGTGGCTGGGGAAGGGGAGCAGGGAAGGTTGAATCTGCCGTCAGATTCCCCAAACGGGCCTGGTCCATTACCAGCAGGATGACTCGCTCACAATGCTCCCTTTGCTCCATGGTAAACGTGGGGAGACGCTCACCCACCACCGCAGCAAAGGGGTATTGTGGCTCACGCACCTGCTGGGTCAACACCTGCTCGGCCAGTGCCACCAGGTCAGGCCCTGAGCTCGGTGGTGCATTGCGTGGGCGGCCCCGGGGGCGTGAAAATGGCATAGGGGGACGGCTGGCCGCTGACGCACCCTCTTCATTGGGCAGAGATGGTGGCTGCTCCGGAGAGTCCAACACAGACCCTGAAGAAGGACCTTCAAGCGGATCCTACATGTGGAAAGGAAGAACACATGAGCACACATGCCATTACACTTTTGGTGACAATTTTGACATAAAGGATCAAGTTACATGTATGTCACTAACCCACATTGTGACTGATGTATTTGCAAATTGCCTGACAGGGCCGTACAGCTTGTGGCAATAAATCAACACTCACTACTTGTGTGCTAATCGAGTGATTGCTAAAATTGTAGGTGGTTTGAAAAGCCTTAAGCAAGATGGGAGGCCCATCGGGTCTATTGTTGCCTTCTCTACATTTTAAACTTGGCTATGATTGTTGGCAATAATGTCTATGCTGTGAGCATTTTTAAAGATTGGGCTAGGTGACCGACTTACATTTTCCCCCTCCACGGCATCAACCACATTGCCCTGTTGTGGCTGGGCGAACTCCTCGATATCCAGGGGTGGCCGTGGCTCCTGCTGCTCCAAGGTAAAAAGGAGCTGGTCGTAGTACCATATATTTGGGGTGTACACATCCCCCGCTGCCATGCCCGACCGCCGTGACTGGATGACTTTTTTGTGTTCCTTCCAAACACTGTCTTTAGGTGCTGGATCTTCTTTTTAATGTACTCAATGTCAAGTTCTTGCCCTGGCAGATATTGCCGGGCCACCACCAGGAGCCTCTCATAGGCCGCATTCCGGAGGGCCCTGTTGGTGTACCCAACCGCTCTAGTTTGCCACAGGCAGGGGTTCTCCCTGTAGGCCTCAATCAGGGTACTTATATAATCCCTATTTGGCCGGGGCATCTGCAAAACAATTAATAAAGGCAATCATTAAAAAACACTGTGGCACATGGTCCAAACCATGTGTAAACTAAGTCACCTGGCATGATGAATGTGAAAAGCCCCAGCTCAATAACACAACACCACACTTGCTTAGACCAACAATGTTGGTCAAGTCACTGGGATGTGTGCTGTTGTGACAGTGACAATCCAAACTTTGTGCCTGGAGTCCCATATAATAACCTGAAGTTTAGATGGCTCAGTCTCATCAAATGATGTGAACATACCTTGACTTAATCAAACACAGTGTGTAGACTGTTAAGAGTTTGCAAAGCAAAAAATATGCTGGCTGCCTGGCTGCTGTCACTCACACTTGTGTCAAGGGACACACAAAAGAGCAGGTCCAACACACATGTTCACAATGCCCTATTTATCCGAATTGATCTGACAGCTGTTGGACATGACAGGTGCGATATGCATAGACATCGTAATTACCACGCCTGGTATAGGACGTAACAGCTGCGCTGGGTGTGTTCGTGCGGGTTCAGCCACGCCTGCCGTGGAACATAGCCCCGGCGTTGTGTGTGGCACAATGGTTCACCACGCCTGTTTGGAGGGCGTTACATCGTGTGGGTGTGTGGTTTAGCGTTGAGGAGACACGCCTGGTAGGGGGACGTCTCGCCTTGTCATTGGCTAGGGCTTGTATATCTAGAGTTTCCTGGAGATGCACAATGTCTTTGCTGCGGAGTTGCTGCCGGTATGTACTTGGAGAGTCCGCATGTGAAACATTGTGAATGGGTGTCACTATAGCGTTGTCCAAAGAGATATGACGGGGTTTGTGTTCTTGAGCCCCCTCTGCTGTTTACATGATGTTTTTTTTGTTTTTTTTCTTTTAATTTATCGTTATATAGCAAAATACAAGGACTGAAGCATTGCCTTGTTGCATTGAAGTCATCGGGACCAAGTTATTATTTTCGGTGGCTTGACATTGGAGTGACACCCATCTCAGCGACCACTGCATGTGAGTTATTATTGTGTGTCTGTACTGTTGCTTTTTCCATACATATGGTCCTCCATGTGTCTGATGTTTATGGTATTTGCGTTGTTAATGCTGTAGGAAGTGTGATGTTGGTTGTGAGCTAAATGTGTGTGGGGCTTTTTCTGTATTGTATTTTGTTGTGCAAGGCATTTAGCCGTGTAAAAACATGTGGCGTTCCTCAACACCTTCATTGATACTGTATGTGTTGTGGGGTTTTAGTACATCTTTTCCACATGTGTACTGCACCTGTACATATTTCGCCAATGTCATGCTCCTTAGTGGTCCCTTTTTTGATGTTCACATTGTAGTAAAACCACCTTTGTGCGTAGGCAGCATAGTAAACATAGTTTTGCCTCTAAACAGCATGAATCCAGATCAACGTGCCGTGGTGGGGGCTACATTACTGGTGCAGGCAGCACGTGAGGAGGATGAGAGGGTGGAGAGACGCCGGAGGAGACCACGACGCATCTGGGCCAGGGAGTGGCTGCAGCAGCGCGATCAGCATTCCCACATTCGCCTTCTGCACCAACTTCGGGACGACTTCCCACGTGACTTCCAAAATTTCCTCCGGATGACAGATGAGACCTTTCAAATCTTGTTGGCAGCAGTGTGCCCGCTCATCAGACGGCAGGATACTGTAATGCGTCCAGCAGTGTCTGCGGAGGAGAGGTTGGCCGCCACACTGCGCTTTCTCGCAACAGGTCGCAGTATGCAGGACTTGGTCTACTCGTCTGCTATCTCACGTCCCCTCCTTAGCCAACTCATCCCGGAGACATGTGAGGCTATACTGCGGGCTCTAGCTCCTACTTACATGCGGTTGCCCCAAAACCCTGAAGAATGGCTGGCCACTGCCGCAGAATTTAGCCAGAAGTGGCAATTTCCTAACTGTGGTGGTGCCATAGATGGGAAACATGTTAGGATCACACAACCACACAACAGTGGGTCTTTTTTTTATAATTATAAATCCTATTTTAGTATTGTTTTGATGGCAGTGGTGAACGCTAATTATGAATTTGTGTCGGTGTCAGTGGGCACAAATGGGAGGGTGTCTGATGGCGGGGTTTTTGACCAATCGTCGTTTGGCCAAAAACTGAAAACTGGCCGTCTCAATTTGCCGCCCACAAATCGCACCTGTGAAAACCTGAACTTTGTGTTCCTGGCGGATGAGGCCTTCCCACTACATCCAAATTTGATGAAGCCATATCCCCAGAGGCATCTCACTGGCAACCAACGAATTTTCAACTATCGGCTTTCCCGGGCACGCCGAGTGGTGGAGAATGCCTTTGGCATTATGGCTAGCCGTTTCCGCATTTTCCACACGGCCATTAATATGAAACTCGAATCTATTGACCTTGTAGTTATGGCCTGTTGTGTGCTCCACAATTTTCTAAGACGCCGGGATCGCCAGGCCTACACACCACCAAACTTTGAGGACCGCATTGACTCCAGCAATGGTGAGGTGGTGTTGGGGGGCTGGCGTGCTGATGCCCCACAGATGGCAGGACTACAGCCATTAGGGGGTGGAAGCAGCCGCCAGGAGGCACAGGAGATGAGGGAACGGTACTGCCAGTACTTTAATTGTCCAGGGGCTGTGAGCTGGCAACACAACCTCCCCTAATTATTAGTGTGGCATTGGGAACTTTTGCATTGCACAGTTTCACTGTGTCCTGCCACTCAGGGTTGGAGGCAGGACATGTGTCCCTTTTTTTGTTTGGTGAAGAGGTGTGAATTTGTTTTAAAATACCCAGCTTTAGGGAAAATTTATTTAATGTTTTGAAGAGGGCCAGGCCTTGCCCATTTCAGGGGAGCTATGTGTTGCAGACATACCTCTTGTCTGTGACATGAGCCAGGGATTTGGCTTCTTGGTGCATGTTGGCACTATTTTTGTTATTTGTGTTGAAGGGCCCGGCTTATGGGTCCTGTGAGAGACGGGTGGGACCAGGGCCCACATACCTACCCAAAGGCCCTTGTGACAGTGGTCACATTTTGTTTTGTAGCACCTAGGGACAGAGTTAGGACTGTCTCGACCAGGGCCTACCATGACGTTGGTGAGGCAGCTTAATGTGCGTTTTTTGGCTAAAACGTATAAACCAAAAGGTGCTGATTTTTGACACAGAACTTGTTATTTGCTACATTGTTTTTGTAGGAAACCGGATTACATACACGCATATGTTGGACCACATATATGGTGGTCCCAACACAAGTGTTGCAAAGCAGAGTAGAGAAGGACACAAACATTATGGCACCAGGAACAATGAATGTTGAGAGGCGCTTTGCCTCTGCGTTGGCATGCATTTTCCCCACAATCCCACTTGACAATACATGCGCTTTGTCACACACTTTAAATCAAACATCAGCAACAGCACACAGCAAACACACATGCGTTTCACAGGCGTTTGGAACAAAAACACTCATGCCGCACACACAGCTCGCTACAGGGTGAGTCATTAACGGATCGCCAAAACTACAACAATTGAGCAACGCATAAGTGATCGTATTCTGCACGCCGCACCAAGGGGGATAGCGTTTTCTACCTTTTCACCAATCAACTTTATTTTTGTGGTAGAGCACATCGTGTTTACACATGTACATTGCGACCAACATCACAGGACATTCTGGAGATGAGGCCGCCATGTTTCAAAGGACATCTGACCAATGAGGACGCAGTACTGACCACCAATGGTGTAGTGAGGGGCGCGGCTTGGAGACCATGTACCACGCCTATGTGCTCCAATTAAACATTGGAAAACGCCCACATTTGCCACAACATTGTTTAGGAGGTTTCTGTGTGACTATTTGCTGAACGATGTCCACAGATGATAAGTGCATCGCTCATACGACCGCTGGATCGCTGCATCGGAGAATCGTCTGAGCGATGTCTGTGGGTGTAGCGTTGTGATGAACGATCTCACACGTCGTTCGGACGATGTGCAAATCTGAGATCGTTTACGACATCGTTATCTATATCTTAACATGTGACGGCCGCTTTAGCGATCACATGCACGCGTGATCGCTAACAACATCGTTCACATCGCTGGTAAGCTGTCCCACAGGCGATGTGGACCAGCGAGAACGGCGTTTAGTAATCCAATGTTTACCATGGTTACCATCTCCCAGCATAGGCTGTGCCGCTGGGAGATCGTTCATCGCAATGTCACACACCACGATGCTGCAGATCGCTCAACGGATTATCGCTTGATTTGAGGTCCTGCTCACAAATCTTCCACCAAACAATCAAGCGATTTTTCGTTGACAGATCACTCGGTTACACGCAACGACGCACAAACGATATCGCTTAAGCTATCAAAATTCCGGATCTCTTAAGCGATATCATTCACAAGATTGAAGCGTTTGCCTTTACACCGAGCATCCTATCTATCTATCTATCTATCTATCTATCTATCTATCTATCTATCTATCTATCTATCTATATGCATTAAAAGAGGCATAGATGCTCATGAGGAGAACATAATTTTACCTCTATACAAGTCACTAGTGCAACCACACTAAAGGGCCTGTCACACGCGTCAATATCGCCTGCACGATATCGGCTGCACGTGACGTTGCAGCGATATTGACGCGTGTGACATACTGAATCAACCAGCGATAAATCGCTGGTTGATGATCGCCAGGTTTTAGAACCTGCTCTAAAACCTGGCGATTGTCGCCCGGTGGACACGCAGCATCGCTGCGTGTGACACCGGGAGCAGCGATATTCCAGCTCCCAGCGCCTCTCACAAGCGCTGGGAGCTGGTAACTAAGGTAAACTGCGGGTATCTAGGCAGCGCGTGCTGCCTAGATACCCGACGTGTACCTTAGTTACCAGCCTCCTCCGCTCCGCTGTCCCTGTGCCAGTGTGGCAGAGGAGAGGGGGTTAACCAGGGAAGCTTCCTGCTTCCCCCGGCTGAGCCCGCCCGTCCTCTCTCTGCTGCTGCTCCGGCTCACAGGGGCCCCGCTGGACGCAGGTTAGCCCTGCAGGGGGGTCCCCAGCCGCCCCCCATGTCCCTGTGTCAGTGTGGCAGAGGAGAGGGGGTTAACCAGGGAAGCTTCCTGCTTCCCCCTGCTGAGCCCGCCCCTCCTCTCTCTGCCGCTGCTTCGGCACTGATAGCACCCCCTCCCCCCCTTTCTCAAACCAGGACCCCCCCTCAAAGGCTGCACCAGGGCCCCCGGGCAGCAAGGTCCGCCCTGGCTCACCGGCTGGTATCTAAGGTACACAGCGGGTAACTAGGGTCCCTAGTTACCCGCTGTGTACCTTAGATACCAGCCGGTGAGCGGAGGAGGCTGGTAACTAAGGTACACGTCGGGTATCTAGGCAGCGCGCGCTGCCTAGATACCCGCAGTTTACCTTGGAGACCAGCCTGCTCCCGCTTCCAGCAGGCTGGCAGCGGGAGCAGGACATCGTGGAAACGATATTTAAATCATTTCCACGATGTTTCTGGTCAATTGATCGCTGGTGAGTCTGTCTGTGTGACAGCTCACCAGCGATCAGCCGTCAATGTCGTCAGCGATCAGATCGCTGACGACATTGACACGTGTGACAGGCCCTTTAGAATACTGTGTACAATTCTGGTCTCCGGTGTAAAAGAAGGACATAGCTAAACTAGAGCTGGTCTAGAGAAGAGCGACAAAAGTCATTAGAGGACTGAGGGGTCTGCAATACCAAGACAGGTTATTAAACTTGGGGTTATTTAGCTTGGAAAAACGAAGGCTTAGGGGTGATCTTATAATAATGTATAAATATATGAGGGGACAGTACAGAGACCTTTCTAATGATCTCTTTACTCTTAGGCCTGAGACTGGGACAAGGGGGCATCCTCTACGTCTGGAGGAAAGAAGGTTTAATCAGAATCACAGACGCGGATTTTTTACTGTAAGGGCAGTGAGACTATGGAACTCTCTGCCACATGATGTTGTAATGAGTGAGTCACTACTAACATTTAAGAAGGGCCTGGATGCCTTTCTTGAAAACTATAATATTACCAGTTATATATATTAGATTCTTTGATAAGGCGTTGATCCAGGGAACTAGTCTGATTGCCGTACCTGGAGTCAGGAAGGAATTTCTTCCCCCAATGTGG
The DNA here is from genome assembly GCA_033576535.1 of Allobates femoralis. Taxonomy (NCBI): domain Eukaryota; kingdom Metazoa; phylum Chordata; class Amphibia; order Anura; family Aromobatidae; genus Allobates; species Allobates femoralis. The sequence continues at coordinate 151,989,615 of JARQOC010000011.1, read as the reverse complement.
AGCTAGTGTTGCCACATGGTTTTTTTTTGCCTTCCTCTGGATCAACATGTTAGGCTATGGGTTGAACTAGATGGACTTAAAATCTTCCTTCAACCTTAAAAACTATGTTACTATGTTACTATAGGCCCCGTTACATGGCATGATATCCTTAACGGTATCGCTGAAATGTCACGGGTTTGGAGTCGTTTGAATGAGATCGTGAGGACGTCGTTGCGTGTGACACAGAGATTCAATTACGATAAATTGTTGGATCGTTGATAGCAGATTTGAGAACATGTTCTCAAATCAGAGTATCAATGATCAGCCAACCTGCTGCATCGTTCTGAGTGACACTACGATAACGATGTCTTTAACGACTTCTCCTATACACAATAGTGAACAAGTATCCTTCGCTGGGTTGTGCGAACAATAGCATTCACTACATTGTTGGTGCGTCATCCACAATATCTACACATGTGACATCTCACCAACGATGCCAAAATGATGTCCTAACAACCGCGCGCCCATGAGATCGTTGGTGATATGGTTTCAACATTGAAACGTGTAACGGTACCTTTAGTCTCTCTGTCTATCTAATCTATCTATCTGTCTATGGCGGCCGTCACACGCTACGATATCTTGAAAGATATCGCTTGAACGCGCCTGATTAAACATCGCGTGATCGATGTCTCTGCGTGTGACGGCAAGATACGACGAGCGAGAAGTGTTCAAATCGCAAGATCGAGATCTGAGCTCCGGACCTCAGATCTTGCGATGAACGATTTAACGATCTGCTTCATCGTGGTGTCTGACACCACGATGAACGATCTCCCAGCGGCAGTGCCTATGCTGGGAGATGGTAACTATGGTACACGTCGGGTAACTAAGCGCCGCGCTGCGCCTAGTAACCCGATGTGTACCATAGTTACCAGCGATCTTGCTGGTCCACATCGCTGGTGAGTCTGTCTGTGTGACAGCTCACCAGCGATGTGAGCGATATTGTATGCGATCGCGCGTGCACGTGATCGCTTACAATATCGCTAGCGATATCGTAGCGTGTGACGGCCGCCTAACTCTATCTATCTATCTATCTATCTATCTATCTATCTATCTATCTATCTATCTATCTGTTTGTATGATGTTGAAATGTCAATTCTCCTGCTAGCATACTTATATCTAATTAGCTACATCAGGTACCATTACTTCTACTGATGTGGAAGTAGTCATTTAGTTAAATGGTTATGAACTGTAACATCATTACAAAATGAATTAAGGCGAACAACAGTTAGATCTACAATTTTTTTCATTAATTATTGAAAAGACTTACAAGTTCAAGTATAAATAATGCTGCATAAAATCTAACAGATGAATCTTGAACTTCCAGGCTGAATAATAACAATTCAATGCTACAATTGTCCAGCAGGTGAAGCTCATGCACTATGGGAAACCACCGATGTGGATTAGCCATTTTTCCTCTCTGCATTTCCACATTATATATGTGTACAGTATCAGAATAAAGCTCACTGTTAACACAGAATCAAATCCTGAAGCAGCTTTATGGCATCATTATTTTTTTTGTTCAGCTACAAATTAACTGTCTGTTTCAATCTGCTCTGTGTTCTTGCTGCCTTCAGGGAAACTTCTTGTCAACCGTGTAAATTTTATAAGTTTCTTTATGCTGGAAACATAGTGCTTTTCATATCACAAAGAGTTCTTATTGAAAAAGACAGCTTGAGGAAAGAAAACTGTCCCCAAAACAACTTCTACACAAAGCCCAAATTCTTTTCTCACAAGAATTCTTACATTATCTATTATTTGCAAGTACAAGCCAATTGTTAAATGTTTGCAATTATTTTAGGTTGTAAGCAGATTGCAGAACAAGTAGTTCAATAAGTGATCTGACAAAACCACTCAAGAAAGTTATGATAATAGAGCAATACTGATTGAGATGTTACAATTGATCCTTCACACAATCAGGGGCAACACAGCAGTTACCTCCTTCATAGCAGATAATCAATTGGGGCACCTCATTAAGGTCATCATCCCAAAAATAGTGTCAATTGTCTAATACAAGACTATTGAAAAAAAGAGGTCCCGTGTAGGTTTGTTTTGGTTTTATTTTAATGGCTGTTAGGAACTTGCACAGATATGGTTATGTAACAAATAGTCAAGAAAGAATACCCTTTAAGGAAGATGAACCGTGTGACCAGAGAGAGCTTGGTTGTAGGATGGGACAATGCCGGGTAACACGAATATGCTGCACTCATGTAAGTAGGAAGGTTGTCATTATTCTCGGAACTTGCTGCATGAGTTGCTAGACCTCGGCGCTGCAGTGTTAGGGCGATACATGGTCATCTGCATGGAACAAAGTAACAATGCAACTACTCCACAGGTGTGAGGTTACCGTTCTCAGGTGAGAGGGGTTGATAAGCCAAGACACATTAACTTGCACGCAACACCATCCAACTCCAGGCCTGGGGATCTGGGTGGACCCTATTGAGGGAGGGCTCCATCTGCAGGCTGGAAGAGGGAATAGAAGAGAGGGTAGGGACAAGAGTTAGAGAGAGGAGTTGGAGTTGAGATATCGAGCAGGCAGGAAGCCTGCTGCAGAGTGAGGGGTTCCTAGGTGGCACAGGAGTGGGGGAACCACCCGTAGTGCCCTGAATCCACTACCAGTTGCTGGTGAGTGGAGGGACTAGGTCGCAGAAAGGGATTGGCACCAAACTGGTGGGAGTGCTGCATGCCTCGGCCAGAAAACTGAAGGCCACTGTGTCTGCAGGAACAGTGGCAACACCTAGGGACAGGGGACTCTGAGCGTCGCCCGACAAGGCCCACGGCCACTGGATTGAGACACTGCCCACGAAGATGCAGGTGGAAGAGGAGATGGCCAGGAAAGACTCATGAAAGGCTTCTTGGTGACGTAGCCCTGTATCATCTGAGAGGTGGCCAGGCTGCGCCATGGAGGAGCACAGCATCCGGCTGGGTGGACTTGAGTGATTGCCAAGTTATAGGTAAAAAACTGCAACCTGGGTCTCCTCCAGTTATTCTCCACGCCCTCCTGCACTGCTACACTGACACCATCAGTATCTCCATAGACTTTGCCCACCGACCCTGAGGCCACGCACTACCTGTGTGGAGCGATACCATCCAGGATGCCATTCCACCGGCCCCATATATCCCACAGCCGCGCCAGTCACCCAGATCAGATTAACCACAGGTGGCGTCACAAACTTATCCCCTGTATATAATTCCCCTTTTCTGCACTCCCAGGGCCACGGAGCTGGGTCACCAGCACCGTGACCTCCCTCCCACTGGCCCAGTTTCTGAGTACCTCATGGCCCTTGCGTGTGCTGCTGTTGCAGCAGGCATCAGAGAGGTAGAAGATATAACTATTTTGCCATGAGATGCCTAGATTTTGTCTACAATGTTTGTCATCTGATTTTAGTCGTGGTGGGTGTTTGCTTACAGGCAGGGGCGAAGTAAGAGTAGATAGGACCATGGGCAGTTTAGTGGGCTGCTTTACCCCCAAGTATCATGTGACATGTCACATGATTCTCCTTTATAGATCATGTGATAGGTCGTGTGATAAACATAGAGGTGCTCTGGTGCACAACTGCATACGTAAAATGATACTATGTAATAAGAAACAATTATATATATAGTGAGTGAAATAAGTATTGTAGATTACCCCAATTTTCTAAGTAAATATATTTCAAATGATGCTATTGACTAGAATTTCCAGATGCCAGTAACAATCTATACAATTGACACAGACAAATCAATCAAACCATAAATTAATTTATGTCTAATAATGAAAAATTACAGGTTAAAAGTATGGAAAGTCATGAAATCAGCTCAAATCTATCAGTAATTAGAAAGCAATCCTGCCACTTAGTGAAGAATAATATCAGTTGGTTCATTTTATGGCCTATGAAAAGGTTTCTCATTACCAAGTTGTCAAACATGAAACATCTCATGATGGGTAAAACCAATGAGCTGTTTCATGACTTTTGCAACCTTATTATTGCAAAACATACTGATGACATTGGTTACAGAAGAATATGTAAACTACTGAGGGCTCCAGGTAGCACTGTTTGAGACATAATCTGAAAGTGGAAAGAACATCATTTTACCATAAACAGGCCACAACCAGGTGATCCCTGCAAGATTTCAGACAGAAGAGTCAAAAGAATTATTAGAAAAGCTATACAAGAACCAAAAACAACAGAGGGAAGTGTGGCACCCCATGGGTTAATGTGCCACAATAACACCACATAGGTTCTCTCCCCACTACACACTGACAAACACTAGCACCTCTGGGCCAGGAGGGGGAGCACCACCTGCTCCCTTAAATAGTCCTGCTCATGAGGGATAGCTCAGTTCAGCTCGGAGCAGGGCTGTGAAGAGGACACTCAGAGCAGAGTTAGCTCAGTGCAGACCTAGCAAGGGTCAGAGGAACAGGATAACTACAGACTGAGGAACACGTCTGGGAGCTGGAGTGATACCTTCACTTGCCCCAGAAGAGCGCATGGAACGGACACCGGATCCGGTACTGTGTCTGGCACCCACAGCACAGTGAATCCAGGAACAGTGGGCTCTCTAAATGCCCCTAGTACCAGTGCAAAGCAACACGGAGGAGTCAGCACAGCACAGAGGACTCAAGTTGCCTAGCCAAGTGGTACCAGCAGAACACAGAGAAAGAGTGAGAAGTCCCAGCAGCTTAGCTAGAAGCAGCAGCTCAGGACACACACACAGCGCAGCACGAGGAAGCTAATGACCCGGACAGGGTGTGGAGAGAGCTTAGCTCCATTACAGACTCCGTGGACTATAACCTGCAGCAACATCTGCAGTAAAGCTTTGGAAAACAGCAAAACTGTGAGTCTGTGTATTGATTGCAACCTTTGCCCTACATTCAGTAACAGAGAGCTCCCACCTATAGAGCTACAAGCCTGTGCGCTCTGCACACGGAATAGAAGAAGCTGCAGCATCAGGAGAAGAAGAGAATTGCACCTTTGACTACTAAACGTGAGTGTGTGTCCTTTAACCCTGTCTTCACCATTCATATCCATTATAGACTATACCATCACTGCCCCGGGGAATACAGTTCTACCCACTGGAACTATTACACCTAAGCTGCCATTCCATCATCCCCGGAGGTTCTGCAGCAGCGGCGGCCCCATCACTGGCCGCATATGGTGGGTGGCGTCACAACTGACAATCCCCTGTAAATACACCCCTTTTATTTGCCAGGGCCCGGGAAACGGACCGGACCAGGACCACCCATGACTTCCCCCGCAGCAGACACGGTCCGGTACCGAGTACCCTCGTCCCAGTGGGCTCGACAGAAGCATGCAGAAAAGCCTGGAGTCAGCAAGTACAAGTTTTTCAAAGAAAACAATAAGTAATGCAACTAATTCACCTTGACTGGATGGATTGTTACTGACATCTAGTGAGAAATTAATCTCAATAGCACCTTTAAAAATATATTTACTTGGAAAATTGGAGACATGTTTAATACTTATTTCACCTGCTGTATAACAAGAAGTCACTATATACTATGGGATGGCGCTATAAAAAAAAAAGGAATGCTATGTAATAAGGAACAGCACTATATTTAACAAGAGGGGATTAGGCGCTTTGCTTCATAGGGTGGTCCGAAATTAAATTTTATTTTCATCCTGAAATTTATCTATATAATGGCATAATGTAATCTTTTTTTCTAATACATAGTAATTAAACACTACCATTCTCTCACTGCTCTAACAGCTTAATTATTTTTACTACGTCTTCTTTGATGACGTTTCATTTGTCAATACTAGTGCATGCATCAGGTGATAGCAGCATAGTGAAACATGCATTGGAGTGGCCCCTGCCCTCAGGTCTTTTTGAGATACTTTTACTTTTATAGTGGGTGATTTATATTTGTGTCACTTTATTACTAATATTTCAACATATCACTCATTGCATATTTGATGGTTACTTGCCATAGTGCACTGAGCCCTTGTATTTGAGACTCTGGATCCCATAAATAAAATCTTCATAAGGGACTACCTAGATACTCTAATATATAAAGCTGAGTGTACGTGTGTATGTGTGTCCACTAAAGGAATTCGCACTGTTGCATCTATAATCACAAAATTTTGCACATCCACCTCATTTGACTCAGAGATTGTCATAAACTACGATATACGGCTATGACTACGTCATTGAATGACATAGACTGTTTTGAGGAGAAGTTTCAACCCTGTGCTTTACAGTCATTCGCTGGAAAAAGGTATATACTGTTTGTACGTGTGAGACATTAGATACTGCCTTGGCTGTTTTGACAGTTAGTCTGGATATTTATCAGGTGGCCGATAGCAACCAGTCACAGGTCAAGTTCTGATTGGTTGCTATGGGCAACAAAAAACATTTATATTATAAAACAGCTTATGTATGTATATGAAATATTCAGGGAAGCTGCCTAAGGCAAGGACTTCTGGAAAATGCTGCACACTGCGACATGACTGTCAGTGAAGCAGCAGCCACACTAAACCCAAAGCGTCTAAGACACTTCTTTGCTATTTGCTATTCTAATACATAGTAATAAAACCCTACCATTCTCTCACTGCTCTAACTGCTTTATTTTTTTTTCACTACATCCTCTTTGAAGACGTTTCATTTGAAAATACTAGTACATGCATCAGGTGAAGCAATGCTGATAGCAGCATAGCGAAACATGCGTTGGAGTGGCCCCCTGCCCTTAGGTCCTTATGAGATACTTTTACTTTTATAGTGGGTTAGGTATTAATTTATATTAGTGTCACTTTATTGCTAATATTTCAACATATCACTCATTGCATATTTGATGCTGCACACTGGGACATGACTGTCAGTGAAGCAGCAGCCACACAAACCCCAACGTATCTAAGACACTTCTTTCTATTCTTTTAACAACCTGTAACATTTAGAATCCCCTGGAGATTTGGCAAAGTACAAAACTGATCTCAGTGAGGACCAGGAGTGGATTAGGATTAGCAAGGGCCTTGTGCTATTTAGGAGGTGAAAACCCCCCAACCCCAAGTATTATATGAGATGTCACATGATCAACATTTGAAAGATCATGTGATAGGTCAAGAAATTAGCACACAGGGACAGATCTGGAGAGGCAAAAGAAGAACAATACAGGTGCACATAGCCCCATTGTCCCCAGTATACAGCAGGAGCCCACGCACTGCCCCCAGTATAAAGCAGGAGTCCACACAGCCTTCAGTATTCACAATGAGCCTGCACAGCCCCCAGTATACAGCGGGAGGCAACACACATCCCCCAGTGTACAGCAGGAGGCAATACACAGCCCCCCGTATACAGCAGGAGGCCACACACAGCAGGAGGCTACACACAACCCCAGTATGCAGCAGGAGGCCACATATAGCCCCCAGTATACAGAAAGAGGCCACACAGAGCTCCCAGTATACAGCAGGAGGCCACACAAAGCAGGAGGCTGCACACAGCCCACAGTATACAGCAGGAAACCACACACAGTAGGAGCCCTCACACAGCTCCCAGTATTCAGCAGGAGGCCACACACAGCTCCTGCTATACAGTAGGAGGCCGTACTAGGTGCCCAGTATCCAGCAGGATGCCACACACTGCCCCCCGTATTATAGCAGGAGGCTGCACACTGTCCTCAGTATATAGCATAAGTAGTGATGAGCGAGTACTAAAATGCTCGGGTGCTCGAAGCTCGGGCCGAGCATCCCGAGATACTCGTGTACTCGGCCCGAGTAACGAGCCCAATGTTATCCTATGGGAGACACGAGTATTTTTATGAAATGACTGCCAGCAGCATGGAAAAAGCCTAAAAATGTCACAAAAGTCTCAGAAGAGTGCTGAAATGACATGGCAACACCATGGGGAAGACCCCTGGAAGCATTTCTCACTGAAAAGTCACAGCTGTGAACAATGTTGTCCGGGTTTCACGCCAATTTTACGGAGTCTCCAGAAAACCTTCCAAAATGACACCAAAATGAATATTTAGGGTGGAAATGTTAAGGGCACATACCCAATAGTGAGATACAGCTGGTGTATGTTACTTTTTGTGATTACATGAAAGATTTTACGTGTAAACATTGTGCGGCACTACGATGACCCTGAGAAGAGACGAACATGAAGCCCTGTCTTGAAATAATGTGCCCATTTTGAGGAACTGGGTGTATTGTAGTATCTTCCTTTGCCAGGGCAGTCCAAAATTGGGAGGTTCACCAATGCCCCTGGATGCAGACATGCAGGAGGGCCTGTAACCCTCAAGTGGGTGTATTGTAGTATAGCCCTTTGGTCAGGGCAGCCAAAAATTGGGAGGCTCCTCTTTGTCCCTGGATAGAGACGTGCAGGAGGGCCTGTAACCCTCAAGTGGGTGTATTGTAGTATAGCCCTTTGGTCAGGGCAGCCAAAATTGGGAGGCTCCTCTTTGTCCATAGATAGAGACGTGCAGGAGGGCCTGTAACCCTCAAGTAAGTGTATTGTAGTATAGCCCTTTGGTCAGGGCAGCCAAAAATTGGGAGGTTCAACAATGACCCATGCATACAGACATGTAGTAGGGCCTGTAACCCCCAAGTGGGTGTATTTTAGCCTAGGCCTTTGGTCAGGGCAGCCAAAAATTGGGAGGTTCAACAATGACCCATGCATACAGACATGTAGTAGGGCCTGTAACCCTCAAGTGGGTGTATTGTAGTATAGCCCTTTGGTCAGGGCAGCCAAAAATTGGGAGGCTCCTCTTTGTCCCTGGATAGAGACGTGCAGGAGGGCCTGTAACCCTCAAGTGGGTGTATTGTAGTATAGCCCTTTGGTCAGGGCAGCCAAAAATTGGGAGGTTCAACAATGACCCATGCATACAGACATGTAGTAGGGCCTGTAACCCTCAAGTGGGTGTATTGTAGTATAGGCCTTTGGCCAGGGCAGCCAAAAATTGGGAGGCTCCTCATTGTCCCTGGATAGAGACGTGCAGGAGGGCCTCAAAACATTTTTCACATTGAAAAGATGCGGGTATCCCGTCTTTGTAATGCCCATTCAAAAAGAATGGGCGTAAAAATTTACCACTGGGGTATACCTGAAACAACAGCCAAACTATTGTAACGGTCATCATGGTGGCACATGAGGAGAAGGAGGAGCAGTCCAGCGATTAGCCAAGGAATAGGAAGACGACGTGGTGGATGATCCAGTAGTTGACCCAACCTGGCAGGAGTATATGCAGAGCGAGGACAGCAGTGCACAGGGTGAGGGAGGCGTAGCCTCCCAACAGGCAGTACAAAGCAGGGTCGGGTACGCAGGCAGAAGGCAGGCAACCGTTCCCCGGAACAACAACACGACACAAGGTGCCTGTGCAAATGTTATGTCTTCCCGAGTCTGGCAGTATTTTAAGTTGACTCTAAAAAGGCCATTTGCAACACCTGCCATGCCAGCATCAGCAGGGGTACGAAAAGTAGCAGCTTGACCACCACCAGCATGATCAGGCACATGTCAGCCAAGCACCCGACTTTGTGGGAAGTACAACAGAGTCGAGGAGCGGTGCTTGCTGATGTCACTGCTACGTCTTCGCCTGTTGTGCGTGCGAGCAAATCCCTTGTCCATGCTGGCCGCGAACAAGCCTCCGGCCCTGCACCTGAAGTTGCCCACGCACAAATTACACCACCATCAAGCACGTCCTTGTCCCAGCGCAGCGTTCAATTATCCATTCAGCAAACATTGGAACGCAGGCGCAAATACGCTGCCAACGCCCCACATGCCACAGTCCTGAATGATCACATTTCGCGACTCATAGCGCTACAAATGTTGCCTTTCCGGCTGGTGGAGACGGAAGCATTCCGCGACCTGATGGCGGCTGCTGTCCCACGTTACTCGGTTCCCAGCTGCCACTATTTCTCCAGATGTGCCGTCCCCGCATTGCATAACCACGTGTCCAACAGCATCACACGTGCCCTCAACAACGCTGTTTCAGCCAAAGTCCACCTAATAATAATAATAATAATAATACAGCTTTATTTATATAGCGCCAACATATTACGCAGCGCTTTACAATGTAGGGTTAGAGTACAGAAAATATAATACAGTAATTACAGTAGAGAACAAATACAGTACAATAATTGGATACAAAACAATAGGCATAGAATCAATGTAAAAAATAAAATACAAAAAATAAAGCAAGAAATGAAGGTGACCCTGCTCAAAAGAGCTTACAATCTACAACAAGATAGGGGTTGCACAAGGTACAGGGGCTTATTGCACTGATGGTCCAGACATCTTGAGGAAATGGGGCATAGAACTAAGCTAACATGGATGGTCTTTATACAGTCTGTGTAGACCTTTTTGGTTTGGTGGAGTTTGTAGAAGAGTAATGTTCAGAGGGATAGCCCATTCACTATCTACAGTACATGGATTAGGGCCACGGTCAGGGTTTTTGTTGTTTACAGGGTGAGAAAGGGACGGACTCTGGAGATATTCTTCAGGTGTAAGCGACATGAGCGGACGAGACATTGTGTGTGGGAGGAGAAGGAGAGATCGGTGTCAAACATAACACCCAGACAACGAGCCTGCTGCCTAGGCGTTATCGTGGTGCCACAAACTGAGAGAGAGATGTCCGATTTAGGGAGGTTAGTGGATGGGGGGAACAGAAGAAGTTCAGTTTTGGAAAGGTTTAGTTTCAAATAGAGAGTGGACATGATATTGGAAACTGCAGCTAGACAGTCATTGCTGTTCTTTAATACCGCAGGGGTAAGGTCAGGGGCTGAAGTGTATAACCACAGACACGTGGACAAGTGCTTGTGGGCAAGGCCGCTACATCTCCTTGACAAAACACTGGGTTAATATTGTGGAGACTGTGACACAGTCTGAGCGAGGGACGGAACACGTCCTTCCCACACCAAGGATAGCAGGCCCTACCTCTGTCAGGGTTTCACCGACACTCTACAGCTCCGGAATGTCATGCTCTTCAGCCTCCTCCTCCTCCTGCGCATCCTCATCCACTGTACCCTCCACACCAGTCCCAAGCTAGAAGCACTGCAGCACTGCCTCTGCGAAGCGGCAACAGGCTGTGCTGAAGTTAGTCTGCATAGGTGACAAACCCCACAATGCAGAAGAGGTGTGGACAGCTCTGAAACAGCAGGCAGATCACTGTCTCACACCTGTGAACCTAAAGCCAGGAAAGGTCGTGTGTGACAATGGCCGGAACCTGGTGGCAGCTTTGAGGCGAGGCCAGCTGACGCATGTTCCATGCGTGGCCCACGTGCTCAACTTGGTGGTTCAGAGGTTTGAAAAGTCATACCCAGAGCTGTCTGAACTGCTGGCAAAAGTTCGCCGTCTGTCTGCACATTTTCGCAAGTCACCTGTTGCTTCAGCCGGCCTTGGCGGATTTCAGCGCCATTAGCGTCTTACGGCACACAGACTGGTGTGTGATGTCCCCACGCATTGGAATTCAACTCTGCACATGTTGGTCAGGATATATGAGCAGAAGAGGGCAGTTGTTGACTACCTGCATCACGTAAGCCGTCGGGAAATGGTTCAAACTCCACACATAACACCTGAGGAGTGGAGATGGATGTCCGACCTATGTACCATCCTCCAAAACTTTGAGGACTCCACCAAGATGGTGAGCGGCGAGGACGCCATTATTAGCGTCACCATACCACTACTCTGCCTTCTAAAACGGTCTCTGCTGAAAAACAAAGAGGATGCATTGCAGCCGAGCGCGATGACTTGGAGCAAGAAACAGTAGTGGGTGTGGGTGAAAACACACAGTCCAGCCTCATCTTATCACAACGTGCAGTGGAGGACTATGACGAGGAGGAGGAGGATGAAGACATGGAGCAACTCTCTGGCCAAATTGAGGATATGACATGCACACCAGTCATACCCTCGATTCTGCGTGGCTGGCCAGAGGACAGGGGAGATGAGGAGGAGGAGGACAGCATGTCCAGTCATCGTGTTGGTCTGGATACTGAAGTGATGGCTGTTAAGAGTCTGGCGCACATGGCTGACTTTTTGGTAAGCTGCCTGGCTCGTGACCCTCGCGTTCAGAACATCTTGGCCGACAATCTGTACTGGTTGGCAACACTGTTAGACCCACGCTACAAGGAGAACTTTATGTCTGTCATTCCTGAGGTGGAGAGGTCAGCCAAAATGTAGCAGTTCCAGAAGGCCATAGTCACGGAAGTAGGCAAATCATTCCCCTCACAAAACGCTAGCGGCATAGGTCAGGAATCGGTGGACAATCAAGGCGTACGGCCGAGAGGGGCACAAGTCCAATCCGCCAAAGGTAGGGGAACGGTCTTTACGAGGTGGGACAGTTTTCTCAGCCCCTCACGTACCACAGCCCCTGAGGTGCGGGGTAGTGCAACAAGAAATGTTAAGTTTGGCCAGATGCTGAAGGAGTACCTTGCCGATCGAACAACTGTACTGCGAGATTCCTCTGTGCCTTACAATTATTGGGTCTCCAAGGTGGACACGTGGCATGAATTGGCTCTCTACGCCTTGGAAGTCCTGGCCTGCACTGCCGCTAGCGTTTTGTCAGAGCGTATTTTCAGTGCCGCAGGTGGAATCGTTACTGATAAACGCAACCGCCTGTCAACTGAAAATGCTGACAGGCTGACTGAGATCAAGATGAACAAGGGTTGGATTGGGCCAGACTTCACCACACCACCAACAAATGACAACTGAATTTAAATTTTGTAATGGGAATTTGCCATGTACCTCCACTGACCCATGGGTACACACTTCTGGACTTCCGAGTGTCCAAGTGTGGGATCAGTAATGTCCGTGGACGTGTACTCGGCCTGTTGGTAGGAAGGAGGATCAGGTTGGGAAATGTGCGGTGCAGTATCACGGCTACTGACACTTGACCGTGTGGAAGACAGGGTGTTTGTGGAGGTGCCAATCAGACTTGAAGCATTATCCGCTATCCAAGTAACAAGCTGTTGACACTGGTGTTGGTTCAAGAGCGGTGTACTGCAGCGGGCACCAACAATTTGGGACAGGACGTGTGAGCGAGTAGATGTGCCACTTTCTTGTTGCGAAATTAGTGCTTGCACACGACCTCGGCCTCTGCCTGCACCACCATCACGTTCACCTCCTTGTTCCTTGCCAACGCCCTTGCGTATTTTGCTTGTATACAGCGACAACAGTCACAGGAGAGGATTTTAGTCCCTAACCTGTATTAAGGTAGTAAGTACACCTGTCTGGTGACTGTAATGGTTTCAGGAGAGGATTTTAGTCCCTAACCTGTATCAAGGTATGACATACACCAGTCTGGTGACTGTTCAGATCACAAGAGATTAGGATTTTAGTTCGCTAACCTGTATCAAGGTATGACGTACACCAGTCTGGTGACTGTAATGGTTTCTGGAGAGGATTTTAGTCCCTAACCTGTATCAAGGTATGACGTACACCAGTCTGGTGACTGTTCAGATCACAAGAGATTAGGATTTTAGTTCGCTAACCTGTATCAAGGTATGACGTACACCAGTCTGGTGACTGTTGAGATCACAAGAGATTAGGATTTTAGTTCCCTAACCTGTATTAAGGTAGTACGTACACCTGTCTGGTGACTTTAATGGTTTTAGGAGAGGATTTTAGTCCCTAAACTGTATCAAGGTATGACGTACACCAGTCTGGTGACTGTTCAGATCACAAGAGATTAGGATTTTAGTTCCCTAACCTGTAGCAAGGTATGACGTACACCAGTCTGGTGACTGTAATGGTTTCAGGAGAGGATTTTAGTTCGCTAACCTGTATCAAGGTATGACGTACACCAGTCTGGTGACTGTTCAGATCACAAGAGATTAGGATTTTAGTTCCCTAACCTGTATCAAGGTATGACGTACACCAGTCTGGTGACTGTAATGGTTTCAGGAGAGGATTTTAGTCCCTAACCTGTATCAAGGTATGACGTACACCAGTCTGGTGACTGTTCAGATGACAAGAGATTAGGATTTTAGTTCGCTAACCTGTATCAAGGTATGACGTACACCAGTCTGGTGACTGTAATGGTTTCAGGAGAGGATTTTAGTCCCTAACCTGTATCAAGGTATGACGTACACCAGTCTGGTGACTGTAATGGTTTCAGGAGAGGATTTTAGTCCCTAACCTGTATTAAGGTAGTACGTACACCTGTCTGGTGACTTTAATGGTTTCAGGAGAGGATTTTAGTCCCTAACCTGTATCAAGGTATGACGTACAACAGTCTGGTGACTTGAATGGTTTCAGGAGAGGATTTTAGTCCCTAATCTGTATCAAGGTATGACGCACACCTGTCTGGTGACTTTAATGGTTTCCGGAGAGGATTTTAGTCGCTAACCTGTATTAAGGTAGCACGTACACCTGTCTGGTGACTGTAATGGTTTCAGAAGAGGATTTTAGTCCCTAACCTGTATTAAGGTAGCACGTACACCTGTCTGGTGACTGTAATGGTTTCAGGAGAGGATTTTAGTCCCTAACCTGTATTAAGGCAGTACGTACACCAGTCTGGTGACTGTAATGGTTTCAGGAGAGGATTTTAGTCCCTAACCTGTATTAAGGTAGTACGTACACCTGTCTGGTGACTGTAATGCTTTCAGGAGAGGATTTTAGTCCCTAACCTGTATTAAGGTAGTACGTACACCTGTCTGGTGACTGTAATGCTTTCAGGAGAGGATTTTAGTCCCTAACCTGTATTAAGGTAGTAAGTTCAAGAGTGTGGTGACTCTAATGGTCACAGAAAAGCTTGGATTCCGATCTGTATCACCCTGCCTATATCCTCCTAGATTAGTCCTGAGAAGGACTGTTCTGGTCACTGGAAAGCTTGGACTCCGATCTGGATCACCCTGCCTATATCCTCCTAGATTAGTCCTGAGAAGGACTGTTGTGGTCAGCAGCAGTTTGCAGCCCTGCTCCGGATCTACCTCTAAGGGCCGCAAATCTGTCCCTAAGCAGCAGCAGACACTCTCCCTACACTCACTGTCTGGATGGCTGTGTGCCGAGCACAGCGCGCCGGGAGTTATAAAGGCTCAGTGACGCTGTGCAGGCCGGCCAATCACTGCTATGCCACAACTAACAGGGCTGTGGCATTGCAGTGGTCTGCCAGCCAATCCCTGCACGTGGGCTGGCTCTCAAAAGAGCGCCAACATGCAGAGATGACGACCACGAGCACAGCACGAGTATCGCGAGATTACTCGGTGCTCGGCGAGTAGCTCGAGTACAGTCATACTCGTGCGAGTACCGAGTAGTGGCGAGCATGCTCGCTCATTACTAGTCACTATTTATGCTGTAATTTGTCTCCTGAGTTCTACTTTTGGATTTGCATTTGATCCATTCTATTGAACATCACTGTCTTGTTGTCTTCCACATATGGTAAGTTATAGAAGTTGTTGAACCCAGCGTTGCCCGAGATGGTGACTAACTGTTCTTAGTTATAACAAAATAGAATGATTATTTTGCACATAAAAACATTTCCCGGAGAGGACAGGGCCATATGCATCTATGAATAGGGTGGGGCATGTGGGCACATAGGCTAACATTTTATTAGGACATCACAATAATAAAGGGGTGGATCCATATGCATCCATAAAAGGGCAGGGCTATAAAGGGGATAGAGCTATAAATAAGGCAGAGCTGTAAAGGGATGTAGCAGAGAAATGAAGGGGCTGGGCGCTTATGAATTTGGGCAAGGGGTCAGGGGAGGATGCTATTAGGGGAATCTTATCAATTACAGCTGGAAGAGTATGCTATATACAGAGACTTAATAGGGATATCTCTACCCTATGGATGGACCATGTGTCCATACTGACCATGATTAAATGTGTTGTCCAATACCATGAAATATGAAATAGTTGTATTGAAAAGCTCTGCCCGAACAGGGACTTGAACCCTGGACCCTCAGATTAAAAGTCTGATGCTCTACCGACTGAGCTATCCAGACTCTGTGGTAGCTTGTTTATATGATGACTTTCTATTGGAACAGTCTGACATCTGATTTTCCCTTACGGTTATATGATATCATCACGTGTGTTAAGCAATGCAAAGATGACCCCATAAGACTTAACATTTGAATTGGGGCGAGGACGCGATCAGTGACTTATCATGAAATGAGGGGCTTAGAAGAACACCATTATTGTATAAACTGTTTTGACAGTTACCCTGCATATTTATCAGGGGAACTATAACTTACCATATATGGAAGACAACAAAACAGTGATGTCACAATAGAATGTTAGCCTATAACATTCCTAGTCATGTCACTATTTATGCTGTAATTTGTCTCCTGAGTTCTACTTTTGGATTTGCATTTGATCCATTCTATTGAACATCACTGTCTTGTTGTCTTCCACATATGGTAAGTTATAGAAGTTGTTGAACCCAGCGTTGCCCGAGATGGTGACTAACTGTTCTTAGTTATAACAAAATAGAATGATTATTTTGCACATAAAAACATTTCCCGGAGAGGACAGGGCCATATGCATCTATGAATAGGGTGGGGCATGTGGGCACATAGTCTAGCATTCTATTAGGACATCACAATAATAAAGGGGGTGGATCCATATGCATGCATAAAAGGGCAGGGCTATAAAGGGGATAGAGCTATAAATATGGCAGAGCTGTAAAGGGATGTAGCAGAGAAATTAAGGGGCGGGGCTGGTAGAGGGGTGGTGCTTATGAATTTGCGGAAGGGGTCAGGGGAAGATGCTATTAGGGACATCTTATTAATTACAGCTGGAAGAGTATGCTATATACAGAGACGTAAAATGGATGACTCTACCCTATGGATAGACCATGTGTCCATACTGCGCATGATTAAATGAGTTGTCCAATACCATGAAATAGTTGTATTGAGAAGCTCTGCCCAAACAGGGACTTGAACCCTGGACCCTCAGATTAAAAGTCTGATGCTATACCAACTTAGCTATCCGGTCTCCGTGGTGGGCTGTTTATATGATGACTTTCTATTGGAACAGTCTGACATCTAATTTTCCCTTCCAGTTACATGATATCATCACGTGTGCACACTCGCAGATGTAAAGTATTTTGGTGACAGCCATTTGACTGCTCTTTCTTTCTGGTTACATAATATCAAAACTTAATACTATATGTACTGTCCATTAGTTTCTATGTTGTAGAAGGGAGCCTTCACTTATATATTCCAACCTTGTTAAGCAATGCAAAGATGATATCATAAGACTTAACATTTGAATGGGGGCGAGGACACGATCAGTGGCTTATAATGAAATGAGGGGCTGAGAAGGACACCATTATTGTTATATATACTGTTTTTACATTTAGCCTGCATATTTATCATGTGACCTATAACTTACCATATATGGAAGAGAACAAAACAGTGACATCACAATAGACACCATTATTATATATACTGTTTTGACAGTTACCCTGCATATTTATCAGGTGAACTATAACTTACCATATATGGAAGAGAACAAAACAGTGATGTCACAATAGAATGTTAGCCTATAACATTCCTAGTCATGTCACTATTTGTGCCGTAATTGTGTCTCCTGAGTTCTGCTTGTGGATTTGCATTTGATCAATTCTATTGAACATCACTGTCTTGTTCTCTTTCATATATGGCAAGTTATCGAAGTTGTAGAACCCAGAGTTGCCCGAGATGGTGATTAACTATTTTTAGTTATAACAAAATAGAATGATTATTTTGCACATAAAAACATTTCCCGGAGAGGACAGGGCCATATGCATCTATGAAGAGGGCGGGGCATGTGGGCACATAGGCTAACATTTTATTAGGACATCACAAAAATAAAGGGGGTGGATCCATATGCATCCATAAAAGGGCAGGGCTTTAAAGGGGACAGAGCTATAAATAAGGCAGAGCTGTGAAGGGATGTAGCAGAGAAATGAAGGGGCTGGGCTGGTAGAAGGGTGGAGCTTATGAATTTGGGCAAGGGGTCGTGGGAGGATGCTATTAGGGGAATCTTATCAATTACAGCTGGAAGAGTATGCTATACACAGAGACACATCAGCATCAGCATGATTAAATGAGTTGTCCAATACCATGAAATTGTTGTATTGAAAAGCTCTGCCCAAACAGGGACTTGAACCCTGGACCCTCAGATTAAAAGTCTGATGCTCTACCGACTGAGCTATCCGGGCTCTGTGGTGGTTTGTTTATATGATGACTTTCTATTGGAACAGTCTGACATCTGATTTTCCCTTACGGTTATATGATATCATCACGTGTGCACACTCGCAGATGTAAAGTATTTTGGTGACAGCGTTTTGCCATTTGACTGCTCTTCCTTTCTGGTTACATAATATCAAAACTTAATACTATATGTACTGTCCATTAGTTTCTATGTTGTAGAATGGAGCCTTCACTTATGTATTCCAACCTTGTTAAGCAATGCAAATATGATATAATAAAACTTAACATTTGAATGGGGGCGAGGACACGATCAGTGGCTTATAATGAAATGAGGGGCTGAGAAGGACACCATTATTGTTATATACCGTATTTTTCGCTTTATAAGACGCACCGGATTATAAGACGCACCCAGATTTTAGAGGTGGAAAATAGGGAAAAAATATTTGTAGCAAAAAATGACTTTGATATGACACTCAGGCCCTGCGACCAGTCAGTGTTGGCGTCTGTTTCCTTCGGATGCAGGTGCAGCATGTGAGCAACACCAATGAATTCTGCTCCAGTGTCTGTTGGCGGGGAGACAGACGCCATCACTGACTGGTCAGAGGGCTGAGTCTCATATCAATATCACATGGGACATGACTATGCAACTTCTGATAACGTTGGAACTGCTGCAGAATCAGGGGTATGGGTGCGTGCACACGATGAGTATACGCAGCCTTTTGGACGCAGCGTCTTGCTGCTGTGTCCAAAATGCTGCGTAGTACAGTACAAGCATAGTGGATGGGATTTGTAGAAATCCCATACTCACTATGCTTCATCCGACCGCAGCATTCTGACAGCTGCGGTGTGGGTTGCTGGCAGTCCGCTCCTTCTCAGCATGTTCATTTCATGCTGTGGAGTTGGAAGCGGCTCCCATCGGGGGACTGCAGGGAGAAGCCGCCCTGCACCTGCCGCACATGGTGAGTACAGGGCAGCTGCGGTCTCCCTGCCTCCACATGTGGCTTCACTTATGTCCGGAGGAGCTGCGTCCAACACACAGCTACTCCCGACTGTGAGCGCAAACCCTTAGTATGGTGTTTATTACTTTTACAAGGGCCAACAAGATGAATGAGATGGGATTTGTTCATGTAGTAACAATCCCTTTAAGAACTATCACTCCCAGCATGTACTGTAGATCCTATAGCATGCTTGGAGTTCTAGTTAAGCACAGTATTGGTAGTGTTAACTTTACTTTATTAGTTATGTTACATATATGTTATGTTACATATACATGTGGACTCACTTTAATGTGTCCTGCTTTGCCATCACCCTGCTGAAGTGAAGGAAGTGGCCATAGTCTGTATATCAAGTTCTGATGTGATGTCCTGTAAAGAGGGAGGGCCAAGGAGGGGGTCTGTACACTGCTGAAATATGATGCTCTAGCCCTGTCTCCTAATTACAAGTCATACAACCTGTATGCAGGGCCAGGGGAGCTGTACACTGGCGTTATGCAGGCTCCAGCCGTGCTCTCCATACACTGAAGCTCCTGAACTGCAGACGAGCTTCCTGCATTTCTGCTTGGTGTCAGGGCTCAGCAGGACACATTACACTGAGCAGAGGGAGTGAGGCAGGACACTGACAAACAAGGTACCTGCTGTGATAAAGTGCCGATCTGCCTGCTCTGCCCTGTCTTCATGGCAGTGAATCAGCACAAAGCTCAGTGCTGATTCACTTGCCACAGCTGCACCCAGCTCCTCCGTTCTCACTATCTGCAGCACACAATGTCCCCAGCAGCTGCAGGAGAGACCATGTGTGCTGGCTAAGCAGCTTCTCCTGCTCCCCCTGCTCTCACCTCTCCGCGCTGTCTTCAGTGCAGAGAGGTGGGTGGGGACTGGGAGCAGTGAAGTGAATATTTAAGTAGATAATGAGCCGGGGACACGTGGTGCTCCTGCCGCCCCGGATTCTTCAGCAGGGACCATTCCCTGCCCTTCTGACCCAACTTCACTGCTGTCTCCCCCTCCCAGCAACTGAGGATGTTATATTCCTTTTATAAGACGCACCCCCACTTTCCTCCAAAACTTGGAGGAAAAAAAGTGCGTCTTATAAAAGGAAAAATACGGTATACTGTTTTTACATTTAGCCTGCATATTTATCATGTGACCTATAACTTACCATATATGGAAGAGAACAAAACAGTGACATCACAATAGACACCATTATGATTATTATATACTGTTTTGACAGTTATCCTGCATATTTATCAGGTGAACTATAACTTACCATATATGGAAGAGAACAAAACAGTGATGTCACAATAGAATGTTAGCCTATAACATTCCTAGTCATGTCACTATTTGTGCCGTAATTGTGTCTCCTGAGTTCTACTTGTGGATTTGCATTTGATCAATTCTATTGAACATCACTGTCTTGTTCTCTTTCATATATGGCAAGTTATCGAAGTTGTAGAACCCAGCGTTGCCCGAGATGGTGACTAACTGTTCTTAGTTATAACAAAATAGAATGATTATTTTGCACATAAAAACATTTCCCGGAGAGGACAGGGCCATATGCATCTATGAATAGGGTGGGGCATGTGGGCACATAGGCTAACATTTTATTAGGACATCACAATAATAAAGGGGGTGGATCCATATGCATCCATAAAAGGGCAGGGCTTTAAAGGGGATAGAGCTATAAATTAGGCAGAGCTGTAAAGGGATGTAGCAGAGAAATGAAGGGGCTGGGCTGGTAGAGGGGTGGAGCTTATGAATTTGGGCAAGGGGTCAGGGGAGGATGCTATTAGGGGAATCTAATCAATTACAGCTGGAAGAGTATGCTATATACAGAGACTTAAAAGGGATATTCAAGTGTCCATACTGAGCATGATTAAATGAGTTGTCCAATACCATGAAATAGATGTATTGAAAAGCTCCGCCCGAACAGGGACTTGAACCCTGGACCCTCAGATTAAAAGTCTGATGCTCTACCGACTGAGCTATCCGGGCTCTGTGGTGGTTTGTTTATATGATGACTTTCTATTGGAACAGTCTGACATCTGATTTTCCCTTACGGTTATATGATATCATCACGTGTGCACACTCGCAGATGTAAAGTATTTTGGTGACAGCTTCTTGCCATTTGACTGCTCTTCCTTTCTGGTTACATAATACCAAAACTTAATACTATATGTACTGTCCATTAGTTTCTATGTCCTAGAAGGGAGCCTTCACTTATGTATTCCAACCTTGTTAAGCAATGCAAAGATAATATCATAAGACTTAACATTTGAATAGGGGCGAGGACACGATCAGTTACTTATAATGAAATGAGGGGCTGAGAAGGACACCATTATTGTTATATATACTGTTTTTTACATTTAGCCTGCATATTTATCATGTGACCTATAACTTACCATATATGGAAGAGAACAAAACAGTGACATCACAATAGACACCATTATTATTATTATATATACTGTTTTGACAGTTACCCTGCATATTTATCAGGGGAACTATAACTTACCATATATGGAAGAGAACAAAACAGTGATGTCACAATAGAATGTTAGCCTATAACATTCCTAGTCATGTCACTATTTGTGCCGTAATTTGTCTCCTGAGTTCTACTTGTGGATTTGCATTTGATCAATTCTATTGAACATCACTGTCTTGTTGTCTTCCACATATGGTAAGTTATAGAAGTTGTTGAACCCAGCGTTGCCCGAGATGGTGACTAGTTGTTCTTAGTTATAACAAAATAGAATGATTATTTTGCACATAAAAACATTTCCCGGAGAGGACAGGGCCATATGCATCTATGAATAGGGTGGGGCATGTGGGCACAGAGGCTAACATTTTATTAGGACATCACAATAATAAAGGGGGTGGATCCATATGCATCCATAAAAGGGCAGGGCTTTAAAGGGGATAGAGCTATAAATAAGGCAGAGCTGTAAAGGGATGTAGCAGAGAAATGAAGGGGCTGGGCTGGTAGAGGGGTGGGGCTTATGAATTTGGGCAAGGGGTCAGGGGAGGATGCTATTAGGGGAATCTAATCAATTACAGCTGTAAGAGTATGCTATATACAGAGACTTAAAAGGCATATTCAAGTGTCCATACTGAGCATGATTAAATGAGTTGTCCAATACCATGAAATAGATGTATTGAAAAGCTCCGCCCGAACAGGGACTTGAACCCTGGACCCTCAGATTAAAAGTCTGATGCTCTACCGACTGAGCTATCCGGGCTCTGTGGTGGTTTGTTTATATGATGACTTTTTATTGGAACAGTCTGACATCTGATTTTCCCTTACGGTTATATGATATCATCACGTGTGCACACTCGCAGATGTAAAGTATTTTGGTGACAGCTTCTTGCCATTTGACTGCTCTTCCTTTCTGGTTACATAATACCAAAACTTAATACTATATGTACTGTCCATTAGTTTCTATGTCCTAGAAGGGATCCTTCACTTATGTATTCCAACCTTGTTAAGCAATGCAAAGATAATATCATAAGACTTAACATTTGAATAGGGGCGAGGACACGATCAGTTACTTATAATGAAATGAGGGGCTGAGAAGGACACCATTATTGTTATATATACTGTTTTTACATTTAGCCTGCATATTTATCATGTGACCTATAACTTACCATATATGGAAGAGAACAAAACAGTGACATCACAATAGACACCATTATTATTATTATATATACTGTTTTGACAGTTACCCTGCATATTTATCAGGGGAACTATAACTTACCATATATGGAAGAGAACAAAACAGTGATGTCACAATAGAATGTTAGCCTATAACATTCCTAGTCATGTCACTATTTGTGCCGTAATTGTGTCTCCTGAGTTCTACTTGTGGATTTGCATTTGATCAATTCTATTGAACATCACTGTCTTGTTGTCTTCCACATATGGTAAGTTATAGAAGTTGTTGAACCCAGCGTTGCCCGAGATGGTGACTAGTTGTTCTTAGTTATAACAAAATAGAATGATTATTTTGCACATAAAAACATTTCCCGGAGAGGACAGGGCCATATGCATCTATGAATAGGGTGGGGCATGTGGGCACAGAGGCTAACATTTTATTAGGACATCACAATAATAAAGGGGGTGGATCCATATGCATCCATAAAAGGGCAGGGCTTTAAAGGGGATAGAGCTATAAATAAGGCAGAGCTGTAAAGGGATGTAGCAGAGAAATGAAGGGGCGGGGCTGGTAGAGGTGTGGTGCTTATAAATTTGCGGAAGGGGTCAGGGGAAGATGCTATTAGGGACATCTTATTAATTACAGCTGGAAGAGTATGCTATATACAGAGACGTAAAAAGGATGTCTCTACGCTATGGATAGACCATGTGTCCATACTGTGCATGATTAAACGAGTTGTCCAATACCATGAAATAGTTGTATTGAAAATCTCTGCCCAAACAGGGCTCCGTGGTAGTCTGTTTATATGATGACTTTCTATTGGAACAGTCTGACATCTGATTTTCCCTTCCGCTTACATGGTATCATCACGTGTGCACACTCGCAGATGTAAAGTATTTTGGTGACAGCTTTTTGCCATTTGACTGCTCTTCCGTTCTGGTTACATAATATCACAGCTTAATACTATATGTACTGTCCATTAGTTTCTATGTCCTAGAAGGGAGCCTTCACTTATGTATTCCAACCTTATTAAGCAATGCAAAGATGACCCCATAAGACTTAACATTTGAATTGGGGTGAGGACGCGATCAGTGACTTATCATGAAATGAGGGGCTGAGAAGGACACCATTATTGTATATACTGTTTTGACAGTTACCCTGCATATTTATTAGGGGAACTATAACTTACCATATATGGAAGACAACAAAACAGTGATGTGACAATAGAAAGTTAGCCTATAACATTCCTAGTCATGTCACTATTTATGCCGTAGTTTTTCTCCTGAGTTCTACTTGTGGATTTGCATTTGATCTATTCTATTGAACATCACTGTCTTGTACTCTTCCATATATGGTAAGTTATAGAAGTTGTAGAACCCAGCGTTGTCCGAGATGGTGACTAACTGTTCTTAGTTATAACAAAATAGAATGATTATTTTGCACATAAAAACATTTCCCAGAGAGGGAAGGGCCATATGCATCTATGAAGAGGGTGGGGCAGAGCTGTAAAGGGATGTAGCAGAGAAATGAAGGGGCAGTGCTTATGAATTTGCGGAAGGGGTCAGGGGAAGATGCTATTAGGGACATCTTATTAATTACAGCTGGAAGAGTATGCTATATACAGAGACGTAAAGAGGATGACTCTACCCTATGGATAGACCATGTGTCTATACTGTGCATGATTAACTGAGTTGTCCAATACCATGAAATAGTAGTATTGAAAAGCTCTGCCCGAACAGGGACTTGAACCATGGACCCTCAGATTATAAGTCTGATGCTCTACCGAAAGAGCTATCCGGGCTCCGTGGTTGCCTGTTTATATGATGACTTTCTATTGGAACAGTCTGACATCTGATTTTCCCTTCCGGTTATATGATATCATCACGTGTGCACACTCGCAGATGTAAAGTATTTTGGTGACAGCTTTTTGCCATTTGACTGCTCTTCCTTTCTGGTTACATAATATCAAAACTTAATACAATATGTACTGTCCATTAGTTTCTATGTCCTAGAAGCGAGCCTTCACTTATGCATTCCAGCAAGATTAAAGGAGTTGTCCAATACCATGAAATAGTTGTATTGAAAGGCTCCGCCTGAACAGGGACTTGAACCCTGGACCCTCAGATTAAAAGTCTGATGCTCTACCGACTGAGCTATCCAGGCTCCATGGTGGTTTGTTTATATGATGACTATCTATTGGAACAGTCTGACATCTGATTTTTCCTTCCGGTTACATGATATCATCACGTGTGCACACTCGCAGATGTAAAGTATTTTGGTGACAGCTTTTTGCCATTTGACTGCTCTTCCTTTCTGCTTACATAATATCAAAACTTAATACTATATGTACTGTCCATTAGTTTCTATGTCCTAGAAGGGAGCCTTCACTTATGTATTCCAACCTTGTTAAGCAATGCAAAGATAATATCATAAGACTTAACATTTGAATAGGGGCGAGGACACGATCAGTGACTTATAATGAAATGAGGGGCTGAGAAGGACACCATTATTGTTATATATCCTGTTTTTACATTTAGCCTGCATATTTATCATGTGACCTATAACTTACCATATACGGAAGAGAACAAAACAGTGACATCTCAATAGACATTATTATTATATATACTGTTTTGACAGTTACCCTGCATATTTATCAGGTGAACTATAACTTACAATACATGGAAGAGAACAAAACAGTGATGTCACAATAGAATATTAGCCTATAACATTCCTAGTCATGTCACTATTCGTGCCGTAATTGTGTCTCCTGAGTTCTACTTGTGGATTTGCATTTGATCAATTCTATTGAACATCACTGTTTTGTTGTCTTCCACATATGGTAAGTTATCGAAGTTGTTGAACCCAGCGTTGCCCGAGATGGTGACTAACTGTTCTTAGTTATATAACAAAATAGAATGATTATTTTGCACATAAAAACATTTCCCGGAGAGGACAGGGCCATATGCATCTATGAATAGGGTGGGGCATGTGGGCACATAGGCTAACATTTTATTAGGACATCACAATAATAAAGGGGGTGGATCCATATGCATCCATAAAAGGGCAGGGCTTTAAAGGGGATAGAGCTATAAATTAGGCAGAGCTGTAAAGGGATGTAGCAGAGAAATGAAGGGGCTGGGCTGGTAGAGGGTGGAGCTTATGAATTTGGGCAAGGGGTCAGGGGAGGATGCTATTAGGGGAATCTTATCAATTACAGCTGGAAGAGTATGCTATATACAGAGACTTAAAAGGGATATTCAAGTGTCCATACTGAGCATGATTAAATGAGTTGTCCAATAGCATGAAATAGATGTATTGAAAATCTCCGCCCGAACAGGGACTTGAACCCTGGACCCTCAGATTAAAAGTCTGATGCTCTACCGACTGAGCTATCCGGGTTTCATGGTAGTCTGTTTATATGATGATTTTCTATTGGAACAGTCTGACATCTGATTTTCCCTTCCGCTTACATGGTATCATTACGTGTGCACACTCGCAGATGTAAAGTATTTTGATGACAGCTTTTTGCCATTTGACTGCTCTTCCGTTCTGGTTACATAATATCACAGCTTAATACTATATGTACTGTCCATTAGTTTCTATGTCCTAGAAGGGAGCCTTCACTTATGTATTCCAACCTTGTTAAGCAATGCAAAGATGACCCCATAAGACTTAACATTTGAATTGGGGTGAGGACGCGATCAGTGACTTATCATGAAATGAGGGGCTGAGAAGGGTATAAACTGTTTTGACAGTTACCCTGCATATTTATCAGGGAACTATAACTTACCATATATGGAAGACAACAAAACAGTGATGTCACAATAGAATGTTAGCCTATAACATTCCTAGTCATGTCACTATTTATGCTGTAATTTGTCTCCTGAGTTCTACTTTTGGATTTGCATTTGATCCATTCTATTGAACATCACTGTCTTGTTGTCTTCAACATATGGTAAGTTATAGAAGTTGTTGAACCCAGCGTTGCCCGAGATGGTGACTAACTGTTCTTAGTTATAACAAAATAGAATGATTATTTTGCACATAAAAACATTTCCCGGAGAGGACAGGGCCATATGCATCTATGAATAGGGTGGGGCATGTGGGCACATAGTCTAACATTCTATTAGGACATCACTGTTTTGTTGTCTTCCATATATGGTAAGTTATAGTTCCCCTGATAAATATGCAGGGTAACTGTCAAAACAGTTTATACAATAATGGTGTCCTTCTAAGGGGGTGGATCCATATGCATCCGTAAAAGGGCAGGGCTATAAAGGGGATAGAGCTATAAATAAGGCAGAGCTGTAAAGGGATGTAGCAGAGGAATGATGGGGCGGGGCTGGTAGAGGGTGGTGCTTATGAATTTGTTGAAGGGGTCAGGGGAAGATGCTATTAGGGGCAACTTATCAATTACAGCTGGAAGAGTATGCTATATACAGAGACGTAAAAGGGATGACTCTACCCTATGGATAGATCATGTGTCCATACTGTGCATGATTAAATGAGCTGTCCAATACCATGAAATAGTTGTATTGAAAAGCTCCACCCGAACAGGGACTTGAACCCTGGACCATCAGATTAAAAGTCTGATGCTTTACCGACTGACCTATCCAGGCTCCGTGGTAGTCTGTTTATATGATGACTTTCTATTGGAACAGTCTGACATCTGATTTTCCTTTCCGATTACATGATATCATCACTTGTGCACACTCGCAGATGTAAAGTATTTTGGTGACAGCTTTTTGCCATTTGACTGCTCTTCCTTTCTGCTTACATAATATCAAAACTTAATACAATATGTACTGTCCATTAGTTTCTATGTCCTAGAAGCGAGCCTTCACTTAAGCATTCCAACCTTGTTACGCAATGGAAAGATGATACCATAAGACATAAAATTTGAATAGGGGTGAGGACACGATCAGTTACTTATAATGAAATGAGGGGCTGAGGACACCATTATTGTTATATATACTGTTTTTACATTTAGCCTGCATATTTATCATGTGACCTATAACTTACCATATATGGAAGAGAACAAAACAGTGACATCACAATAGACATCATTATTATATATACTGTTTTGACAGTTACCCTGCATATTTATCAGGTGAACTATAACTTACCATATATGGAAGACAACAAAACAGTGATGTCACAATAGAATGTTAGCCTTTAACATTCCTAGTCATGTCACTATTTATGCCGTAATTTGTCTCCTGAGTTCTACTTGTGGATTTGCATTTGATCCATTCTATTGAACATCACTGTCTTGTTCTCTTCCATATTTGGTAAGTTATAGAAGTAGTAGAACCCAGCGTTGCCCGAGATGGTGACTAACTGTTTTTAGTTATAACAAAATAGAATGATTATTTTACACATAAAAACATTTCCCGTAGAGGTCAGGGCTATATGCATCTATGAATAGGGTGGGGCATGTGGGCACATAGTCTAACATTCTATTAGGACATCACAATAATAAAGGGGGTGATCCATATGCATCCATAAAAGGGCAGGGCTATAAAGGGGATAGAGCTGAAATAAGGCAGAGCTGTAAAGGGATGTAGCAGAGAAATGAAGGGGCTGGGCTGGTTGAGGAGTGGAGCTTATGAATTTGGGCAAGGGGTCAGGGGAGGATGCTATTAGGGGAATCTTATCAATTAGAGCTGGAAGAGTATGCTATATACAGAGACTTAAAAGGGTTATATCTACCCTATGGATGGACCATGTGTCCATACTGAGCAAGATTAAAGGAGTTGTCCAATACCATGAAATAGTTGTATTGAAAGGCTCCGCCTGAACAGGGACTTGAACCCTGGACCCTCAGATTAAAAGTCTGATGCTCTACCAACTGAGCTATCCAGGCTCCGTGGTGGTTTGTTTATATGATGACTATCTATTGGAACAGTCTGACATCTGATTTTTCCTTCCGGTTACATGATATCATCACGTGTGCACACTCGCAGATGTAAAGTATTTTGGTGACAGCTTTTTGCCATTTGACTGCTCTTCCTTTCTGCTTACATAATATCAAAACTTAATACTATATGTACTGTCCATTAGTTTCTATGTCCTAGAAGCGAGCCTTCACTTATGTATTCCAACCTTGTTAAGCAATAGAAAGATGATACCATAAGACTTAACATTTAAATAGCGGCGAGGATACGATCAGTTACTTATAATGAAATGAGGGGCCTGAGGACACCATTATTGTTATATATACTGTTTTTACATTTAGCCTGCATATTTATCATGTGACCTATAACTTACCATATATGGAAGAGAACAAAACAGTGACATCACAATAGACATCATTATTATATATACTGTTTTGACAGTTACCCTGCATATTTATCAGGTGAACTATAACTTACCATATATGGAAGACAACAAAACAGTGATGTCACAATAGAATGTTAGCCTATAACATTCCTAGTCATGTCACTATTAGTGATGAGCGAGTACTAAAATGCTCGGGTGCTCAAAGCTCGGGCCGAGCATCCCGAGATACTCGCTTACTCGGCCCGAGTAACGAGCCCAATGTTATCCTATGGGAGACACGAGTATTTTTATGAAATGACTGCCGGCAGAATGGAAAAACCCTAAAAATGTCACAAAAGTCTCAGAAGAGTGCTGACATGACATGGCAACACCATGGGGAAGACCCCTGGAAGCATTTCTCACTGAAAAGTCACAGCTGTGAACAATGTTGTCCGAGTTTCACGACAATTTTACGGAGTCTCCAGAAAACCTTCCAAAATGACACCAAAATGAATATTTAGGGTGGAAATGTTAAGGGCACATACCCAATAGTGAGATACAGCTGGTGTATGTTACTTTTTGTAATTACATGAAAGATTTTACGTGAAAACATTGTGCGGCACTACGATTACCCTGAGAAGAGACGAACATGAAGCCCTGTCTTGAAATAATGTGCCCATTTTGAGGAACTGGGTGTATTGTAGTATCTTCCTTTGCCAGGGCAGTCCAAATTTGGGAGGTTCACCAATGCCCCTGGATGCAGACATGCAGGAGGGCCTGTAACCCTCAAGTGGGTGTATTGTAGTATATTTGGTCAGGGCAGCCAAAAATTGGGAGGCTCCTCTTTGTCCCTGGATAGAGACGTGCAGGAGGGCCTGTAACCCTCAAGTGGGTGTATTGTAGTATAGCCCTTTGGTCAGGGCAGCCAAAAATTGGGAGGCTCCTCTTTGTCCCTGGATAGAGACGTGCAGGAGAGCCTGTAACTTTCAAGTGGGTGTATTGTAGTATAGCCCTTTGGTCAGGGCAGCCAAAAATTGGGAGGCTCCTCTTTGTCCATGGATAGAGACGTGCAGGAGGGCCTGTAACCGTCAAGTAGGTGTATTGTAGTATAGCCCTTTGGTCAGGGCAGCCAAAAATTGGGAGGCTCCTCTTTGTCCCTGGATAGAGACGTGCAGGAGGGCCTGTAACCCTCAAGTCGGTGTATTGTAGTATAGCCCTTTGGTCAGGGCAGCCAAAAATTGGGAGGTTCAACAATGACCCATGCATACAGACATGTAGTAGGGCCTGTAACCCTCAAGTGGGTGTATTTTAGCCTAGGGCTTTGGCCAGGGCAGCCAAAAATTGGGAGGTTCAACAATGACCCATGCATACAGACATGTAGTAGGGCCTGTAACCCTCAAGTGGGTGTATTGTAGTATAGCCCTTTGGTCAGGGCAGCCAAAAATTGGGAGGCTCCTCTTTGTCCCTGGATAGAGACGTGCAGGAGGGCCTGTAACCCTCAAGTGGGTGTATTGTAGTATAGCCCTTTGGTCAGGGCAGCCAAAAATTGGGAGGCTCCTCTTTGTCCATGGATAGAGACGTGCAGGAGGGCCTGTAACCCTCAATCGGGTGTATTTTAGCCTAGGTCTTTGGCCAGGGCAGCCAAAAATTGGGAGGTTCAACAATGACCCATGCATACAGACATGTAGTAGGGCCTGTAACCCTCAAGTGGGTGTATTGTAGTATAGCCCTTTGGTCAGGGCAGCCAAAAATTGGGAGGTTCAACAATGACCCATGCATACAGACATGTAGTAGGGCCTGTAACCCTCAAGTGGGTGTATTTTAGCCTAGGCCTTTGGCCAGGGCAGCCAAAAATTGGGAGGTTCAACAATGACCCATGCATACAGACATGTAGTAGGGCCTGTAACCCTCAAGTGGGTGTATTTAAGCCTAAACCTTTGGCCAGCGCAGCCAAAAATTGGGAGGTTCAACAATGACCCATGCATACAGACATGTAGTAGGGCCTGTATCCCTCAAGTGGGTGTATTTTAGCCTAGGCCTTTGGCCAGGGCAGCCAAAAATTGGGAGGTTCAACAATGACCCATGCATACAAACATGTAGTAGGGCCTGTAACCCTCAAGTGGGTGTATTGTAGTATAGCCCTTTGGTCAGGGCAGCCAAAAATTGGGAGGCTCCTCTTTGTCCCTGGATAGAGACGTGCAGGAGAGCCTGTAACCCTCAAGTGGGTGTATTGTAGTATAGCCCTTTGGTCAGGGCAGCCAAAAATTGGGAGGTTCAACAATGACCCATGCATACAGACATGTAGTAGGGCCTGTAACCCTCAAGTGGGTGTATTGTAGTATAGGCCTTTGGCCAGGGCAGCCAAAAATTGGGAGGCTCCTCATTGTCCCTGGATAGAGACGTGCAGGAGGGCCTCAAAACATTTTTCACATTGAAAAGATGTGGGTATCCTGTCTTTGTAATGCCCATTCAAAAAGAATGGGCGTAAAAATTTACCACTGGGGGTATACCTGAAACAACAGCCAAACTATTGTAACGGTTATCATGGTGGCACATGAGGAGAATGATAAGGCAGAGACCCCAATACCAAGAATAATGGTATATTCTGCCTATTCTATGAATTCAAACTTCTGTTCTACAAAAGTCTAAGTCAGATTAATCAATTACTCATAAGCGTCTTATCTAATATGTTGTGCTAGGAAGAGATGGCCCCACTGTAATAAATATTGATTTCTTCATGTTATTAGTAACCTTTGACCATATGGGAACACAGTAATACAGTATAATGCTGAACACAACACTTTATTTAGTTGATGTCAAGACTTTCCATTTGAGATATATCCATTTTAGGACATATTCAGAGTCACGCACCTATGAATCATACTTATGGACTTTGATATGACATGACATGACACGTATCAAGTATTTGCCTATATATAGTGATGACTTGTTTGAATAAAGTATGGATCATTATGCTCTCTGAGCCAGAACTGCGTGTCTGTCTTTGATTGCTTACTGGCTGCAGCCCTCGATCTATAATTTGGCTACCATCCAATATATTTGAAGGGTCTACTTGAAGCCCACCTTTACAATTTGGCGCCCAACGTGGGGCAGGTACTAACTCAGAAGACCCCCAATACCTGAGACCCGGCACCTGCAGACTGAGGACCAGAGGACACACAGAATAAAAAGCACCGGTGCGGTAAGAACCTTCAGCTTCTTGCTAATCTCTTTCTGTGTCTCCAACGGCCTTCTATCCTGCCGCCGGATTTTACGGTATGTTATAGTTGGTCTATTCTGATACATCCTGTCAATATTATTTTGGCAAAGAACCATAGCATATCCTAGTGATACATATATATATATATTGGATTGGGTAGGTTTATGTGTTGCTCTTTTGTTATATGTTCAGTGCGTGACTGATGTGTGAATGCTTGAGTCTACCTTGAAGGTACGGAACGCCTTTTCATGG
This sequence comes from Allobates femoralis, assembly GCA_033576535.1. NCBI lineage: Eukaryota > Metazoa > Chordata > Amphibia > Anura > Aromobatidae > Allobates > Allobates femoralis. The sequence continues at coordinate 151,957,146 of JARQOC010000011.1, read as the reverse complement.
TACCATAAGGACTGATCTGCTCCGTGATAGACTCACGTGTAGAAACGTCCATAACGGTATATCCATTGAAGGTAGTGCCGCCTCCTCCTGGGGACAGATAGAGATACGGTGTCCCAAAAACACCGCGCGCTTCTGGTTTAGATTCTCTGCAGTTTCCACCGGTAACCCATGTGAAAACGGGTACCCTGGGTCAGAGGATAAGTCTGTCTTCTTTGTCTCCTTACTCTCTGTTTTGTTTCATGTGCACTAGCTACCCCAAATGCAGATGATCTTAGAAAGCACCGCTAGAGTTTTAGTCTTATTAAGTCTGCCTGGCATTGTTTTGCTTTACCCTCTGGTTGATGTACAAGATAAGATTTACACACATACTAGATAACACACATTGCCCATACCATCCCTCGCCCAGAGATCTTGGGATTTAGTGACATGACTCCAGTGTAGTCAGTTGGCCAAGTCACAAATCATAATAATATTTTTGGGTCCGCACACCTAAAAACTACTGAAGCTTAGTTTGAAGGTACCGTAAGTTGTTGTAGGACTCTAGGGCGCTATAGACAGCCATTTGGAAAAAAGGGCGAGGAAGGCAGAGAAGTAAAATAGGAATCACACTTGAAAAAGGTATACAGGCAACCAACCAGAGAGGACAATCAGAAAAAGTTAATATACTCAGCCAGAATAGCTATGAAGGTTGTGATGTCAGTAAAATAATGGAGACTAGGAAGAGCAAATAGCAACAGAAACAACAGCTGCAGAAAACACGGCTTTCTTAGAACAGATTAACACGTTAGGGAAAATGCTAACACTCTTTGCTGTTGCTCCAGCCATAATTGAGTAGCAGTTGGAAAGGCTTAAGTCAGGAGTTTATGTTAGTCCGTAGAATACTCTAAAACTGTTTTGTTTTAATTGTCTCAATGTTTGTCTATCTGTTTGTATGTCTCTGGGCTACCTAGTTTTTTTTTATTGGCTCTGATGATCCATTGGTGTTTGTCTTGGTGCTGCGGGATAATTCAATAGGAAGTACCAAGAGTTACATGTTGTTTTAATAAGATCCATCCAGACGTTTGCACAACCTAGACTAGTGTATAAGTAGAACACAAAAAGGTGTCTGGTGCATTAGGGGGTAACATTTCAATCGTAAAATCAGTGGTAGGAGCCTCATTTGAATAACATCCAAGACCGGACAGTTGTATAGCCCAGCACATCACCCATAACAATGGGTTGAGGAAAATTTTTGGGTTGAAACGTTTGATTCTGAAATTGGTAGATACATATATAGTCCACCACCCTTTAAGAAGGAACCTGCACTTAAGATAACAGTAACACACGAAAACACTAATACCCTGCACCCAGTTCTAACAATAGATGACATAACATATCAAACACGTCCGGTGACGGCCGGCATAAACCAATATGCACCAATATCCTCCATGTCAGCGCATGCCTTGGATACAGTACAAACTGTACAAAATTCTCCCATGGTAACACAAGGTCAGTCAGCTTTCCCTTTCCCTGCTATCATAAAATCAGATGTACTCGCTTCCCCTTCAGCCACTTTAGCCCCTGTATCCAATAATGTGACTTCAAGTCTCCCAGGAGTTGATAAGGTACAGACTATAGATAGTCTGCCTAACCACAAAAAGGCCAGTATAAAATTGTACAGGAGACGTCTGAATGAGATCCATAACAGCTATTTAGCATCAGATGTTCCTTCCCAAACAAGCATAGGAGATTTATTCCTGCCAATATTGGAGAACTCTTTTATGCTTCTCCATGAGATAGAGCAATTGCAGAAAGACCAATTGTGTTTAAAGAAACAATTAGAAAAAGTTAATGTAAAAAGTCATGGACAACCACCTCCTATTCCCAAGCAGGATGCATATGTAGCAAGATCCCGGATTATATGCTACCAGTGTGGAAAGGCTGGACATCTCAAAAGACAGTGCAGATCAACTATATGCTCAAACTGTGGGTGAACTTTTACAATGCGCCTCCTCCAAAATTGTATACTTAGGAAATATTTAAGAATTATTATGTTTATACATGGAAGTTTTTTTCCTCGGTATTTGGTTTGTGCACATAGAAGTTTGAATAATAATTTACTACTTGGTAATTTGTTTCTGTAATCTGTTATTACCCTTTTAAAGGTTCATAGTTCAGTTTCCTATCATCCACAAGCTTGCCAATAACACAATCCTTGGAAGAAAAAAATATAATAATAATGTCTTTTATGTTTAGAATGAACCAACATGAGGCTGTAATTTAAAGTTTTAAGCTAATTAATTTGCCAGAGAAAAAAAACATACTCAGGTCCACCATTGAAGTGCATACTAATATTGATTATGTTACTCTGATTCCCTCAGGGGGGGAAATACAGGATACAATTTGATAATTTATTGATATGGCACCAATGTATTCCACAACATCTCACAATTATAAAGGAAATATTTGTAGACATACCGTATATACTCGTGTATAAGCCGAGTTTTTCAGCACAAAAAATGTGCTGAAAAGTCCCCCCTCGGCTTATACACGAGTATATACGGTAATCATAAAAAAAAAAAAAATATACCCGGCTGTATACAGCCCCCCCCACGTGGTATACCGGGCCCCCCCTGTGGCAACCTGTAAAGGAAGCGATGATTATACTTATCGGGTCGCTGTCGCCGACGCCGCGCCCCTGTCACCGTCCGTCACCGCGCTCCTCCTGGTCTTCATGCTTCCTTCACCGTCGCACAGGAAATGACGTCATTTTCTGTGCGCCCGTGAAGGAAGCATGAAGACGGGAAGGAGCGCGGTGACGGACGGTGACAGAGCGGCGGCGTCGGCGTCGGCGACAGCGACCCGATAAGTATAATCATCGCTTCCTTTACAGGTTGCCACAGGGGGGCCCGGTATACCAGGGGGAGGGCTGTATACAGCCGGGTACCGCTGTATACAGCGGGGGCTGCTGTATACAGCGGGGGCTGCTGTATACCCCTCTGGGGCTGCTAAATACCCCTCTGGGGCTGCTGTATACCCCTCTGGGGCTGCTGTATACCCCTCTGGGGCTGCTATATACCCCTCTGGGGCTGCTGTATACCCCTCTGGGGCTGCTATATACCCCTCTGGGGCTGCTATATACCCCTCTGGGGCTGCTGTATACCCCTCTGGGGCTGCTGTATACCCCTCTGGGGCTGCTATATACCCCTCTGGGGCTGCTGTATACCCCTCTGGGGCTGCTGTATACCCCTCTGGGGCTGCTATATACCCCTCTGGGGCTGCTATATACCCCTCTGGGGCTGCTGTATACCCCTCTGGGGCTGCTGTATACAGCTCTGGGGCTGCTGTATACAGCTCTGGGGCTGCTGTATACCCCTCTGGGGCTGCTATATACCCCTCTGGGGCTGCTGTATACCCCTCTGGGGCTGCTGTATACCGCACTGGGGCTGCTGTATATAGGGGTTGCAATACCACTGGGGCTGCAATACCACTGGGGCTGCTGTATATAGGGGCTGCTGTATACACCACTGGGGCTGCAATACCACTGGGGCTGCTGTATACAGGGGCTGAAATACCACTGGGGCTGCTGTATATAGGGGCTGCTGTATACACCACTGGGGCTGCAATACCACTGGGGCTGCTGTATACAGGGGCTGCAATACCACTGGGGCTGCAATACCACTGGGGCTGCTGTATATAGGGGCTGCTGTATACACCACTGGGGCTGCAATACCACTGGGGCTGCTGTATACAGGGGCTGCAATACCACTGGGGCTGCTGTAATATAGGGGCTGCTGTATACACCACTGGGGCTGCAATACCACTGGGGCTGCTGTATATAGGGGCTGCAATACCACTGGGGCTGCAATACCACTGGGGCTGCTGTATATAGGGGCTGCTGTATACACCACTGGGGCTGCAATACCACTGGGGCTGCTGTATATAGGGGCTGCAATACCACTGGGGCTGCAATACCACTGGGGCTGCTGTATATAGGGGCTGCTGTATACACCACTGGGGCTGCAATACCACTGGGGCTGCTGTATATAGGGGCTGCAATACCACTGGGGCTGCTGTATATACCACTGGGGGCTGCTGTATATCATACTGCTGGGGGCTGTATACCTGTGCTGGGGTCCACCCTCGGCTTATACGCGAGTCAATAGATTTTCCCAGGTTTTGGGGGCAAAAGTAGGGGGGTCGGCTTATACACGGGTCGGCTTATACACGAGTATATACGGTATTTAGATATCATATATGGTCCATCAATATGATTAGTAGAAAAGTGGATTAATGAACTGCTAAAACATGAACTTTGTAAAACAATGATTTTGAACCTAATACAAATTTTTTGAGTGTTCTATTTTCTATTGTAGATGCTGTATAGGTAAGAGATGATTCTACATTGGACCTAGTAGGATCCTCGCATGAGGTAATCAGAGTAAACTACTGCTCCACAAGTCAGCGGTGGGCAGATAGGACCAACTCCTGCACTCTTGAGCAGGTGGGGCGGTTCAGGTGCGACTCTTATGATAACAGTAAGCTTTATTAAATGCAGAATTGGTAAATCAGGAAAAATGGGTTGAATGTATGTTACCAGTCCAGGATGGCATAAGGTCTATGATGCAAGAACACACATGAAGAGTAATTCCCTGGTTATAGAACAACTGAAAGATAAGGCCTAGGGAGCAGAAGACTGTGGCGTGGGAGGTTTTAAACTAATCCAGCCATGATGGGACTGAGTGTCCTTCCGGTGTCAGACTGCCCAAACAAAGAGAAAAATGGGAACTGAGCTGGAGGAGTACTTAGCTAAAGCTGTCCCCGCTCCTGACGATGGCACAAACGACGGATGAATCCACCAACCTGCGTGAAACCAGGTAGAAGGAAAAGTGCCCCTGGATCGCTCCTGGTTTCAGGTAAGCCACGTGTACAATCCTGCATTATTCTTGCACACAACACAATTTAGAAAAGGTAAGAGCTAAAAACAGCAGCTAGGCCGCACCACCCGTTTCAAAGATTGCAATAGTGGACAGAAGAGGAGAAAGGGAGGAAATGCATGAACATGTCCTAGTAGGTGTGGATCTCTCTTTCCTATATAAAATGACAAAGATATAAGTTACGCTTTGGTTAAAAATATTCTGGAATAGATAAATGAGTAAATAATATACTTTTGCTTCCTGTTCTGTTATATGTAAATAATAATATGAAGTTGTATATTGAATAATTGAACAAACTTTCAGATATCCAGTTACCTCTTTTTTGGCATGTTTTCCAGGAAAACAAAGAGACCACTCATGATAAGTATCCTTACACTTTGAATACTACACCTATTTGACCCTACTTTGCATTTTATAATTTAACCTGTGTGCGGCTCATATAAACTAGCCATAACCTAAGCTCCTTCTATTACAGACTATTGACTTTGTACCTATTGAACATTATACCTATAATATGGACTAAAACACCGCCATATATCATGGATATTGAGAATGGCATAAGTAGCACCTTATAAATTGGATATACATATAGGCTCTTATAGATTAGGGTAGGTCATAGATAAATAGGATAAGTCAACATCGAGCGTGGGCACCACAGGCGTTTGAAGAAGGTGTCAACCTCCGCTGTGTAGGTAGGTTTCCAGCTTCAAGAATATTACTAGGGTAATATTAGGAGTGGTGATATTCAATTACCAAATTGTGTATATTCCATATGTTTTTTTTTTGGTTCTTTTGCACTATTTAAAGTGATGTTTTAGTTATTTTTGTATTTTAATCAATAGAGAACTACTTCTTATTACCGTATATGTAAGATCCCTATGTACACACGCTTTCTAAAATGGACTGAATCACATGATTTTAGAATTAGTGATCTGTTTCTCAAGAATCCGAAGGAATTTAATCTTTCCTGGATTGTATATCTCTGTTTTTATGGTGGGTTTACACACACCAATCATTGTATCCAATCTCTGAACCAATCTCTGGTTGCAGTGAAATCATGGACAGATTGCTCCATGTTGTACACAGCCACAAAATGGAACTATGTGTCCATGATTTCACTGCAACCAGAGATTGGTTCAGAGATTGGATACAATGATTGGTGTGTGTAAACCCACCATTAGGGATAATTGTTTTCTTCTCCTCTTTAGGTGATCCAAGGATCTATATCATATCCTTTCTCTAAGAAGTAATGTGTATATGTAATATAAAATGATGAGATGGCAAGAGGAAGAAAGTAACAAGTACTTTAGTACTTTTTCAGATCATACATGACAAGTTGATAATTATTTATTTGTATTGAACTATTTCACTATGTCACTGTTAAAATACAAAATGGAATGAATCATTTGATATTTGGATAAAAATTGTTGTAAGGGCAATAAAATCCCCATGACAGGTATTAATATAAATTAAAGATCCTTTCCTAATGTACATTGTCTTAAGTTCCCAGGTCCACAAGTCTTAAGAGAAAAACTGAGTCTAAAAGTCAACAGATGAACCTCTTATGCCCAAGATACGAAAGCCCACTTCAGATATGAAAGCCTACTTCATTAACCAAATCCTTGATGGAAGCACCACAAGAAGCATTGGAGGGTCAGACGTTATAATCCCAAGATTTTACAGAAGAACTCTTATATCAACAATGTTCTCACTTTCTGAATCATGGTGTGGAAAAAGAAGCCACCTGTTATCTAGCGTATTTTGTCCCTGGCAACCGTGGCAACAGTACTTGTCACCTATGAAGGCTGTTGTATGGACTTCTTCAGAGAATAATTGACACTATCATCAATAAGACTGGCACCCAGCATAAATCTGAAACCTCATAGCAATGACTATCAAGAGATGTAGTAGTGTGAGAATAAGGATATGATCTTCCCTCGCTGGGGAATCCGGTGAAAAGACCGGCATTAGCATTGTTGCTTCTGAATGTACCTGGCCACCAGGAAGTATCATATCTCATTCTCAAAGGGGCGACTGATAAGGCAGAGACCCCAATACCAAGAATAATGGTATATTCTGCCTATTCTATGAATTCAAACTTCTGTTCTACAAAAGTCTAAGTCAGATTAATCAATTACTCATAAGCGTCTTATCTAATATGTTGTGCTAGGTAGAGATGGCCCCACTGTAATAAATATTGATTTCTTCATGTTATTAGTAACCTTTGACCATATGGGAACACAGTAATACAGTATAATGCTGAACACAACACTTTATTTAGTTGATGTCAAGACTTTCCATTTGAGATATATCCATTTTAGGACATATTCAGAGTCACGCACCTATGAATCATACTTATGGACTTTGATATGACATGACATGACACGTATCAAGTATTTGCCTATATATAGTGATGACTTGTTTGAATAAAGTATGGATCATTATGCTCTCTGAGCCAGAACTGCGTGTCTGTCTTTGATTGCTTACCGGCTGCAGCCCTCGATCTATAATTTGGCTACCATCCAATATATTTGAAGGGTCTACTTGAAGCCCACCTTTACAAGAAGGAGGAGCAGTCCAGCGATTAGCCAAGGAATAGGAAGACGACGTGGTGGATGATCCAGTAGCTGACCCAACCTGGCAGGAGTATATGCAGAGCGAGGACAGCAGTGCACAGGGTGAGGGAGGCATAGCATCCCAACAGGCAGTACGAAGCAGGGTCGGGTACGCAGGCAGAAGGCAGGCAACCGTTCCCCGGAACAACAACACGACACAAGGTGCCTGTGCAAATGTTATTTCTTCCCGAGTCTGGCAGTATTTTAAGTTGGCTCCAGATGACTCTAAAAAGGCCATTTGCAACACCTGCCATGCCAGAATCAGCAGGGGTACGAAAAGTAGCAGCCTGACCACCACCAGCATGATCAGGCACATGTCAGCCAAGCACCCGACTTTGTGGGAAGTACAACAGAGTCGAGGAGCAGTGCTTGCTGATGTCACTGCTACGTCTTTGCCTGTTGTGCGTGCGAGCCAATCCCCTGTCTATGCTGGCCGCGAACAAGCCTCCGGCCCTGCACCTGAAGTTGCCCACGCATAAGTTACACCACCATCAAGCACGTCCTTGTCCCAGCGCAGCGTTCAATTATCCATTCAGCAAACATTGGAACGCAGGCGCAAATACGCTGCCAACGCCCCACATGCCACAGTCCTGAATGATCACATTTCGCGACTCATAGCGCTACAAATGTTGCCTTTCCGGCTGGTGGAGACGGAAGCATTCCGCGACCTGATGGCGGCTGCTGTCCCACGTTACTCGGTCCCCAGCCGCCACTATTTCTCCGGATGTGCCGTCCCCGCATTGCATAACCAAAAAATAAAGCAAGAAATGAAGGTGACCCTGCTCAAAAGAGCTTACAATCTACAACAAGATAGGAGTTACACAAGGTACAGGGGCTTATTGCACTGATGGTCCAGGCATCTTGAGGAAATGGGGCATAGAACTAAGCTTACATGGATGGTCATTATACAGTCTGTGTAGACCTTTTTGGTTTGGTGGAGTTTGTAGAAGAGTAATGTCCAGAGGGATAGCCCATTCACTATCTACAGTACAAAGGACTTCTATTAGGGAGTATGATAGGCCGCCTTAAAAAGATGCGTTTTTAGGGATCGTCTGAAGCCATGCAAGTTGTGGATAGTCCTGATTTCTTGGGGTAAAGCATTCCAGAGGTTTGGTGCAGCTCTGGAGAAGTCTTCGAGCCGGGAGTGGGAGGATCGGATTATTACAGATGTCAGTCGAAGGTCATTTGAGGAACGTAGAGCGCGAGTGGGGTGATAGACAGAGATGAGGGAGGAGAGGTAGGGGGGTGCTGCACTGTGAAGAGCTTTGTGGGTGAGAAGAAGCAATTTGAATTTGATCCTGTAGTATACGGGCAACCAGTGCAATGACTGGCACAGAGCAGAGGCATCTGAGTAACAATTGGCCAGATGGGTGATTCTGGCTGCTGCATTAAGGATGGACTGGAGAGGAGAAACTCTGGTGAGGGGGAGGCCGCTTAATAGAGAATTGCAATAGTCAAGGCGGGAATGGATTAGGGCCACGGTCAGGGTTTTTGTTGTTTACAGGGTGAGAAAGAGACGGACTCTGGAGATATTCTTCAGGTGTAAGCGACATGAGCGGACGAGACATTGTGTGTGGGAGGAGAAGGAGAGATCGGTGTCAAAGATAACACCCAGACAACGAGCCTGCTGCCTAGGCGTTATAGTGGTGCCACAAACTGAGAGAGAGATGTCCGAATTAGGGAGGTTAGTGGATGGGGGGAACAGAAGAAGTTCAGTTTTGGAAAGGTTTAGTTTCAAATAGAGAGTGGACATGATATTGGAAACTGCAGCTAGACAGTCATTGCTGTTCTTTAATACCGCAGGGGTAAGGTCAGGGGCTGAAGTGTATAACCACAGACACGTGGACAAGTGCTTGTGGGCAAGGCCGCTACATCTCCTTGACAAAACACTGGGTTAATATTGTGGAGGCTGTGACACAGTCTGAGCGAGGGACGGAACACGTCCTTCCCACACCAAGGATAGCAGGCCCTACCTCTGTCAGGGTTTCACCGACACTCTACAGCTCCGGAATGTCATGCTCTTCAGCCTCCTCCTCCTCCTGCGCATCCTCATCCACTGTACCCTCCACACCAGTCCCAAGCTGGAAGCACTGCAGCACTGCCTCTGCGAAGCGGCAACAGGCTGTGCTGAAGTTAGTCTGCATAGGTGACAAACCCCACAATGCAGAAGAGGTGTGGACAGCTCTGAAACAGCAGGCAGATCACTGTCTCACACCTGTGAACCTAAAGCCAGGAAAGGTCGTGTGTGACAATGGCCGGAACCTGGTGGCAGCTTTGAGGCGAGGCCAGCTGACGCATGTTCCATGCGTGGCCCACGTGCTCAACCTGAAAGTCATACCCAGAGCTGTCTGAACTGCTGGTAAAAGTTCGCCGTCTGTCTGCACATTTTCGCAAGTCACCTGCTGCTTCAGCCGGCCTTGGCGGATTTCAGTGCCGTTAGCGTCTTACGGCACACAGACTGGTGTGTGATGTCCCCACGTGTTGGAATTCAACTCTGCACATGTTGGTCAGGATATGTGAGCAGAAGAGGGCAGTTGTTGACTACCTGCATCACCTAAGCCGTCGGGAAATGGTTCAAACTCCACACATAACACCTGAGGAGTGGAGATGGATGTCCGACCTATGTACCGTCCTCCAAAACTTTGAGGACTCCACCAAGATGGTGAGCGGCGAGGACGCCATTATTAGCGTCACTATACCACTACTCTGCCTTCCAAAACAGTCTCTGCTGAAAAACAAAAAGGATACATTGCAGGACGAGCGCGATGACTTGGAGCAAGAAACAGTAGTGGGTGTGGGTGAAAACACACAGTCCAGCCTCATCTCATCACAACGTGCAGTGGAGGACTATGACGAGGAGGAGGAGGATGAAGACATGGAGCAACTCTCTGGCCAAATTGAGGATATGACATGTACACCAGTCATACCCTCGATTCAGCGTGGCTGGCCAGAGGACAGGGGAGATGAGAGGAGGAGGAGGAGGAGGACAGCATGTTCAGTCATCGTGTTGGTCTGGATACTGAAGTGATGGCTGTTAAGAGTCTGGCGCACATGGCTGACTTTATGGTAAGCTGCCTGGCTCGTGACCCTTGCGTTCAGAACATCTTGGCCGACAATCTGTACTGGTTGGCAACACTGTTAGACCCACGCTACAAGGAGAACTTTATGTCTGTCATTCCTGAGGCGGAGAGGTCAGCCAAAATGCAGCAGTTCCAGAAGGCCATAGTCACGGAAGTAGGCAAATCATTCCCCTCACAAAACGCTAGCGGCATAGGTCAGGAATCGGTGGACAACCAAGGCGTACGGCCGAGAGGGGCACAAGTCCAATCCGCCAAAGGTAGGGGAACAGTCTTTACGAGGTGGGACAGTTTTCTCAGCCCCTCACATACCACAGCCCCTGAGGTGCGGGGTAGTGCAACAAGAAATGCTAAGTTTGGCCAGATGCTGAAGGAGTACCTTGCCGATCGAACAACTGTACTGCGAGATTCCTCTGTGCCTTACAATTATTGGGTCTCCAAGCTGGACACGTGGCATGAATTGGCTCTCTACGCCTTGGAAGTCCTGGCCTGCACTGCCGCTAGCGTTTTGTCAAAGCGTGTTTTCAGTGCCGCAGGTGGAATCATTACTGATAAATGCAACCGCCTGTCAACTGAAAATGCTGACAGGCTGACTCAGATCAAGATGAACCAGGGTTGGATTGGGCCAGACTTCACCACACCACCAACAAATGACAACTGAATTAAAATTTTGTAATGGGAATTTGCCATGTATCTCCACTAACCCATGGGTACACACTTCTGGACTTCCGAGTGTCCAAGTGTGGGATCAGTAATGTCCGTGGACGTGTACTCGGCCTGTTGGTAGGAAGGAGGATCAGGTTGGGAAATGTGCGGTGCAGTATCACGGCTACTGACACTTGACCGTGTGGAAGACAGGGTGTTTGTGGAGGTGCCAATCAGACTTGAAGCATTATCCGCTATCCAAGTAACAAGCTGTTGACACTGGTGTTGGTTCAAGAGCGGTGTACTGCAGCGGGCACCAACAATTTGGGACAGGACGTGTGAGCGAGTAGATGTGCCACTTTCTTGTTGCGAAATTAGTGCTTGCACACGACCTCGGCCTCTGCCTGCACCACCATCACGTTCACCTCCTTGTTCCTTGCCAACGCCCTTGCGCATTTTGCTTGTATACAGCGACAACAGTCACAGGAGAGGATTTTAGTCCCTAACCTGTATTAAGGTAGTACGTACACCTGTCTGGTGACTTTAATGGTTTCAGGAGAGGATTTTAGTCCCTAACCTGTATCAAGGTATGACGTACACCAGTCTGGTGACTGTTCAGATCACAAGAGATTAGGATTTTAGTTCGCTAACCTGTATCAAGGTATAACGTACACCAGTCTTTTGACTGTTGAGATCACAAGAGATTAGGATTTTAGTTCCCTAACCTGTATCAAGGTATGACGTACACCAGTCTGGTGACTGTAATGGTTTCAGGAGAGGATTTTAGTCCCTAACCTGTATCAAGGTATGACGTACACCAGTCTGGTGACTGTTCAGATCACAAGAGATTAGGATTTTAGTTCGCTAACCTGTATCAAGGTATGACGTACACCAGTCTGGTGACTGTTGAGATCACAAGAGATTAGGATTTTAGTTCGCTAACCTGTATCAAGGTATGACGTAACCAGTCTGGTGACTGTTGAGATCACAAGAGATTAGGATTTTAGTTCCCTAACCTGTATTAAGGTAGTACGTACACCTGTCTGGTGACTTTAATGGTTTTAGGAGAGGATTTTAGTCCCTAAACTCTATCAAGGTATGACGTACACCAGTCTGGTGACTGTTCAGATCACAAGAGATTAGGATTTTAGTTCGCTAACCTGTATCAAGGTATGACGTACACCAGTCTGGTGACTGTAATGGTTTCAGGAGAGGATTTTAGTCCCTAACCTGTATCAAGGTATGACGTACACCAGTCTGGTGACTGTTCAGATCACAAGAGATTAGGATTTTAGTTCACTAACCTGTATCAAGGTATGACGTACACCAGTCTGGTGACTGTTGAGATCACAAGGGATTAGGATTTTAGTTCGCTAACCTGTATCAAGGTATGACGTACACCAGTCTGGTGACTGTTGAGATCACAAGAGATTAGGATTTTAGTTCCCTAACCTGTATTAAGGAACTACGTACACCTGTCTGGTGACTTTAATGGTTTCAGGAGAGGATTTTAGTCCCTAGCCTGTATCAAGGTATGACGTACACCAGTCTGGTGACTGTTGAGATCACAAGAGATTAGGATTTTAGTTCCCTAACCTGTATCAAGGTATGACGTACACCAGTCTGGTGACTGTAATGGTTTCAGGAGAGGATTTTAGTCCATAACCTGTATCAAGGTATGACGTACACCAGTCTGGTGACTGTTCAGATCACAAGAGATTAGGATTTTAGTTCGCTAACCTGTATCAAGGTATGACGTACACCAGTCTGGTGACTGTTGAGATCACAAGAGATTAGGATTTTAGTTCGCTAACCTGTATCAAGGTATGACGTACACCAGTCTGGTGACTGTTGAGATCACAAGAGATTAGGATTTTAGTTCCCTAACCTGTAACAAGGTATGACGTACACCAGTCTGGTGACTGTAATGGTTTCAGGAGAGGATTTTAGTCCCTAACCTGTATCAAGGTATGACGTACACCAGTCTGGTGACTGTTCAGATCACAAGAGATTAGGATTTTAGTTCGCTAACCTGTATCAAGGTATGACGTACACCAGTCTGGTGACTGTTGAGATCACAAGAGATTAGGATTTTAGTTCCCTAACCTGTATTAAGGTAGTACGTACACCTGTCTGGCGACTTTAATGGTTTCAGGAGAGGATTTTAGTCCCTAAACTGTATCAAGGTATGACGTACACCAGTCTGGTGACTGTTCAGATCACAAGAGATTAGGATTTTAGTTCGCTAACCTGTATCAAGGTATGACGTACACCAGTCTGGTGACTGTAATGGTTTCAGGAGAGGATTTTAGTTCGCTAACCTGTATCAAGGTATGACGTACACCAGTCTGGTGACTGTTCAGATCACAAGAGATTAGGATTTTAGTTCGCTAACCTATATCAAGGTATGACGTACACCAGTCTGGTGACTGTTGCGATCACAAGAGATTAGGATTTTAGTTCCCTAACCTGTATCAAGGTATGACGTACACCAGTCTGGTGACTGTAATGGTTTCAGGAGAGGATTTTAGTCCCTAACTTGTATCAAGGTATGACGTACACCAGTCTGGTGACTGTTCAGATCACAAGAGATTAGGATTTTAGTTCGCTAACCTGTATCAAAGTATGACGTACACCAGTCTGGTGACTGTTGAGATCACAAGAGATTAGGATTTTAGTTCCCTAACCTGTAGTAAGGTAGTACGTACACCTGTCTGGTGACTTTAATGGTTTCAGGATAGGATTTTAGTCCCTAACCTGTATCAAGGTATGACGTACACCAGTCTGGTGACTGTTGAGATCACAAGAGATTAGGATTTTAGTTCGCTAACCTGTATCAAGGTATGACGTACACCAGTCTGGTGACTGTAATGGTTTAGGAGAGGATTTTAGTTCCTAACCTGTATCAAGGTATGACGTACACCAGTCTTGTGACTGTAATGGTTTCAGGAGAGGATTTTAGTCCCTAACCTGTATTAAGGTAGTACGTACACCAGTCTGGTGACTTTAATGGTTTCAGGAGAGGATTTTAGTTCGCTAACCTGTATTAAGGTAGCACGTACACCTGTCTGGTGACTGTAATGGTTTCAGGAGAGGATTTTAGTCCCTAACCTGTATCAAGGTATGACGTACAACAGTCTGGTGACTTAAATGGTTTCAGGAGAGGATTTTAGTCCCTAACCTGTATCAAGGTATGACGTACAACAGTCTGGTGACTGTAATGGTTTCAGAAGAGGATTTTAGTCCCTAACCTGTATTAAGGTAGTACGTACACCTGTCTGGTGACTTTAATGGTTTCAGGAGAGGATTTTAGTCCCTAACCTGTATTAAGGTAGCACGTACACCTGTCTGGTGACTGTAATAGTTTCAGGAGAGGATTTTAGTCCCTGACCTGTATTAAGGTAGTATGTACACCTGTCTGGTGACTTTAATGGTTTCAGGAGAGGATTTAAGTCCCTAACCTGTATTAAGGTAGCACGTACACCTGTCTGGTGACTGTAATGGTTTCAGGAGAGGATTTAAGTCCCTAACCTGTATTAAGGTAGTACGTACACCAGTCTGGTGACTGTAATGGTTTCAGGAGAGGATTTTAGTCCCTAACCTGTATTAAGGTAGTACGTACACCTGTCTGGTGACTGTAATGCTTTCAGGAGAGGATTTTAGTCCCTAACCTGTATTAAGGTAGTACGTACACCTGTCTGGTGACTGTAATGGTTTCAGGAGAAGATTTTAGTCCCTAACCTGTATTAAGGTAGTAAGTTCAAGAGTGTGGTGACTCTAATGGTCACAGAAAAGCTTGGATTCCGATCTGTATCACCCTGCCTATATCCTCCTAGATTAGTCCTGAGAAGGACTGTTCTGGTCACTGGAAAGCTTGGACTCCGATCTGGATCACCCTGCCTATATCCTCCTAGATTAGTCCTGAGAAGGACTGTTGTGGTCAGCAGCAGTTTGCAGCCCTGCTCCGGATCTACCTCTAAGGGCCGCAAATCTGTCCCTAAGCAGCAGCAGACACTCTCCCTACACTCACTGTCTGGATGGCTGTGTGCCGAGCACAGCGCGCTGGGAGTTATAAAGGCTCGGTGACGCTGTGCAGGCCGGCCAATCACTGCTATGCCACACCTAACAGGGCTGTGGCATTGCAGTGGTCTGCCAGCCAATCCCTGCACGTGGGCTGGCTCTCAAAAGAGCGCCAACATGCAGAGATGACGACCACGAGCACAGCACGAGCATCGCGAGATTACTCGGTGCTCGGCAAGTAGCCCGAGTACAGTGATACTCATGCGAGTACCGAGTAGTAGCGAGCATGCTCGCTCATCACTAAGCATAAGGTCACACACAGCCCCCAGTATACAGCAAGAGGCTGTCCTTGGCCACCAGTATACAGTGGGAGGTTACACACAGTC
Source organism: Allobates femoralis (assembly GCA_033576535.1). NCBI lineage: Eukaryota > Metazoa > Chordata > Amphibia > Anura > Aromobatidae > Allobates > Allobates femoralis. Next base: position 151,941,487 of record JARQOC010000011.1, on the reverse strand, counting down.
CCCAGTATACAGCAGAAGGCCACAAACTGCCCTCAGTATTACAACAGGACACCACACACTGTCCCCAGTATGCAGCAGAAGGCCTCACACAGCCCCAAGTATTACAGTAGGAGGCCGCACACAGCCAATAAAATTAAAGCAGAAGGCCACAAACAGTCCCCAGTATTTAGCAGGAGGCTGCACACAGTCCCCAGTATTACAGCAGGAGGCTGCACACAGCCCCCAGTATGCTAGTTCTGTTACTACAACTTTTTTTAGTGTACAATCTAATTTTGTCCAGCTGGGCCAATGTATTCCCATCGGCCCTTGTTCAAGGCTCTGCCCCTTCTTCTCCAGAAGCCATTACAGCCTCATACATGCTGACATCCTGGTATGCTGATCCCTTTCTCTCTTGATTTTAGCTCATCTGATTGTTTCCCTGTACATAGAACAGTTGGTGAGTTTATAATATGTTAGAGCCCACTTAAATGTATAATATAGCTACATTGTTGTACATGTTTATCATCATATATTTTTTCTGCCATTATACCTATTGTGTATCCATCATATTGTGCCATCACATTGCATGTCCTGTAACAAATCTAATGCTATGTATCTCAGATATGCTGTATGTTGTATTAAGAATTTCTATTTGTTTTTTCTAGCTTTACACTTCTCTTATCAATAGAAGTTGAAAAGGACCCCTTGTGTCGAAGTCAATGCATCGATGGGAAAGAGTTTAGCTGTCTGTCAACTCGTTCTTCAGGAGTACAAAGCGAGGGTGCCAGAACAGTAAAACGACTACTATAAACGGGATTGAAGCACAGATACTGACCTCTAGCAACAGTCAAGCCGCATACAGACACGATGTCAGATAGAGGTTCTGATGTTTATGTAACACTCTCCCATGTAAGCTCGTCAGCTTCAAGATATTCTGTGAGCAGCACTGCAATTGCCATTGCCAGGGCGAAGGCGGAAGTCGCCAAAGTGAGAGCTGTCTTTGCTGAACAGGAGTGAAAATTAAAGAAAGAAAAAGCATATCTAGAAGCCGACCTTGCAAAACTCACCATAGACACAGAAGCAGCAGCAGAAGCTGAAATACAAGCTTTAGAAGAAGCAGCACGCTGCGATAATAAAGGTTTCAGCTTAAGGCTAGGACCTGAACTTAATTATCATGATACCTCACAACGCACTTCAGACTACGTGCAACAGCATGACTCATTAGATGACCATCTACATTCAGCTCCAAAAGAGAGACCGAAACCTGTCATTCAGTCATCAACTTTCATTTACCAATCGTCCCACAGTAAGCATGAAGATAATTGTGTCCACCTTCCACCATCAGTGCGACCAGCACCCAAACCCGTAGATCCTTACTACATGCTTTCAAGATTGAAGACTCCGACAGTGACTATCGTGATGAAGATGCATTTTACGGCAACAATAGCTCACTGAGACCTCATCAATGTAACACGCACCCGAACGCCCTCTCATAGATCAAGAGCCACCAGCTTTCTTCAAGTTCTTTTCACATCATGAGTTACTCAACAAAGGTCTCTTAAAGTTTAATGACCGTCCTGAAAGTTACAGAGCGTGGAGAGCTTCCTTCAGAAACGCCACCGCCGGCCTAGACATCTCTGCCAGCAAAGAGATCGACCTCTTGGCTAATTGGCTAGGAAACAAAATGCATCAGAAATAACAGCATCAACAACCTGAGCAAAGGTTTGTGCACGTTATGAGAGAGACTCAGCAAGTGCTATGGCTGCTCAGAGATGATGGAAGAAAAGACTTTTCTATAATCTTTAGTAAGAACTTTCACATGCTAAGAGAATTGAGCGACCTCTTAGTAGAACTCTAAGTCACCAAGACTGAAGGAGACCTGCCAGGCCTCGCATCCCTAAACACAGCCAGAGCCATCAAACCCAAAGTGAAGAAACTACCTCTTGAAGTGTCACCCCAGTGCACTCAAGTCTGTGGAGAAGGTCTGATTAACAAATCCTGCTCAAAGATCTGTCCGGTTACAGTTTACCCTATAGGCCACAGAGAAAAGGCGGTTAAACTCTACGCTATACTCGATGACCAGAGTAGTAGATCACTTGCCAGCTCAGCTTTCTTTGACATCTTTAAAAATGAGGGACTAAGCTCATCCTACTTACTAAAAACATGCACAGGAGTGAGTGAAGAATCTAGGATGATGAGCTACAGGTTAACAAATTGAATCCCTGGATGGGAACACATCCTTACTCCTTCCTACATTAATCAAGTGTAATTTTATCCCAAACAATAAAGAAATCCCCACTCCAGAAGCAGCACTACATCATCCTCCTTTAAGAAGCCATGTTGGTCCTTTTGCTGGGGAGAGACATCATCAGAGTCCACAAGTTGAGGAAACAGATAAACGGTCCTCATAACTAACCCTACACTCAGGAGCTAGACCTGGGATGGGTAGTTAAAGGGGATTTTGCCTCGGAGACGCTCACAAGTCAGACAACATCTACTCTTTCTACATGAACACATTGGAGAGTGGCCATGCATCCTTTTTCCTACCCTACCCCAACAAATTCCTTGTGAAGGAGAAGCACACCAACTCGGCATACTTAAACGGCAGAGAAGACAACGCCACCGAATTGACTCTTCCACAGACTCTCTTCCTGTACAACGCTGTTTAGAGCTCAATTGGGACTTAAAGTCTGATGGTTTTCATGTTTCAAGTCGACCTAGAGCAAAAACCCTTCACATGGCACGGCGTCCTGTCCACAATCCACAATCTATATGACCCACTCGCATTAGCTGCACCAGTGATCATCCAAGGTAAGACCTTGCTACAAGAGTTAATTATGGACTCGTTTGATTGGGACTCCCACTTTCTCCGGGGAAAGGAGTTTCATGGGTGACCTGGAGGGGCTCTCTAAAGATGTTAACTGACCTGCATATACCCAGGCTGTACATGTATATCTCCTCAGAGAAAGTTCTGTCTAGGAAGCTGTGTGTATTTAATGACAGCACCTGGCTAGTCGGGCCTGCACTTCTGTATCAACTAGTACCCTCTGCTCATGAGATGCTCACAACCTTCATGGCCAAGGTAGTAGCCACTATGAACGCTAGACCACAGGTTCTTAAATACAATGATCCTGATGACCTATCTCTGCTCACTCCTCCAAGTCTCCTCACCCAGAAGTTTAATGTGAGCATGCCGGATTCTGGCGAGTTTACTACTAAAGACTTGTACAAGTCCCAATGAAAGAGAGTTGAAATGCTAGACCGTTTCTGAACTTATTCTATTGCTCTAGTTGAAGTTTATGTGGCATCCTCCAGATACCAGAAGGGGAGTGTCATGCCTTTCTTAGAAACGCATAAATTTAATTCACTTTGCCTGTGATAAAGCGAAGTTTGTTGCTGTTCAGTGACAACTTATCCAACAGTGCCATCTATTGACAATGTTCTGTTACTACATCTTTTTTTAGTGTACAATCTCATTTTGTCTAGCTTGGCCAATGTATTCCCATCAGCCCTTGCTCTAGGCTCTGCCCCTTCTGCTCCAGAAGCCATTACAGCTTCATACATACTGACATCCTGGTATGCTGATCCCTTTCTCTCTGGATTTTAGCTCATCTGATTGTTTCCCTCTACATAGCACTCGGTGAATTTATAATATGCTAGAGCCCGCCTAAAAATATAAAGTAACTACACAGTTGTACATGTTTATCATCATATAGTTTTTCTGCCATTATACCTATTGTGTATTCACCATATTGTGCAATCACATTGCATGTCCTGTAACAAATCTCATGTTATATATCTCAGATATGCTGTATGTTGTATTGAGAATTTCTATTTGTTTTTTCTAGTTTTACACTTATCCTATTAATAAAAGTTGAAAAGGACCCCCAGCGTCCAATCGATAGGAAAGAGTTTAGCTGTCTATCAACTCGTTCTTCAGGAGTACAGAGCGAGGGTGCTGGAACAGTTGGTACTCCTCTTTTAATGAAAGAAAAACCCAGAATGGTCACAGAAATAACTTGAATCCGGCAAAAGTAATAATGAATAAAAAAATCTATGAAAATGAACAAAAGAAAGTCAGACATTGCTTTCCAACCCTGCTTCCACAGAATAAAAAAAAAATTAAACTCATGAAACAGGCTTGGACAGAAATTATGGGACCCTTAACTTAATATTTTGTTGCACAACCTTTTGAGGCAATCACTGCAATCAAATGATTCCTGTAACTGTCAATGAGAATTCTGCACCTCTCAACAGGTATTTTGGCGATTCCTCAAGAGCAAACTGCTCCAGTTGTCTTGAGTTTGAAGGTAGCCTTTTCCAGACGGCATGTTTCAGCTCTTTCTAAAGGTGCTCAATAGGATTTAGGTCAGGGCTCATAGAAGCCACTTCAGGATGGTCCAATATTGTCCTCTTAGCCATTCTTGGGTGTTTTTAGCTGTGTGTTTTTGGTCATTATCCTGTTGCAAGACCTGTGACCTGTGACTGAGACCAAGCTTTCTGACACTGGGCAGCACATTTCTCTCTAGAATCCCTTGATAGTCTTGAGATGTCATTATACCCTGCACAGACTCAAGACATCCTGTACCAGATGCAGCAAAGCAGCCCCAGAACATAACAGAGCCACCTCCATGTTTCACAGTAGGGACAGTGTTTTTTTTTTGATATGCTTCATATTTCCGTCTGTGAACACTAGAGATGAGCCACCACCCTAGTGTTCAAATTTGATTTGATTTGTCAAATTGGGGGTGTGTTCGTTGAATGTTCGTCGAACACCGTTGAATACCATTGAAAACAATGGCAGGCAAACACATACAAACACATAGAAAACACATAGAAAACACCTTTTAAGGTGTCCAAAAGGTGACAAACTACTCAGAAGACACAACAAACACATGGAAAAGTGACAAGTACATATAAAAATGCAAAAAGGAAAGAGCTGGATGAGTTAAAGGAGGAGGAGACACAGATATAGGCATGTCATGCCCTTCTAAACTCATGTAAAACACAGCAAGGGGACTCCAACAATAGTCTCCATTTTTTCCAAAAATCGGGGCACAGACACCACTTAAGTGGCATCAATTGCCCCACAGTTGCAGGCTTAAAATTGTTGGTGACTGTCATGCAGCACATTCAAAAATCTACAAGCCTTTAGTCTCCCCAGGATGACACAGGTGTAGAAAAGTCCTTGCGGATCAATGACTTGTTCATCTTGATGAACATTAGTCTGTCCACATTCTGGCTAGACAGACGCGTGCGCTTATCTGTCAGCACACCACCAGCAGTGCTGAAGACACATTCAGAGAGAACGCTGGCTGCGGGGCACGACAGGATCTCCAAGGCATGAGTGGCGAGCTCAGGCCATTTTTCCAGATTGGAAGCCCAAAATGAGCAAGGCTCCAGTTCCCCAGTCATGGTATCGATGATAACTTGGAGATACTCCTGTGAGATTCACTCTGTGTACCTCAGGTGTTTTGTGGAAAAGCCGACTGTGTAAGATAGTGAAACATCTTCTGCTGATACTACTGCATGCGTGCGTCCCTTTCTATGGCAGGAATTATTTCACCAAATTTTGTTTTGTACCGGGGATCTAGGAGTGTGGCAACCCAGTAGCCGGCATTACTTCTATTTCGGACAATCCGCGGGTCATGTTGCAGGTAGTGCAGCAAGAAGGCGCTCATGTGTCTTGCGTATCCAGGATACCAAGTCCTTGTTGTGTTGGTGGCGGCGAGGTGAGAATCATGCTTCCTTCCTCTGCCCTCTCCCTTCAACCTCGCACAACAGAAATGTCATCAAGGTCTCCCTCATCTGCTGACTCTTCCATGCCCATCGACAGTTCGTCCTCCATTTCTTTCTGGGCTCCTGCACTTTCCTCAACAGTTTGGCTGCTACCATGTGCCCTCGTTAATCCGTCTCCCCCACCCTACCCATGCCTGCCGTCTTGGTGCTGCTGGCCATTAGGACCTTGGTGATCTTGTTATCCCTTCCGCATAGGACTCCTCATGTACTTCCTCCACTTCCTCTTGTCCCACCACCTGACTCTGAATACTGTTTAGAGTGTGCTCCTGCATGTAGATGACCGGAATAGTCATGCTGATAATGGCATTGTAAGCGCTAAACATCTTCGTCGCCATTTCGAAACTGTGCAGAAGGGTGCATAGGTCCTTGATCTGAGACCACTCCAGCAGCGTGATCTGCCCCACCTCTGGATCTCATTGGCCCAGGCACCCGAACAAACACACACACACCACAAAGAGACACACACAACACAGAAACACACACACACACCCCCAAGGGGACACACACACACACCCTATAGCGACACATGAGTTAATTTTTAGAGATTTTTTAATAATTTATTTTTTAAAAGGCTGAGTGCATTGTTTTAAATAAAGTTTGTTGTTTTATACTATTCACCATAAATCACTTTATTTTTGATATATGTTTTTAACATTATGGTATAATCCCAATTAAAATTTTATTTATTTATTTTTTTTCCTCATGAGATGAGAAGGGTCATACATTCCCTCCACTTCCTGTGATGCATTAATGTTGTTAATCATGTGTGGCTATATATATGATCTGTCAGCCTTATATGTAACACTACTATTCCCTGAGGAAGGAGTTGGGACTAACTCCGAAACGCGTCGGAAATAAAAACTATACTGATGAACATCGTCTGATCTTTGGGTCTATGCAGCGCAGGTTTGTATACACCGTCCAAACCCTTGCCATTTTGAACTATGTTGATCGTTGTGGTGTGGATCCTTGCAGCTGTTACCTTTGTTTTTGACGCTGGTTGTGTGCTACACAACCCCTCCTGGTGAGTGACTAATTAAATTTAGTCCCCCTTTTTATCAATGATAAGACCCTATTGCGCTTCTTTTTCCTTCTAGTATTGATACATAGCCAATGATACATGCTCTTGCTTGTGTGCAAAAAATGCACTTTGCTGTGTGTGTCTCATTGACACACTGACAGCCTGCACCGCCCCACTGTATATGCAGGTAGGAGAAAAAAAATGGAGATTGGCATTATTTCTGCAGCACTGATCTAAACCCCGCCCCCCCCCACACTATATACTGAAACTAGATATTAACATTCATTAGCAGTATTAGGGTTAGGGTTAGGGTTAAGCTTTTGGTGATAGAAGCGTTATCGAACATAACCTCGAATTGCCGAATTTGAAGCAAATTGTTTGCATTCGTCGAATGACTCGAACACCACCCAAAACAGCTCGAATTTGAGATTGGTGAACATTTTGAATTGAACACCACTCATCTCTAGTGAACAGAGAGCTGATGTGACTTGCCAAAAAGTTCAATTTTTGTGTCATCTGTCCATAGGACATTCTCCCAGAAGCTTTGTGGCTTGTCAACATGTAGTTTGGCAAATTCCAAACTGGCTTTTTTATGAATATTTTCAACAATGGTTTTCTCCTTGGTTGTCTCCCATGTAGTACACTTTGCATAAATCCAAAGGACCAGGGTGTACAATGATCCGTGCTGCTGAGTATAAGGAAGCACCACAATCTTGGTATATAAGAATGTTGCTTTATGTCTTCTACACGTTTCTACGCTGGGATGTTTATGGTGGTATTCTTGATGAAAGGGCTGGGACAGCCCCAAAACGCGTAGAAAAAATAAAGCACCATTCTCATATACCAAGATTGTGGTCCTTCCTTATACTCAGCAGCACAGATTGGTCCTTTAGATTTATGCGTATGTTGTTCCTGATGGAACGGTGGATCCTGCAGCAGCTGTTTTGAGCATTTAAACTAGTTGTGGGGCACACAACTGCATAAGGTGAGCAGTACCTCATTTTTGAACTATCTGGTATGTAAGAGATAAGACCCTATTGTGCCCTTGTCTACCCTTTAATAGGTTACGTAGTCCACTTTGGCTCACACAACAACGAATGGTGCGATCTGACATTGATGTTCCTTGACCTTGAAGTTCACAATTAATCTCTTTAGAAATTTTTCTGGGCTCTTTTGTTACAATTCTTATTATATGTCTCTTTGATTTGTCATCAATTTTCCTCCTGTGGCCACGTCCATGGAGAGGTTGGCTACAGTCCCATGGATCTTAAATTTCTGAATAATATGTGCAACTGTAGTCGCAGGAACATCAAGCTGCTTGGGGATGGTCTTATAACCTTTACCTTTAACATGCTTGTCTAGAATTTTCTTTCAAATCTCCTGACACAACTCTTTAATTCACTTCCTCTGGTCCATGTTGAGCGTGATACACACCATGTCACCAAAGAGCCCAGTGAGTATCTGTAGTCCTATATACAGGCCCATTGACTCATTACAAGATTGTAGACACCTGTGACGCTAATTAGTGGCACACTTTATTTAACATGTCCCTTTAGTCACATTATTTTCAGGGGTACCATTATTTCTGTCTAGGCCAATTTCATGAAGTTAGTTTTTTTTTAAAAAATCAGTGGAAGCATTGTTGAAAAGCAATGTCTAACTTTCATTTGTTCATTTTCCTAGACTTTTTTATTTATTATTACTTTTGTCAGATTCAAGTTATTTCTTTGACGATTAGGGGTTTTACTTTCATTAAACGAAGTGTACTAACAAATTTGACCATGTGTGTATCCCCTGTATTACAGCCTGTGCCAACACATAGCCCCTGTATTGCACCAAGGGCTCACACATAGCCCCTGTATTACACCAGGAGCCCACACGTAGGCCTTGTATTACACTTGCAGCCTGTGTACCTCATCAGACAGATACAAGACTTTGTTAACCCATTCTATTTTGTTATAGCTATGAACAGTTATTTACCATCCTGGGCAATATCAGGGACTACAGCTTGTTTTTAATAAGGCTACGGTCACATTTGGAATAGTAATTGCGGGTACCGCATCCAGATTTGGTTACGGTAACCGCAATTGCCATCGCACTCATTTTGCCTGCAAACTGTGTGTGGTAAACCGCAATGCGGTTACCGGATTGCTCCGGATGTGTAATCCGGAGCAATGCGGTTACCATACAGTTTGTTCATCCCTGCTGCCGCAGGGATGAGCAAACTGTTATCACTGTAAAAAAAGATTAAATATTAACAATAATTGTGGGCAACATGTCTCTAGGGGATGCCCACCCCACCTAGAGACATGCTGCTCACCCAGGACGGCATGTCATGGGTTAATAACTCCTGTTTAGTAAGCCGGCTAGTGGTGGCTCTGTACATTTTTCTTAATGAAGCCTCGGCTCCCCTCTCAGCTGCGCACATACTATACGTAATGTACATATAGTATGTGCGCTGTCCAGGGTCCTGTAGGCATTTACAGTAGATCTATGGCTGTGCGCTGCCCATACCATACGGTTACCATAATGGGCTCCTATGAGGAGCGTTTCCTGATGCGGTTTTGAGCTTTTTGAAAGCTCAAAACCGGATCAGGATTTTAAAATAAAAACGCATGTGTGACCACAGCCTAAAATTAGTCTCCCCCGCTTTTAAGTTTATATCCTATATTTCATGGGATTTTTCTTTACAAATTAGTTGTTGCTACACCCATATGGTCCTATTCACTAGTTTGGCCTTTATTTAGGGCTTAAGGTCATCTTTGGTTATTTTCATTTCTACTTTCTTATGATTTGTTGTCCATGTTTCTTTGTTGTAATTATTTTAATATAATCTTAAACAGAATATTACAGCTCTCAGCCATTAAACTCTGTGTGTTTTCTCCTGAATCTAATGCTCTAAGGAAGTGATTTTATTTGGTTAGGCTGGCTTCACACCACGGCACAATCCGATCCGGGGCTGTCAGGGATGAACCTGACAGCCCCGGACCGGATCAGCACACAGAACCGGATGGCTAATATGCCCTATTGTTCGGTGTGCAATCGGACGCACCTGCCGGTGCTTATAATTCAGGACCGCGGCTCGCAGGGAGCTAGCCGCTGTCCTGCAATTACATCAGTGTGCATCCGCAGGTGTCCGGTTCCCGGATCCTCCAGGATCGGGGCAATCTGGCCCCATAGGCTCCCATGTTAGGGAGAGCCGGATTGCCCCGGATCCGGGAGAATCTGGGAGAATCCGGGAGCATTCAATTTGGGGAGATTTTTCTCCCCGGACACAAAAATGGTGCATGCTCTGATTTTGTGTCCATGAGAAAAATCCAATTCCTCCCAGATTCTCCCGGACACATGGATAACCTTTTTACATTATATGAATATAATGATTAGTCCTATGGAATTATTTGTGTTTCTTGTGATAAAAAAGCACTGGAGTTGAGCTTTAATTTTGTAACACCCCTTTAACAACATGTTTAAACAGACAGACCACAGTAAACAACTGTTGAGTGGTAATAGTTTACCAATTGGTTTCTGTTTAGTGCAGCCAGGTGACCCATGCAAATGTACCCTTATACTGAATAAATATTTACATTCAATAACTTAACAATGGTGTCTTATTTGATTACAGTCTTTTTCTTCTGCATCTTGTCAAACTTTCATGTCAATGTTCCAACACCGGGACTGGGTCACTGCAGTTTCTGCACTGATCACCATGCCCCCATGCCCCCCTATTCATTATATTTTTATGATAATTTAATCTCTCCCACCCTCACCCTCCATTCATTATAATTTCTTCTCTTCTACTTCCCACTCTCAATTCATTATAATGTCCTCTCTCCCACCCTTAATCTCTGTTAATTTTACTTTTCTTTCTCCCACCCCATTTAATTATTTTTTAATGCTCACCTTTCCATATGATCTCCTGATGATACACTTAATACATTTTTGTCATGGTTTTAAAATATTGAAAGGACAGCCAGAGTTCTTAATTCCCCGCCCCTTGTTTGTTCTTAAGGAAGAAACATAGATCTCCACTTTGCATCCCCCCAGTCAGGAATTTTTATGACTAGCCATAAAACTGAGCTGAGCAGAATTCAGCTAGTCTAATTTGGTTTTGTCCCTGTGATATCCATTTGTCTTAACTTACAGTCTTTTAACGTCAAATTTCCTATGACCCGTTCACGGCACAAATTCATAAATCCTATTTTTGGGATGTTTACCTTTTTTCAGTTATGATGGTATATCTTTTATATCAGGGAAACAATAAGAAACCTGGAAAATGGGTTCTGACCTTCTGAACATCATAGATATATAAAATTTGATATCAATCTTTGTGTAAATTCCCGAGGGAAAACATAATGTTTTTGACGTGGCAGCAGCCCACCAAAAATATGAAAATGGAGGTTTTTGGAGAATTATGAAAGAGGTGGGTTTCAGAGAACCAGCCCACCAGGGAGGTGAACACAAGTGTGAGTTCCTGGATTTTATGCCCTATTACATAAAACTAGAGCATCCATTTTGGCTTCATTCCACCCTGGGACGTTAGACGCAGAACCACACTATCGCTGTGTGGAGGAATCATACAACATTTCTGGGGAACCATCCACCCCACTGAATCTGGGATCATCACCACGTGGCGCAGGTTTTGCAATTTCTCAGTTATTCCCTTTTATTTTAATAACTGTTTTATGCATATATGTAAATTGTCTCTTTTGTAATATCTTGTATATCTTTTTATAAACACTGCTAACTTTTTGGAGTAAAACTTAATCATTTGCTTAGTTTCATTCTTTCTGTTCTATGATGAGCCGACACGCATCTCCGCTTTTACACATTACCAGACAGGTTACCGATCCACCTGAAAGAGATCGGTGGTGGCAGCATAATTTTTGTATTTATGTGATATTGTGGGCCTGAGAATGACTGGATTGAGGTATATATACGTTCCTAGCAGAAACTGGTGGTATATACTGTATACATCCTGTCACATCACGTTCCTCAGTAGATGATGTAAAGCAGAGCTGCTGGGCTCCTTGTCTTTTCCTCTGACAATACCGGGTTTGGCCTGCAGGATAAGGGGGCACTAGAGAGCTGCAGGTCCTGACTAAGTTTTCATGACAGTGTCATTGCAAATTTGCTGGCTGACGACAAATTTGCAACTGTTCCTGGCTTAGTAAAGGCAGCAGAAACTCCTCTAGAGCTGCACTGCCACTCTGTATTGCGGCAGCGGAGCTCCAAGTAACCTCTGTACCCGGAGATCTGTACTGCCATAGGTGGTGAAGAAAACATTAGAATGACAGCAATCTGGTCAGTGACCTCATTGTAATCTGCCTATGCCTACAGATGTACTGTGCAACCTACCGTCAAGGCTGGTGTACTATGCGCCTCAGTGGTTAACGCTATAGAGTATTGTTGTGAAAAATAGAATGGTGCAAGTGTGCTCAAATTGGGGGAGACTGTAGTTGCGTCCCAGTGCATATTTTTGACAGATCCACCATTTGAAAGATCTCTTTTGGCGAGTAAGGTCTTGTTGCCCTGCAGGTCTAAAGTGTGAATTGTACTAGAATGGACTGAGTGGAATAGACAATGAGAACTGTAGTGTTATTACATCCCTAAAGTGTCAGGACCAAGGTGGGCCGTATGCCATACACTTGTGGATCCCCTTTTCACATGTAAAACACCATGGAATAAATGGCACTACAATGCTAATAATGATAATGATAATAACCCTCAAAATAAGCCCTGGAGGCAGATTCTGATTGAGATCTATGTCCAGCCCATAGTTCTTAACAGCTCACTTACATATTAAGAAAAAACATGGATTTGTTGAGAATAAGACATCAGATTGCAAATATCAAGGTATCATTTTCTTCAACGGTCTATGAACAGCCACAGGAGAGTGCATCCTACTGACATATTCATTTTTAATATGAAGAAGAATATGGGTGAATGACATAGTTTAAGGTAACACTGTCTTGAATATGTTACTCACAACAGTCCGCCATAAAAATCAATTGCAAATACCCAAGTATGGCTAAAACTATAATAATAATAATAATTGAACTTAGAACTGTATAGCATCCATTTTAATGTTTCAACATTGCTTGAGTAATTAGCCAGACGTTCTATGGAGAAGAGACTGATGTGTTTTACAGCTCTCTATGTATATCCAGCTGTTGTATGTGTAATGATCCTTGCAGTTTATAAAGTAGTAAAGCAAATTAACAAGAACAAACATTAATAAATCACATCATACCTGCTGCAAAATATACAGCTCTAAGCGTAAGTCCAGTTGTAATGCAGAATATATAAAGGATTTCTTAAACTGCAGCCTCTGTTACTGTTAAAATTGCTGTAAAATATTATCGAGTTTCGTTAAGTGACTTAAAAGGGGACTTTGGGAGATAAATATTTTTTGCACAGTCCCTGTGCTCCTACATAATGAAGCAGAGCTAGGCACTACAGTTCTAAGATCTATGGAATGCTTATAAATCAATAAAATCATATCTGCTCGTCAGCACTCACCCTTCCCTTTGTGGACAGATATATTCAGCCTCATGCTGCAGCAGATAATAGCAGGTGTGTCGAGGCATGGATGTTGGGGCTCCAGGATCACCTTACGTTCCTGCCCCCTCAAACTTCTGTATCAATGGGGGCGTGGCCCCTGATATACAATCCTGTGTAATGTAAAAAACAGGGCTGTTCTCCCTTCAAATAGCAATCATGTCACCAAACAGATATAAATACACATTGTGATCTTCTGCTGACAATGGTATGATAGTGCAGAATACGTACTACCAAGTACCAGACTAGGAGCAGAGGCAAAGCACTACATTGATTCATACAGCTCCGCCATGGTCTCCCCTCCCTTATATCAACTTGGTAGCTTCCTGTCTCCTGAAACTTTAGCACTATGCATGACTGAATTTCTCTTTCCCCGAAGTGAGGGGTAGAGCTGAGGAGCAGATATGATTTTATTGATTTATAAGCGATCTATAGATCCTAGAACTATAGCGCCCAGCTCTGCTTCATCATGCAGCAGGGAAGGGATAGTACAACAATTTTTAATCTTCCCGGAGTTCCCCTTTAAATTCAATGTTATTGCACATGTAATAATTCATAATTTCATGTAAATGCATACTTCCAACATTTATAACCTAAAAATGTGTATATTGATGCAATCTCCAAAGAGATTACAGAAAATATACTTTAAATGCCCGTTAACATTCTTAGCCCCAATCATGAAGTTTTAAGCACAGTTTTGCTAAGCCACTGCCCTTCTGTGGAAGAGTCCTTGAAAAATCAGGACTCTTTCTAGTATGTAATTGGACAGTCTGGGTCACCTGTGGTCACCTGTAATATGTTTCAATTCCTAGCAATGCAATGGCCTATTAATGTTATCAAGGAAACCAAATAGTTGTTTATGTAGTGCATGGACATGATAGATCTCCCCTGAAAGATATTCTTTCCAGATGAGGGTGAATAGAGAACCTTTGTACATCGGAGTTCCCTACATTTTTGGAAAAAAATAATAATTTTCCTGAACCAGGCAGTGCCCTCAGTTTACACTTTTCAAAACTGTTATGTTAGTCAATTTTGCTTGGACTGTTTGTTTAAAAGGAACCTGTCACTTTCAAAAATGCTATTTATGTGAAAACATAGGGGTAATCTGAAAGTAAATAGTATTTTAAAGGGCAGTAGGATCAAACCTCCTATGACATCTATATGGCCATGCAGGTCATATAATGTGAATAAAATTATACCATGATACTGTGATATCTGTGATCCAATGTTTTACTCCAGAGATATCAACTTTTTTCTTTACATGTAAATTTGCTGTTAAGATCTATGGGCCAAACACCAATCTCCCTGAGAATCTATCTCTAGAGACAAGTGGACATGTAGATCAGAAGAGAAGACTGTCAGTCACAACAAATATACAGTCATATGAAAAAGTTTGGGCACCCCTCCTAATCTTACTCTTTTTTTTTTTGTTTAAAATTGTTTTTTGCACCAGCTATTTCAGTGTGATATATGTAATAACTGATGGACACAGTAATATTTCAGGATTGAAATGAGGTTTATTGTACTAACCAAAAATGTGAAATATGCATTATTTCAAAATTTGACAGGTGCCAAAGTATGGGCACCCTTCTGATTTTCATGATTTGAATACTCCTAACTACTTTTTACTGACTTACTGAAGCACTAAATTGATTTGGTAACCTCATTGAGCTTTGTACTTCATAGCCCGGTGTATCCAATCATGAGAAAAGCTATTGTCAGGTGTCCACTTGCAAGTTGTTCTCCTAGTTGCATCTTCTCTGAGGAGTGGCATCAAGGGCTCCTCAAAACAGCTCTCAAATGATCTGAACCAAAAGATTGTTCAACATAGTTGTTCAGGGGAAGGATACAGAAAGTTGTCTCAGAGATTTAACCTGTCAGTTTCCACTGTGAGGAACATAGTAAGGAAATGGAAGTCCACAGGGACAGTTCTTGTAAAGGCCAGAAGTGGCAGGCCAACAAAAATATCAGAAAGGCAGAGAAGAAAAATGGTGAGAACAGTCAAGAACAATCCACAGACCACCTCCAAACACCTGCAGCATCATCTTCCTGCAGATGGTGTCACTGTGCATCGGTCAACAATACAGCGCACACTGCACAAGGAGAAGCTGTATGGGAGAGTGATGCGAAAGAAGCCGTTTCTGCATGCACGCCACAAACAGAGTCGCCTGAGGTATGCAAAAGCACTTTTGGACAAGCCAGTTTCATTTTGGAAGAAGGTCCTGTGGACAGATGAAACAAAGATTGAGTTGTTTGGTCATAATACAAGGCGTTATGCATGGTGCCACAAAAACACAGCATTCCAAGAAAAACATTTGCTACCCAGTGTCAAATTTAGGGGAGGGTCCATCATGCTTTGGGGCTGTGTGGCCAATGACGGCACCGGGAATCTTGTTAAAGTTGAGGGTCGCATGGATTCCACTCAGTATCAGCAGATTCTGAGAATAATGTTCAAGAATCAGTGTCAAAGTTGAAGTTACGCCGGGGATGGATCTTTCAGCAAGACAATGATCCAAAACACCACTCCAAATCTACTCAGGCATTCATGCAGAGGAACAATTACAATGTTCTGGAATGGCCATCCCAGTCCCCAGATCTGAATATCATTGAACATCTGTGGGATGTTTTGAAGAGGGCTGTCCATGCTCGGCGACCATCAAACTTAACTGAACTGGAATTGTTTTGTAAAGAGGAATGGTCAAAAATACCTTCATCCAGGATCCAGGAACTAAATAACAGCTACAGGAAGCGACTAGAGGCTGTTATTTTTGCAAAAGGTGGATTTACTAAATATTAATGTCACTTTTCTGTTGAGGTGCCCATACTTTTGCACCTGTCAATTTTTGAAATAATGCATATTTCACATTTTTGGTTAGTACAATAAACCTCATTTCAATCCTGAAATATTACTGTGTCCATCAGTTATTACATATATCACACTGAAATAGCTGTTGCAAAAATCCAATTTTAAACAACAACAAAAAATGAGTAAGATTAAGAGGGGTGCCCAAACTTTTTCATATGACTGTATAAGGAAAGATGGCTCACAGCACCTTGGTTATCAGAGACATCCCATAGTCTCCTATGGCTAATAGCCAAAAACGGGCGCAAGTTTAAACCAGGGAATCCATCACATCACATCCTCTCACATCGGTGGCATATTTAATCCATCTTCACTTTATTTTTTTATTCCAATCTGTCAAAAGGCGCAACGTTTCGAACCGCACATGGTTCTTTATCAAGCACAAAACATATTAACAACAGTTTCTTTAAGGTGGATTTTTGAGTTGGGAACGATGTATCCTAAGGGCCTTAATATCGAGGATGTAGGGGAAAAAAGGGTGTACAACAGTCCGCGCTGCCAAGGTCCACTTACTTCAAGGAACACACAGGTAGGTGATGTATAATCAGGTTTTCTTTATTGCTTCCGACGCATTTCGGTGCCCTCCTGGCACCTTCCTCAGGGATACCTTAATATGGAATACGATCAAAGGGGTTGTCTACTCAGATGAGACTATGTGACAACTGGTGGTTATTCTTGCTGACAACTGTCTGTATTTGTGATTTTTAACACTATTTTTAATTTGACCCTTTATTTAGACCAGAGGTTCCCAACTCCAGTCTCAAGGCACACCAACAGTGCAGGTTTTCAGGATTTCCTTAGAAATTGGAATCATCCCCAGTGCAGGTGATTCAATTATCACCTGTGCAATACTAAGAAAACCCTGAAAACCTGCACTGTTGGTGTGCCTTGAGGACTGGAGTTGGGAACCTCTGATTTAGACCACCTTGGACAATAATTTGTTACAGGATCTTGACAACATAGTTCATGCTGAAGTTGTTATGGTTGTTCTGGTGTAGTGTCATTGATGCAGATTGGGAATATCCGTGAATGACACTATTTTAAACCATGAGATGCTGTGAAGACATTGCACATTAAACGTAAATTCTGTTAATTGCGTGTAAATGCCCTTTAGGCACACATACAATCGGGACATGGACATAGCTGCACTATTCTACAAGGGATGGGTGCAGATCTGGGCAATTATGACAACAGAAAGTGTTAAGAAATAAAAACAACTGGATATGGATGTGATGAAGCAATGTAATGTCTATAAGCTTTAGTAATGATAACTACTTGATGATTTTGAATGATATTTTCTGATTGGAGGGTAATTGATGAGTTGAATATAACTAGATACACTGGAACGCCATGGGTTAATCCACAGGGGCACTAGGTACAATCAGATTACAGGGGAGGTTGGGTAAGATCCACAGTATGCAGATATGGTCCTGGGGGTGATTTTATTATGCTATATATGCTGTTTTATACAGTTTTGATGACTCTTGAAATTGATTGGTGTTTTGTTAATGAGGGGGAGGGTTTTGTACTATATAAAGAAACTGTTGTTAATATGTTTTGTGCTTGATAAAGAACCATGTGTGGTTCGAAAGTCGTGCCTTTTGACATAT
The DNA here is from genome assembly GCA_033576535.1 of Allobates femoralis. Classification (NCBI taxonomy): domain Eukaryota; kingdom Metazoa; phylum Chordata; class Amphibia; order Anura; family Aromobatidae; genus Allobates; species Allobates femoralis. Next base: position 151,923,657 of record JARQOC010000011.1, on the reverse strand, counting down.
TGGAATAATAAAATAAAGTGAAGATGGATTAAATATACCACAGATGTGAGAGGCGCTGTCTACACTACAAGTCTCATACTGATCATGTGCCCTTGCATTTAAATTAAACTCTGGAAGAGCATTCTCAGGGAGATCTGTGTCTAGCCCATAGATCTTAAAAACTCATTTACATATTAAGACAGATGAGAATTTCTCTGTAATAAGACAACAGATTGCAGGTATCAAGGTATCAATCTACTCAAATTATATGACCACATAGATGGTTTAGGAGATTTAATCCTACACACAGGTTTCCCTTTTACCATGTTTAGGTGCAGCTACAAGGAGGAAATTATGTTTTATTCGCCCTGCTTGCCGTCATCAGTTACAGTCACCACCTGCTAAATGAAGAGCACACTAAAATAACTGTCTGGCTGATTGATTGACAGCCAGCTCTGCAGTGAGTGTGTGCAGTATATGTGTGCCGAGTGTTTCAGAGCAGGCGGTGCAGGAGAATGTTTACAGCACACTGATTGCATTGATTGCTTAGAAATCGGTTACTGAACTGGCCCAGCACTGACCTGATGAGGGAGTTACTCCAGAGAGAGTATATCTTCATGTTCTCTACTTTCTCTCTGTAGTAATGCTCTAGGAATATAGTAAAACATATAAAAAACACTATTTAAGCAATTGAGGCTCTCCCTAAGGCTAGGGTCAAACTCGCGCCATGCATCCGATAAAAGGATGCATTTTTGTAAGGTGCAAATGTTAAAAAATGGATGTGTTAACGTACCCTTAGACTCCAATGCAAATAACGCATTGCAAAAGTGCAATGTGTTTGGCGCTATCCGTTATTGTTAGCGTACATCATAACGCGGGCTGCAGCGTTTTTGGGCACTTTTGTAAAAACGTATGCATTAATTTAACATTGAAGTCTATGGATGACGCATTGCACATATAAATGTGGTTGTTAACGGATGTGTTTTTGGTTGCAGACTGCTGGAGCTGGAAATTTTAGTGATGTCACAGGTCACGTGGCCGTTGCATGCTATATCAGCTTGGCTGCAAAGCAGGAAGTTACACTCTGAAGGTCCAGATATGCGATATTGCTGAGCGCACAGGAAAATGCTGCAGACCACGTTTCCTGTACGCTCAGCAATAACGCATATCCGGACCTTCTGAGTGAAGCTGGCGGCTGTGCTATGACAATGGTAACCATAGGGATCAATAAACAGCCTGAGCACAGCGTTACATTCTGTTAACGCTATGCGCTCAGACTGGTAAATTTATGTTTTTAATGGGTCCATCAGCCTGAGGGCGGACGCTAATGTGACCCTAGTCTAAGTGTAATGTTAGTAGCCTTGGTTTTGGAATTGTGTGTAATGTTTGTTGGAAAAGTGCCATCATATCTTAGCCACACGCACTGTAACATATGTTCTCCATATGGGCTGATTGTGTTCAGTGGTCTCTACTATCAGTCTGGCCTTTGTTCACTTTTGGGAAATGTTCTACCTCAGTTTTGACCACAGAGTTTGTACATGCATGTGTTTTGTCTAACACATGTCCAAATGTTGGACATAGGTTTCTCACATGTTTAATTCAACTGTAATCAATAATTAGTATGTTTCATATGGCTCAGATTTTCCATAGCCCTTGCGTGCATCATTGATAAACCATAAACCTTTGTGTTTGCCATATTAATTGTTGCCCTTCCTAGACCATGTAAAGAAAAGCGTGACATACGAGACACATGCCTTTTTGGTTGGTGGGCCTAAAAGCATTTGAACCACTTATTCAGAGGTCTGTTTGTGTTACCTGCCATTACATGGCCTTTTTTTTAAATGGTTTCAAACAGTGTCACAAATATTCTGGGTGGCCTACTAAAATGTGCGCTGTGTACCGAAATTTTATTTTCCATGTGGCACTATTGGTGTATGTGTGTTGATACATATTTCCAAGTTGTAACATTACAAAAAACAGTCAGCCATGTTGTTAATGTGGTTTTATTTTTAAAAATTAAAACAGCACAGGAAGTCAAATAAAAAATCCCACAAAGGGAAAAAAGGAAAGCAGCCACACAGGCCAGTGTCAGCTCACACCCGGCGAAAGGTATTGCTATGGACAAACATTGTGTTTAAATTGTGACCAAACATGTATTGACCAGTGTGTTTATGCTGATACATCACATATGTTGGTCTTGCTCACATATGCAGGTGAAGGAAGCTTCAAAAGTGAGAGAGAGAACTTCCGCCAAAAAAGGACTGTGGAGCGCAGAAAATCCCAGATGATTGGCTAGAGCCACACTTAGCAGGGCACTTATGTTAGACGGATGCCATTACTGCAGAGCCCAGCCTGCAGTAACGGCCAGCGTTAACGTCGGGTGCTGCAAGAAAACACTGCTCCATAGTAACCCGATGTTTACTATGGATGCAGTCACACAGGAAGCCCAGGAACAACGCATTAGCAGAGCGCACAGGAAAACGTTGCTGACAACATTTTCCTGTGCGCTCTGCTAAAGCGCAGTTCCTGGGGCTTCCTGTGTGGCTGCATCCATGGTAAACATCAGATTACTATGCAGCAGCATTTGATCGCAGCACCCGACGTTAACGATGGCCTTTACTGCATGCTTGCCTCTGTAGTAACGGCATCCGTCTAACGTAAGTGACCTTATAAGTGTGACCCTAGCCTAAGTTACATTTTACCGAGACAGTATATCTGGCCTTAATGTGGAAGTCAAGGGCTATTGTAGTGTTACAAAAACAAAAAGTGTACTGTGTTATTATCTTGCCCGGATCACATGAAGCATATTACATTACAAATCTCATGTTCCAACGTGCAAAGCCTTGATTGTAATGTTTACCTTGACCTCCTGGTGTGCTGTTGTTGTAGGCCCATGTGAAAAAAAAACAAACTCAACATCGTAGTGGTGGATGAAAAAATCAAGAGTGATAATGAGACACTCATAAATCTTGTGGAGCTACACACGTTAATATAGGACCAGGGAGACCCCAGCCACCAGGATGTGGTCAACAACAGGAAACTTTGGGTGTCAGTTATCATGCAGATATTTCCAAACTTCAAAGTGCTTCCTCTGGAGAGTCAGCAGGAGATTCATAAATTTTAAGTAGCACTGTGAACACATGCAACCTTAGGTAGCATTGTGTTTCAATCATAGCAGAGCACTATCTGTGTGTGTTGTATCCTAACAATTGTGATTTCATAACACATGCAGAGAGATGTGTGCATGTGCGGTGGCGGTCCATACGTGATCGGCATGCTAGAGACTATATGTATCAGTATGTTAGAGAAATACAAAATTGGTTCTGCTCCACACCCACCCAGACTGTACAAACATTTTGACCAACTTATGTTTCTTCAAAAAACAGTTGAGGGTCGGATGTAAGTGCCCACACGTGATTAAGGTAGTTAACCTTTGTTCCATAAACATGACAAGTACATATGTACTCATGGTTTTGTGTTTATTCACAGGACATTCTGCAGTACGCCTGCCGTGGATGTGGATGTTGGTTGGATCTTGTCGTCAGATGTGAGCCAAACTGACCTGCAGCCAACAAGGCCGAAGCCACCATCACCACAGCTGCTAATGTGCCCGTGTCTTCAAGACCCTGTGTGATATGTCCAAGACGTCGAACACTGGGCAAGGAAGACACAGATATGTTGCTTCTCGATAGCCTACATCGGCTGCAGGAGACTGTGAGGTTGCTAAATAGTGCTCTTAACAGGCAGGTAGACAAGCTCAGACAGAAAGACTCTATTCATGGGAGCAGTGAGTGGCAACTCCTGATGTCATCTTATGTGCCACTACTGTCAACCATTGATCCCGATCGTAGAATAGAGTTCCACTATGAGTTGAACACACTCATTGGCAAGTACAGCCAGAAAAGTAGTTGCAACACCACAATTGGGTCCACTGAAACATGATTCAACGAAGAGAGAACGTTGTGTGTTGAACAGCACCAGAGGCATATATAAAAAATATAATGACTATAAACCAAGACTCTACAAGGGGTAGTTGTGAAACAATACAAAATATAAAGTTTATTAAATACACTTTTATGTGCAAAGCAAAGCACCAACACAAACACTTAAAAACAATTAAAAGCATGTAAAAACCTCCACATGAGGTTGTGGGAGTGCTCCCTGTGTACCAAGGTGTGAATGGACCACCTAACAAAAAATGCTAGTCAATAGATATCTCCACTAATGTTCCTATGTCTATACAGAGATACTGCTATCTGTTAGGCGGCCGTCACACGCTACAATATCGAGAGCGATATTGTTAGCGAGCACGTGCACGCGCGATCGCTAACAATATCGCTCACATCGTTGGTGAGCTGTCACACAGACAGACTCACCAGCGATGTGGAGCAGCGAGAACGCTGGTAACTATGGTACACATCGGGTTACTAGGCGCCGCGCGGCGCTTAGTAACCCGACGTTTACCATAGATACCATCTCCCAGCATAGGCTCTGCCACTGGGAGATCGTTCATTGTGGTGTCACACACCACGATGAAGCAGATTGATCAAGCGTTTATCGCTTGATATGAGCTCCGGCTCTCATATATCTGTGATGTAACGATCAACCGAATTTACATTGTAAAATCGCTTGATCGCACATAGCGATGCATAAACGATATCACTTAAGCGATCAAAAAGCAGATCGCTTAAGCGATATCGTGCATTAAATTGAACCGTGTGATGGCCGCCTTATCTATTTATATAATCCGCAGTTTGGGATTCGGGCGTTGTAGCCGAATCCCAGAATGCTTTGCGCCACTGGCACTGCGAGCGAGCGATGGCGCTACACGCACCGCTTGCCCCCCGCAAACGCCCGCTACACGCACCGGCCGGCACCCCCCGCTCCACCGCCGCACCGTCCATTCAACAGTGCGAGCCAGCAGTCAGGGGGAGCGGCTTTACACAACGGCCCCCCCCCGCAACCACCACCATCCGCCTTCATCACAGGCGCTGCCCCGCTCCCCCGCCGCCAGGGCCGCACTGTTCATTCCACAGTGCGAGCCCTCAGGCAGCAGATAGCTGTACACAACGGCCCGCCGCAACCAGCACCGCCCGCCTTCATCACAGACGCTGCCCGCCCTGGCTTCCACAGGTAATAAGGCAGCGGCGGCGGCGCACTGGCATTGCAGCCTGCAAGCCTGCCGGGGCTGCAGTCTTCTATCACCCCACGCAACCCCAACTAACCTTACAGGGGCGCCGGGTTAACATGGCGCCACACTGTCATTCCAGCCTAACACCCCCCGCTCCTCAACTAACCTTACAGGCCCGCCGGCCCTCACATCTACTCCCACACTGCCCCTGCTTACCCTCCACTCACCCACACTGCCCCTGCTCACTCCTCTAACCCCCCCTATGCCCTCACTCCCCACACTGCCACACTGCCCTGCTCACTCCTCTAACACCCCCTATGCCCTCACTCCCCACACTGCCCCTGCTCACTCCTCTTACCTCCCCATGCCCTCACTCCCCACACTGCCCCTGCTCACTCCTCTTACCCCCCACACTGCCCCTGCTCACTCCTCTTACCCCCCTATGCCCTCACTCCCCACACTGCCCCTGCTCACTCCTCTTACCTCCCCTATCCCCTCATTCCCCACACTGACCCTGCTTACCCTCCACTCACCCCACACTGACCCTGCTCACTCCTCTTACCCCCCTATGCCCTCACTCCCCACACTGCCCCTGCTTAACCCCCCACTCACCCACACTGCCCCTGCTCACTCCTCTTACCACCCTATGCCCTCACTCAACACACTGCCCCTGCTTACCCCCTACTCACCCACACTGCCCCTGCATAACCCCCCCACTCACCCACACTGCCCCTGCTTACACCCCACTCACCCACACTGCCCCTGCTCACTCCTCTTACTGACGTATGTCCTCACTCACTCCCCACACTGCCCCTGCTTACCCCCTACTCACCCACACTGCCCCCACTTACCCACACTGCCCCTGCATAGCCCCCCCTCTCACCCACACTGCCCCTGCTCACTCCTCTTACTGACGTATGTCCTCACTCACTCCCCACACTGCCCCTGCTTACACCCTACTCACCCACACTGCCCCCACTCACGCACACTGCCCCTGCTTACCCCCCAATCACCCACACTGCCCACACCCACCCACACACTTCTACCCACAGAGCCGCCTGTATACTCTGCTAGCCACACAGCCGCCTCTATACTCTGCTAGCCACACAGCCGCCTCTATACTCTGCTAGCCACACAGCCGCCTCTATACTCTGCTAGCCACAGAGCCGCCTCTATACTCTGCTAGCCACAGAGCCGCCTCTATACTCTGCTAGCCACAGAGCCGCCTCTATACTCTGCTAACCACAGAGCCGCCTCTATACTCTGCTACCCACAGAGCCGCCTCTATACTCTGCTACCCACAGAGCAGCCTCTATACTCTGCTACCCACAGAGCCGCCTCTATACTCTGCTACCCACAGAGCCGCCTCTATACTCTGCTACCCACAGAGCCGCCTCTATACTCTGCTACCCACAGAGCCGCCTCTATACTCTGCTACCCACAGAGCCGCCTCTATACTCTGCTACCCACAGAGCCGCCTCTATACTCTGCTACCCACAGAGCCGCCTCTATACTCTGCTACCCACAGAGCCGCCTCTATACTCTGCTACCCACAGAGCCGCCTCTATACTCTGCTACCCACAGAGCCGCCTCTATACTCTGCTACCCACAGAGCAGCCTCTATACTCTGCTACCCACAGAGCCGCCTCTATACTCTGCTACCCACAGAGCCGCCTCTATACTCTGCTACCCACAGAGCCGCCTCTATACTCTGCTACACACAGAGCCGCCTCTATACTCTGCTACCCACAGAGCCGCCTCTATTCTCTGCTAGCCACAGAGCCGCCTCTATACTCTGCTACCCACAGAGCCGCCTGTATAGTCTGCTACCCACAGAGCCGCCTGTATAGTCTGCTACCCACAGAGCCGCCTGTATAGTCTGCTACCCACAGAGCCGCCTGTATAGTCTGCTACCCACAGAGCCGTCTGTATAGTCTGCTACCCACAGAACCGCCTGTATAGTCTGCTACCCAAAGAGCCGCCTGTATAGTCTGCTACCCACAGAGCCGCCTGTATAGTCTGCTACCCACAGAGCCGCCTGTATAGTCTGCTACCCACAGAGACGCCTGTATAGTCTGCTACCCACAGAGCCATCTGTATAGTCTGCTACCCACAGAGCCGCCTGTATAGTCTGCTACCCACAGAGCCGCCTGTATAGTCTGCTACCCACAGAGCCGCCTCTATACTCTGCTACCCACAGAGCCGCCTCTATACTCTGCTACCCACAGAGCAGCCTCTATACTCTGCTACCCACAGAGCCGCCTCTATACTCTGCTACCCACAGAGCCGCCTGTATACTCTGCTACCCTCAGACCCGACTATATACTTTGCTACCCACTGACCAGCCTGTATACTCTGCTACCCACAGAGCCGCCTGTATACTCTGCAACCCACAGAGCCGCCTCTATACTCTGCTACCCACAGAGCCGCCTCTAAACTCTGCTACCCACAGAGCAGCCTCTATACTCTGCTACCCACAGAGCCGCCTCTATACTCTGCTACCCACAGAGCCGCCTGTATACTCTGCTACCCTCAGAGCCGACTATATACTCTGCTACCCACTGACCAGCCTGTATACACACAATTCATTTCACCGCGCTCCCAATGCAATTGCATCGGGCCTTTTTGTTAGTACACATATAAATATGAGCCAATCAATTTGACTCATTTAGTTTACATGAACAGACCCCATATGGTTATGAGTAGAGACACAATATTGGCAAGTACATAGAGATATATGTGTATAACAGATAGCAGTATCTCTGTATAGACATAGGTACATTAGTGGAGATATCTATTGACTAGCATTTGTGGAGGTTTTTACATGCTTTTATATTTTGTATTTTTTCACAACTACCCTGTTGTAGAGTCTTGGTTTATAGTCATTAAACTTTTTGTATATGCCTCTGGTGCTGTTCAACACACAACTTTCTCTCTTCGTTGAATCATATGTCTTTAGTGTGTAACACAGAGTCTGAATACATATTTCTCTGAATATAATGTGGTGCAGTTGCCGGGTACTCCGGTAGTTTGTCCGCTGAAACAAATCATGATGTCGCATAGATAATGCTTCAGGGCTGATGCAGTCCCAAATTGTTTTGTTGCCTGTGGCAATGGATTTTTAATTGTCCATAGGGCATAAATTTGATTTCTACTTTTGATTTCTGGTTTCTAAAGGCCTAAAAAATTGGTTTTGATACACATTGGCTAGGGTCACATTGGCGTTTTTTGTTTTAAATCCTGATCCGGTTTTGAGCTTTAAAAAAGCTCAAAACCGGACCAGGAAACGCTCCTGATGGAAGCCGATGCAAAACACCGGATGGCTTCACAAGCCATCCGGTGGCCGGATCCGGCACTGCTGCCTGCGTTTAAAATCATGCAGGCAGCAGTTTTCGCAGCGTTTCTGGGACCGCACTGCGATCACCGGATGGCTCAGGATGTGTAATCCTGAGCCATCCGGTAACTGCAGAGTGTGCGGATCCCGGCTATTGACGGGACCCGCAACCGTAATAAAGAGTGAAATTGCTGACCTAAATGACTGATAGAGGTCTGTAGGGGGGCTTAGACCCCCCTACAGACCGGGCTCCCACTTCCATAGTATTCTTCACCAATTTCGCACCGGGCACGGGCTCCTCGGAGCTGCGTGCATGTCAACCAAGGTGCCCCCCCCCCCCATCACTATACAGGGGTGCATAGACCCCTCTAATACAATTATGCTTACATTGATGTGTTTTACACAAAGAATAATCACAATTGCATTGTTAATTATATATTTACATGTGTCCGGAGCCAGAGTCCAGTGATTTCCAGGGGCGGGGCTGTGTGCAGCAGCCTCCGCCCGCTCCTTCTTGATGGCCCGCCCCTCTGGCCGTAATCCAGTGTTGTGAGGGCGGGCACGTCGTTAAAGGGGCGTGGCTAACTATGTGCCGCGGTTAGCCACGCCCCTTTAACGACGAGCCCGCCCTCACAACACTGGATTACGGCCAGAGGGGGCGGCCATCAAGAAGGAGCGGGCGGAGGCTGCTGCACACAGCCCCGCCCCTGGAAATCACTGGACTCTGGCTCCGGACACATGTAAATATATAATTAACAATGCAATTGTGATTATTTTTGTGTTAAAACACATCAATGTAAGCATAATTGTATTAGAGGGGTCTATGCACCCCTGTATAGTGATGGGGGGGGGGGGCACCTTGGTTGACATGCACGCAGCTCCGAGGAGCCCGTGCCCGGTGCGAAATTGGTGAAGAATACTATGGAAGTGGGAGCCCGGTCTGTAGGGGGGTCTAAGCCCCCCTACAGACCTCTATCAGTCATTTAGGTCAGCAATTTCACTCTTTATTACGGTTGCGGGTCCCGTCAATAGCCGGGATCCGCACACTCTGCAGTTACCGGATGGCTCAGGATTACACATCCTGAGCCATCCGGTGACCGCAGTGCGGTATTCTGCACACAGTTTTCAAAAAAACTGTGTGCGACCGGCATTGCATTCACCGCATCCGGATCCGGATGCGGTGAATGCAATCTAGGTTTTCAATGTGACCCTACCCATTGTGTCTGCTAGGAGTTCGTAGCCACACAATGGCGTTGTGTTGTTATTGTATGCATTAAGACATACATTCTATTAAACTATGTTAGGCTAGGGTCACATTGGCGTTTTTTGTTTTAAATCCTGATCCGGTTTTGAGCTTTAAAAAAGCTCAAAACCGGACCAGGAAACGCTCCTGATGGAAGCCGATGCAAAACACCGGATGGCTTCACAAGCCATCCGGTGGCCGGATCCGGCACTGCTGCCTGCGTTTAAAATCATGCAGGCAGCAGTTTTCGCAGCGTTTCTGGGACCGCACTGCGGTCACCGGATGGCTCAGGATGTGTAATCCTGAGCCATCCGGTAACTGCAGAGTGTGCGGATCCCGGCTATTGACGGGACCCGCAACCGTAATAAAGAGTGAAATTGCTGACCTAAATGACTGGTAGAGGTCTGTAGGGGGGCTTAGACCCCCCTACAGACCGGGCTCCCACTTCCATAGTGTTCTTCACCAATTTCGCACCGGGCACGGGCTCCTCGGAGCTGCGTGCATGTCAACCAAGGTGCCCCCCCCCCCATCACTATACAGGGGTGCATAGACCCCTCTAATACAATTATGCTTACATTGATGTGTTTTACACAAAGAATAATCACAATTGCATTGTTAATTATATATTTACATGTGTCCGGAGCCAGAGTCCAGTGATTTCCAGGGGCGGGGCTGTGTGCAGCAGCCTCCGCCCGCTCCTTCTTGATGGCCGCCCCCTCTGGCCGTAATCCAGTGTTGTGAGGGCGGGGACGTCGTTAAAGGGGCGTGGCTAACTATGTGCCGCGGTTAGCCACGCCCCTTTAACGACGAGGCCGCCCTCACAAGACTGGATTACGGCCAGAGGGGGCGGCCATCAAGAAGGAGCGGGCGGAGGCTGCTGCACACAGCCCCGCCCCTGGAAATCACTGGACTCTGGCTCCGGACACATGTAAATATATAATTAACAATGCAATTGTGATTATTCTTTGTGTAAAACACATCAATGTAAGCATAATTGTATTAGAGGGGTCTATGCACCCCTGTATAGTGATGGGGGGGGGGGCACCTTGGTTGACATGCACGCAGCTCCGAGGAGCCCGTGCCCGGTGCGAAATTGGTGAAGAACACTATGGAAGTGGGAGCCCGGTCTGTAGGGGGGTCTAAGCCCCCCTACAGACCTCTACCAGTCATTTAGGTCAGCAATTTCACTCTTTATTACGGTTGCGGGTCCCGTCAATAGCCGGGATCCGCACACTCTGCAGTTACCGGATGGCTCAGGATTACACATCCTGAGCCATCCGGTGACCGCAGTGCGGTATTCTGCACACAGTTTTCAAAAAAACTGTGTGCGACCGGCATTGCATTCACCGCATCCGGATCCGGATGCGGTGAATGCAATCTAGGTTTTCAATGTGACCCTACCCTTAGTTTGGTCTGCAAAATGTGTCTGTGTGATTTCTAAATGATGTGACATATTTGAGTGTAAACACATGCATATTCTGCAATTATATGGCCATATCATTCTCCAAAGACAACAAATATGTGTACCACCAATGCAGGTATGTGAGGTGTGGTTTGTAAGTATATTTCAGGCTGAGCATAGAAACTATTAAGTTATCACATCAGTGAGACTGCTTACATGTGCCAAGTTAGGGCCCTTTTACACGCTGCAATTTTCCAGCAATCACGACCACGATCCGACCTGGCCGGGGATTGCTGGTGGGTCGCTACGTGGGCGCTGGTGAGCAGTCAAACAGGCAGATCTGCTCAACAACGCAGCAATGATATGGAGCCGCATAACGACCTCGCTGGTCGTTGGAGACGTGTCACACAGCAGCTCATTTGATGACTCACACCTATGTTAGGGACGTGGTGTTTGACGCCGAAGCCACCTTCGTGTGCTTTACCATGCATCCTCAGCTCAGATTGGTGCTTGCTACTACGTTCTGATTGGTCAATTGCAGATAATGTCATAGAAGTAAAAATGGAAATGCTACAAAGATCATAATTTGATACCCCAAATGATGTCTACTGTAGAGACGTCGTAGTATCACAACCTCTACTATTATCCGCAAACCAGCACGCTTCGGAACAAAGAAGCTATTTAACAAAGTTGCCTTCTATTCAGTCAAAGCCACCCAATCAGAATGCAGCAGCGGGCAACAATCGGAGCTGAGGGGGCAGGAAAGGCAACACAAAAGTATGCCTACGTGGCCTGGTTCAAAGTCGCTAACGATGTCCTTGTTAAGGTGCCAAACACACCGATGCACGCTGCCCTGCGGGAGCGCGACGAACAAAAAATGGTCCTGAACAATTTGTAACGATCAACGATCAATGATCAACATGCCGATACCCCTCTTCTCAGCTGCCTGACATTGGAGAATAAATAAGATATTAAAATTGATTACCGTATTATGTTTGGTGCTGTCATGGAAGTACAACAATGGAGAGTGGTCCCCTCTATTTCTGGTGTCAGACGTGCATGGCTAAATGCACACTGGCATTGGTTGGATCTTCTCTGCCTTCCAGTTAGCTGTGCAGATTTTACTTGGTTTGGTACTGCAAGAGTTCAGCAGTTCCTTTTGTCTGCTAAGGCTTTCCATCCTGGGTTACATCGGCTGTTCTGATTTTTCCACTCTTCTCTGCTATGAATACTCACCTCACAGCTTGGGTAGTTGCCATTGATAGCTTGCTATACCTATGTCTTGGCTTGGAGGTGTGAACTGTGGACAAATACGTCATTTAAAGATCCGTATTCAGAGATTGCGGCTTGGAAGTTTGTTTAGTGTCATCCCATCCTTTATTCTCTTTTAGATTTGCCTCATTTATTTTTTCCCTTTACTGCGTCCTTTCTTTTTTACTGGGTTCTTTTTACCCTTGTCTGACTTTCCCCCTTAGTATCTTTATCCTAGAGCAGAACTAGTGTTCCTTCTGACCTGTGCACTAGTCACGGTTGTGCTCAGGGAAAGACATGGATAGGAACATGATCCCTGCACGGATTAAAAAAGCTCCTTTAGGGATGTCAGGGTTGTTTAGGGGCAGTGCTAGGGGGTGGTTCTTCCCTATTTTCCCTTAGTGACAGTTCATTCCTTTCTCCTTCTCACCTTGCATTGACCAGAATCCTTGGTGGAGCACACCAACCAGGAGCTACCCTGCAGTAGTACCTGGTGCGTATAATCAGCTGAAGGTACTGTTACATTGTACAAGATCGTTAAAGATATCGCTTAAACATCATGGGTTTGGAGTTGTTCAAGCGACATCGTTACTACCTTGTTGCGTGTGACTCTGAGATATGGCTACGATAAATCGTTGGATCGTTGATCGCAGATTTGAGAACATCTTCTCAAATAAGAAGATCAACAATCAGCCAACCTGCTGCATCGTTCAGTGTGACACCGCGATAATGATGTCATTCATGACTTCGCCCATTCACATCAGTGATCAAGTATCGTTCGTTGTGCGAACGATACCTGCTCGCTACATCGTTGGTGCATCATCCACAATATCTACACGTGTGAGAGCTCACCAACGATGTCAAAACAATGCCCTAACGACCGAGATCGTTAGTGATGTGTTTGCGACATTGAAGCGTGTAACGGTACCTAAAGTCTAACCTCACCATCAGGTGCTCTGGAGAAACTGGGTAGGCACTTAATCATGCCCCTCTTGGTTAATCCTGGTTCTGTACTGTATATGCATTGCTCTAACAGTAAAAATGAGAAAAAAATTATTGTTAACCATGAAATATGATACAATTTCTCAGGTATTACCGCAAATATTGTGCTCCCATAGCTAACAAGTATTTTTTCAATGGTCAATGAATAACCAATCTATATTGTGTTTCATTCCAATCCATAGTTAAGTATCTGTAATACCTCATAAACATATTATTCACACATTTCATTACCAACACTCAGGCTGCTTTCACACTGCGTTATTCTGTGATCCGTGGCTGTCCTATGGGCACGGATCAGATCGGATTTGCCTTTAACGATTTTTGTCGGATCCCATTCTGTCCGACTTTTTGATGTGCCCAAAATAGCAGACTGCTGCGATTTTGGGCACAGCGGATCAAATCGGACCAAATTGGATCCGACATGATCTACGCCAAATAACATGGGGCCTATGGCGCATGGGCCCGAGGAAACAGCTGATCGTTCCTCGGACTCGATTTTAGTGTAATGAGCATGCTCAGTACATTAAAATCGCTCTGTGCCATCTAATTTCACTTCTGCAATGTATACTCATACATTGCAGAACTGAAATTGAGTTAAAAGAAAGGGTTAAAAATAAAAAAAATCTTTATTCTCACCTGTCCCGCGATTTACCGATGCCTCCAGCAGCGCTCGATGCTTATAAGACCTGGCGTGACATCACAGACACATGACCGGTTACCACGGTAACTGGTCATGTGACTGTGACGTCACGCCAGGTCCTGTAAGGATCAGAAGATACCGGGAAGCGCCGGAAGACTCGTGGATGGGTGAGAATAATTTTTTTTTTTATTTTTTAAGGTCTGTAGAAGAGGGGAGAAGAGGTGAAAAGACGTGTCCTGCTAAATTTACCTGGATTGGGGCAGAACCTGTACTTACGTAGCGCTCACTGACTTACAAATCAGGCATGAATGATAACATTCTCTATAGCAAGATTAAATTTATTTGTTTACAAAGTAGCACATGAACTGTCATCAATTGAATACAGGCTTAACACAAATTATACCAATTATACCTAGACTTAATTATAGTGAATAAGCGTCAATACCTTACCGCACATTGTAGCTGCTTCACCTTCTTCATCGGGGAGGTCACGATCAGCAAGAAGGGATCAACATCATGGCTTGCTTCAGAGTCGTGCGTCCACGCTGGCCTCTGGAAAGGTTTTCCCCCACCGACTCACTGAACGTAACCTCCTTCATTTATACCGTCTTAGAATATCTATGATCACGCGCTGAGCCTTCTGTATAATCTGCTAACCACAGACCTGCCTGTATACTCTGCTACCCACAGACCCGCCTGTATACTCTGCTACCCACATACCCGCCTGTATACTTTGCTACCCACAGACCCGCCTGTATACTCTGCTACCCACAGACCCACCTGTATAATCTGCTACCCACAGACCCGCCTCTATACTCTGCTACCCACAGACCCACCTGTATACTCTGCTACCCACAGAGCCGCCTGTATACTCTGCTACCCACAGACCCGCCTCTATACCCTGCTACCCACAGACCCGCCTGTATACTCTGCTAACCACTGAGTCGCTATATAGTCTGCTAACCACAGACCCGCCTTTATACTCTGAAACCCACAGAGCCACCTTTATACTCTGCTACCCACAAAACCGCCTGTTTACTCTGCTACCCACAGAGCCGCCTGTATACTCTGCTACCCGCAGACCCGCCTCTATACTCTGCTACCCACAGAGCGCCGCTCTGTATACTCTGCTACCCACAG
Source organism: Allobates femoralis (assembly GCA_033576535.1). Lineage (NCBI taxonomy): Eukaryota > Metazoa > Chordata > Amphibia > Anura > Aromobatidae > Allobates > Allobates femoralis. The sequence continues at coordinate 151,908,535 of JARQOC010000011.1, read as the reverse complement.
AGCCGCCTGTATACTCTGCTACCCACAGAGCCTTCTGTATACTCTGCTACCCACAGAGCCATTTGTATACTCTGATACCCACAGACCCGCCTGTATACTCTGCTACCCACAGACCCGCCTGTATACACTGCTACCCACAGACCCGCCTATATAATCTGCTACCCACAGACCCGCCTGTATACTCTGCTACCCACAGAGCCGCCTGTATACTCTGCTACCCACACAGCCGCCTGTATACTCTGCTACCCACAGAGCCGCCTGTATACTTTGCTACCCACAGAGCCCTCTGTATGCTCTGCTACCCACAGAGCCCCCTGTATGCTCTGCTACCCACAGAGCCCCCTGTATACTCTGCTACCCACAGAGCCCCCTGTATACTCTGCTACCCACAGACCCGCCTGTATAATCTGCTACCCACAGAGCCGCCTGTATACTCTGCTACCCACAGATCCGCCTGTATACTCTGCTACCCACAGACCCGCCTGAATAATCTGCTACCCACAGAGCCGCCTGTATACTCTGCTACCCACAGAGCCGCCTGTATACTCTGCTACCCATAGACCCGCTAGTATACTCTGCTACCCACAGAGCCGCCTGTATAATCTGCTACCTACAGACCCGCCTGTATACTCTGCTACCCACAGAGCCCCCTGTATGCTATGCTACCCACAGAGCCCCCTGTATGCTCTGCTACTCACAGAGCCCCCTGTATACTCTGCTACCCACAGAGCCCCCTGTAATACTCTGCTACCCACAGACCCGCCTGTATAATCTGCTACCCACTGAGCCTTCTGTATACTCTGCTACCCACAGAGCCGCCTTATACTCTGCTACCCACAGACCTGCCTGTATACACTGCTACCCACAGACCCGCCTGTATACTCTGCTACCACAGAGCCGCGTCTATACTCTGTTACCCACAGACCCGCCTGTATACTCTGCTACCCACAGATCCGCCTGTATAATCTGCTACCCACAGACCCTCCTGTATACTCTGCTACCCACAGACCCGCCTGTATACTCTGCTACCCACAGACCCGCCTGTATTCTCTGCTAACCACTGAGCCGCTATATAGTCTGCTAACCACAGACCCGCCTGTATACTCTGCTACCCACAGACCCGCCTCTATACTCTGCTACCCACAGACCCGCTTGTATACTCTGCTACCCACAGACCCACCTCTATACTCTGCTACCCACAGAGCCGCCTGTATACTCTGCTACCCACAGACCCGCCTGTATAATCTGCTACCCACAGACCCACCTGTATACTCTCCTACCCACAGAGCCGTCTGTATACTCTGCTACCCACACAGCCGCCTGTATACTCTGCTACCCACAGAGCCGCCTGTATACTCTGCTACCCACAGAGATCTCTGTATGCTCTGGTACCCACAGAGCCTCCTGTGTGCTCTAGCCTTAACCCACAGACCCCTGTATACTCTGCTACCCACAGACCCGCCTGTATAATCTGCTACCCACAGAGCCTTCTGTATACTCTGCTACCCACAGAGCCGCCTGTATACTCTGCTACCCACAGAGCCACTAGCCCCCGAAGCAGCCGACGCGAAACACGTGTCGGGGCTACTGGACCGGTGGGCAGACTCGGCAGGGAACTTTACTGGGCTTATGGTCAGTCATGGTAAGTCATTATTGTGCACTTTATTGTAATTAGATCAGGGTTATGCTATACCTACTTAGTTAAACTGCACCTTTACCCTGCTCTAAGCATTTTTAGCACATTGCACTTTTACTGCCCCTCTGAACCCTTTTATACAGCCCTTGCCCGTCTTTCCCACTTGTCATCTGTCTCCCTCCTTATGTCTTGAATCCTTGTCATTTTTACCCTGGACACGTCTATTTATTGTATCCACTGCATCTAATAAAATATTATTCTTTGCAATATACACTGGTGTGGACAGCAAATACGTGTTTTTTAGTTACTTGGGCATTAGCACTCTCACTCTCTCCTTCTTTTTATAATGTATACTGAGTAGTCTGCCCCTAACATGGTCATTTCTGGTCCCCTCCTTCCCACAGAGCCGCCTGTATACTCTGCTAGCCACAGAGCCACCTGTATACTCTGCTACCCATAGAGCCGCCTGTATACTCTGCTACCCACAGACCCGCCTGTATAATCTGCTAACCACTGAGCCACCTCTATACTTTGCTACCCACAGTGCCGCCTGTATACTCTGCTATCCACAGACCCGCCTCTATACTCTGCTACCCACAGAGCCTTCTGCATAATCTGCTACCCACAGAGCCGCCTGTATACTCTGCTACCCACAGAGCCGCCTGTATACTCTGCTACCCACAGACCCACCTGTATACTCTGCTACCCACAGACCCACCTCTATATTCTGCTACCCACAGACCCGCCTGTATACTCTGCTACCCACAGACCCGCCTGTATACTCTGCTACCCACAGAGCCGCCTGTATACTCTGCTACCCACAGACCCACCTGTATACTCTGCTACCCACAGACCCACCTCTATATTCTGCTACCCACAGACCCGCCTGTATACTCTGCTACCCACAGACCGCCTGTATACTCTGCTACCCACAGACCCGCCTGTATACTCTGCTACCCACAGAGCCGCCTGTATAATCTGCTACCCACAGACCCGCCTGTATACTCTGCTACCCACAGACCCGCCTGTATACTCTGCTACCCACAGACCCGCTCTATACTCTGCTACCCACAGACCCGCCTGTATAATCTGCTAACCACTGAGACGTCTCTATACTCTGCTACCCACAGAGCCGCCTTTATATTCTGCTACCACACAGACCCGCCTCTATACTCTTCTACCCACAGACCCGCCTGTATACTCTGCTACCCACAGACCCGCCTGTATACTCTCCTACCCACAGACCCGCCTGTATACTCTGCTACCCACAGACCCGCCTTGTATACTCTGCTACCACAGACCCGCCTCTATACTCTTCTACCCACAGAGCCGCTGTATACTCTACTACCCACAGAGCCACCTGTATACTCTGCTACCCACAGACCCACCTGTATACTCTGCTACTCACAGACCCGTCTGTATACTCTGCTACCCACAGAGCCGCCTGTGTAATCTGCTACCCACAGACCCGCCTATATACTCTGTTACCCACAGAGCCGCCTGTGTACTCTGCTACCCACAGACCCGCCTGTATTCTCTGCTAACCACTGAGCCGCTATATAGTCTGCTAACCACAGACCCGCCTGTATACTCTGCTACCACAGACCCGCCTCTATACTCTGCTACCCACAGACCCGCTTGTATACTCTGCTACCCACAGACCCACCTCTATACTCTGCTACCCACAGAGCCGCCTGTATACTCTGCTACCCACAGACCCGCCTGTATAATCTGCTACCCACAGACCCGCCTGTATACTCTCCTACCCACAGAGCCGACTGTATACTCTGCTACCCACACAGCCGCCTGTATACTCTGCTACCCACAGAGCCGCCTGTATACTCTGCTACCCACAGAGATCTCTGTATGCTCTGGTACCCACAGAGCCACCTGTGTGCTCTGCTACCCACAGAGCCCCCTGTATACTCTGCTACCCACAGACCCGCCTGTATAATCTGCTACCCACAGAGCCTTCTGTATACTCTGCTACCCACAGAGCCGCCTGTATACTCTGCTACCCACAGAGCCACTAGCCCCCGAAGCAGCCGACGCGAAACACGTGTCGGGGCTACTGGACCGGTGGGCAGACTCGGCAGGGAACTTTACTGGGCTTATGGTCAGTCATGGTAAGTCATTATTGTGCACTTTATTGTAATTAGATCAGGGTTTATGCTATACCTACTTAGTTAAACTGCACCTTTACCCTGCTCTAAGCATTTTTAGCACATTGCACTTTTACTGCCCCTCTGAACCCTTTTATACAGCCCTTGCCCGTCTTTCCCACTTGTCATCTGTCTCCCTCCTTATGTCTTGAATCCTTGTCATTTTTACCCTGGACACGTCTATTTATTGTATCCACTGCATCTAATAAAATATTATTCTTTGCAATATACACTGGTGTGGACAGCAAATACGTGTTTTTAGTTACTTGGGCATTAGCACTCTCACTCTCTCCTTCTTTTTATAATGTATACTGAGTAGTCTGCCCCTAACATGGTCATTTCTGGTCCCCTCCTTCCCACAGAGCCGCCTGTATACTCTGCTAGCCACAGAGCCACCTGTATACTCTGCTACCCATAGAGCCGCCTGTATACTCTGCTACCACAGACCCGCCTGTATAATCTGCTAACCACTGAGCCACCTCTATACTTTGCTACCCACAGTGCCGCCTGTATACTCTGCTATCCACAGACCCGCCTCTATACTCTGCTACCCACAGAGCCTTCTGCATAATCTGCTACCCACAGAGCCGCCTGTATACTCTGCTACCCACAGAGCCGCCTGTATACTCTGCTACCACAGACCCACCTGTATACTCTGCTACCACAGACCCACTCTATATTTCTGCTACCCACAGACCCGCCTGTATACTCTGCTACCCACAGACCCGCCTGTATACTCTGCTACCCACAGAGCCGCCTGTATACTCTGCTACCACAGACCACCTGTATACTCTGCTACCCACAGACCCACCTCTATATTCTGCTACCCACAGACCCGCCTGTATACTCTGCTACCCACAGACCCGCCTGTATACTCTGCTACCCACAGACCCGCCTGTATACTCTGCTACCCACAGAGCCGCCTGTATAATCTGCTACCCACAGACCCGCCTGTATACTCTGCTACCCACAGACCCGCCTGTATACTCTGCTACCCACAGACCCGCCTCTATACTCTGCTACCCACAGACCCGCCTGTATAATCTGCTAACCACTGAGACGTCTCTATACTCTGCTACCCACAGAGCCGCCTTTATATTCTGCTACCCACAGACCCGCCTCTATACTCTTCTACCCACAGACCCGCCTGTATACTCTCCTACCCACAGACCCGCTGTATACTCTGCTACCACAGACCCGCCTGTATACTCTGCTACCACAGACCCGCCTCTATACTCTTCTACCCACAGAGCCGCTGTATACTCTACTACCCACAGAGCCACCTGTATACTCTGCTACCACAGACCCACTGTATACTCTGCTACTCACAGACCGTCTGTATACTCTGCTACCCACAGAGCCGCCTGTGTAATCTGCTACCCACAGACCCGCCTATATACTCTGTTACCCACAGAGCCGCCTGTGTAATCTGCTACCCACAGACCCGCCTGTATACTCTGCTACCCACAGAGCCGCCTCTATACTCTGCTGCCCACAGACCCGCCTGTATAATCTGCTAACCACTCAGCCGCTATATAGTCTGCTACCCACACACCCACCTTCATACTTTGCTAACCACAGAGCCGCCTTTATACTCTGCTAACCACAGAGCCGCCTCTATACTCTGCCAACTACAGAGCCCCCGTATACCCTGCTAACCATAGGCTAGAATACCCGATTCTATAGAATCGTGCCGCCATCTAGTAATATTATAATGCTTCAGAATTAGCCAATTAAATAAAATGTAACACTTACATATAATAATGCATTTATAGATATATGTATATATATATATATATATATATATATATATATATATATATATACACATACCGGTATATATATATATACATATATATATACAAACAGGGAGAAGCAGCACTTTCTTCCACATATGGATGGTGCAATTCAGTCCAGAGTGAGTTCAGGCACTCTATTAATATACAGACTTGTAAATGGACCGCAGCGCTCAGGTTACAATGTTATTGCCTATATTGGCCTTCAGGTAATGTATGCGTACATTACCTGAAGGCCAATAAAGGCAATAACATTGTAACCTGAGTGCTGCGGTCCATTTACTGGTCTATATATATGTATATATATATATATGCATGTATAAATATATATATGTAAATATATGTGCATATATAGTGTATGTGTGCATATATATATATATATATATATATATATATATATATATGTATATATATAGATGAAAAAATGAAAGGCAGCACTTCCATCAAAATGCCCATGTGGATTTTATTTGTCCAAGGACTGCAACGTTTCGGCTCCAAGCCTTTCTCAAGCTTGAGAAAGGCTTGGAGCCGAAACGTTGCAGTCCTTGGACAAATAAAATCCACATGGGCATTTTGATGGAAGTGCTGCCTTTCATTTTTTCATCTCTATAATTACCGGTGAAGTGGTAGGAGGGCCTTGCACCCGTTTGTATACAACTGTGCTGTTTCGTTTTTCTATTTTTATGTATATATATATGCATGTATAAATATATATATGTAAATATATGTGCATATATAGTGTATGTGTGCATACATATATATATAATTTGAATAGTGTGTGTGTGTATTATCCGTCTCATTCATGACTACTATCTATTCAGCCCATCGCGCAGTGAGACTGTCATCCCAACATACTGCATTCCTCTGCACAGATCATGTTGAATTCTCAGTTTGGCAGCTACTTCCAATTCTCTTCAGGAGCCTTCATTGTGGATTTATATATATTGCTACCCAGGAACAGTACAATAGACGTCTTGACAGAGAAAAACACTGGGAACCTAGCCTCATTTTTGAGCCAATTGCTAAACTACAATGAAACTGCACAGCAATTTTTAAATGAGTTTGAAAAATCCAACCCTTTTGTTGTTCCTCTGAATTTCCTCTAAATAGGTCATGCAGCGAGCTATTGTCAAAGTGTTTTGGGATTATTTTGGTGAATTTTAATGAGTTTGTTCTTGATGAGCTTCAGTGTTAAGAAAAATATCACGTTGTTGACTGCATTAAAATTAGACTTCCAGACCCTCCTTTGCCGGCTTTCCTTTTTCTTAAATTATACTAAATCAATGAGAGACTATTTCTGATTAACTAATTATCTCTTGAATTAATGTAATGACTAACATCAAAGCGTGAATTCTTGACATTATCATTTTACAGATCGTTAGGAAAGATATGAAAGAAGACTACCAGCCTAATCGCCATCTTATAAAGCAACATTAGATCATTGAGTAAGTGGAGCTAGCATTTATTAGTAAAATACAGGCACTGCTTGGTTTTGTTGCTGAAGCATAAGACATTTAGATTGTGTTCTCTCTTTTAGTTGCTGCAGTTTAGAACAATAGTCCTTTGACATAAGGACCTTGAAACAGTTTAGAACTATGTGGACTCAATCTACAGAGGCAGATTTTGTTTAGCAGCATTAAACCCTTCAGATACTAGCAAATATAGCATGTTACTTAAAGGGATCCTGTCACCCCCAAAATACCTCAAAAGCTATTAAAAGCTGTCCCTAGAGCATATTCACACTTACCCTACACTCCTTTTATGTCCTAAATGCAGCTAGTGAAAATGAAGATAAATGTTATTACACTACCTCATTAGGGATGATAATTAGTGACTATGGTATGCATAGACACCCTGGCAGGCTCTCCCACTTCATGTTATCACGCCTCCATAGGCGTGATCTTCTAATCAGATTAAAATGCGCGCCTCCCCGCTCTGTCCTGTGTCGGCCGGGCTGCAGTGGGGCTGGGTGACGCGAATCGCGTCATTTCCGGCGCCGGGTGACGGTATGTACGGCACAGTGCCGGTCTTGAAGCTAACAGCGGCGCGGGTGTAATACGTCACCCGGCGCCGGAAATGACGCGATTCGCGTCATACAGCAACATAATGCAGCGGTCCGGCTGACATAGGAGAGAGGGGAGGCGCACATTTTAATCTGATTTGAAGATCACGCCTATTGAGGCATGATATCATGAAGAGGGAGAGCCTGCCAGAGTGACTATGAATACCATAGTCACTAATTATCATCCCTAATGAGGTAGTGTAATAACATTTATCTTCATTTTCACTTGCTGCATTTAGGAGATAAAAGGAGTGTAGGGTAAGTGTTACTATGCTCTAGGGACAGCTTTTAATAGCTTTTGAGGTGTTTTGGGGGTGACAGGATCCCTTTAAGAGGACCTGTCACCCCTGCTGCATGGCAATCTACTGTAAATGCAGCAATGAATGCAGCATGTCTGCTGTATTCAGGGAAGGGGTCCCCATGTGTCTGTGTGCTGTGTACCCCGCGATATAGCCTTAGGAAAACTCACTGTTAGAAGCCATAAGGGCAGTCCCTGTGGCTGGAGTTAGCTCTATTCATGGGGGCCATTCCCTCCCAATGCCTCTCTGTGCTGCTTCTGCTGTGCTAGCTCTGCCCTCCTCCTCTATGTCACTCATCCTGCCGCACACAGCAGGCAAATCATTTATGCTGACACCAGCTCCAGATTCCTGCCCTGCTGTTTGAACAAAGCATAAACAGCACAACAGGAAGCTAACTCCAGCCACAGGGATAGCCCCCATGGCTTCTAACAGTGAGTTTTCCTAAGGCTATATATCGGGGTTCACAGTACACAGACACATGGGGGACCCCTTCCCTGAATGCAGCAGACATGCTGCATTCATTGCTGCATTTACAGTAGATTGCCATGCTGCAGGGGGGGTGACAGGTCCCCTTTAATAAGGAACCCTGTTTCTTTGAATGTATACACTGTCTGATACATTACACACACTGAGCATCTAGAAATATGGACATACTGTATGTTGGGGAGCCATTCTTTTGGTGGGCTAAAGTGCACATTCATGTCATTTGTAATTGATCCACATAATGATTTTATGAGTATCTTGCCAGTTACACCTGCTTAAACAGAGGTATCTAATGAGTGGGGTAGTTTTTATCTCTTCAAGTTGCTAAAGACGTAAGGACTACCACTTCAGGATTAGTATTAAAAGAATTCTATAAACAGAGGCATGGCTCCTCCTTCTTGAGCTAAGCATTTAAACAGCTTCCCATGTGCATTCCTAGAGGAAAGTACCATCCCTATTGGGTACACCTTGTCGCTGTGGAATAGCTTTTACGCTTTTTAATTAAAAACAGTGTCTCTAAGTACTTTTGCAATTTTTATGTACTTATCAGGCCCACAAGGGTCTGGGGTACTCAGATCTTGGGCGGTCGGGTGCGGGGATGTCACGGGTCGTCGGTGCCCGAGCCTGTGCCCTTGGAGTGACAACAAAAAGGGGTATTTTTACAGGAATAAAATGTTATAGAAGTCGTGACGCCACCTGTAGACCTGGTAATGGCACCAACGCTGCTGCAGACCTATGGGGGATGGGTGGCAGCACGGTGTTGTAGCTCCCTACAGGTAGAGCATGGTCCCCCGGGGCAGTGTAGTGTAGAATGGTCGAATAGGGAAGTGCAGTCTCCGCTGTGAGACTGGAATGTCACAGTTCACCGGGAAGGAAACACAGACACTTGCTTGCTCTGCACGGGTCTTTACTCCGGTAATTTGCAGTTTACATGGTATACAGTTATTACAGCCAGGGAAGTGGATTGGGTGGTCCTGGCAAAAGGCAATGTCTGTTCGAAGCTCCAGCTATGTTCTTTCTTTTCTCTTCCACTGTCTTACTCTGCGCACTCCTTCTTCCTCGCGCTGCCCTGCACGAATCCCGCTTACTACCAGGCCTGTTGGGTAATATGAGATACCCTTCTCTCTCTAAGGGGGCTCAACCTGGTTTGGTGCTTTTGGTGGGGACCGCACGTATGTCGGGCAGATCGTGCTCCTATGAAGCTGTCGATCATACAGGTATTTGCGGCTCAGGGATGAACCTCTGCGCTGCTTCGGACCCGGTACCTAACTTTGGACTGGGCCAGGGTTTTTAGTCACCCTCTGTCAGCCCCTCTCTGTCTTGGTCACCAGGTTGAGGTGCCCTCCTCGTTACTTCTTCTCCTCTTCTCTCTCCTGCTTCTCACTGGACTGCAAGCCCCATAGACAATGCATGAGGCTTGCCGGATCCGGGCCGCAAGTTGGCCATTAGGTGGCAGATCCAGCAGATACGGCGCCACCTGCCAGATCTGCCAAACATCAGCTAAAAATGCTGATGTGAAAGGAGCCTTAGCTGTCCACAGTGTGAACATGCTTCTACTGTATATGCTGCATGTTTGCCAACTTTGACTTCAGCTCATTTCTTTGGTTTTATACTGTATTTTACAATTAGACTGTGCATGTTTTACATTTAGACTGCAGCAGCTTTTACAATTAGATTTTTGGACATTGCACAATTAAACTGTTATGGCCGCTTTACACGTCCCGATATCATCCCGATATTGGATACAACGGCACGGGAGTGCGCACATTTTTGGCAGTAATCCAAGATCGCATAGGAGATGTTACACAGGGAGATATCGGCAGGCAACGCAACTGCGATGTATACGCCCCCTCGTACGAGCGACCCAGGGAACGACCATTTAATATGGGAGTGAATAGGGGAAGTTGTGCTCCAAATCGTTGTTGGGCCGTCACACAGCACGATCCTGCCAGATCGTCCATCCAATATTGGGCAGTTGGAGAGCCTGCCCAATTCCCCAACGATATCGGTTTTTGTAAGCAGCGGGTTGGTTAATCAGCGTGATGTCCACAGCGAGCAACAGAGAATGTTCATTTATTTCGAATTAACAAATCCAGCTTACAACATGAGCATAGGATCAATCTGGTTTCTGGAGAGGGAGAGAGAAATCTGCTGTGACTTTCAGCTTTCAGCTCCACACTAGAATGTGCACAGGGAGCAGGGGGAGGTACATCCTGTCTCTGAATGAGGACCTTTTTTTTTTTTTTAACTTTGTTGACATCTGAACAATATGCATGCAGACATAAAATCACATCATATTAAACAAACAATAGTTGTTGCAATACATACAGATCAATATGCATTAGGCCAACACCCCCACTCAACAACTACTTATTCTGTTAGTCCCATAGTGGTTCTCAATCCTTGGCACCTAGGTCGTGGCAATGGCTTGGTCAAAATGTCAGCTAACATCTTATCAGTCTCACAATAAACAAACTGAATTATGCCACGATCTATCAAATCACGTAGATGATGATATCTGACATCGATGTGCTTAGTTCTAGCACTGATCTTCTCACTGCATGCAAGTATAATGCATCCTTGGTTGTCCTCATATATCACCGTTGGCTGAGTTAACGGTTTACCAAGATCATCCATCAGTTGTCTTAGCCAAATGATCTCCTGACTTGCATAGGCTGTGGACACATACTCAGCTTCTGTGGATGACAAAGCAACAGATACTTGTTTTCTACTAGACCAGGAGATTGAACTTTCTCCAAGTTTAAATACGTATCTGCTTGTTGATTTACGATCATGCAAATCACCAGCCCAATCTGCGTCAGCATAGCCTGTGAGTTTTAGATTTCCTGCTGCAGATAATTTTAAATTTACCCCTTGTGTCTCTTTTAAATATCGGAGAACTCTTTTAACGGCGTTCCAGTCCTTTTGGCGCGGTTTCTCCACATATCTGCACAATATTCCAACTGCTGTTGTAATATCTGGTCGAGTCATAGACGATATGTATAGAAGTGCCCTCACTGCCTGTCGATATTTCTCATTGTTAGGCAACAGGTCATCTTCTTCCAGTTTCAGGTAGGATGATTCCATTGGCGTTGATACACCTTTGGCTTCTGTCATTCCAAACTGATTCAAAATTGAATTAATTTTTGCACTTTGATTTAGAAGAAAACTTCCATCTTCCTCTCTCTGGATATGGATTCCTAGATAATATGTTACATTTCCAAGGTCTTTTGTTTCAAAATGCTGGTTCAAAATCTTAGTAATTTTCCCAATTTCGTCTTCTTCTTGATGAACTACAATTACATCGTCCACATACAAGAGAATATACATCCACTTTCCATCTGTATATCTCGTATATAAGCATGGATCCGCTTGACCGCTTTTAAATCCTTCTTCCAACAAGACTTTGTTCATTTTGGTGTTCCATGCTCTTGCCGATTGCTTAAGACCATAAAGAGATTTTTGTAGTTTACAAACAAGGTTCTGTTCACCTTCCTTTATATAACCTTCAGGTTGAGTCATGTATAAGTCCTCCTCAATGTCACCATTTAAAAATGCAGTCTTGATATCCAAATGTCTGACAAACATCTTTTGTACAGCAGCTACGACCATCAAGGCTCTAAATGTTGTCTGCTTGGCGACTGGGGAAAAAGTAGCATCATAGTCCTCGCCATAGTTTTGAGAATATCCTTTTGCGACCAACCTCGCTTTAAATCTGTGGACTTTACCTTCAGAGCCATATTTGGTTTTAAATACCCACTTGCACTTGATTGCCTTTTTACCCTGTGGCAACTCAGTGAGTTTCCAAGTTTGAAGTTGATGAAGTGAGTTCATTTCTTCATTAGCGGCATTGATCCACTTTGTTCTTCATGAGCAGGCAGTTTTTGCATTTTATCCCATGACTGTGGCTCTGACTCAGGTAGTGTCTTGACAATGTAGGATAGACGTTTAGCTGGTATTCCTTTGTTTGGTCTTGACGATCGTCTGATTTCAGGTTCACTTAGGCTTTTTGTTGTTCCTTCAGTGGTTGAAGAATCTAGCCAGACTTCTACATTCTCCCTGTCGTTGTCTTGTGATTGTGACTGAGATTGTTGTTGTTGCTTCATCTGGACTACTGGCATAATATCACAAAACCTGGGTGACACAAAATTTTCATCAATCACTACATCTTTGCTTATTGTGACCTTGTTTGTCTCTGGGTGTAGAATTCTATAACCTTTCTGGGTTTCACTGTAACCTACCAGAATGCCTTCCTTAGCATGAGATTCCCACTTAGTTCGTTTTTCTTTGGGAATGTGTGCAAATGCTTTGCTTCTGAAAATCCTTATGTGTTGTAGTTTTGGCTTTGCACTATTCCATTGCTCAAATGGAGTTTTCTCTGTCGCTTTACCTGGTAGTCTGTTCTGAAGATAGCAAGCCGTCATAATAGCTTCGACCCAATATTTTGTAGGCAGATTTGCATCAAATAACATACATCTTCCGTTTTCACAGAGTGTTCGGTTCCTTCTTTCTGCTACACCATTTTGCTCAGGGTTGTATGGTACAGTAGTCTGAAATATGATTCCATTTCTCTTTAAAATGCTCTGTATCTCATTACTTGTATATTCAGTCCCATTATGTGCACGTAGAATTTTTGGCATTCTCCCGAACTTGTTATATACTTCAGCTAGATATATTTCAAGTTTCTCTGGAACTTCATTTTTGCTGTGAAGTAGATAGACAACTGTATATCTTGAATTGTCATCAATGAATGTAAGAAAATATCTCTTCTTTCCAGGGGTCTGAATACGCATTGGGCCACAGATATCTGTGTATATTAAATCTAGTGGTTGTTCTGTTCTTGTAGTACTTTTCTTAGGAAAGGCCTTTCTGGACATTTTCCCTTTGATACAGCTGGTACACCTCATTGTCTGGTTACATGGATCAATTGTAATATCATCAGCTAAGTGTTCTTGAAATAACTTTCTTATTGCTTCTGGGTCTCTATGTGCAAGCCGTCTGTGCCATACATGAATACAGTTCTTGTGCATTTCTTGCTTAGCTGTGCATACACACTCTTTACTTTTCAACTGATACAGTTCATCTTTGATTTTTCCTTTTGCTAGTGTGTGACCCTCCTTTGAGATGATGCAGCTATCGTGCTTAAACTTAACTTCATTCCCTCGTTTTGTAAGCTTTTTCACGAATAATAGATTACTTTCAAGACTAGGCACATATAGCACATCCTTCACAGGAATCCTTCTGCTTTGCGTTGCAAAGATGTTACAATCAATATAACCATCTCCTATGCCTTCTGAGTTCATACACTGACCATTCGCCATTATCACTTTCTCTGACTTGCTTTGGTTAAGATTAGTAAAGAAGTCTCTGTCATTGGTCATGTGACTGGTTGCACCAGAATCTATACACCACGCATGCTTTGATTTAAATGCATTGACTAATGTGAATGCAGCCTCAGTATTTACAGGATTATTATTTTCAAATACAGCACTCTTAACTCTTTGTTTACTGTTTTGCTTCTTCAGCTGATTTATATTAGCTTTCCAGACTCTGCATTCAGCATTTAAATGACCTGGCTTCTTGCATACAAAACATTCACGTGTTTCTTTAGGATGGTTTCTGCTGGTGGGCACATCCTGTGTTTGTAAAGCAGTTTCCTTGTTGCATACTTTGCTGCTCACACTTTCTGCCTTTCTCTTATATTCATCTACAAGCTTTCCTCTGACGTACTCCAATGTAAGCTCATCATCTGGGCATGCATCTAGTGCAGTTACAAGCGTGTCATAGATTTCTGGGAGACCACTAAGTAGTAGTGCTGCTACATGGAAGTCCTTCATATCTTCCCCAATGCCCTGCAGGCGCTCTACAGTCTTTAGAGTGCTTCTAATGTAGTCCTGCATGTCCTGGTCACTGTGTAGCTTAGACTGATATAGCTTTCTCATTAGATAGAGTACTTTCTGCAGCTGCTCCCACATTTCCTTTGCAGATTCACACTTACACACATGCACGATCTGATCCTCTATGCTGAGTGATATGGTGCTCTGTGCTTTCTGATCCATCTCTAGCCAGTCCTGTGGTACTGGATCAGGCTTGGGCTCCTGAGTGTATTTCCACGTACCTTCTCTTATCAGCAGCATCTTCACCTTGAATTTCCAGGATTTGTAGTTCTGGTTATTCAGGCTTGGCACTGTAAACTTTGCTGAGCTGCTGGTGGTAGCCATCTTTACTTCTTCTCAGTTTGCTGTTGTCTTTCTATCTCTGTGCTCTGGAGGTTTGGGACTTCTGTGGCTCCTGGGCCTATAACCTGTTAGCAGCGGGTTAATCAGCGTGATGTCCACAGCGAGCAACAGAGAATGTTCATTTATTGAGAATTAACAACATCCAGCTTACAACATGAGAATAGGATCAATCTGGTTTCTGGAGAGGGAGAGAGAAATCTGCTGAGACTTTCAGCTTTCAGCTCCACACTAGAATGTGCACAGGGAGCAGGGGGAGGTACATTCTGTCTCTGAATGAGGACCTTTTTTTTTTTTTTTTTTTTTTTTAACTTTGTTGACATCTGAACAATATGCATGCAGACATAAAATCACATCATATTAAACAAACAATAGTTGTTGCAATACATATAGATCAATATGCATTAGGCCAACAGTTTTGCATCGGTCTGACATCGTATTGCTCATTTACACCACACAATGCATGAACGATATCGGCGCCAACGCATGAACCACGTGACTTTTTATCGTTGTTGGACAACGATATCGGGATCTGTAAAGTGGCCATTACACATGTTTTACAATTAGACAGACTTATATTTTACAAGTAGACTACTGCATGCTTTACAGTTAGGCTACTTTCATATCAGCATTTTTTCAAATCTGGCAAAATTTTGCCTTTTTAAAAAAAAAACGGATGTGGTAACATTGTGTTCTGCCAAAGAATTTGTAATGGAGGTCCGGAAATTTGTGGCACTTGCGGTTTCATCCTCATCCGGCAAATCCGGCACTTCAGGCTTGTTTTAAAACTGCAGTTAGCAGCTGTTTTTGTCCGGTGCCTGAAGTGTCAAATTTGCCGAATCTGGATGAAAACACAAGTGCCGCACATGTCCAGATCTCTAATACAAATGCATTGGGCAGAACGCAATGCTGCTGCAATGTTGTCGGATCTGTTTTTTCAAAAGAGGCGGAATTATTCCGGATTTGAGACAAAGCTGATGTGAGAGTAATTAAAGGAAAACTGTCAGGTCAAAAATCCACATGTAAGGCCGGGTTCACACCACGACCAGATCTGATCCGGGGCTGTCAGGGGTGAACCTGACTGCCCCGAACAGGATCTGGACACCAATTATACCCTCCGGTCTGGCGTGCAGCCCGATGGCTCATTTGCAGCCGCAGCTGCTGATAATTCAGGACTGCGGCTCGCAGGGAGCGAGCCACAGCTCCTGAAGTGTCAGCAGGCGACAGCTCTTTGGTGCTGAAGTTCAGCACCCGGCGTCTGGCTCCCGGATGCGGCTCCGGTGCGATCCGGTGCCGTAGACCCCCATGTTAGGGGGCGCCGGATCACACCTGACCGGAAGGATCGGGAGCATCTGGGAGGATCAGCTTTTTTCTCCCTGACACAAAAATGCTGCAAGCAGCATATTTGTATCCAGGAGAATAATCTGAACCCTCCCGGATTCTCCCGGACAGATGGAAGCCAGATGGCAGATAGCTGCCCTCCAGCTCCATCCGGCCCCCTAGTATGCTCTTGGGCCGAAATCAGGTCCAGGGCTGTCCAGTTTACAACAGACAGCCACGGATTGGATTAAATCGTGATGAAACCGGCCTGATATCATTTTGTAATTCCTACTCTCTATTTATGAATTTCTATTATTTATATTCCCCTCCTATCTTCTGTAAACTTCAAATAAAGAGAATCATTCCATCTGTCACTCATAGTGAATGATCCACTTAGTTCTCTGCTATCCTCTCCCCATGCATGAATATGCATTTCACATCACAGCACAGGAGATCAGTGGGAGTGGGTTGTATTCTCCTCTCTACTCTCTGTGTGCAGCATCAAAAGAGTTGAACTATAACACAGAAACTGTCACAGCACAGCAGGGTATCTCCTTTACAGAAACAAATGGAGTCTAGACAAGGCAGACCTGCAGGAACCTCTCCCTCCATGGTGATATCAACTGAACAGACCTGTAAGTGAAACCTGACTTTGCACTATCAGCAAAGGGAGGAGGGAGGAGAGAGCTGCTGAGAAGGCGTGCATAATTACATGACAGTTTATAGAGCACAGAACTAAGGCTACGTTCACACATTTGCGTATTTTGTTGAGATTTTCTGCGTGCGCTTTTTGCCGTGATTTTCAGCCGCGGAAAAACTCGTAACAAAATACGTTGGTGCTTTCACACACCGTGCTTTCTTCTGCCCATAAGCGCAGGTGATGTCACAGAGGGGAGGAAGAATCCTGGTTCCTCCTCCCCTCTGTGATATGTCTGCCAGCCCCCATTTGATTTCGCAGTGTATTCATATACACTGCAAAATTAAAATTAAATGAAGGCAAATGTATGAAAAATAATAAAGAATTAATTCTTACCCTTTCTGACGCCTTTTTGCGGTCTCCGGTGCAGAAGCAAGGCGACGTATCGTCCTGCCAGGGCCTGCCATGATGTCACTCGTCTAAGGGTAAGTATTCATTCTTTATTATTTTTCATACATTTGCCTTTATTTAACTTTGATTTGGCAGTGTATATTATTACACTGCGAAATCAAACGGGGGCGGTCACACATGTCAGTCAGGAGCCAGGATTCTTCCTCCCCTCTGTGACATCAGATGCAGCAGCGCTGGCCACTATATGAAATAGCACGGGCGTTGCTGCGTAAAGAATTGACATGTCAATTTTGTTTACGCCCGCGCTTTTTCCTATAAAAGCGCTGCATATTTTTACGCAGTGTCTGTACGGCAAAGTGAATTTTCCATTCACTTTGCCGGCAGACAAAAGTCACATAGCATATTTTGAAAAGCGTGCGCAAAAAGCACGCAAAAATATGCAATGTGTCAACGCAGCCTAATCGTCTCCTTATAATGGGACAGAATTAATTCAGCAGCTCCCTGCAGGGTATGAAGATGCTGATAACATGGAAACTACAAACGGTACAATAATGATTTTAAATGTTTTTAAGAGATCTGCCCAGGGACTATTCCAGGGTAATATTAGGATCATACTGAAAAATGACCTGACAGTGTCCTTTCAAAAAACCTATATGTATATATTAAAGATGGCTGGCACACCTCTATGTTGGGTGCTAGCTGGAAAATTACATAACATCTATTATAATAAAACCCTAAGGGTACTTCCGTCAGGATGTAACGGTATGCTACGTCACATCCTGGCTGAAGTAGCCTCTACACCCACTGTGGGTGTTCTAATATGGCCGCCCGCCCACATACACACAAACACACATACACACACACACCTCCATGCACTGTCCGCTATACTTACAACCGGCCCTGCGTCTTCTCCACCGCCGCCTGGATCCTCAGTCCTCCGTTCCGCCGACGTGTCGCCGCCCCCGGAGGACTGGATCCAAAATGGCGTCTGTGAAGTCTCGCAAGACTTCCTGGACGTCATCTTGGACAAAGTAAGTCGCCACCCCCAGAGGACTGGATCCAATATGGCGTCCGGGAAGTCTCGCGAGAGTTCCCGGACGCCATTTTGGAAGAAACATGTCGCCCGGACGGAGGAGCGTAGCCAAGATGCTGGGGCCAGCGGAGCGAAGATGTGGCGGCGGGGAAGACGATGACCCAGTAGTAAGTATGGCAGGCAGAGTGCCTCCATCCTCTGCTGACCACTCTGCCCGCCACACTGCGCTGACCACTCTGCCCGCCGCACTGCACTGACCACTCTGCCCGCCGCACTTCGCTGACCACTCTGCCCGCTGCACTGCGCTGACCACTCTGCTCGCCGTACTGCGCTGACCACTCTGCCTGCCGCACTGCGCTGACCACTCTGCCCTCTGCACTGCGCTGAGCACTCTGCCCACCGCAGTGTGCTGACCACTCTGCCCACCGCGCTGACCACTCTGCCCACCGCACTGCGCTGACCACTCTGCCCACCGCACTGCGCTGACCACTCTGCCCACCGCACTGCACTGACCACTCTGCCCTCCGCACTGTGCTGACCACTCTGCCCACCGCACTGCGCTGACCACTCTGCCCACCGTGCTGCACTGACCACTCTGCCCACTGCACTGCACTGACCTCTCTGCCCACCGCACTGCGCTGACCACTCTGCCCACCGTACTGCACTGACCACTCTGCCCACCGCACTGTGCTGACCACTCTGCCCACCGCACTGCGCTGACCACTCTGCCCACCGCACTCACTGCTAACCACTGAGCCACTGTACAATACTAACCATTGAACCACCATATTGTGCTAACCACTGAGCCTTGTGATGTTTTGGTGCTATGAAAAGCCACTGTAATTTTATGTTTTTGTTAATAATAAAAGACTTCACTTTGGCTATCTGTGTACTACTATTATTTTGGCTGAAACTTTCCAAAACCTGGTCCGTTTAGTCTTCACATGTATAGCAGAACTATAGTATATGGCGGTACATTACAGTACATGTACAGTTAGGGCCAGAAATATTTGGACAGTGACACAAGTTTTGTTATTTTAGCTGTTTACAAAAAAATGTTCAGAAATACAATTATATATATAATATGGGCTGAAAGTGCACACTCCCAGCTGCAATATGAGAGTTTCCACATCCAAATCGGAGAAAGGGTTTAGGAATCATAGCTCTGTAATGCATAGCCTCCTCTTTTTCAAGGGACCAAAAGTAATCGGACAATGGACTCTAAGGGCTGCAATTAACTGTGAAGGTGTCTCCCTCGTTAACCTGTAATCAATGAAGTAGTTAAAAGGTCAGGGGTGGATTCCACGTGTGTGGTTTTGCATTTGGAAGCTGTTGCTGTGACCAGACAGCATGCGGTCAAAGGAACTCTCAATTGAGGTGAAGCAGAACATCCTGAGGCTGAAAAAAAAAAAAATCCATCAGAGAGATAGCAGACATGCTTGGAGTAGCAAAATCAACAGTTGGGTACATTCTGAGAAAAAAGGAATTGACTGGTGAGCTTGGGAACTCTAAAAGGCCTGGGCGTCCACGGATGACAACAGTGGTGGATGATCACCGCATACTTTATTTGGTAAAGAAGAACCCGTTCACAACATCAACTGAAGTCCAGAACACTCTCAGTGAAGTAGGTGTATCTGTCTCTAAGTCAACAGTAAAGAGAAGACTCCATGACAGTAAATACAAAGGTTCAAATCTAGATGCAAACCATTTATCAATTCCAAAAATAGACAGGCCAGAGTTAAATTTGCTGAAAAACACCTCAAGAAGCCAGCTCAGTTCTGGAAAAGTATTCTATGGACAGATGAGACAAAGATCAACCTGTACCAGAATGATGGGAAGAAAAAAGTTTGGAGAAGAAAGGGAATGGCACATGATCCAAGGCACACCACATCCTCTGTAAAACATGGTGGAGGCAACGTGATGGCATGGGCATGCATGGCTTTCAATGGCACTGGGTCACTTGTGTTTATTGATGACATAACAGCAGACAAGAGTAGCAGATGAATTCTGAAGTGTACCGGGATATACTTTCAGCCCAGATTCAGCCAAATGCTGCAAAGTTGATTGGACGGCGCTTCATAGTACAGATGGACAATGACCCCAAGCATACAGCCAAAGCTACCCAGGAGTTCATGAGTGCAAAAAAGTGGAACATTCTGCAATGGCCAAGTCAATCACCAGATCTTAACCCAATTGAGCATGCATTTCACTTGCTCAAATCCAGACTTAAGACGGAAAGACCCACAAACAAGCAAGACCTGAAGGCTGCGGCTGTAAAGGCCTGGCAAAGCATTAAGAAGGAGGAAACCCAGCGTTTGGTGATGTCCATGGGTTCCAGACTTAAGGCAGTGATTGCCTCCAAAGGATTCGCCACAAAATATTGAAAACAAAAATATTTTGTTTGGGTTATGTTTATTTGTCCAATTACTTTTGACCTCCTAAAATGTGGAGTGTTTGTAAAGAAATGTGTACAACTCCTACATTTTCTATCAGATATTTTTGTTCAACCCTTCAAATTAAACGTTACAATCTGCACTTGAATTCTGTTGTAGAGGTTTCATTTCAAATCCAATGTGGTTGCATGCAGAGCCCAACTCGCGAAAATTGTGTCACTGTCCAAATATTTCTGGCCCTAACTGTATAGCAGCACTATGGCATATGGCGATACTCCGCTCCCCGCGGCTCCACAGTAAAAGTAAAAAAATCTTCAGTGGGGATACTCACCTATCCACCGGCTAGCTCCACCTTCGTCTTCTAGGTCCTACAGGCCTAGGACCCTAGGACCCGTCGTTGCCTGGGAAACCAATCAGCTGATCAGTCACATGACCGCTAACTGCCGAGGGGGCAGGATGGAGCAGGGGGGCAGGATAGTGATGGGGGGAGGGGGCAAGATTGTGATGGGGGGCAGGACTGAGCGAGCGGGGCAGGATGGAGCCAGGGGGGGGCAGGATGGAGCTGGAGGGGGGCAGGATGGAGGCGGAGGGGGGGCAGGATAGAGGTGGGAAGCAAGAACAGCGGGGGGCAGGATGGAGGCAGGGGGCAGGATGGAGGGAGCGGGGCAGATTGGAGGGTGGGGCAGAATGGAGGGAGCGGAGCATGATGGAGGGAGCGGGGCAGGATGGAGCGAGTGGGGCAGGATGCAGTGAGCGCGGCAGGATGGAGCCGGAGAAGCAGGATAGGGCCGGAGGATCAGGATGTAGCTGGAGGAGCAGGATGGTGGCGGAGGGGGGGCAGGATGGTAGTGAGCGGGGCAGGATGGAGCGAGCGGGCAGGATGGTGGCGGGGGGGAGGATGGTGGTGGGGGGGGCAAGATGGAGCCGGCGGGGTAGGATACTGCGAGCGGGGCAGGATGGTGCGAGCGGGGCTGGATGGAGCGATCCGGGCAGGATGGAGCGAGCGGGGCAGGATGGAGCGAGCGGGGCAGGATGGAGCCGGGGGGGCAGGATGGAGCGAGCATGGCAGGATAGGGCGAGCGAGGCAAGATGGAGCCGGAGGAGCAGGATGGAGCCGGAGGAGCAGGATGGTGATGAGGGGGCAGGATGGGGGGGGCAGGATGGTGGCAAGCGGGGCAGACTGGAGCGAGCGGGGCAGGATGGTGGCGGGTGGCAGGATGGAGTGAGCGGGGCAGGATGGAGCGAGCGGGGCAGGATGGTGGCAGGGGGCAGGATGGAGCGAGTGGGGCAGGATGGAGCGAGCGGCGCAGGATGGAGCGAGCAGGGCAGGATGGTGGCAGGGTGGCAGGATAGTGGTGAGCGGGGCAGGATGGAGCGAGCAGGGCAGGATGGTGGCAAGCAAGGCAGGATGGAGCGAGCGGGGCAGGATGGAGCGAGCAGGGCAGAATGGAGCGAGTGGGGCAGGATGGAGCGAGCGGCGCAGGATGGAGCCAGCGGGGCAGGATAGTGGCGAGCGGGGCAGGATGGAGCGAGTGGGGCAGGATGGAGCGAGTGGGGCAGGATAGTAGCGAGCGGCGCAGGATGGAGCGAGCGGGGCAGGATAGTGGCGAGCGGGGCAGGATGGAGCGAGTGGGGCAGGATGGAGCGAGCAGGGCAGGATGGTGACAAGCAAAGCAAGATGGAGCGAGCGGGGCAGGATGGAGCGAGCAGGGCAGGATGGTGGCGGGGTGGCAGGATGGAGCGAGTGGGGCAGGATGGAGCGAGCGGCGCAGGATGGAGTGAGCAGGGCAGGATGGTGGTGAGCAGGGCAGGATGGAGCGAGTGGGGCAGGATGGTGGCAGGGGGCAGGATGGAGCGAGCAGGCAGGATGGAGCCTGAGGAGCAGGATGGAGCCAGAGGAGAAGGATGGTGGCGGGGGGGGCAGGATGGTGGTGGTGGGGGCAGGATGGTGGTGGTGGGGGGTTAGGATGGTGGTGGGGGGCAGGATGGAGCTGGTGAGACAGGATGGAGCCGGCAGGGCAAGTTGGAGCGAGCGGGGCAGGATGGAGCGAGTGGGGCAGGATGGAGCCAGGAGGCAGGATGGAGGGAGCGGAGCAGGATGGAGCAAGCAGGGCAGGATGGAGCGAGCGGGGCAGGATGGAGCTGGGGTGGGGAGGGGCAGGATGGAGCAAGCGGGGCAGGATGGAGCCAGGGAGGCAGGATGGAGCGAGTGGAGCAGGATGGAGCAAGCGGGGCAGGATGGAGCGAGCGGGGCAGGATGGAGCTGGGGGGTGGGGGGGCAGGATGGAGCAAGCGGGGCAGGATGGAGGCGAGGGGGCAGGATGGAGCAAGCGGGGCAGGATGGTGGTGAGCAGGGCAGGATGGTGGTGGAGGGCAGAATGGAGCGAGCGGGGCAGGATGAAGCGAGTGGACAGGATGGAGCGAGCGGGGCAGGATGGAGCAGGATGGTGGTAGGCAGGATGGGGGGTGTGGCAGGCTGGTGGCGGGGGACAGGATGGTGGCGGGGGGGCAGGATGGAGCAAGCGGGGCAGGATGGAGCAAGCGGGGCAGGTGGAGCGAGTGGGGCAGGATGGAGCGAGCGGGGCAGGATGGAGCGAGCGGGGCAGGATGGAGCCAATGGGCAGGATGGAGCCAGGGAGCAGGATGGAGCTGGTGGGGCAGGATGAAGGCGGGAGGGCAGGATGGAGCAAGCGGGGCAGGATGGAGCCGGCGGGGCAGGATGGTGCCGGCGGGGCAGGATGGAGCTGGCGGGGCAGGTTGGAGTGAGTATGGCAGGATGTAGCAAAGGGCAAAAATGGAGTCAGGGGGTCAGCATGGAGCAAGCAGGGCAGGATGGAGCGAGCGGGGCAGGATGGAGCCGGGGAGGGGCAGGATGGAACGAGCGGGGAGGGTTGGAGCGATCGGGGCAGGATGGAGTGAGCGGGGCAGGATGGAGTAAGCGGGCAGGATGGAGCTAGCGGGGCAGGATGGAACCGGGGGGGCAGGATGGAGCCAGGGGGGGCAGGATGGAGCTGGAGGGGGGGCAGGATGGAGGCGGAGGGGGGGCAGGATGGAGGTGGGGAAGCAAGAACAGCGGGGGGCAGGATGGAGGCAGGGGGCAGGATGGAGGGAGCGGGGCAGATTGGAGGGAGTGGGGCAGAATGGAGGGAGCGGAGCATGATAGAGGGAGCGGGGCAGGATGGAGCGAGTGGGGCAGGATGCAGTGAGCGCGGCAGGATGGAGCCGGAGAAGCAGGATAGGGCCGGAGGATCAGGATGTAGCTGGAGGAGCAGGATGGTGGCGGAGGGGGGGCAGGATGGTAGTGAGCGGGGCAGGATGAAGCGAGCGGGCAGGATGGTGGCGGGGGGGAGGATGGTGGTGGGGGGCAAGATGGAGCCGGCGGGGTAGGATACTGCGAGCGGGCAGGATGGTGCGAGCGGGGCTGGATGAGCGATCCGGGCAGGATGGAGCGAGCGGGGCAGGATGGAGCGAGCGGGGCAGGATGGAGCCGGGGGGGCAAGATGGAGCGAGCGTGGCAGGATAGGGCGAGCGAGGCAGGATGGAGCGAGTGGGGCAGGATGGAGCGAGCAGGGCAGGATGATGACAAGCAAAGCAAGATGGAGCGAGCGGGGCAGGATGGAGCGAGCAGGGCAGGATGGTGGCGGGGTGGCAGGATGGAGCGAGTGGGGCAGGATGGAGCGAGCGGCGCAGGATGGAGTGAGCAGGGCAGGATGGTGGTGAGCAGGGCAGGATGGAGCGAGTGGGGCAGGATGGTGGCAGGGGGCAGGATGGAGCGAGCAGGGCAGGATGGAGCCTGAGGAGCAGGATGGAGCCAGAGGAGAAGGATGGTGGCGGGGGGGGCAGGATGGTGGTGGTGGGGGCAGGATGGTGGTGGTGGGGGGTTAGGATGGTGGTGGGGGGGCAGGATGGAGCTGGTGAGACAGGATGGAGCCGGCAGGGCAAGTTGGAGCGAGCGGGGCAGGATGGAGCGAGTGGGCAGGATGGAGCCAGGGAGGCAGGATGGAGGGAGCGGAGCAGGATGGAGCAAGCAGGGCAGGATGGAGCGAGCGGGGCAGGATGGAGCTGGGGTGGGGGGGGGGGCAGGATGGAGCAAGCGGGGCAGGATGGAGCCAGGGAGGCAGGATGGAGCGAGTGGAGCAGGATGGAGCAAGCGGGGCAGGATGGAGCGAGCGGGGCAGGATGGAGCTGGGGTGGGGGGGGCAGGATGGAGCAAGCGGGGCAGGATGGAGGCGAGGGGGCAGGATGGAGCAAGCGGGCAGGATGGTGGTGAGCAGGGCAGGATGGTGGTGGAGGGCAGAATGGAGCGAGCGGGGCAGGATGAAGCGAGTGGGACAGGATGGAGCGAGCGGGGCAGGATGGAGCAGGATGGTGGTAGGCAGGATGGGGGGTGGCAGGCTGGTGGCGGGGGACAGGATGGTGGCGGGGGGCAGGATGGAGCAAGCGGGGCAGGATGGAGCAAGCGGGGCAGGGTGGAGCGAGCGGGGCAGGATGGAGCGAGCGGGGCAGGATGGAGCGAGCGGGGCAGGATGGAGCCAATGGGCAGGATGGAGCCAGGGGAGCAGGATGGAGCTGGTGGGGCAGGATGAAGGCGGGAGGGCAGGATGGAGCAAGCGGGGCAGGATGGAGCCGGCGGGGCAGGATGGTGCCGGCGGGGCAGGATGGAGCTGGCGGGGCAGGTTGGAGTGAGTATGGCAGGATGTAGCAAAGGGGCAAAAATGGAGTCAGGGGTCAGCATGGAGCAAGCAGGGCAGGATGGAGCGAGCGGGGCAGGATGGAGCCGGGGAGGGGCAGGATGGAACGAGCGGGGAGGGTTGGAGCGATCGGGGCAGGATGGAGTGAGCGGGGCAGGATGGAGTAAGCGGGGCAGGATGGAGCTAGCGGGGCAGGATGGAACCGGGGGGGCAGGATGGAGCCAGGGGGGGCAGGATGGAGCTGGAGGGGGGGCAGGATGGAGGCGGAGGGGGGGCAGGATGGAGGTGGGGAAGCAAGAACAGCGGGGGGCAGGATGGAGGCAGGGGGCAGGATGGAGGGAGCGGGGCAGATTGGAGGGAGTGGGGCAGAATGGAGGGAGCGGAGCATGATGGAGGGAGCGGGGCAGGATGGAGCGAGTGGGGCAGGATGCAGTGAGCGCGGCAGGATGGAGCCGGAGAAGCAGGATAGGGCCGGAGGATCAGGATGTAGCTGGAGGAGCAGGATGGTGGCGGAGGGGGGGCAGGATGGTAGTGAGCGGGGCAGGATGGAGCGAGCGGGGCAGGATAGTGGCGGGGGGGAGGATGGTGGTGGGGGGGCAAGATGGAGCCGGCGGGGTAGGATACTGCGAGCGGGGCAGGATGGTGCGAGCGGGGCTGGATGGAGCGATCCGGGCAGGATGGAGCGAGCGGGGCAGGATGGAGCGAGCGGGGCAGGATGGAGCCGGGGGGCAAGATGGAGCGAGCGTGGCAGGATAGGGCGAGCGAGGCAAGATGGAGCCGGAGGAGCAGGATGGAGCCGGAGGAGCAGGATGGTGATGAGGGGGCAGGATGGGGGGGCAGGATGGTGGCAAGCGGGGCAGAATGGAGCGAGCGGGGCAGGATGGTGGCGGGTGGTAGGATGGAGCGAGTGTGGCAGGATGGCACGAGCAGGGCAGGATGGAGTGAGCGGGGCAGGATGGAGCGAGCCGGGCAGGATGGTGGCGGGGGGCAGGATGGAGCGAGTGGGGCAGGATGGAGCGAGCGGCGCAGGATGGAGCGAGCAGGGCAGGATGGTGGCAGGGTGGCAGGATAGTGGTGAGCGGGGCAGGATGGAGCGAGCAGGGCAGGATGGTGGCAAGCAAGGCAGGATGGAGCGAGCGGGGCAGGATGGAGCGAGCAGGGCAGAATGGAGCGAGTGGGGCAGGATGGAGCGAGCGGCGCAGGATGGAGCGAGCGGGGCAGGATAGTGGCGAGCGGGGCAGGATGGAGCAAGTGGGGCAGGATGGAGCGAGTGGGGCAGGATAGTAGCGAGCGGCGCAGGATGGAGCGAGCGGGGCAGGATAGTGGCGAGCGGGGCAGGATGGAGCGAGTGGGGAGATGGAGCGAGCAGGGCAGGATGGTGGCAAGCAAAGCAAGATGGAGCGAGCGGGGCAGGATGGAGCGAGCAAGGCAGGATGGTGGCGGGGTGGCAGGATGGAGTGAGTGGGGCAGGATGGAGCGAGCGGCGCAGGATGGAGTGAGCAGGGCAGGATGGTGGTGAGCAGGGCAGGATGGAGCGAGTGGGGCAGGATGGTGGCAGGGGGCAGGATGGAGCGAGCAGGGCAGGATGGAGCCCTGAGGAGCAGGATGGAGCCAGAGGAGAAGGATGGTGGCGGGGGGGGGCAGGATGGTGGTGGTGGGGGCAGGATGGTGGTGGTGGGGTTAGGATGGTGGTGGGGGGGCAGGATGGAGCTGGTGAGACAGGATGGAGCCGGCAGGGCAAGTTGGAGCGAGCGGGGCAGGATGGAGCAAGCGGGGCAGGATGGAGCCAGGGAGGCAGGATGGAGGGAGCGGAGCAGGATGGAGCAAGCAGGGCAGGATGGAGCGAGCGGGGCAGGATGGAGCTGGGGTGGGGGGGGCAGGATGGAGCAAGCGGGGCAGGATGGAGGCGGGGGGGCAGGATGGAGCAAGCGGGGCAGGATGGTGGTGAGCAGGGCAGGATGGTGGTGGAGGGCAGAATGGAGCGAGCGGGGCAGGATGAAGCGAGTGGGACAGGATGGAGCCAGCGGGGCAGGATGGAGCAGGATGGTGGTAGGCAGGATGGGGGGTGGCAGGCTGGTGGCGGGGGGCAGGATGGTGGCGGGGGGGCAGGATGGAGCAAGCGGGGCAGGATGGAGCAAGCGGGGCAGGGTGGAGCGAGCGGGGCAGGATGGAGCGAGCGGGGCAGGATGGAGCCAATGGGCAGGATGGAGCCAGGGGAGCAGGATGGAGCTAGTGGGGCAGGATGAAGGCGGGAGGGCAGGATGGAGCAAGCGGGGCAGGATGGAGCCGGCGGGGCAGGATGGTGCCGGCGGGGCAGGATGGAGCTGGCGGGGCAGGTTGGAGTGAGTATGGCAGGATGTAGCAAAGGGGCAAAAATGGAGTCAGGGGGTCAGCATGGAGCAAGCAGGGCAGGATGGAGCGAGCGGGGCAGGATGGAGCCGGGGAGGGGCAGGATGGAATGAGCGGGGAAGGTTGGAGCGATCGGGGCAGGATGGAGTGAGCGGGGCAGGATGGAGTAAGCGGGGCAGGATGGAGCTAGCGGGGCAGGATGGAACCGGGGGGGCAGGATGGAGCCGGTGAGGGGGGCAGGATGGAGCCGGGGGGGGCAGAATTGAGCAAGCGAGGCAGAATGGAGCCAGGGGGAGAAGGATGAAGCCGGGGGAAGGGCAGGATAGAGCCTGGGAAGGGGCAGGATGGATCGGGGGGGGCAGGATGGAGCTTGGGGGGAGCAGGATGGAGTCGGCGGGGGGGCAGGATAGAGCGGGGGGTGGGGTTAGGATGGAGCCGGGGGAGGCAGCAGGGATGCAGGGGGGGGGGCAGGATGGATGCTGGGGGAGGCAGGATGGAGACGGGGGGAAAGGGGGCAGGATGGATGTGGGGGGTGGCACAGTGGATGCAGGGGGTGCACGATGGAGGCGGGGGGTGCACGATGGAGGCAGGTTGGAGTGAGCATGGCAGGATGGAGCAAGGGGGAAAAGTGGAGCCAGGGGGCAGGACGGAGCAAGCAGGGCAGGATGGAGCGAGCGGGGCAGGATGGAGCCGGGGGGGGGGCAGGATGGAGCGAGCGGGGCAGGATGGAGCGAGCGGGGCAGGATGGAGTGAGCGGTGCAGTATGGAGCTAGCGGGGCAGGATGAAACGGGGGGGGGGCAGGATGGAGCTGGGCGGGCAGGATGGAGCTGGGGGGGCAGAATGGAGCGAGCGAGGCAGAATGGAGCCAGGGGGAGCAGGATGGAGCCGGGGGAAGGGCAGGATGGAGCTAGGAAAGGGGCAGGATTGAGCCGGGGCGCGGGACAGGATGGAGCTTGAGGTGGGCAGGATGGAGCCAACGTGGGGGCAGGATAGAGCCGGGGGGCAGGGTTAGGATGGAGCCAGGGGAGGCAGGATGGATGCAGGGGGGGCAGGATGGATGCTGGGGGGGCAGGATGGAGCCGGGGGTGAAAGTGGTGAAGTAGGTTTGTTTGGCAAGGTCAAGGGCAGAATTGTAAGTTCTCAGCATAAATTTGTAGTGAATGAAGTTTTCTGGAGTGCGGCTTTTCCTCCATAGACGTTCAGCACTCCTAGAGCATCACTGGAGGAATCGAGTTTGTGATGTGAGCCAGGGCTGTTTTACTCTGTGTTTGGAGGTTTTGAGGGTGAGGGGTGCCATTTGATCCAGGGTCCTTTTGAGAGAGTCATTTAAGTAATTGACTGCCAGATCGGGACAGGAAAGTGAGGAGATTGGGGACAGTGATGAGTGAAGAGAGTCTGTGAATGTGTGAGGGTTTATGGCCTGTACATTTCTGAATCTGTGTTATGTAGGAATGTGCTGGGGTGGGCGAGGGTTAGTGAGTGTGAAGGAGAGAATGTTGTGGTCAGAGAGGGGAAGTTCTGAATTATCTAAGGAGGAGGTTGAGCAGAGCCGGACAAAGATCAGGTCAAGGGTGTTACCTTCCTTGTGTGTCATGGAGGTTGAGAGCTGAAAGAGGCCAAGAGATATGGTTAGACATAGGAGCTGAAATGCAGATGAGGAGATAGGGCTGTTTGTGGGGATGTTGACGTCTCCCAGAATAAGGGTTGGTAATTCTGAGGACATGAAATGCGGCAGCCATGCGGAGAAATGGTCGAGGAATTGGGTGGGTGACCCTGGAGGGCGGTATACCACCGCTACTCTAAGGGTGAGGGGATGGAAGAGCCTAATTGTGTGGACCTCAAAAGAGGAGAATGAGAGTGATGGAGCTGGGGGGATGACCTGGAAAATACATTGTGGGGACAGGAGTAAGCCAACTCCACCACCATGTCTGTTCCCAGGTCTCGGGGAATGAGAGAAATGCAAGCCGCCATAAGAAATAGCGGCCAGGGACACTGTGTCTGAATCATGGGTCCAGGTTTCAGTGAGGGCCAGCAGATTAAGGGAGTTAGTGAGAAAGTAGTTATGAATGAGTGGAAGTTTGTTACATATAGACCGTGGATTCCAGGGAGCACAATTAAAAGAGGGCGATGAAGGTGTACAAGTAATGTTTATAAGGTTGGTGGGGTTTCTATGTGGGAGAGGGGTAGACGTTGGTGGAGAGTGGACCAGGATTTGGAGAGATATCACCTGACAGAAGCAGCAGTAGAAAGAGGAAAGGCAAACAGTTTTTGTGATGGTGACTTTGTTTTTGGTGCAATACCCTGGAGCATGGTGGTCCGAGATTATTCACTATGGTCTAATCATAATCATATGGTTAGTCATAATCACAGACGTGGATTCTTTACTGTAAGAGCAGTGAGACTATGGAACTCTCTGCCACATGATGTTGTGATGAATGCGTCACTATTAACATTTAAGAAGGGCCTGGAAGCCTTTCTTGAAAAATATGATATTACCGGTTATATATATTAGATTCTTTGATATGGCGCTGATCCAGGGAACTAGTCTGATTGCCATATCTGGAGTCAGGAAGGACTTTTTTTCCCCAATGTGGGACTTAACTAGAAAAAAATTCTCTGCAGCACTCAGCTACTACCAATGATGTACAAATGCTAACAAGCTGTATGTATATGAGAAAAAAGTTTAAAAACTTACGTTTTTTTCAAAAAACTCAACATTCTTATCTTTTTATTTCTGAAGTTCTTAATACACACATTGGCCAATCTCTGCTTGCTCATCAACTGCGACAAAGTGACCTCAGGTCTGATGAGTCCTATCGCTGACATCCCTGTCCTCCTTGTCCTCCCTACCCCACTACTAAGTGGGCAGACACCATCTAGACCCCAGATCACCTGTAGGCGATCAGGGTGCAAATTGCAGAAATGGAGCCAGCCACTCCACACGATACAATAGAGAAAAAAACTGCACAGCACTCACAGACACCATCTAGACCCCAGATCACCTGTAGGCGATGAGGGTGCAAACTGCACAAATGGAGCCAGCAACTCCACACGATGCAAAAGAGAAAAAAACTGCACAGCACTCACAATGTTGAACTTAGTGTTGCCACATGTTTTTTTTTTTTAGCTTTCCCCTGGATCAACATGTTAGGCTATGGGTTGAAGTAGATCTACTTAAGGTTTTCCTTCAACCTTAAATACTATGTTACTATGTATGGTACTTCTAACATTTTACAATTAGACTGCTGCACATTTTACAATTAGACTGCTGCACAATTTACAATCAGACTGCTGTACATTTTACAATTAGACTGCTGCACAGTTTACAATCAAACTGCTGTACATTTTACAATTGCATTGCTGCACATTTTACAATCAGACTGTTGCACATTTTACAATCAGGTTGTGCAAGTTTTACAATGTAATTTTGCATGTAGGCTAGGGTCACATTGACATTAAAGTGGGCTTGCGTTAAAAACTTAGAATTTGGCAGCATAAACGCGGTGCTAACGCCATGTTAGCACCGCATCAACGCTGCTAATGTTATCCTATGGTGACACGGCCCATAGCGCGGCTACAGCGCGGCCATCTGAGTGAAATCTCATGCTTTTTCCTAACGTGAGAAAAGACATTGTTGAAAGCGTCTTTTCTCCCGTTAGGAAAAAGTGCGAAACTTCACTCTTCACAGATGGTCGCATTGGAGCTGTGCTACAGGTCGCGTCACCATAGGGTAACATTGGCAGCGTTAACGCGGCGCTAACATGGTGTTAGTACCACATTTATGCTGCCAAATTCTAAGTTTTTAACTCAAACTCACTTATTGTGACCCTTAAGGGGATCCTGTCAGGTCTCCTGTGCCGCACGAGTTTTTGTAGAGATGCTGATGATAAATGCTGCTGTGATAAAGCATGTTATCACCCCAATGGTGGCGTGGTAACATGCCATATGGGCTGACTGATTGGGGAAACTAATGCCACCTCGACTAGTCAAAGGCCTAATAAATAAGCATCTCATAAACAATCTTTAGAAATACTTTTTCAAAAGATCTGTTTTTCTGTGCTAATACAGGAAGAGACAGTTATGCAGGGATTCTAGATATGTGCACAGAACTGTTCTTGGTTCTGGGTGGAGATGACCTGACACCGTATCTCGCTATGTAGGTCCTTGATTCTTTTGACAAATAATGTAATCTTCAGGGCACTCTAAAGAACAGACATGTCTTGTTAAAGTAAATCTTAAAGGTTCTTACCGATGATACTTCTTACCATATCATACTTAAATTCCATAACTGCAATAAACACTTAACCGTCCTTAGACAACCTGCCAGGAAGAAAATCCTGGGTCTTTTTTTCTTTCTTGTAAAATGACTTGCCACTAACAGATTTAGGCCTGAAACAAAAAAAATTTTTTGATCAACATTTCATCTGCATTTGTATACCAAAACCAGGAGTGTCTCCATTTCCTGTACATATCTTGTAAATGTTTCACAAATGGTAACTGGTATTTTACATGTACAGTGCCTTGTGAAAGTATTTGACCCCCTTGAACTTTTCAACATTTTGCCACATTTCAGGCTTCAAACAAAAATATATAAATTCAAATTTTTTTGTGAAGAATCAACAAGTGGGACACAATCGTGAAGTGGAACAAAATATATTGGATATTTTAAAGTTTTTTAACAAATAGAAAACTGAAAAGTGGGGTGTGCAATATTATTCGACCCCCTTGAGTTAATACTTTGTAGCGCCACCTTTTGCTGCGATTACAGCTGCAAGTCGCTTGGGGTATGTCTCTATCAGTTTTGCACATCAAGAGACTGAAATTCTTGCCCATTCTTCCTTGCAAAACAGCTCGAGCTCAGTGAGGTTGGATGGAGAGCGTTTGTGAACAGCTGTTTTCAGCTCTTTCCACAGATTCTCGATTGGATTCAGGTCTGGACTGTGACTTGGCCATTCCAACATCTGGATACGTTTATTTTTGAACCATTTCATTGTAGATTTTGCTTTATGTTTGGGATCATTGTCTTGTTGGAAGATAACTCTCCGTCCTAGTCTGAGGTCCTTTGCAGACTCCAGCAGGTTTTCTTGCAGAATGGTCCTGTATTTGGCTCCGTACATCTTCCCATCAATTTTAACCATCTTCTCTGTCCCTGCTGAAGACAAGCAGGCCTAAACCACGATGTTGCCACCACCATGTTTTACAGTGAGGATGGTGTTTTGAGGGTGATGTGCTGTGTTGCTTTTACGCCAATCATATAGTTTTGCATTGTGGCCAAAAAGTTTGATTTTGCTTTCATCTGACCAGAGCACCTTATTCCACATGTTTGGTGTGTCTCCCAGGTGACTTGTGGCAAACTTCAAATGAGACTTTTTATGGATATTTGAGAAATGGCTTTCTTCTTGCTACTCTTCCATAAAGCAAGTAATTAAGGTATCCAGAGGATTGAGCGCTCCCAAGGAGATTTACCTTATGATAAGGACACTGACTCCTTTTTCCTTCTTGGAGATTTATTTCAAATGGCTTCACGGTAGTAAAAAGTCTTAAAAGTCATAAAAGCATAATTAAGTTTTAATTATGCTTTTATGACTTTTATGACTTTTTACTACCGTGAAGCCATTTGAAATAAATCTCCAAGAAGGAAAAAGGAGTCAGTGTCCTTATCATAAGGTAAATCTCCTTGGGAGCGCTCAATCCTCTGGATACCTTAATTACTTGCTTCATTCCACGGGCTCATAGCTGGGAGTTCCGCTCTCTGGAGGATAGCAGCAGCATACCAAGGAGACAAAGACCCCTGTAAGACCCCCAGTGGGTTGATATGCGAAGAAACAAGACACAATAAAGGTGAGTTCTCTTGCCCAGTGTACTTCTGAGAAATATTGTACTTTTACATTTAGATCTGCGCCTGTTTTCTCTCTCCCCACCCTCCTCTGACCTACAGCCTCGAGGTCTATTGTGTGCACTCTTCCATAAAGGCCAGATTTGTGCAGTGTACGACTGATTGCTGTCCTATAGACAGACTCTCCCACCTCCGTTATAGATATCTGCAGTTTTTCCAGAGTGATCATGGGCCTTTTCGCTGTACCTCTGATAAGTCTTCTCCTTGTTTGAGATGAAAGTTTAGAGGGACGGCTGGGTCTTGGTACATTTGCAGTGGTCTGATACCCCTTCCATTTCAATATGATCGCTTGAAACAATGCGCATAGAGATGTTTTAAACTTGGGAAATCTTTTTGTATCCAAATCTGGCTTTAAACTTTGCCACAACAGTGTTTCGGACCTGCCTGGTGTGTTCCTTGGTCTTCATGATGCTCTCTGCACTTGAAACAGAACCCTGAGACTATCACAGAGCAGGTGCATTTATACAGAGACTTGATTACACACAATTTGATTCTATTTATCATTACCAGTCATTTAGGACTACAGTCATGGCCAAAAGTTTTGAGAATGATACAAATATTAATTTTAACAAAGTCTACTGCTTCAGTTTTTCTAATGGCAATTTGCATATACTCCAGAATGTCATAAAGAGTGATCAGCTTAACAGCAATTACTTGCAAAGTCAATATTTTCCTAGAAAATGAACTTTAACCCCCAAAACACATTTCAACATCATTGCAGTCCTGCCTTAAAAGGAGCAGCTAACATCGTTTTAGTGATTGTTCCATTAACACAGGTGTGGGTGTTGATGAGGACAGGGCTGGCGATCAACAGTCATGATTAAGTAAGAATGACACCACAGGACACTTTAAAAGGAGGCTGGTGCTTGGTATCATTGTTTCTCTTCAGTTAACCATGGTTATCTCTAAAGAAACACGCGCAGCCATCATTGCACTGCACAAAAATGGCCTAACAGGGAAGAGTATCGCAGCTAGAAAGATTGCACCTCAGTCAACAATCTGTCGCATCATCAAGAACTTCAAGGAGAGAGCTTCCATTGTTGTCAAAAAGGCTCAAGGGCGCCCAAGAAAGACCAGCAAGCGCCAGGACCGCATCTTAAAACGGTTTCAGCTGCGGTATCAGACTACCAGCAGTGCTGAGCTTGCTCAGGAATGGCAGCAGGCTGGTGTGAGTGCTTCTGCACGCACTGTGAGGCGGAGACTCTTTGGGCAAGGAGGGAAGCAAAGAAGCCACTTCTCTCCAGAAAAAACATCAGGGACCGACTGATATTCTGCAAAAGGTACAGGAAGTGGACTGCTGAGGACTGGGGTAAAGTAATTTTCTCTGATGATATTCAGCAAAACAGATAGATGGCAGCACTCACCAGTCTCCAGGATCAATCCTTTATTTTAGATAAATACCATTAAAACAGCATAAATGCATGTTCAGGGGTGCAGGGGGGAGGATGGCTATTCCCCTAAAAAAAGCAACGGGCCGTTTCACGCCACACTCGGGCGCTTCTCCAGGCTATGACACATCAAAGCATAATCTTGCCTTCCTTTTAAAACCCCCGCCCAGCAAGCATGTTAACCCTTGCTGTACTCTCACAGAAACATCATAAACTATGCACATCAAAACTATACACCAACCATATTACATAACCTATACATAAACATATAGATATAAATAGATTAATTTAGATAGGTCATTCCTGTCATTGAACCCCATTGGCCCTTGGGCTCTCTGCCTTATGATCCATTTAGCTTCTTTTTGTAAAAGAGGCTTATGCACATTTCAAAGTGGCGGCATTACTCTTTTAACCCCACAAATGACAAAAATCTAGGATCCCCTTTATGGGCCAACCTCATATGCTCAATTAGTCTAGTGGCTCCTGTGCATGCCTCAAGGGACCTCCTGTGCTCTCTGAACCTGACAAATAGTTGTCGTATTGTTTTGCCCACATAATAGCGTCCACAGGGACAAAAAAAAAAATCGCATACACAATGTTCTTAGTCTTACATGAAATGAACTGCTCTACTTTATGATATAAGTGGCCAATTTTTACAGGGTTCTGGGCTATGTGTTGTGTACAGAAATTGCAACTCCCGCATTTAAAATTACCCTTAGGACTTTGATTTTCTAGCCATGTTTTTCTGGGTATTAACCTTTTTCTCATAACCATATCCCCTATATTTTTGCATCACCTATGGGTTACCAGGGGCCCTCGTAATGCCACTTCTTTCAAATGCCGATCGCTTTCGATCAGGTACCAGTTCCTGCTAATTGCCCTCCGGATGGCTGCATCCATGGGACCAAACCTAAAGTTAAAGATAAACCTTTTTTCCTTCCTTTTTCTCACGGTTTTCTGTCGTCTATCCTTCCATTGTGTGTTTACTTTCACCTGTGCTTCGTCCAACAGCTCTTTGGGGTACCCCTCTCTACGAATCTATCTTTCAGGTCGTCAACTTGTGTTTGAAACCCCTCATCAGAACTATTCAACCTCCTTAGTCGTAAGATCTGACTAAATGGAGAAAACTTTTCCAGATGGGTGGTGACCATGGCGGCCATTTTGAAGTTTGCCATTTTGGATCCAACTTTATTTTTTTCAATGGTCACCACCCATCTGGAAAAGTTTTCTCCCTCCCATATACTAATCTGCCATAAACAGGAAGTTGATATCAACAACCATTCCCATTTTATTTAGGTGCATCCATATAAATGGCCCACCCCATAGTATAAGTATACAGCTAAAAGAGTGATCACCAGTGACATTATACCTAGCATCTCTATAGACTGCATATAGTGAAAGGGTACATGTAATATGATGATTGCCAGAGATATTATACACAGGAGTTCTGTAAATGATAAATATTGTAAGTGTACATGTAATATAATGATTACCTGTGACATTATACACAGGAGATATGTAGCTAGTATACAGTTGTGGCCAAAAGTATTGACACCCCTGCAATTCTGTCAGATAATACTCAGTTTCTTCCTGAAAATGATTGCAATCACAAATTCTTTGGTATTGTTATCTTCATTTAATTTGTCTTAAATGAAAAAGCACAAAAGAGAATGAAGCAAAACATTGATCATTTCACACAAAACTCCATAAATGAGTCAGACAAAAGTATTGGCACCCTCAGCCTAATACTTGGTTGCACAACCTTTAGCCTAAATAACTGCGATCAACCGCTTCAAATCAAATCTGGGTCTTCCAGAGGTGTATCTCAGACCATATCAAATCCGGATGTTTCTTGTCTCATAAGCACCAGGCAGTCATGCTGAGCCATTTCAAAGTCGGCTTCCTCTTCCACCGAGGTGTCAGAGACGTCACTCTCCCCCCTTGGAAGAGGGAGGAGAGTTGCAGGGTTCAGGACATCACACCTGGAGATGGTTACATTGTCCGGAAGCAGAAGGGAACATTGGAGTCGTAGGTGGCATGCGGCAGATAAATATTTTGGCTGGGTCTGGGCCAGAATGGCAGTGATATCATGTGGAACCTTTATCTTCAAATGGTGGCCCAGAATAACAACAGCAGTCTTATCCAGCAGTAGGTGGGTGGCAAAGACAGCTCTCATACATGTTGGGGCTTCGCGGGCCAGAAAGTCTCTTGCATTGATTTTGGCCAGTCCCATGAGGTCTACCCCATGAGGCAGCATGGGTCTTCTGAATCTGACTCATCTTCCGATGAAAGGGCATGGTTGTTTGTCAGGGTCTAGTAAGGTATTTACCAAGGTGGCAGCTTCCTGGGGCTTCCAGGAGACATATGTGCCTCGCCTGGGCCGGTGAGGAGTCTGTGGAGGGTATTCATGCCATGACAGTTGGGGTGGTTGATTTGAGACATGTGCAGAGCTGCCCATTGTAGCCTGCATCCCCCCATACATTGATAATGTCTATCTCCAGGCTCCCCTGGCCTGGAGTGTGTAATGTACTGGGGCACTGAGCTGTGGCAGGTAATGGGTCTGCTCATCCCCACCCGTTGCCCCCAGTTGCGGCAGTTCTGTCTTCACCGTGGGTATGCTTCCCTGATTATCTGTGACAGGAAGGGACCCATTGAGGGTGGTGAAGGATACTGTATGCGTTGTGTATTTTTTGGCTTAGTTCCATACCCAACTGCAAATCCCTCATCTCCCCATGACATTAGATCTTCTCCCTCAGCGGCCTCCTCCTCATAGCCTTCTGCTTTGTCCCCATCCCCATTTGTGAATATTCCGGACACTGCTGATGGAGGTAAAATGGCTGCCGGGCCGGGAAGTATCGCTGCTTGGGCATTATTCTGTGTTAAAATGGTTGTCAGAGGGGAGTGGCCAAGATGGGAAGTGCTGCAAGTCAACATTGGTGGAGCTGGAGTGTAAGGCGTGCCATCTACATCGAGAACCGGATACAGGGTGGTGGGCCTGTGCGGGCGGCCTGCCCCACAGACTGCACATGTGCCACGTCAGTCTGGATTTTGCGCCTGACACACCTTACATGTCCAGCCCTCAGGGGAATATGGCAGAGGGCGTCTAAAATGCGTGAGCATAGGCATGGGTGCGGTAATTTCCACCAGTGCCATCTTGTCGGGTGGTGGCGTGTATGTGTATTCACCAGTAGCAGGGTCACAACATGTATTCCACAATAATTTCTTCACCTCTCGAGCAGTTCTATACGATGCTTCAGCATCCTGCAGGACCTTGGCATCCTTCAAAAGCCCCTTCTTGCTTGCTAGCACTTCCTTCCATTCCTTCTCATCTAAGCACCCCCACGGGTTGGGGATCCCACTAGTTTTAAGAGGACCTTCATATTTTTCACATACTTTTTCCCTTCCCTCTCTGTCACCAGGTCTTTTGGGGTAACTTGCTGAGGCTTTGACTGATTAACACCTATGTTATAGCTTAAACTCTCCGTACTTCTATCTTTGCTATGACTGCCGACCCCTCCAGATCACTGCAGTCAGCCGGGGCACCGTAGGGGAATATCTGCAGGGTTGTATACATGTACTGCTTCTATCTCACTTAACAAGCTTTCAACGGGTTCCTCTACAGTAAGTCGGGCATCAATGTTTATCCTCAAGACTTTAAACCTTCGGTGAAAGAGGGGTGAAAGGGGATGGTAGCCGAGTCTTTCTGGGGGGAATGGGGTATCTAACAGTCTGATAATCCGCCAACCGTGAGCAGAAATGGCAGCCAGGATTAACCCTTTGCCCTTAGCTTGCGCATGCGGTCTTGGTGGGAAACCTTAAGTCATCAGCCATATCAGAGGCTGGAACCAGTAGTGAACTTAACTCAAATAAACCAACCTTTTCAGGGATTGGAATCCAGAGAAACAAAATCTCCCTAATCAACCCGTCTCTCCGTGCCTTTTTTACTGTACCGAAACTGCAGCAATGACATACACACAGATAAGGCAGACAATTAAGGAACTCTCAAGACCGGGTTACTCAGGCTAGGACTTGTCAGATCCGGTCATGTATGTCCGAGTCTGACAGCCAACTACCTCTATCCTTGCACAGAGACACAGGAGGGTACTAGGCAAGATAAGTTGGTCAAAGTTTAAGGGAAGGTTCTGGAGTGGCCATCTCAGTCTCCTGACCTCAACAAAATAGAGGAATTAGAATTAAGTTTGTTGGAAAATAATTATGATATGGTGGGGATATCGGAGACATGGCTGGATGAGAGCCATGACTGGGCTGTTAATATACAGGGCTATAGTGGGTTTAGAAATGATTGTACAAATAAGCGAGGGGTGTGTGTGTGTTTATATGTACAATCATCCTTAAAACTCATCTTACATGATAATATATGTGAATCTAATGAAAATGTAGGGTCCCAGTGGGTGGAAAAAAGGGGAGGTGGGAACAATAATAAACTATTGATAGGCCTTGTTCACACATACAATCCATTTTTGCCTTAAATCCGTTTTCGGGATCATTTTAGGCTTTTTTTTTTCTAAGTCCAAAGACGCATATGCTTTAACTCATAGTGCACTTAAGTGTGACTGCGTTTTTTAACAACATATGCGTTTTTGCTCAGCATCCCAACAAACACTGCATGCAGCGTTTTTGGGTGCTGTAAAAAAAGCATGCGTTTTTTTAACATGGGGCCCTGTGGGAAACACATGCGTTTTTGCATGGCACATATAGGCACCATGCGTTAACGCATGCATTTTTGCATGTATTTTTGGAGAAAAAAGTACTAAATCCTAAAAGTTCCAAAAAACATCCAGGACCTCAGGGGACACTATTGGCACCCTTAGAAAAACTGATCCGTTTTTCTAAGGGCTTAAAAAAAGGAATGGTATGTGTACATGAGGCCATAGTGGTTTGTTATAAGTCTCCAAAAATAATGGAAGCGGCAGAAAATATCCTCATAAAGCAAATAGATAAAGCAGCGACTCAGGGAGAAGTCATTATTATGGGAGACTTCAACTACCCTGAAATACATTGGGGATCAGAAACCTGCAGTTCCGGCAAAGGTAATAGGTTTTTGACAACTATGAGAAATAATTACCTTTCACAACAGGTTCAGGAGCCAACCAGAAGGGGGGCACTGCTGGACCTAATATTAACCAACAGGCCAGAGCGCATATCAAATATACGGGTTCAGAGTCACTTGGATAATAAATAATAATTTTTTTTGTATCCTTTAATAAGATGTGTAGTAGAGGGGCCACAAGGACACTAAACGTCAGGACAGCTAATTTCCAACGGTTGAGAAATTATCTTAGTGCAATAAAATGGGACGATGTCCTGAGACATAAAAGTACACAAAGCAAATGGGAGATGTTTATTAGCATCCTGAATAGGGCCTGTGCACAATATACAGTATACCCTATGTGAATAAACAATCTAGAAATAGGAAGAAACCACTAAGGCTAAATAGAGCTGTAAGGGGCTCAATAAGTGACAAAAAGCATGAATTTAGAGGATTAAAGCAAGTAGGTAGTGATGAGGAATTAAATAAATACAGAAAATTAAATAAAATCTGTAAAAAGCAAATGAAGGCAGCAAAGATTGAGACAGAGAGACTCATTGCCAGAGAAAGTAAAAATAATCCCAAAATATTTTTTAGCTACATAAATAGTAAGAAACTAAAAAATGATTGTGTTGGCCCCTTTAAAATAGTCTGGGTGAAATGGTGGATGAGGATGAGGAAAAAGCCAGTATGCTAAATGACTTTTTTTCAACAGTATTTACACAAGAAAATCCCATGACAGACAATATGATCAGTGATGTGGCAGCGCCACATGGAATTTTTTTGCCTTCTTCAGGATCAATGCTAGACTATGAGTTGAACTAGGTGAACTTAAAGTCTTTCTTCAATCTTAAAAACTATGTTACTATGTAATATCATTGAGCCACTTTGGGGAGAACTCAAGTGCTCAGTTCATACAAGAAGTACAGGAATTTACAAGAACTGGAGGCTTTTTGCCAAGAAGATGGTCAGTTTACCATCTGAGAAAATAAAGAGCCTCATCCACAACTACCACAAAAGACTTCAAGCTGTCATTGATCTTATATGGGGGCAATACATGGTATTAAAGGGAACCAACCACCCCAATGACCCCCCCGGACTATTAATATCAGTCCCTACACACAGCACATACATGTGCTGCACTGTTTTTTGCTAAATAAACTGTTTTTTAAAACTAAAGATAATGATTTTTAAAGTTTAAAACGGAACGACGGTTGGGCGGGACTTATCTGTGGAAACCGCCGAGATCTGATGTCAATCATCTTCCCTGTCTCCCCTCGCAGCATTGAAGTTCAGCCCTTTGTGCAGCGTCACAGCCCTGTGCACGGGCTCGCATGCCCGTGCACACGTCATCATCTACAGCCGGGAAGCGAGCGCGCGCTCTGTCTTCCATAGCCGAGCGCAGGAAGACAGAGCGCGCGCTCGCTTCCCGGCTGTAGATGATGACGTGTGCACGGGCATGCGAGCCCGTGCACAGGGCTGTGACGCTGCACAAAGGGCTGAACTTCAATGCTGCGAGGGGAGACAGGGAAGATGATTGACATCAGATCTCGGCGGTTTCCACAGATAAGTCCCGCCCAACCGTCGTTCCGTTTTAAACTTTAAAAATCATTATCTTTAGTTTTAAAAAACAGTTTATTTAGCAAAAAACAGTGCAGCACATGTATGTGCTGTGTGTAGGGACTGATATTAATAGTCCGGGGGGGTCATTGGGGGTGGTTGGTTCCCTTTAAGAACTGGGGTATGTGAACTTTTAATCTAGGTAATTTGGATGTATATTGTTGTCATGATTTAAAAAGAGAAAACACAGTAGTTTGACAACAAATGGCTTCACCCAACCACTTACCATGAGTGGACAAAAGGTTTTTGTGTTAATATTCATATTCTCTGAAAAGAGGCCAAGAAAGCAAAAAATCTGCCATATCTGGGTATGTAAACTCTGAGCTCAACTGTATGATGCATTTATCACTTGTTTAAAGAGGACCTGTCACCTCCCCTGGTGTCATGCTAACTGAATGCAGTACTGAATGCAGCGTGTCTGCTTCATTCAGAGAAAGGGTCCCCCATGTTTCTAGCCCCCCTGTAAGTTGTAAAAAAGACTTTATAAAGTTTATGGATAAGGAGTCCAGAGGGACTTACTCAGTAATGAGTCATTGCTGTTGTATGATGTCCTTCCCGCCTCTAGCCCTCTATAACAGTGATGACTCATTACTGAGTAAGTCCCTCTGGACTCCTTATCCATAAACTTTATGAAGTCTTTTTTTACAGCTTTACAGGGAGGCTAGAGAAATGAAGGACCTCTTCCCTGAATTCTGTAGACTCGCTGCATTCAGTACTGCATTCAGTTAGCCTAACACCAGGGGGTTGACAGGTCCTCTTAAAACAAGAAAGGGACACTGGTCAATAGAGAAGCACACCACCCAATATGATCGTATGAAACAATTTGCAAGCTTTATTGGAAAAATACAACACACAGGGTTAAAATCAATTAAAAACAGAATTGGGCGATTGCCTACAAACCAGCGTAACAACCCCTATAAATGGTGCAGAGAAGTACAATGAAGTGATAATCGGTATATAGTACATGGTGCCATATACAAACGTCAAAGGTTAAATAAAATGACCCTGTGCAAAATGAAAAACAATATTTCACCAAATCTCACCTGCCGCACAAGCCCATTTATCACTTGTTACTGCATTTTATTGTGGTAATGCAGCGACCAAAAAACATAATTTTGGTTTCTTTCAAAAATGTTTGGTTTATAGTGTTCACCGATCGGGTTAATTATTTTTATATTTTCTGAATGCAGTGATATCACATATGTGCATTTTTTATTATTATCTTTAAATGGGGCAAAAGTTAATAATTTGAACTTTCAGATTTTTTACATTTTGTTAATTAATATTCATAGGCCGGCTTCACATCACAGTAAGGTCCGATCCGGGGCTGTCAGGGATGAACCTGACAGCCCCGGACCGGATCAGCACACAGAACCGGAGGGCTAATATGCTGCAGGACGCAGCTGCCGCTGATTAATCAGGACGGGGACTCGCAGGGAGCTAGCTGCGGTCCTGAAACAACAGCGGCGTGCAGCCGCAGGTGTCCGGTTCCCGGATCCTCCCATACCGGTGTAATCTGGCTCCATAGGCTCCCATGTTAGGGAGCGCCGGATTGCCCCTGATCCGAGAGAATCCGGGGAATCCGAGATATGGCAATTTGGGGAGATTTTCTCCTGGACACAAAAACGTTGCAAGCAATGTTTTTGTCTCCGGTAAGAAAAATCCGAATTCTCCCGGATTCTTCTGGAGAGATGGAAACCGGATGGCAGAGAGCTGCCATCCGGTTCCATCCGGCCCCATAGGATACTATGGGGCCAAAATCCGGTCCAGGGCTGTCTGGTTTACACCGGACTGCCCCGGACCGGACTCTGCTGTGGTGTGAAGCCAGCCTTAGTAGTCTCCATAGGTGACTTGAACATGCTATATACAGCATACAGCATTGCTGCATATGGTGAAATTCACAGTCTCCTTTGAAGCTTGGCCACAAGCAGGTTTCACAGAAGTGTTGCTATAACAGCACAGAGGTCTTCAGCAGACCCTCTGCTGCCATAGCCACCCATCGGTGACCTGCAATAGGTCAGGGGTGCGCCGAATGGTGTTTAGAATGGCACACCCCCATACCAGACTTTGACAGTGGGATTTAACAAGTTAAAGGTAATTCCTGGCTGTAATACTCAGTGATTACCTGCCGAGTATGGAGCGGACTCACTCTGCTTCCGACTTGCTGCATACACCAGCTTCTGACTCATGCATGTATGGCGGATGTTGTGAATGGGCTAATATTACCCTGCCTGAAGGAAATCAAAATTTACTACAAGACCTTTATGTCCAATATAAGGATACTGTGAAAAATGTTGCAATTGATGCAGCTCAAAGCCCATTCTGGCCACAATATACTAAATATGTCCCTACTAGCTGTGAGCCCGATTCTAAAGAATCAGGAGTCTAGAATCTGTATATAATTTTTTTAAGAGTTTTAAATAATAGACTTAAACACCAGATATATGACTAAGTAGGCGATGTAGGCAGAACTGTGAGGGTAGCAATATAGTGGAGGTGTAGAAAGAGTTAATGTCCGACTAACAGGACTATAACAGAGTAGGAACTTATAATGATATCAAAAATGTTATTGAAGGAGTTAATGTCCCACAGGCA
Organism: Allobates femoralis; assembly: GCA_033576535.1. Classification (NCBI taxonomy): domain Eukaryota; kingdom Metazoa; phylum Chordata; class Amphibia; order Anura; family Aromobatidae; genus Allobates; species Allobates femoralis. The sequence continues at coordinate 151,864,477 of JARQOC010000011.1, read as the reverse complement.
CTCCCACAACAGACCCAGCGCTGTAAATTATATCCAAAATGGTGCTCAAGGGGTTAATGTACCAGTGGCAGTAGTTATAAACACTACCAAATATGCAGTTAATGCTAAACTGGTATATAATGGGTTAATTTCGCAGTGTCATTACAACTATACACTGTGTAATAGAAATAACAACAATAATGGAATATAAGGGGTTAATGTTCCTACTGGCAGTAGTAATAGAGACTTCAAAGTATGGAGTTAAGGCAGAAATGGTATATAAGGGGTTAACTTCGCAGTGGCAGTACAACTACACACTGTGTTATAGAAATTACAGATAAAACGGAATGTAAGGGGTTAATGTTGCTACTGTCATGAGTACAATGAGAGAAGCACCTCACTGGCCATTGAGATACATGGAGGACTTTGAGTTTGACTTTGAGTAAATTTGAAACTCAAAGTCCTCCATGTATCTCAATGGGAAGTGAGGCGCTATTCTCATTGGTCGCTGTGTGCTGGCGCGACCAATGAGAATAGCGCCTCACTTACAGCGGTAAATTTGAAACTCAAAGTCCTCCATGTATCTCAATGGGAAGTGAGGCGCTATTCTCATTGGTCGCTGTGTGCTGGCGCTGACCAATGAAAATAGCGCCTCACTTACAGCGCTAAATTTGAAACTCAAAGTCCTCCATGTATCTCCATAGGAAGTGAGGCGCTATTCTCATTGGTCGCTGTGTGCTGGCGCCGACCAATGTGCATGGCCAGGCCCTTGGTACTATTTTCGGCCACGGCGCTCGGCTCTCGTCGGTCGTCGCCGGGGCGGGAGACTCGCAATGGCCGCTGAGCGGCCATTGCTCGCGCCACTGCAACGGCTCGCAAACGATGGAAGTAGCGCCGAAACTTACGGAAGTGCGTTAGGGGAATTATATATTAGATACTGATAATTCCTATATAATCACATATATAATACAGGCATTGTTCACACACAATTTGCTTTTTTTTAGCAGTAAAAAAACCACATGCGTTCTTTTAAGAGTGCCAAAAAATGTCCCTTGTGTGTGTGAAACGTTTTTGACCAGCTTTTTCACCAGATGACCAAAAAAAAAATAAAAAAATTTTTTTTGTGTTTTTGTTTTGATCTGAGCTAGTGCAGGGTGAGGTAGATGCTGGAGCAGATCATAGGGAGTGTCAGTCAGTGTAGGGAAACTTCAAGATTCCTTATATTAACCCAAACAGCTCTTCTGAGAGCTACCAGGAGGACAGAGGAGTACTGTGTAGAGGACTGTAGGCAGGCAGGCAGGCAGGCAGGGAGGAGCAGCCTTACAGTGCACACAGGACCGACCTCATAGCTTAGCTTACTCATTCAGCTTTCCTAATAGCTGAAGTCAGAGGCTTAGCTGAGGTACTATTTCTTATTTTTTTGCACCTGATAGATTTTGGGTCATAATAACCCCTTCAGCTTTATTTTCTCTGTGGCAGACCAGTGCGTTGCTGCTCTCCTACCTGCAAATAGCACCTGCTTGTGCGACTACTTGTGCGCACTTAATAATTTTTGCAGGGACTAGTGTGCTGCTTCACTGCCAAGTGTTAGCACGCACTTAACCCGCCAGCCAAAACGGCAATGCGAGCGCTTTCCGAAACACATCTGCAATTTGTAAATCGCACATTACTCGCTATTACTCGCTTCCCCATTCATTAACATTGGACTCGCTAGACTCGCAACGAGTAGCGAGTCTTGGACTCGCTAGAGTCAAGCGATTCCGAGTAATTTAGGACTCGCCCATCACTAGTGCAGATCTGTTTTTGGCCTCTAAGGGATTGTGCTCACGGTCCGGAGGAGCTGTGTGTTAGACTCTGGACCTGAGTGAACCCACGGGTGACCGCGGGGAGACTGCATCCTCCCTGTACTCACCCTGTGTGGTGGGTGTGTGGTGGCTTCTCCCTGCAGTCACCTGAAGGTAGTCGCTTCTGACTCCTCAGCATGAAATGAACATGCTGCGGAGGATCCGCAATGCCGGCAACCCTCAATGCAGCTGTCAAAACACTGCAGTCGGGTTGAGCATAGTGGGCATGGGATTTCTACAAATCCCATCCACTATGCTAATACTGTACTATACAGTGGCAAGACGTGTGTTGAGTGGATCTGCTCAAAGAATCAGCATGACAATCCTTTTGACGTTATCTGCTGTGCTATTTACTCACATCCCTGCGATCCCACAGTGACCTTTAGTGATGTCCTCATACCGGGAAGCCGCAGGACCTGTAAATTGTCTGTTTGGTGCTTGAAGATCTGGCACTGCACCATGTGACTAAGTGATGTCCTTGAGGTACCGAACACATACCCACAAGTCCTGCAGCCTCCCGGGATGAGAGGACATCACTTGGATATCACCGTTGGAGTGCGGAGAGGTAAGTAAATAGCGCAGCACATAACTACACACATGTTCACACGCACAAGGCTACGTTTTGTGAGGATCCATTTTTGTGAAGTTTCTGCACCAAAAACGGATCCTCACAAAATACAGCCAAAACGCTGTGTGTGAATGTAGCCTTACAAGTAATACCCACCATTATAGAACATCACATGGCAGGTCAGGGAACATTTTAGTATTGCATACAGTACCACATATGTTTCAAATTATGTTTACCTGCAGATTATCACTATGGCTGCAGGTAAATACGCATTTTCTAATAACAGATTTACTTTTATGGAAAATATCATAATACCATTATATCTATTGTATGAAGACGGTGTCTTTGATGAAATTATTTTGCTATACCCATACAATATCTTGTGTGGTTTTCTCAAACAATTTTCACTTGTTAAAGAAATTGCTGGAACTACTGGGTTGAATACACATATGTAATTTCCTTCCTCTGCCACACTAAACGCTGCAGAAATATCAATGTTTAAATACAAAAAGACAACATTTTGACACTAAAATTCTAGATTTATGTCATAGGCATTGTTCACACACATGCGTTTTTTTGGCCACCTCTGCGTTTTTTGGGGTGTGAAAAAAAACGCAGGTGCGCTAAAGCAGGGTACATGTGAGTGTACATGCGTTTTTTATGGCCACTTACGTTTTTTTCCCATAGCCCAAAAAAGCGTTTTTGGGTGCTGGAAAAAAACGCAGGTGTGTTTCCCCAAAAACGCAGGCGTTTCTTAACATGGGCCCCCATGGGAAACGCAGGCGTTAACGCAGGGCACATGTAGACACCTGCGTTAACGGTAGCGTTTTTGTAAAGGGGTCATCAAAAAGGAAAAAAATTTTTTTCAATAAGCCCCCCTATATAAGCAGGAAAATGAAATAAAAATTTTTATGATAGCACCCCTCCCTTGGTCGGCAGGAAAACGGAAAAAAAAATTCCTTCAGCGAAAACACAAATTTTTATGCCATGCATTTTTTGTTATTTGGGTGTTTGGTGAAAAAATGACTATTTGCAAAAACGTTTTCAATGCTTTCACACACACAAGGCACATTTTTTGGCACTCTTAAAAAAACGCAAGTGGTTTTAGGAGTGCTAAAAAAAACGCAAATTGTGTGTGAACATGGCCATAGTTTACAGTACAACTTCTACATACGATGAACAACTGACGACGGTGTATATAGTGATATCATTTCTGCTTTTAAGCAATAATAATACAATGAAATGTGACTATTCAGTGCAACACTTTGTAATCACCCTTGTCAATGTATGGCCATGTTCACACACATGCGTTTTTTTTGACCATCTCTGCGTTTTTTGGGCTGTTAAAAAAAACGCAGGTGCGTTAACGCAGGATACATTTGAGGGTACATGCGTTTTTCAGCTCCATTCGTGTTTTTTTCCCCCAGTCCAAAAAACGCAGCATGCAGCGTTTTTTGGGTGCTGGAAAAAAACGCAGGTGTGGTTTCCCAAAAACACATGCGTTTTTTTAACATGGGCCCCTATGGGAAACACATGCGTTAACGCAGGGCACATATAGGCACCTGCGTTAATGCATGCGTTTCCCATAGGGCCCCATGTTAAAAAAACGCATGCGTTTCTATAACATGGGGCCCTATGGGAAACGCATGCGTTTTTAAATGGCACATTTATGCACCCTGCGTTAACGCTTGCGTTTTTGCCTTCGTTTTTGAGGAAAAAATGACAAAGTCCAAAAAGGCTGTATTTCCTTTCAGACACACAAGAGACATTTTTTAGCACTCCTAAAAAAACGCATGTGGTTTTATGAGTGCTAAAAAAAACGCAAATTGTGTGTGAACAATGCCTATCATTGGTATTAGTGGAAAGGAAGCTAGACAGCTTCCACAGATTCTAGACAATCTCCAATAAGGCTGGGGTCACAGTTGCCATGAGGTTTTTTTTTAGGCCCCTTTCAGATCTATGCGTCTGCTGCGTTAAAACGCAAAACGCATGTGTTTTTGCAAACGCAGCTCAAAACGTGGCAAACAACGTTTTTCCAAACGCACATGCGTTTTTACATGCGTTTTTGCATGCGTTTTTCATGCGTTTCCATTAAAGTCAATGGGGACAAAAACGCAAATGAAGCAAAACGCAGCAGACGCATAGATGTGAAAGGGGCCTTAGGCTGGGGTCACAGTAGCATTTTTTACAAGCGTTTTTGGAGACCTGCGTTTTCAAAAACGCATGTAAAAAACGCACCCATAGGCATGTTAAAAAACGCATGCCCTAATAGCAAAAAAGCATGTGTGACAGTACCATGCGTTTTTGGTGCATTTCCAAAAATGCATGCGTTTTTTAATAAGGGGCCTTATGGGAAACGCATGCAAAAACGCATGTACAATTAGTGCCATTCAAAAACGCATGCGTTTTCCATAGGAGCCCATGTTAAAAAAAACGCATGCGTTTCAGAAAACGCACGCGTTTTTTTAACATGGGCTCTTATGGAAAACACATGCGTTTTTGAATGGCACTAAAAGGTACTAATGTAGAGTTCGAAACATCAACACATATTTTTCTGGCATAACTATACCAAAACTGCACCCAATGGGGTATGCAGGGATATGGGCCTATCGCTACACTTTACACACTAACAACCACCAATTATCTTATGACTAATGACGGATATTGTATATGTATATAGGCCTGGTAAATTGGTTGTAATAATAGGAGTAATTCCTTTATTATATAACTGGATCTTATGATATATATGGGTTATATGTATCTTTATATTGATTATAGTCTGCTATATGAGTGAGTCGCAGTGAATTGTGGATGGTTTTCATAGCATCGCACTTGTTTTCTAGCATTGTTTACTCTCCTGGTCTGTGCTGTACTGCCGCTCACTGGTTGCGGTGGGCGGGTGATGCGTTGGCGTCTGTTCCCATAGTAATCAGGGATCACGTGATAACTCACGTGACTTGACGCCGCCGTGCTGCCTCATCACCAGGACAACCGTGAGCCGACGGCAGCGTAATCAGGTTCCAGGACAGTGATTGGCTGGGCGGCCTTTTTAAGACACACTTCTTCTTTACACACACACGCCCCGTGACGAAGGTATCTTACCGAAACACGTGTCGGGCTGGTCCTTGTTCTGACAGTGACGCTGAGGTAAATATGTGTCCTCTTGTTTAGGATTGTTAGCGGTTTCATATGTAGCAGAGTGCCTTGCTTATTAATGACGGACCTTGGCTGTGCACATATCTGGTGACCTATTGTTAATGCTGCCATAGTGCTTAGCTTATCTTCCTGTGTCCACCGGACTTGAGTTTGCGGCTAAAGCTGGGTTCATAGAGTGTGTTACCAACTGGCTAGTCTATTTATGTCTTGCTACATTATATATTGTGGTATTGCTTTTGGTTAAAGCTAGGTCCATAGAGTATGATATCAGCTGGCTGTGGTCTAATTATGCATCTGCTACATTATATATTGTGGTATTGCAATTATATATGAATTGGCTATGTGTGGAGTAACCTCTATTCTCTATGGTGGTATATATATATGATGTAGATTATTATGGTTACTGTTACCACAAAGGGATATATTATAACTGTAATATAATCCCAAGAAATTATAATTATCTAGGATAAAAAAATGTAATACTGCACTATAGCACTTTATGTATACTATACAATCCATACCATCATTGGGTTGTATTGAAGTAATACCCGTAAGTATAATAGAATACATGTTAGGCTGTGGTCACACATAGAAATCCGTTTTTGGAAGTGATTTTCATCACCAATCCGTTTTTTTCTGGGTGCTTTTTGAGCCTCCTGCACTCCTGAACGTTTTTGGACTTTTCATTAAAAAAACGCATGCGCGAACGCATGCGCAAACGCAAGTGCGCATATGCCATGCGTTCGTGCATGCGTTTCCCATAGGGCCCCATGTTAAAAAAAACGCATGAAAACGCATGCGTTTTTTAACTGATGCCAAAAACGTTGCATGCAACGTTTTTGACTCAAAAACGGACAGGGCAATGTTTGGAGCTCCAGAGAAAAACGGACAGGGTGTTTATTACATCCAATCCGTTTTCTGTCAGTTTTTGGACTTAGGGTAGGGTCACATTGCAAACCTAAATTGCATTCACCGCATCCGGATCCGGATGCGGTGAACGCAATGCCGGGCACACACATTTTTTTACAAAAATGTGTGCTGAATACCGCACTGCAGTCACCGGATGGCTCAGGATGTGTAATCCTGAGCCATCCGGTAACTGCATAGGTTGCGGTTCCCGGCTCAGCAAACCTAGTAAAGAGTTAAATTGATTACTAAAGTACTGTTTGAGGTCTGTAGGGGGGCTTAGACCCCCCTACAGACCGGCCGCCCACTTCGGTGGGCTCCTAATACAATATCCCCGCTGTCACGGGCTCCTCCGAGCCCGTGCAAGTCCCCACACCCCCAGCCCCCCGAATTACTATACAGGGGTGCCTGCACCCCTCTTGTATACTTATTCCTGTATGTGGGGGAAAATGATGTATTAAAGTATTGGTAGCAGGTCATATTTACGTGTCTTCGGCATTGTTGAGAATAATCCATGGGCGGGGCTGTTCGCGGCAGCCTCCGCCCCATCATTTCTTATGGCCGCCCCCTCTGTGCCTCAGCCATTGATATGAGGCCGGCCGCGTCATGAAAGGGGCGGGGCGCACGGTGTGACGTATTCGCCCCGCCCCTTTCATGATGCGGCCGGCCTCACATCAATGGCTGAGGCACAGAGGGGGCGGCCATAAGAAATGATGGGGCGGAGGCTGCCGCGAACAGCCCCGCCCATGGATTATTCTCAACAATGCCGAAGACACATAAATATGACCTGCTACCAATACTTTAATACATCATTTTCCCCCACATACAGGAATAAGTATACAAGAGGGTGCAGGCACCCCTGTATAGTAATTCGGGGGGCTGGGGTGTGGGGGACTTGCACGGGCTCGGAGGAGCCCGTGACAGCGGGGATATTGTATTAGGAGCCCACCGAAGTGGGCGGCCGGTCTGTAGGGGGGTCTAAGCCCCCCTACAGACCTCAAACAGTACTTTAGTAATCAATTTAACTCTTTACTAGGTTTGCTGAGCCGGGAACCGCAACCTATGCAGTTACCGGATGGCTCAGGATTACACATCCTGAGCCATCCGGTGACCGCAGTGCGGTCCCGGCAAACGCTGCGAAAACTGCTGCCTGCATGATTTTAAACGCAGGCAGCAGTGCCGGATCCGGCCACCGGATGGCTTGTGAAGCCATCCGGTGTTTTGCATAGGCTCCTATGAGGAGCGTTTCCTGGTCCGGTTTTGAGCTTTTTAAAAGCTCAAAACCGGATCAGGATTTTGAAAACAAAACGGAAATGTGACCCTAGCCTTAGAAAAAAAAAATGAGAAAACTGAAGCCAAAAACGGACTGAGGGCTTATGTGGAACCCCAGCCTCACATGTGTAACCTTAATGCTTACAATCCTTTTTGACATACCGTGTCCTGTTAATTGTATCTTGTGACCCCTCTCCTCTCCTCTGTGATCCCCTGATTAAGTAATAAAATATCACTTTTCATTCATCTGGGCTGCAATGTCGTTTAATTGGTGGTTGTTAAGGTACTAATGTACCATGCGTTTTTGCATGCGTTTTCCATAGAGGCCCATGTTATAAAAACGCACCAAAAAATAGTACATGCACTATTTTTTGGTGCAGATTTAAAAACGCAGCCAAAAACGCAGGGAGCCATCACACACCTTAAAAAACTCATGCTGACATGACAAAACGCATGTTAAAACGCATGAGTTTTTAAAAGGCACTAAAAAACGCATGTCAACTGTGACCCCAGCCTAAGTGATTTAACAAAACTCATGCGTTTTTTTCAAGTCAGCATGAGTTTTTAAGGTGTGTGATGGCTCCCTGCATTTTTAAATCTGCACCAAAAAATAGTGCATGTACTATTTTTTGGTGCGTTTTTATAACATGGGCCCCTATGGAAAACGCATGCAAAAACGCATGTACAATTAGTACCATTTAGTGCCATTCATGCGTTTTCCATAGGAGCCCATGTTAAAAAAACGCATGCGTTTTCTAAAACGCTTGCGTTTTGTTAACATAGGCTCCTATGGAAAACGCATGCGTTTTTGAATGGCACTAATTGTACATGCGTTTTTGCATGCGTTTCCCATAAGGCCCCATATTAAAAAACGCATGCGTTTTTGGAAATGCACCAAAAACGCATGGTACTGTCACACATGCTTTTTTGCTATTAGGGCATGCGTTTTTTAACATGGGGGCCTATGGGTGCGTTTTTTACATGCGTTTTTGAAAACACAGGTCTCCAAAAACGCTTGTGAAAAATGCAACTGTGACCCTAGCCTAAATGAGCTTTAATTATATTTACCCCAAAACTGAACATTTAAGATTCATCGTCTTTAAATCTTTACTGAGTTCTACTTCTGGGAATCGGGGAGACTGTGGAGCGCAGAATATTCTCCTTCACAAGCGGCAGTCTGACTTGATGGAAAAGCCTACTTATAAAGACCAACTTAACAGCTCAGTAACTTTGAACTTCATTGTGTGGGAAGATGTGAGATGTGACTGGATATAGCAATGACTAATACTTTATTCTTAATATAGCAGGAAAAATCACAGCAGCCTTCAATATATAAATGTGGAATAGTTTCTGGATTGTAATATTCTATATATCATAGCTATACTCCTCAACACTAAAACTGCAACACCGGAAAGGAAAAGTTGTGGATTTATGAAACTCACCAGGATGGATAGACATGTTAATGATGTGTAAATGATAAAAAAAATGGAATTAAATATTTCAAACTATCATTATTCATACAGCATGACATCAAGTATAAGTGCAATGCAAGGTATTTCATACTCTTACAAGTATTGGCTGCTATCAAAGGGGCATTAATGTCTGTCTGAGGAATGTTCTACCGCACTGATGTCAAAAAGGTCCTTGGTCTCCCATTCCTTGGGGAACATGTGACAGGATTGGCATTTTAATCTCACTTTGCCTTGTAGACTCTGGCTTTAAACATATTTGCTTTCTTTTGGTGCTTCAAGGGTTAAGTACTCTTTCCTTGCTGGTTGTTCCTTGCCAGCTCTATCTCGGGTACAACCAGTATGTGACCACTCCAATTTTGTTTAAATAGTCACATGCTCCATCATATGATTCTGGCTAAAGAATCATTTCTAATCTGACCACTGAGGAAGGAGGAAGCTGCTGGAGTTGTGTTGTTTGCACTCCTGGTGTTTGACTCCAGCTGTGAAAGTCAGTGTATATCCTTTTGTATAAGTCGTATGTCTTCCTTCTTCTGTGTTTGACTATTGCAGTGGTGAAGTCTAGTGCACGCACCGACCTTTGCACTACTTAGAGTGATTGGAGGGACAGCTGATGGACTAGTAATGTGATGACAATGGGGGGAAGGACCCATATAGGGAAGTTAGGGAACTGAGGGTTAAGACATAGATTAGTGTCATTTAGTAACTCATTTTCCCTCACTCTAGTGTTAGGCCCTTTTCCCCCTTACTATCCCCATTGTTATCCTTTTTATTGCACCATGCACTGGGAGTCGTTTATCCAAGTGTGGCAACTGAATGCATTGGGCACAGAAATCATCAAGATTCGCTGCTTGTCCTTCCTTTGCATTTGCTGATCCATGATTCCCCAGTTGTGTACTCAAAAGTGCTGCAGGCCATGGTGGCACATTTCAGCCATGTAGACGTTTTAAAGTAATATACAGTAAGCAATGTGTGACCTGCTGTTGTGTGTTTAAAAATGGCTTCTGGTGCACTAAAGAGAAATGGTCTTACTTCTGGTTCCACAACCAAATTAATGTAAGGTTTAGCTGTTAGTGTACCTGGAATGAAGACTGAAGGAGTCCAGCTACCGTACATTATTACACCACACACCATAATTCTGAGAGTAGGACTGGTGTGTTGTTCCCTTGCAAAATTGTGTATACCTATGCGTATAAAAGTGATAATGCATTATTTTCATAGGAATGGGTTCAATGTTGGTAGTAGTCACCCTAGTCAGCTGTAGGAGGATAGGAGGGAACCTAGGGCTTAGAGAGAGTAGAATTAAAGGGGTTAATATATATATATATATATATATATTATATATATATATATATATATATATATATGAAAATTAGGAACAACACAAAAATTCAAAATAGTGCTACGTTTTTTCCCACCTGTTATGGTACCTTTACACGCCGCTACTGAGATGTAGAAACCGGCAGGTGTCGGAGACAATTGTATCTTTTAACTTCAAAACATCGCGAAGTGGCGGCATGTAATTCAGGTTGTACCTTCCTGTATCTTTGGATACCTGTCTTTCAGCCGTGCTGAAAAACAAGCAAGTATAACCCCTATGGTGTGGGCGTGTAATCGGGGCACAGGCACGTATTTGAGTTACCTGGGGCATGCTACAGCGTCATGTATACCACGCCCCATCAGCTATCATTGGTGGGGACTACTGTGTACCCATTGGCTGTCCCTGCACAGGGCGGCATTTTTAACGAGCTGACCAGTCACAATACACATTTGCTATAGCGTCATGTATTAGGCACCTCCCTCGCTGGCTGGCCAATCATGATGTTATTGCATTGTCCAATCACCGTACGAACGTCGAGTAATACACTACTCTGTCACGCCTATGTAGTTACGGCGCACAATATGTACGCCCAGATTCCCTTGTTGTAGCAACGTGTAAATCAGGGAAGGTTGCTCCACAGAAGGTAACCTGCGGCACCCGTCGGCACTTCCAGGGAAGAAAATACCTTCTGTGGAGCACCTTGTGGCGGCGTGTATTTGCGGCATCAGGTACCGTTAGCAACCATTGAAAACGCGCACGTGCACGTGTGGTGCCTACCTGTTGCTACCCTAGGTAGCGGCGTGTAAAGGTACCATTAGAGTGACTTGATATATAGAAAAAATGAAAAATCTGCACCAAAATAATGAAATAAAAGTGGACCTTTATTGGCAATGGCGTGGCGACGTTTCAGATTTCTTATCCTTTCTCACTTTTCAAGCAGTGAAATGACCACATTTTATAGAGTGCACACTGATGAACCATAGTAAACCATAGTAAAAACAATATATATCAATTTGACATTACATACATCATCCATGTGCATAATACAATTGGTTGTAGTACAGTAGTAAAGTGCTTCTCATAGTGCTTATATTAATGTGCAATATGTAAGAACAAGCACATTATAAGGTGCATAAAGTGCAACAAATGTTAATTAAAAGGTTAAAAACTATTTTTCACTTACAGGTGTTGATCTGTTCACTATTTGATTAAAAGTCTCCACTCCTAGCACACATTGCCATTACAAGCCGGTCGGGCGTTCATTATAGGGAACCTGTCACCTAATTTTAAGCCCCTACACTATCTTAGCTGTCCCTACACCTTCCTAGCAGCTCCCTATCTATCCCTTTCTTATCTAAAGTGTCCCTATTAAACATGTGTAAATGAAGTATAAACTTACTGCAGTCCCCGTGGTTGGGGGACTGGGTAGGCGTGGCCACGCTTCCATCAGCACTCCTACATGTTGTAATGCACGCCGTGCTGGGTGGCATTATTCTGTGTCCTTTCTGCCCCCATTCTTTGGAATCTCCCGCCCTCTCTGTAGTTCTATTCACCGGCCGGACGTCACTTCCGGCGCGGTGCATTATGGGGCTCGGTCACGTGATCGGCTCTAGTGCTTATGGGGCCCGTAAAAACACTGATGATCGGCCAGGCTTCAATAAGCACATTGCGCATGCGCGGAGCCGGGCCAATCACGTGATCGGCCCCATAAGGCACTAGAGTGCCGATAATGCACCGCGCCGAAGTGACGTCCGGCCGATGCATAGAACTACAGAGAGGGAGGGAGATCCAAAGAATGGGGGCAGAGAGGACACAGAATAATGCACCCAGCGGGCGTGCATTACAACATGTAGGAGTGCTGATGGAAGCGTGGCCCCGCCTACCCAGTCCCCCAACTACGGGGACTGCAGTAAGTTTATACTTCATTTACACATGTTTAATAGGGACACTTTAGATAAGAAAGGGATAGATAGGGAGCTGCTAGGAAGGTGTAGGGACAGCTAGAGATAGTGTAAGGGCTTAAAATTGGTGACAGGTTCCCTTTAATGTCTCACTGCACACTCTCACACCGTATGGACTACACTTCCTATAATGCAGGTCTCTTGCAGCTGCGCAGAATACCGAAAGTCCGGCGGCACCATTTTAGATAAGGTCCGCCCAGTTCACTTCCACTCTGCGCATGTCTGCCAGCTGCTATGGACTACACTACCCATTATGCAATGCACCAGCAACTTGCGCAGCCTAAAAGGCCCCATTACACATAGCGATATCGCCGCAACATCTCAGGTGTTGTGACGTTACGGCGACCTCACCAGTGATATCGCTGCGTCTGACACGTAGCAGCGAGTGGCCCCCCACTGTGAGATCGCTGATCATTAGTAATGTCTTGGACCATTTTTTCATCGTCAGTCTCCCGCTGGGCATGCTGCATCGGTGTGTGTGAGTCCAACGATCTCCATGCTATGCCCGTGACAGTGACAGATCCCAACGACCATTGGGGGTCGCCACATCGGTGAGTAGATCTGCCTGTGTGGCATCTCATCAGCGACCATTTAGCGACATTCCAGCGATCCCTGCCAGGTTGTGTTGTTGTCGGGATTACTGGAATGGCGCTAGGTTTAACGGGGCCTTAATGAAATTGAAACAATGAGTCTAAATATGGACAAGTCTAAGAAATTTCCAGTCCATATTGAGACAAAAAGTAAATGCACAAATAACTACTACACTGCTATAAATTAAAATCAAGTAATTTAGGTAAATAAGGGTCAACTACTATCTTTTTTTAGCGCAATAATAGTTATTCACTATAAAACTCAAGTTACCATAGCGCAATTTTGTAAAAAACCTGACTATAGTGTATATACAGGACAAATCACATGTACTTGTCCAATGACTAAAAGTTATTGTGCCCGCGATATCCATCTCTATGTAAAGCAAGAGCTTATAACTGAACGTAATATTCCTCCATGGCTCTTATAAAACTTGTTAACAATGAACCCCCAAATGTTTGGAGAAAAAAGTAAATTGGCAACATACACTGCATAAATATAAAGATGCATTATATGAACACAAATGGTACAGTCATGTTTGGCAAAAAAAGTTATTATCGCCCTGTCATAAATTCAAATCTAGTGTACATCTCACCTGTGCTCGTAAATGATGGTTAATACTGACTGGTGTGTATAAAATAGAGAACCAGCACAGACCTTCAATTGAACTGCAACCTGGCTCTGACAAAGGCCAAAACTCCACCTGCAAACCAAGAGCCTTAATTAAACAAGAGGCTGAGCACAAGAACCACTGAAAGTTGCTGGCACCTTAAGTTCCAGCATCAATTGAACAAAAATTAAAGCGAAAAGAAGTACACCTGCAGTAAAGTATTGAAATGCCCAGGTCGGGAGTAGACAAAACTGCTCAGGATAGTCATGTTTTTGTTGCAAAATCAAAGCAAGCCCCTCTTCCAAATGCAAGTGTACCCATCTCTGACGCGGTCCTAACTGTTGTATTAAAAAACCTGACTAGTGTGTATACTTACCAGTGAGCAGGAACCAGCAAGACCTGTGTCTGAGATGGACTGAAGGCGACGGGGCTCTATGTGTGCAGGGCCCAGAGGGGGGGCGGGAACTCCATCTCTTGCAAAGCAAGAGGCAACTTAATTAGAAACAAATGAGTCCTGCACACAGAGAACAAGTCTGTAAGAACATGTTCACACCGCCAACATATTTGGAGACAAAAAGCTAAATGCGACCAAAAACAACAGTACACTGCAGTAAAAGTATTAAATGCAAGTGCAGTATAAAAAATAGTGTAACAAATACAGGGTACTTAGTCTATCCGTTTTTTTGCGCAAAAAAAGTTATATCAAGCCACGTCACTAACTTCAAAGTGTACCCATCTCTGACGCGGTCCTAACTGTTGTATTAAAAAACCTGACTAGTGTGTATACTTACCAGTGAGCAGGAACCAGCAAGACCTGTGTCTGAGATGGACTGAAGGCGACGGGGCTCTATGTGTGCAGGGCCCAGAGGGGGGGCGGGAACTCCATCTCTTGCAAAGCAAGAGGCAACTTAATTAGAAACAAATGAGTCCTGCACACAGAGAACAAGTCTGTAAGAACATGTTCACACCGCCAACATATTTGGAGACAAAAAGCTAAATGCGACCAAAAACAACAGTACACTGCAGTAAAAGTATTAAATGCAAGTGCAGTATAAAAAATAGTGTAACAAATACAGGGTACTTAGTCTATCCGTTTTTTTGCGCAAAAAAAGTTATATCAAGCCACGTCACTAACTTCAAAGTGTACCCATCTCTGACGCGGTCCTAACTGTTGTATTAAAAAACCTGACTAGTGTGTATACTTACCAGTGAGCAGGAACCAGCAAGACCTGTGTCTGAGATGGACTGAAGGCGACGGGGCTCTATGTGTGCAGGGCCCAGAGGGGGGGCGGGAACTCCATCTCTTGCAAAGCAAGAGGCAACTTAATTAGAAACAAATGAGTCCTGCACACAGAGAACAAGTCTGTAAGAACATGTTCACACCCGCCAACATATTTGGAGACAAAAAGCTAAATGCGACCAAAAACAACAGTACACTGCAGTAAAAGTATTAAATGCAAGTGCAGTATAAAAAATAGTGTAACAAATACAGGGTACTTAGTCTATCCGTTTTTTTTGCGCAAAAAAAGTTATATCAAGCCACGTCACTAACTTCAAAGTGTACCCATCTCTGACGCGGTCCTAACTGTTGTATTAAAAAACCTGACTAGTGTGTATACTTACCAGTGAGCAGGAACCAGCAAGACCTGTGTCTGAGATGGACTGAAGGCGACGGGGCTCTATGTGTGCAGGGCCCAGAGGGGGGGCGGGAACTCCATCTCTTGCAAAGCAAGAGGCAACTTAATTAGAAACAAATGAGTCCTGCACACAGAGAACAAGTCTGTAAGAACATGTTCACACCGCCAACATATTTGGAGACAAAAAGCTAAATGCGACCAAAAACAACAGTACACTGCAGTAAAAGTATTAAATGCAAGTGCAGTATAAAAAATAGTGTAACAAATACAGGTACTTAGTCTATCCGTTTTTTTGCGCAAAAAAAGTTATATCAAGCCACGTCACTAACTTTAAAGTGTACCCATCTCTGAGCGGGTCCTAACTGTTGTATTAAAAAACCTGACTAGTGTGTATACTTACCAGTGAGCAGGAACCAGCAAGACCTGTGTCTGAGATGGACTGAAGGCAGACGGGCTCTATGTGTGCAGGGCCAGAGGGGGGCGGGAACTCCATCTCTTGCAAGCAAGAGGCAACTTAATGAAAGCCTGGTGGTAACATTTTAAAGATGGTCAGCTCAGGAAATTCTCCTTATGTCCATATTAGTCACACAAGTGGATGAAATGTAACTCTTGCACTGCTATAACCCTTGAAAATCAAGTAATTTAGTATATATAGGGTCCAACTACTATTTTCATTTCTTTTAACCAATAATATGTTATTTACTATAAAACCTATATTACCAAAGCAATTTGTAAAAACTCTTTCAGTGCATAATAAAGGAAATCACATGTACAGTCCCTGACAAAACGTTATGTCGCTTATCCATGTTATGTAAATAAAAGCTTATAACCTGACGTTAAATTCAGCCATTGGTTGTATAAATTACTCTTTTAAAAGCTGAAACTCTCCCAAATGTGGTTTGGGTTAAGAAAATAAATTGGCATCAATGCTGAAATATTGATCATTTAATGAACACAGAATGGTCAGATGTTGGCAAGACAAAAGTTTTGTCGCCTGGTCATATAATCACCCAATCCTAGTTTACATCCTCACCTGTGCTCTGTAAATGATCGGTTAATTAGTGGGTGTGTATAAAAAGAAACCCAGCACCCAGACCTTCAATTGAACTGCAACTTGAGCTCTGACAACATGCCAAAAATCCACCCTGGGGCCAAAGCCTTGATTATCAAGAGGCTGAAGACCAGATCCACTGCAAAGTTGGCTGGCACCTATAATGTGTCTCAGCGTCAAGTACAAAGAATTGAAGAAAGATTTGAAGAGACCTGAGATGTGTTTGACAAGCCCAGGTCCGGCAGACCCCGCAAGCCAATTGCTCAGGAGGAATGTTTGGTTGTTAGAAAATCCAAAGCAAGCCCCTCTTCCACTGCAGCAGAGCTCCAACAGGCTTGGTTACCTCAAGTCCCTGTGTCAACTAAAACAGTTTGTAGAATTCTGTTTTGAAATGGTCTCCATGGTCGAATCAGTGACCAGACGCCAGCACTAAACAAAAGGCAAATAAAAAACTGTGTGGCATTTGCAAAGTCCCACAGCCTACTAAACAGATGGACGACTGGAAAAGTGGCAGAAGGTGGATTTCTCTGATGAATTTTCAGTAGAATTACACCACAGCTTCCGCAAATACTGCAGGAGACCTATTGGAGCCCGTATGGATCCAAATTTGGTGGAAAAGATCATGGTCTGTGGTTACATTCAGTATGGGGGTGTGTGAAACATTTGCAAGGTGGAAAAGGTCCAAATCATAAAAGGGTTCAAATTCTGCAGCAGGATGGTGCTCCATCTCATACATCCATCTCTACAACAAAGTTCATCCAGGTAAAAAAGATCAAGGTGCCCAAGGACTGGCCAGCCCAGTCACCAGACATGAACATCATTGAACATGTTTGGAGTACGATGAAAGAGGAAGCTTGGAAGACAAAACCACAGAATCTAGATGAACTCTGGGAGGCATGTAAGACTGCATTCTTTGCTATTCCTGATGACCTCATTAATAAATTGTCAATAAGACACTTACAGTTTGCAGGTTAAGGCCAGCACCACCGCTCCCTCTGTGCATCTCTGTCAGTTCCAGCAGCCCTCCAGGATCCCCTGGGACCTCTCATGCAGGTCCCACACACTGTGAGCCTCTATTCCTGGTGAACACTTCCTCCACACAACGAAATGTCACTTCCAGTTTAGAAAAAGAGCAGGGCTGCACACAGGATAAAAGTGCTCATTCCATTTATTGCATCACAGGGTGTTACAGGTGGGGGTGCAAAGGAAGGAGGACCGGGTAACCCCGATGGTACAACGAACGTTTCGCGCTCAGCTAGTGCTTCTGTGGGATTGTACCTGCAGAAGTGCCAGCTGAGCGCGAAACGTTCGTTGTACCATCGGGGTTACCCGGTCCTCCTTCCTTTGCACCCCCACCTGTAACACCCCTGTGATGCAATAATTGGAATGAGCACTTTTATCCTGTATGCGGCCATGCTCTTTTTATAAACTGGAAGTGTCATTAATAAATTGTATGAACCATTGTTGAACCGCATGGATGCAGTCCTTCAAGCTCATGGAAGTCACACAAAATATTAAATATGACTCTAATAGCACCCAACTTCATTCACCAATGTTATGCAATGTATATTTGTATTTTAAGTTAATTATTTGTTTGAATATCACATTACTTTTTGTGGGCGACAAAACTTTTGTCTCGCCAAAATCTGACCATTCTGTATTCGTTAAATGATCAATATTTCAGCATTGAAGCCAATTTATTTTCTTAACCTAAACCACATTTCGGAGGGTTTCAGCTTTCAAAAGAGTAATTTATTAAACCAATGGATGAATTTAACATCAGGTTATAAGCTTTTATTTACATAACATGGTAAGCGATATAACTTTGTTCAGGGACTGTATAAGCCATCTGTGTACAAAAGGTTAAGGCTGGTTTCACACTGCAGTTTTTTCACTGATCAGGTTCCATCCAGTTTGTGTGCCAAAACCAGGAGTGTCTTCAAAACCCAAACAGGTGTCAATCTTTCAATTATACCTTTTGGCACACAAACCACATGGAACCTGATCAGGAAAAAAACTGCAGTGTGAAACCAGCCTTAAGGTCCCATTACACATAGCGATATCGCTAACAAGATCGCCGGCAACATCACAGGTCTTGTGACGTATCAGTGACCTCGCCAGCGATATCGCTGCATGTGACACGTAGCAGCGATCGTCCCCCTGCTGGGAGATCGCTGATCGTTAATGAATGGCCTGGACCATTTTTTGATCTGCGATCTCATGCTGGGCATGCTGGATCACTGTGTGTGACACGGGCAACGACCAGCGATCCCCATTCTTGCGACCGAGAGCGTGACAGATCCCAACGACTGTCGGGTTTCGGCGCATCGCTGGGTCATCGCTGGTATGTCTGCCTGTATGACATGTCACCAGCAACCACGTAGCGACACACCAGCGATCCCGGCCAGGTCGGATCGTTGTCGGGATCACTTCTGCGTCGCTACATGTAACGGGGCCTTTAGACATAAGTCATATAAGTATCACTAGGTATGGGCGATCCCCCAACAAAGGGAGATATCCCCTCCATACCTACAAAAGGGACCACATGGGATTTTAACCCCCGAATCTCCCAGTTCTCATAACACCATCCGCCTATTCCACTCCGGCTTTTTCAATCATATTCTTATCCCACAAATTGCCCAAAATAGTATCAGCATTTCAATTTCAAATATTTTTATTACAGATTTTTACTGTTTTTCTTTTACATTTTTTATAATAGTGTAACTAAAACTAAAAATTATATCCACACCATGTGAACCAATGGTTGTGAGCCTGTGCAGTAAAACAAAACTTTAATCAAAGAAAAAGAAAAATCCTTTTCAGGAAAAATCCACATGAAGACTCTCTTTTCCAAATAGTGACCACCTATAAGTGAAAAAATAGAAAAAAATAGAAAAAATTACCAATCAGTTAATCAAAAATACTTTTTTACATTAAGACACTATTATACAAAGCAAGAATATACAGGAGAGTAATTCAAGCTCATTATAAGTCATTGACATTATATGACCAGTTTTAAAATCCACATTGAGGCCGTTTGGTTTCAATGTGTTCAACCTCATAATCCATTGTAGCTCCTTCCATTTCAAGACTCAAACCCGGTCCACCACTCTTATCATGATTGGGACAGCATTTGTGATACCAAATCGTAGCTGTTTTTCTGTGTGGACTTTTTCCACAAAGTGTCTTGAGACTGGTAAGTCCATCCGTTTTTTTCCTTATGGTATGTCGGTGTAGGTTTATCCTAGTTTTAAAATCACATGTTGTCTCACCGACATACCATAAGAAACAAGGACACTGTAACAAAATAAACAACAAATTCAGAATCACAAGTCAGGTAGTGTCTTATTTCAAATTCCTCACCGGTAACTGGATGTAAAATGTTTGAGCCCCTCAACATCAAACAACAATTGATACAGGACAGACAGGGGAAACATCCCCTTCTATCTCGCCCAGTCAATGATGTCTGACTCGCTTTTTTAAAAGACACTATGTCTGAGCTCACCAAACTGGATTTAATTGCACGATTCCGTTTATAAGAAAAAATCAGTGGCTCCTTAACTTCCTTCAAATGGGGTAAACATTTATCTGAAATTACTTCATGATTCAGATATCCAGTTCATTGAGGTTTCCATTGATGAAGAATGGCCCACTATTTTTTTACTCCATATACCATACCATACCATACCATCAATTTTTTGTGTTACCAACAGTCTTGGAGGGATCTATCCACTGTGGGTTAGTGTCAGACCAATAGCGCTGGTTTTCTTTCTTAACTTCACCATTCACAAAAAAGTTTGCCTCATCACTCATCTGAAGGCAATTGTCTATGCTGTGAAGATACGAGATGTGCAGCATCTGAAACAATGGATACTGGAAGCCTGTGCTAGCATTTCTTCTGAGGTGTTGCTATCAGTGTGTCAAGAGTGGGAGAAGAGGGTTGCATTGACAATCCAATACAATGGGCAGCACTTTGAACACATTTTATAAGTGGTCATAAACTTGTAAATAACTCATGAAAGAGTAAAGTTACGTTAAAACCAAGAAAAGGTTTTGGTACCGTGTTAGCCAGTTGAGAAAATGTTGATTGCTCTCAGTGAGATAACAATCTTTTAGTTGTGATACCTTTTAATGGCTCACAAAAATAAAATAACTGACGTTACAAGGTGAGCTTTCAAGACGTCTTAGGTCCCTTCATCAGGCATGATATGACAAAATATTGAAAGAAACTCAAAATATATACATGCTCAACTAGAATGAATGAACATTTAACTTAATAAACAAAACAGAGCCTGGAGAGGATCCTTAATCAGCCAGGCTTAGTGATGTCAAAGTTTTTATGACATTAATTTATATGAAAACCTGACCCATCCTGGATACAATCAAATGTTCTAATACATTTGGATTCACAGACCATTCAATGTTTTTGTGATTTGAAATTGCCTCTCAAAATTAAAATGTTCATATTTTCAATGTTATGTCCATGACTAGAAAAATGTTTGGCTACTGAAAAATGGATTTTTCAATGTGTAATTGTGGGTTAATGAGACTTCATCCTTACTCTTAGCCATTGTCCAGTCTCACCAACATAAAAAGTCCTCACAGGACTATCCAGGATGGGTTAAACTTAACTGATAGATTTATGGCTCATTATAACATCTGAAGAATGTTGTTCAAAGACACTTAATTTTTAAGACACAAGCTTTTTCATATAAATTAGAGTCATAAAATCTTTGACATCACTAAGCCTGGCTGATTAAGGATCCTCTCCAGGCTCTGTTTTGTTTATTTAGTTAAATGTTCATTCATTCTATTTGTGCATGTAAATATTTTGAGTTTCTTTCAATATTTTGTCATACCATGCCTGATGAAGGGACCTAAGACATCTCGAAAGCTAGCCTTGTGACATCAGTTATTTTATTTTTGTTAGCCATTAAAAGGTATCATAACTATAATATTGTTATCTTGATTCTCTTACTGGGTTAAAACCAAGTACACCATTGCTTTTCTTATGAAATTCTCAATCAGTTTGATGTGTCACATGACCCTCTTCCTATTGAAAAAAATAAAGTTGGATCGAAAATGGCTGAATTAAAAATGGCCGCCATGGTCACCACCCATCTGGAAAAGTTTTCCGCAGCCCATATACTAATGTGCCACAAACAGGAAGTTGATGTCACCAACCATTCCCATTTTATTTAGGTGTATCCATATAAATGGCCCACCCTATATATATACATACACTACCGTTCAAACGTTTGGGATCACCCAGGCAATTTTGTGTTCTCCATGAAAACTCATACTTTTACTTATCCAATGAGTTGCAAAATGAATAGAAAATATAGTGCAGACATTGACAAGGTTAGCAATAATGATTTTTATTTGAAATCATTTTCTTTCAGTTTTCAGTATCTCACAAATGTTTTTCTGTGTGATCCAAACACCTTAAATCTTGTTTAAAGATATTTTTATTGAAAACGTTTTTGAAATAACCATGGGAAGGGAAGGAGAAGGGTACAGAAGAAAAAGGGGGAAGGAAAAACAAACAATCTACACATTATAGACAAAAAGGTTTGGAATCATTGTATAATACAATATAGTCGAATATCAGATGTAGGAATATAGATAAGTACCAAAGCTATAAATCCCGATATAAAACATGTGAAAACAAAAACTGTAAGTTTGCTAAAGAAATATACACCAAATGTGTCAAAAAAACACTGTCTCCCGGATCTCTGCACCTACTTATGGGGTCGCCTATTAAGCCACTTGCATATTCACTGCACTGCCAGCCAAACAACCAATCACAGAGCTCACAGTCTTTGAGAGCCTCTGTGATTGGCTGTTGTAGTCAGACAGGATTTCCTCAATCTGGACAGTGCTTCTGCTTGGTTGCCATACAGATTAGTGTTTGGCCACCAACCTGGCCATATAGGGTTTTAAATAAATAATTAATTAAAAAAAAATGCTTGGGGCTTTGCAGCATTTTTAAGTGTAACCTGATGAAAGCGAAGTTGCAAACTGCCACCTTAAGTTGCCTAATTGTACCTTGGCTGGCAAAAATAAATGCGTACGCTCTGCCCTGTTTTGGTGCAGCCATGGAGCGGGGGGGTTTTATGGTGCTGGCGGCCGTTCGTTTATTAGTGGAGCGGGTCTCCTACCTGCTGAGCCGCGCTGTGTGCATTCCTGGGAGCTGGAGCACAGAGGAGAGGAGGGGCGGGATCAGGCAAGTGAAGCAGGAAGCTGCCTGCTTCCCTTGCATGACCCACCTCTCCTCTGACATGGGATTACGGGGGTCGGCTGGGGGCCCCTCTGCATTCTTGTGGGGCCCCCTAGCCGGTCGAGGGCCTGGTGCAGCTGAACCAGCTGCACCACGGTAGGTCCGCCTCTGCATGGAGCAGCTGTGGTGACAGCAGAGTGAACTCCCTGCTTACTGGCGCTGCTGTTATTGGTAAGCAGGGAGTTAACTCCTGCTGGCTCTTGTATGAGTCAGCTCATTCAGAAGCCGCTGTGATCTCGCCGCTGCTCATCATTGCTATAGCAACAGCTTACTTGGTTACTGTGGCAACGGTGTCAGCGGTGATGTAACCGCTTACCACAGGCAGTCTCATTCAGTGATCACACTGCACGGGGAGCCGACTTCCTCCCCGTGCTGTGTGATGTAGTAGAGATGCATCATCAGAAGAAGAGAGAAGACAGAAGACCAGGATCATGGAGGGTTGCATGGGGGTAATACAGCTGGAGTCCCTAAGGGTGTCTGTGTCTTTATTTCTAATAAAACATTTTTACTCTGTGTGGTGATTTTTTTTTTAAAACAATTACTGGAGATTTTTAATGGCTGGGTCGAACTTGGCCTGACATTAAGAATTTCGGGCTTAATACCAGCTATTAAAACAAAGCTGGTGTTAACCCCTTATTAGCCAGCGGGCTTCCAATATCAGGGGCGGATGCGGGCTGCTATTCTTTAGCATGGGGGGGCCCTAAAACATTGTGCCCTCACCCGCTGAGAATACCAGCCCTCAGCTGCCTAGTTTTATTTTGGCTGTCAATTAAAAATAGGGCGGAGCCCACACATTTTTTTTTGCCAGCCTAGGAAAAATTAGGCAGCTGAGGGTGGCAGCTCACAGGTGTCAGCTTTCATCAGGTTGGACTTAAAAATGCTGCAAATCCCTACGCGTTTTTTAAATATCTATTTATTTTACACCCTATAACGCCATGTTGGTTGCCATACACTATTGTATACGGCAACCAAGCAGAATCAACATCCAGATTGAGGAAATCCAGTCTGACTACAACAGTCAATCACAGGCTCTCACAGAGTGTGAGCCTCTGTGATTGGCTGTTTGGCTGACAGTGCAGTGAATATGCAAGTAGCTTAAAGAGGACCTATCACCCCCTGGTGCTTGTCAAACTAAATTCAGCACAGAATGCAGCATGTCTGCTGCATTCAGGGAAGGGGTCCCCCATATCTGTAGCCCCCCTGTACCCCGATAAATACACTTAACAAATCTTACAGCCAAGAGGTCGCCTGGGTGGGATCAGAATAAGAGGTCGTCGCCATTGGCATGATCCTCCCTGCCTCCTCCTTGTTTGTTCCTCCCCCTGTATATGTCTGCCACCACCTCCTCTTTTGCTGGGTCTGCCATTCTCTTCTCCTGCTCTCTGTCAATCACGCTGCCGCACAGAGCGGAATTGCGTGACATCATTGACAGAGCCTGCCCTATTTGTGCTTTATTCAAACAGCAGTTTGCAGACGCAAACCACAGTAAGATAGACTTGAAATGTAGAATCATTGATGTGGTCCCCCTTTTGAGACGGGGTATAGACCGTGAAAAATTATTGATGGAAAGAGAATTGAGATGAATAAAGGAACTGGGAACATTAAAACCAGGAGGTTTAAATGTAAATTATAAACTTAAATTGACCTTGTGATCTCCGTATAACCTAGTAAAATAACAGAAATGTGACCTTTGAAGTCTACGGTATACACCTTTTAATCACTGTGTGGTCACAAAATTGTATATTTGCACTGCTATAATGACGATAACATTATACATGGAATAACACAATCATTTTTGTCTCTGTTTTATTCTAGAACCACTGGAAAAATTGGAAGCCCAAGAATAATGTAACTGTAATTTAAGGTATTTTTTTTTGTATGAGGCACCATCATAGGACACCTGCTTCAATATATAAATCACACACATAGTGTACATGTGGCGCCCCGCAACGAGTGCGTCACAAGAGGGTATTGCAGCCATAAATGCAGCCGCAATATTCTCTGACACAGCAGTGACCTAGTTAACTTTGAGATCCAACCCTGCATGCATCACCTAGAACAGAGGGCCAATCCAGGGTCCTGGTGGGCGGAGTGCTAGGGAAGTGTGTAGGGAGAACAGACACTTAATCTGCAGAACAGAAGAGTCTAGAACAGAGTCTAGAACAGAGAACTTGAACTTGGAGTAGGAGCGGGGGCTCCGCACCCCGTGTAGCCCCCGGGCCGTCACCGGTCGGGTGTCAGCACCTGAGGTCTCAACAACCGGGATCGGGCATCATTACCACGGGTTCCAAAAGACTCCCGTGCCCAAAACTCACAGCCGGTTCACTGGTACCGAAGCTGGCAGCAGTTCACCTCTGCTACGCGAACGAGAAGCGTGGAGGAGCAGCTTCACAGGAGCACCCCACCACCAGCCAACTTCCAGTCGTCTAACCAGCGGTGTACCCACTGAGGGACCCAAGGCCCCCCAAAACATCCACAACGTACAACTTGGATAGGGCATTGAAGCAGCCTCCCCGTACCCGATCTGGTATTCCTGGGCGACAATGGCGAAACACTTAGCTAGAATGGAGGAACACTTGCGGATCTCTGAGGGACACTATCACTGCTGAGTCCACCCGGTCCACTACCCGTTACTGTATACCATGTACTGCCTGCTGGTTACAGTAAAGACCCGTTGCAGAGACTTTCTGTGTCCGTGCTTCCTTATGAACTGTCCGTCCGCACTACAAGGTAACCGCAGCTGCCGCACAACATCTTAAGCAGCTCCAGCCTCCGGGAACACCGCTCAGCCTGTGGGGAGCGTTCCATCTTGCTGCTGTCCATCCCCCGGAGGTTCCGCAGCGTCGGTAACGATTACTGAAACTACTCATAGGTGGCGTCACGAAAAAATTAAACCCCTTTAATCTGTTCCTTACAAGACGTCTTCAACTTTTGATCTGCACTCCACCGGGCCCCACTACCGGCAGGCGCGGCCCACCTGTGACAAGGAGGAAGGAGCTTCAGCCTGTCTAAACCGGAGTCCCGGCCACGGTGAGTCATACAGTCATATGAAAAAGTTTGGGCACCCCTCTTAATCTTACTCTTTTTTTTTTTTTAATTGTTTTTTTGCAACAGCTATTTCAGTGTGATATATGTAATAACTGATGGACACAGTAATATTTCAGGTTTGAAATGAAGTTTATTGTACTAACCTAAAATGTGAAATATGCATTATTTCAAAATATGACAGGTGCCAAAATATGGGCACCCTTCTAATTTTCATTATTTGAATACTTCTAACTACTTTTTACTGACTTACTGAAGCACTAAATTGGTTTGGTAACCTCATTGAGCTTTGTACTTCATAGCCCGGTGTATCCAATCATGAGAAAAGCTATTTCAGGTGTCCACTTGCAAGTTGTTTTCCTAGTTGCATCTTCTCTGAGGAGTGGGCTCCTCAAAACAGCTCTCAAATGATCTGAAAAAAAAAGATTGTTCAGCATAGTTGTTCAGGGGAAGGATACAAAAAGTTGGCTCAGAGATTTAACCTGTCATTTTCCACTGTGAGGAACATAGTAAGGAAATGGAAGACCACAGGGACAGTTCTTGTAAAGGCCAGAAGTGGCAGGCCAACAAAAATATCAGAAAGGCAGAGAAGAAGAATGGTGAGAACAGTCAAGAACAATCCAACGACCACCTCCAAAGACCTGCAGCATCATCTTGCTGCAGATGGTGTCACTGTGCATCGGTCAACAATACAGAGCACACTGCACAAGGAGAAGCTGTATGGGAGAGTGATGCGAAAGAAGCCGTTTCTGCATGCACTCCACAAACAGAGTCGCCTGAGGTATGCAAAAGAACATTTGGACAACCCAGTTTCATTGTGGAAGAAGGTCCTGTGGACTGATGAAACAAAGATTGAGTTGTTTGGTCATACAACAAGGCGTTATGCATGGCACCACAAAAACACAGCATTCCAAGAAAAACACTTGCTACCCACTGTCAAATTTGGGGGAGGGTCCATCATGCTTTGGGGCTGTGTGGCCAATAACGGCACCGGGAATCTTGTTAAAGTTGAGGGTCGCATGATTCCACTCAGTATCAGCAGATTTTTGAGAATAATGTTCAAGAATCAGTGTCAAAGTTGAAGTTACGACGGGGATGGATCTTTCAGCAAGACAATGATCCAAAACACCGCTTCAAATCTACTCAGGAATTTCTGCAGAGGAACAATTACAATGTTCTGGAATGGCTATCCCAGTCCCCAGACCTGAATATCATTGAACATCTGTGGGATGTTTTGAAGCGGGCTGTCCATGCCCAGCAACCATCAAACTTAACTGAACTGGAATTGTTTTGTAAAGAGGAATGGTGAAAAATACCTTCATCCAGGATCCAGGAACTCATTAACAGCTACAGGAAGTGACTAGAGGCTGCTATTTTTGCAAAAGGTGGATCTATTAAATATTAATGTCACTTTTCTGTTGAGGTGCCCATACTTTTGCACCTGTCAAATTTTGGAATAATGCATATTTCACATTTTCGGTTAGTACAATAAACCTCATTTCAATCCTGAAATATTACTGTGTCCATCAGTTATTACATATATCACACTGAAATAGCTATTGCAAAAAACCAATTTAAAACAAAAAAAAATGAGTAAGATTAAGAGGGGTGCCCAAACTTTTTCATATGACTGTATATATTTTAACATATGACACATTTATAGATATATATATGGCCCAGCTAGGGATTATACACTTTAAAAGGATCCATGAACCCCTGAATCAAATGGTGAGGCTCTTGGTATGCTCTTGAGCCTATCCATGAGAGAGGTTGTTAGCACAGGAGATCCCAGTAGAAGGGAGAACCGTGTAAACACAGGGATAGGATTAAATAGTGTTTTCCCATAAAGGACCAAGTCTTTTTAATACACAGCATAATCCCAGTTTAACTCACTAAGATTATGGGCACTTTGAGGAATGTACACCAAATTTAAGCACTGTGCACTTTAATGTACCGGAGCACAGGTCTGAAGCACGTAATAGCCAAATGCTGCCAATGAAGGTAACGAAGGGAGACGGAAGAACACATTTGCTGAGATGGAAACATGGCGCTGACACTCCACCCCGTTACCATAGCAGCGTAACTATAGTAATGTACACATGAAAGACCAAGCAAGTGCGGCGCAGGGCTTCCGGAAGACAGAGGAAACTCATGCATTTCTGGGACGCCGGTGAACACGAGGCAAGAAGGAGCAGGTGACTATGAGTGGAACCACTTATTTTATTTTATATTAAGTTTACAGTCACCCATAGGGTACCGTCAGACCTGTCGACGGCGCTGGAGATGTCGACGGCGACTGGCGGGAGCGCGCCCGTTTTTGGCACCCCGCCAGCGTCGCCGTCCCCCATTTACATGGGGCGATACCTCCAGTGACACGCCGGCGATCTGACAAGTGGCATCGCTGCCAGGGTGTCTCAAAACCCCAGCGGCAATGCAGTACAATGTCACGTCGCCGGCGGCCGGTTAAATGGGGCGATGTGGA
This sequence comes from Allobates femoralis, assembly GCA_033576535.1. NCBI lineage: Eukaryota > Metazoa > Chordata > Amphibia > Anura > Aromobatidae > Allobates > Allobates femoralis. Next base: position 151,836,308 of record JARQOC010000011.1, on the reverse strand, counting down.
CACATTGCCCCAGATCGGCCGCCTGGTTTCAGAGCACTGCTCTGAAACCAGGCGACCACTCAGAGGCGCCGTTATTGCCCCTTTACATTAGGCGATGCAGGGGCGATGTCACCGCAGATAGGCCACGCCCCTACATCGCCTATGTAATTGGCAGCGATGTCAACAGGTGTGACGTGGCCTTTACGGTTTAGATAAAATAATGAATAACAATTTGAGAAAATAAGGCTTCCAATTAACCATGGTTTAGAGGATTTAACATAAATACACAGATGGCTTGGTAGATGATATATTGATTGAAGTTGTTATGAGTAATATAATGAATTTTTATAAATGGATTGTATATGCACACATTAAGTTATGAAATTTTGCACTTAAGATGATAATTGCAAAAATGACTGACGTAATAGAACAAGTGTGTATAAAACTAGGGCAAAACTAGCCAGTGATTGCTGGACTAAGGGCGTGTGGACCTGAAACGTTGCCATTGAGCCTTAAGCTGGAATAAACAAGCAACCTTACATCACCATTGGAGGGCTGCAACCTTTTTCATTTGTATTCTACCATCTATATACCTATCCTATCTGTCTAACACACAGACCTTATTTTATAGGGCTTCACCCCACTTAATTGGCCATTAAAAAACGCAGGCAAATGCATAAAAACAACGCAATTGATTTGGACCAAATGCAGGCTATTGCGTTAACGCATGCGTTAACGCAAACAACTTCTAGGAAAAAATGCAAGTCAAAAAGACGTGTTTGACACATCCTTAAGGGGGCCGTCACACGCTGCGACATCTTTAGCGATATTGTAAGCGATCACGTGCACGCGCAATCGCTTACAATATCGCTCACATCGCTGGTGAGATGTCACACAGACAGACTCACCAGCGATGCGGAGCCGCGATCTCGCTCGTTACTATGGTACACATCGGGTAACTAGGCGCCGCGCGTCGCTTAGTTACCCGACGTGTACCATAGTTACCATCTCCCAGCATAGGCGCGGTCGCTGGGAGATGGATCATCGTGGTGTCATACACCACGATGATGCAGATCGTTGCATCGTTCATCGCTAGATCTGAGAACCGACCTCAGATCAGCGATGTCACGATCAAGCGATTTACCATCGTGAATCGCTTGATTACATGCAACGATATCTTGCCCGATATCGCTTAAGCGATCAAAAAGGAGATCGCTTAAACGATATCGTGCAAGATATCTCACCGTGTGACGGCCGCCTTAAACGGATGCTTTCCAAACACAAACACCATGAGATGTGAACTTAGCCTAATGGTGGGTTTACACACACCAATTTCTGTGTCCAATATCTGAACAGATCTCTGGTTACAGTGAAATCATGGACACATTGTTCCATTTTGTGGCTGTGTACAAATGTATTAATGTGTCCATGATTTCACTACAACCAGAGATCTGTTCAGATATTGGACACAGAAATTGGTGTGTGTAAACCCACCATAAGATTTATGGAGAAGCACAGGTCAATTTTCAGGCAGACTTTATTCATTAATAAATTAGGCACTTCTGACTCCTGCATGCCCCCTCATCACAACCGGGTTGCACAAAGCCAGTCTTGATGAATCTTGGCTTGTGTCTCTTCTTTTCTTAGGCTGGCTTCACACTGTAGTTTTTTCGCAGTGTCCATCCAGTTTGTGTGCCAAAACCAGGAGAGGAACCAGGAGAGGAACTTGCAGAGAAAAACTATAATTGAAAGATTGACACCTGTTCTGAGTTTTGGAGACACTCCTGGTTTTGGCACACAAAGTGGATGGACATGGATCAGTGAAAAAACTGTAGTGTGAAGCCAGCCTTACTCTTCACTCCTTCCTGTTACCTCAGCTATAATATTTGAGAGGCAGACTGCCACTTTCTCATATGAGCTCATATTCACTTATAAACATGTCCATCACTGTGGCATTTTTTACCCACTCTTGGTTTTGGTTTACAAATACTGATGTAAAAAATTACCAAATACTTAACGTGTGACCGTGGCCTTCAATTGATGTATGGATCAATGAAACTTTATGGGTCTGTGTGCTATGTGGGAAAAACACAGAAGGCACTAGGGTGTGTGAATGTAGCCTGAACCTCACATGTAGGTATGGATTTCTCATCTGGATTTGTAGGCAGGAAGTCTGCAGTGTATTATACTAGAAGCAAAATGAATGAGATTTTACCAAATCTCATCCACACTATGCAAACAATACTTTATAGACAATGGGTAGGGTCACATTGCAGACATGAATTGCATTCACCGCATCCGGATCCGGATGCGGTGAACGCAATGCCGATCACACACATTTTGTGACCAAAATGTGTGCTGAATACCGCACTGCGGTAACCGGATGGCTCAGGATGTGTAATCCCGAGCCATCCAGTAACTGCATAGGTTGCGGATCCCGGCTATTGCCGGGATCAGCAAACTGTCCTATGAGTATTAAATAGTTAAAATAACTAACCAAAGTAATGTTTCAGGTCTATAGGGGGGTCTTAGACCCCCCTATAGACCGGCCGCCCACTCCGGTGGGCTGCTACTACAATATCCCCGATGGCACGGGCTCCTTGGAGCTCCGTGCAAGTTCCCACAACTCCCGCCCCCCGTATCTGTACAGAGGGGTGCCTGCACCCCTCTGTTAGAATTATCCCTAAATGTGGCATACACAGATTAGTTATAGTAGTAAAGGTCGATAGTTACGTCATTCTTCATAGTTCTTCAGCATCCATCTATGGGCGGGGCCTTGTTCTTCTGCCGCCGCCCATGGAATGATGATGCCCGCCTCCTCTGGCCTTCTCCCTGTCTTTTCAGGGCGGCCGCGTCATGAAAGGGGCGGGGCTACGGTATGACGCGACCGTAGCCCCGCCCCTTTCATGACGCGGCCGCCCTGAAAAGACAGGGAGAAGGCCAGAGGAGGCGGGCATCATCATTCCATGGGCGGCGGCAGAAGAACAAGGCCCCGCCCATAGATGGATGCTGAAGAACTATGAAGAATGACGTAACTATCGACCTTTATTACTATAACTAATCTGTGTATGCCACATTTAGGGATAATTCTAACAGAGGGGTGCAGGCACCCCTCTGTACAGATACGGGGGGCGGGAGTTGTGGGAACTTGCACGGAGCTCCAAGGAGCCCGTGCCATCGGGGATATTGTAGTAGAAGCCCACCGGAGTGGGCGGCCGGTCTATAGGGGGGTCTAAGACCCCCCTATAGACCTGAAACATTACTTTGGTTAGTTATTTTAACTATTTAATACTCATAGGACAGTTTGCTGATCCCGGCAATAGCCGGGATCCGCAACCTATGCAGTTACCGGATGGCTCAGGATTACATATCCTGAGCCATCCGGTTACTGCACAGCGGTACAGGGAACCGCTGCGAAAACTGCTGACTGCATGATTTTTAACGCAGGCAGCAGTGCCGGATACGGCCACCGGATGGCTTGTGAAGCCATCCGGTGTTTTGCATTGGCTCCTATGAGGAGCGTTTCCTGGTCCGGTTTTGAGCTTTTTGGAAGCTCAAAACCGGATCAGGATTTTGTAAAAAAAACGGGAATGTGACCCTACCCAATGACCTGCAGCGACAACTTTAAATTATTATTATTATTAGTTATTATTATAGCACCATTAATTCCATGGCGCTTTACATATGGAAGGGTATACAAAAACAAGTCAAAGGTACATGGACAACATATGGCATAAAGGTACAGAAGGAGGGAGGACGCTGTCCGTGAGGGCTCACAATCTACGATGGCTGGGTGATGATACATTAGGAGAGGGTAGAGTTGGTCGTGCGGTGGTCTGGTGGACGAGGCTAACAGCAGGTTGTTGTCCACTGTAGGTGAATTTTTGAATGGATTTTTCACTCTGGAATTTACCATTGCAGCAAATTAAGGACAAATTTGGACATGTTTTACATGTGGAATTTGCATCAAAAATTGTAGTCATATTTCCCATCCAAATTCCAGTACTTTTGAATGACCAGTAAAAAAGCTACCCGTTACATAAATCAGTGACATTTTACTTGTAAGTGGCATATAGTGATTGACAATAATGAAAAAAAAAGTGCAATTCAAATCATAGTGGTGTGTGGTTTATTTGCTGCTTTATGCAAAGCATTTTGGGGATTAGGATTAGTAGCCTTTAAACAGTTTAGCATAGGTAAAATCTCCGATAATTATCCTTGGTACATATTTTGATTAATATTTAAATACTCCAACACAAGGGAGTTTAATATTCATATACAGTAAGAAGCATTTAGCATTTCAGCACAAGATAACTAATCTCATACATACTCCTCAGTATTGTAACCTTTAGATATTTTCATAATCTAGGTGTCAATTATATTTAATGAATATTATTTTTTTTTTCCTGTGGATTAATTTCATGAATTTGTTTAAAAAAAAAGTGTGCTGTGTTTTGCAAATTAAATATTTTTATTTAAATTGTAAAAATGATGAGTTACTATATCCATTGTCTACTGTACAGCAAATGTTTTAGGCAGGTGTGGTAAAATGCTAGCACGTAAGAATGCTTTCAAAAATATAAGTGTTAATAGTTTATTTTTTGTCAATTAATACAGCAACGTACAAGTGAATGGACAAAAGAGTAATCTAAAGCATATTTGGTGTGACTGCCCTTTTTCTTCAAAACAGCATCAATTTGTTTTGGTATACTTATATTTGAACAAAAATAGAAAAAGAAAGCCAATTCTCTAATAGTAGATTCCCCAGATGATATGGTATCTCTTCCAGCCAGGAGACAATCACAGGGAAATGGTGAAAGCCCACTACACTCACAATGAAAAAAGGAGAAAAAGTATCCAGCGCAAGATCCAGGGTACCGTATATACTCGTGTATAAGCCGACCCGTGTATAAGCCGACCCCCCTACTTTTGCCCCAAAAATCTGGAAAAACCTATTGACTCGTGTATAAGCCGAGGGTGGACCCCAGCACAGTTATACAGCCCCCAGCAGTGTGGTATACAGGCCCCCCAGTGGTAGTATACAGCAGCCCCAGTGGTAGTATACAGATTCCCCAGCAGCCCCAGTGGTAGTATACAGATTCCCCAGCAGCCCCAGTGGTAGTATACAGGAGCCCCAGCAGCCCCAGTGGTAGTATACAGATTCCCCAGCAGCCCCAGTGGTAGTATACAGGAGCCCCAGCAGCCCCAGTGGTAGTATACAACAGCCCCAGTGGTAGTATACAGGAGCCCCAGCAGCCCCAGTGGTAGTATACAGATTCCCCAGCAGCCCCAGTGGTAGTATACAGGAGCCCCAGCAGCCCCAGTGGTAGTATACAGCAGCCCCAGTGGTAGTATACAGGAGCCCCAGTGGTAGTATACAGGAGCCCCAGCAGCCCCAGTGGTAGTATACAGGAGCCCCAGCAGCCCCAGTGGTAGTATACAGGAGCCCAGCAGCCCCAGTGGTAGTATACAGGAGCCCCAGCAGCCCCAGTGGTAGTATACAGCAGCCCCAGTGGTAGTATACAGGAGCCCCAGCAGCCCCAGTGGTAGTATACAGGAGCCCCAGCAGCCCCAGTGGTAGTATACAGCAGCCCCAGTGGTATACAGCAGGCCCCCAAGGGTACATATAGCAGCCCCCAGGGGGTACCCAGCAGCCCCCTGGGGGTACCAACAGCCCCCAGGGGGGACCAACAGCCCCCAGGGGGTACCCAGCAGCCCCCTGGGGGTACCAGCAGCCCCCAGGGGGGACCAACAGCCCCCAGGGGGTACCAACAGCCCCCAGGGGGTACCCAGCAGCCCCCTGGGGGTACCAACAGCCCCCAGGGGGGACCAACAGCCCCCAGGGGGTACCAGCAGCCCCCTGGGGGTACCAACAGCCCCCAGGGGGTACCAACAGCCCCCAGGGGGTACCCAGCAGCCCCCTGGGGGTACCAACAGCCCCCTGGGGGTACCAACAGCCCCCAGGGGGGACCAACAGCCCCCAGGGGGTACCCAGCAGCCCCCTGGGGGTACCAACAGCCCCCAGGGGGTACCAACAGCCCCCTGGGGGTACCCAGCAGCCCCCAGGGGGTACCCAGCAGCCCCCTGGGGGTACCAACAGCCCCCAAAAGCTGGCACTGTCCCCCCTTGTAAGGCCTCCCCCCCGCTACTTATACATTACCCTCCGGTGTTCTGATCGGCGCCGCTCCTCGGTGCTGCGTCGCCGTCTTCATCCTCCCGCGCTGGCTGCATCCAGGATCTCCGGCGGTCGCGCGATGACGTCATATCGCTGCGACCGCCGGAGAACCCGGATGGATGCAGCGAGCGCGGACGGGAGGATGAAGACGGCGACGCAGCACCGAGGAGCGGCGCCGATCAGAACACCGGGAGGGTAATGTATAAGCAGCGGGGGGGGGGGGCCTTACAAGGGGGGACAGTGCCAGCTTTTGGGGGGGCCATATGCACTGCTTCCCCCTGCGCTGATTGACAGGGGAAGCAGTGCATATATAATGAGCGGCCCCACGTGACGGGGCCGCTCATACAGCAGCCCCCCCCCCCCGCCTCCTCCAGCCTCCACAGCCCCCACCACACAGCCCCCACCACACGGGTCTACCGTATAGACCCGTGTATAAGCCGAGGGGGGGACTTTTCAGCCCAAATTTTGGGCTGAAAAACTCGGCTTATACACGAGTATATACGGTAATTAAAAAATAACTTTTAGGGCCGCTTTACACACACCAACTTCTGTGTCCAACTTCTGAACAGATCTCTGGTTGCAGTGAAATCATGGACACATTGTTCCATTTTGTGGCTGTGTACAATGGAACAATGTGTCCATGATTTCACTGCAACCAGAGATCTGTTCAGAAGTTGGTCACAGAAGTTGGTGTGTGTAAAGCGGCCCTTAGTGCATTTGTTAAAATCCAGAGCATTCAGTATTCTAACAGACCATGAAGAGGGCATAATATGCTGAAACTCATTGAGGGAAAACTATTGTATTTTACTGTCTAAATGATATGCTCTCTTGATTTGTCTCCATCCCAAATACCCATTCTCGGTATTTGCCTCCATTGATGTTTGTAGAGGTCTTTGATGCCAAATTCTCGTAAAGGGGCACTGAATAACCCTGTTTTCTGGGTAAGGACAATGGCTGGAGTCAATAATAAGGGTGCTCCAGGGTCATTCGATAAATTTTTGACTAGAGGGTGTGCACTCTGAGATTTTTTTCATGAGCTGAGGTGCTGATTGAGGGGTCTGATGAACCCACTTTTATACTTGAGAAAAAGAGACAATCGCACACTCATGTATAAGTTTGCAAAAAAAGTGGGTCTTTTTTAATCAGGAGCAGCGAGAAACCAACGTTTCGGTCCTTCCCGGACCTTGATCACGGTAGTTGCTGCAGGTTATAAAATATACAGGACATGATCAGTATATACAAGCAATATTTACAGTTTATACAGTTCACAATGATACTCCCATAACAGGTGTCATCTGTGCGTTACAAAAGATGTATTTATGATATATTTATACGTAGCAAGAGGGAGAGAGAGAGAGGGTCTTCTCAAGAGAAATTTTAGTGGCCCTTCCATTATTAGTGTAATGTACACATAGTCCAAGGAAATGTGAGTGTGAATGGTTTGGAGAGGTATGTATCTATAGATATGAAATAAGTTATAGATTCAATTACCCTCTTTTTCATATATGCTCCTATCCTGTTAGGGTTGATGTCCCACTGGTTTTTCCAGCTGTTATAAATCATATATAATATTTTAGTAACTTTACTAGTCATTTAGTATTTATATGTTTATATCTCATTAAATCAAGTTACCTTTGAGGGTAGTAGAACAGAGGTACTTCTTTGACCCTGTTCTGGGGTGCCTGGAAATGGGAGAAGAAGTAATATATCAAGAGGGTTCCTATACATGTAGGTATGGAGCTTTAATACAGATATTAATACCTATGTACACATTGCTAATGAGCAAAGTACTCAGTCTCATCTCCAAATATGGAGATATGAATGCTAAATCCTTATACAGAGGCAGCTATTCATTCACAGATATGTCTCCTATATAAACATTGCCGGTAGGAACTGTACCCGGTCTCCTTCCTATACAGTACATATGCTGTGTCCTTACAAATAGTTTCTTTCTAGTGTGCTCACCTTATTTCTTAGTATTTGTGGCCTGGGATCGGGTATTTCATGGTGGCTGCGCTCATGCAGCCGGTCCAGCCGCTCTAAGAAGGAGCGGACCGGATCTGACCGTGGACGCCGGCGCATGCGCACTACAAGCGGAATTGCGTCACCGGAAGTGACCGCACCTGTTTAGCACTTCGTTCCCATAGCGATAATGCTCAGAGGGGCGGAAGCAAGTCACAAACAGTGACTGCACTGGCAAGACGCCCTGATATTGATAGTGATTTTAGGGAAGAGTTGTAGGAAGATTCAATTATTGCTAGTTTGTCCAATAAGAAGTTAATTTGGGCCATATATCAGTTTTTATCACTTATATGATAGGAAGGTGCTTGAATTATGTTGACACTATGTATTTATATAGATATTTAATAGTGATGTGCATAGATTGTTAAATAAATGACCAAGGGTTGGTTCAAGTTAATGATCCACTTCCAAAAAGCATTGAATGGTATATATCCAACAGGAGATACATATATATACACATATATCGAGCACCCTATATATAAAGATATATACAAGGAGATCGATATAGATACATGTCAAGCTTGTTTTATTTTACAATCTTCTTATGAGAGGACAAGTACATTGTTAAATTGTAGTTCACACTTGGTGTATTGTGAAGTTATTGCTCATGGAGGATTGAGTCCTGTAGGAAAAAATGGTGCCAGAAGAAACACAGGGGGTCCCAACCCGTTGTCAAAAAAATCCACATTATGCTATTATTATCTATATGTCTATGTATAATATCCATACACAAAACTACCATACACTACAATTTCTTACCCTCCTGGTGCACTACTATAAACAGACAAGATGGTGCGGTAATCACGTTTCCTTAGTACATCTAGAAGAAGGGGGTTATAGAAAAAGACATTAGTATCAGGTCAAGCCAGCCAGTCTATTTCCCTGTTTAGCCCTTTTGGATTCAAGGTTTGTAGTGTATAGATCCAGAAGCTTTCCCTCGTTTTTAAGAGTTGTATATGGTTGTCGCCCCTGCGTGGTCTAGCGACCTGTTCAATTACCTGGTATCTCAGCTGGGAGACTGAGTGTTTCGCCTCATTAAAATGGTGTGGAATCGGAAGCCAGTTTTTCTCACACCTTATCGTAGATTTATGACTCGCTATTCTGTCTTTGATGTGTTGAGTAGTCTCACCAACATACAACAAGCCGCAAGGGCATTTGATTAAGTAAACCACGTAGTTAGAGTTACAAGTATGGTATCCCTTAATCGGGTATGATTTACCTTTTTGTGGGTGTGTAAAGTGGTCCCCCTTGATTACGTTTGAACACGCTGCACAGCTAAGACAAGGGAATGTACCTTTTCATTGTGTGTGCAAGAAAGTTTGAGTTGGTAGTTTTGTATTACTACCAATGTCTGCTCTAACTAGAGAATTTTTTAGGTTAGGGGGTCTCCTTTTGCACATTAGTGGGGGATGTTCAAAAATATCGATTTTTGATATGCCTTTTTCAGAAGAGGCCAGTGTTTTTTTATAATATTTATATTTTTGGGCATTGTTGGGTGGTGAGTATGTACAAAGGGCACTCTATCCGCTTTGACCGCAGGGGATGGCGACACTTCATGATTTAAGATTCGTGCTGTCTCTGATTGGATAAGATCCTTTGGATAGTTTCTTTCACGGAACTTGTCACCCATCTCTCGCAGTCTCAGCGGAAGGGAGTCACCCTCTGAAACAAGTCTAGCTACTCTCTGAAATTGGGATCTTGGTAGACTATTTTTAGTAGAGCTGGGGTGGCAACTATCAAAACGCAATAAGCCGTTGCGGTCAGTAGGTTTTTTATAGATGTCCGTACCTAGGCTGCCATCCATTTTTTTGAAGACTTTAGCATCTAGGAAATTAATTTCATTTGTATCATGCTGAATGGTGAAAGTAAGTTCAGGTCTTATTTTATTAATGTCTGTAAAGAACAACTCCAACTCTTTGAGGTTGCCCTTCCAAACGCAAAACATGTCATCAATATATCGAAGCCAAATGGTGGCATTTTTTGAAAGAGTGGATGAGAGTATGTGTGTATCCTTTCAAAGTTGTCCATATATAAATTTGCGTAGGCCGGGGCCATATTGTCCCCCATCGCGGTCCCACGCGTTTGCAGGAAAAAATCGTCTTGAAAAAGAAAAAAGTTTTCTTTTAGAACTGTTGATAATAAGTCTAAACATAATTGGACTTCATCCTGAGAGAAGTCTGATTCTAAAAGTGCATTTTTTGCTGCGAGGATACCTTTTTCATGATCTATGGAGGTGTAAAGGCTATTTACATCAAGAGTAAGTAGTATAGAGTCAATAGATACCTTACCCAATGTATTAAGTTTGGCAAGGAAGCTGTTCGTATCCAAGGTGAAAGATTTTGTTTTATGTGCCAATGGGGTAAGAATTATTTCAAGAAAGATTGAAAGAGGGGATAGAATAGATTCTGTGGAGGCTACTATAGGTCGTCCTGGTGGACTATTTAGATCTTTGTGAATTTTTGGTAGTATATAAATTACCGGTGTTACGGGGTCTGATTTAGTTAGGAATGTTGCAGTTTTTTCATGTATAACATTTTTTTTCCCTATACAATTGTAGAATTGTCTGTATTTTATTCTTGATTTTACCTGTGGGGTCACTATTGATTTTTTTGTATGTTTCTGAATCATCTAGTTGTCTGCGAATCTCCTTAATGTAATCTGAGGTATTCATAACCACTATAGCATTACCTTTATCAGCCGGTTTAATTGTAATGTCTTTGTTGTGTTGTAGTGAATGTAGGGCTTGGCGTTCAATATGTGTGATATTATTACGAATTGGAAAGAAACCTAGTTTGTGTTCATGTAGATGTTCTTTTACATCCTGTTCAACTAATGAGATGAATGTCTCCGTTGCATTATAGCTCTTTGGTGGCATAAAATTACTCTTGTTACGTAATCCTAGGGTAGAAATGCTAACTGCCTTTTGTGCCTCAGGTGTTATAGTTCTCTGGCCCGTCTGTCCTGATTCAAAATGTGTCTTTAACCTGATGGTTCTGTAAAAGTTTTGTAGATCCCTCTCAAGGTTAAAAGAGTCCCATTTGGGTGTTGGGCAAAAACTTAAACCCTTATTCAACACTTTAAATTCTATTGGAGAAAGAGTATATTTAGAGATATTCACTATCAGGTTGGGACCCTTACCTGCGATCTGGTCCTCATTCTGGGTTGACCTCTGCCTCCTTGACCTCCTCGTGGGGTACCTCTTCTTGGGTAAGGGCCTAAAAAAAGAGCTCCTCCCCTCTGTCCGGAACCCGAGTCGCTGCCAGAACTTGGGGATTGGGGTTGTTGTGGTGCTCTTGGCCATGGACTTGGTATATATGGAGCGGGTTCGTTCCATTTGTATACTTTATTCAACTCGTAGTCTTCAGTATCCCTCTGGGATATCAATATCAGGGCGTCTTGCCAGTGCAGTCACTGTTTGTGACTCACTTCCGCCCCTCTGAGCATTATCGTTATGGGAACGAAGTGCTAAACAGGTGCGGTCACTTCCCGTGACGCACTTCCGCTTGTAGTGTGCATGTGCCGGCATCCGCGGTCAGATCCGGTCCGCTGCTTCTTAGAGCGGCTGGACCGGCTGCATGAGCACAGCCACCATGAAATACCCGATCCCGGGCCACAAATACTAAGAAATAAGGTGAGCACACTAGAAAGAAACTATTTGTAAGGACACAGCATATGTACTGTATAGGAAGGAGACCGGGTACAGTTCCTACCGGCAATGTTTATATAGGAGACATATCTATGAATGAATAGCTGCCTCTGTATAAGGATTTAGCATTCATATCTCCATATTTGGAGATGAGACTGAGTACTTTGCTCATTAGCAATGTGTACATAGGTATTAATATCTGTATTAAAGCTCCATACCTACATGTATAGGAACCCTCTTGATATATTACTTCTTCTCCCATTTCCAGGCACCCCAGAACAGGGTCAAAGAAGTACCTCTGTTCTACTACCCTCAAAGGTAACTTGATTTAATGAGATATAAACATATAAATACTAAATGACTAGTAAAGTTACTAAAATATTACATATGATTTATAACAGCTGGAAAAACCAGTGGGACATCGACCCTAACAGGATAGGAGCATATATGAAAAAAGAGAGTAATTGAATCTGTAACTTATTTCAGATCTATAGATACCTCTCCAAACCATTCACACTCACGTTTCCTTGGACTATGTGTACATTACACTAATAATGGAAGGGCCACTACAATTTCTCTTGAGAAGACCCTCTTTCTCTCTCCCTCTTGCTACGTATAAATATACTGTATCATAAATACATCTTTTGTAACGCACAGATGACACCTGTTATGGGAGTATCATTGTGAACTGTATAAACTGTAAATATTGCTTGTATATACTGATCATGTCCTGTATATTTTATAACCTGCAGCAACTACCGTGATCAAGGTCCGGAAAGGACCGAAACGTTGGTTTCTCGCTGCTCCTGAATAAAAAAGACCCAATTTTTTTGCAAACGTATACATGAGTGTGCGATTGTCTCTTTTTCTCCAGGGTCATTCGAGGCGGCAACCAAAGATCTGGCATTTATTATTATACTAGTAAAAAGGCCCGATGCAATTGCATCGGGAGCGCGGTAAAATGAATTGTGTGTATACAGGCGGGTCAGTGGGTAGCAGAGTATAGAGGCGGCTCTGAGGGTAGCAGATTATACAGGCGGCTCTGTGGGTAGCAGAGTATAGAGGCGGCTGTGTGGGTAGCAGAGTATAGAGGCGGCTGTGTGGGTAGCAGAGTATACAGGCGGCTCTGTGGGTAGCAGAGTATACAGGCGGGTCTGTGGGTAGCAGAGTATACAGGCGGCTCTGTGGGTAGCAGAGTATACAGACGGCTCTGTGGGTAGCAGAGTATAGAGGCGGCTCTGTGGGTAGCAGAGTATACAGGCGGCTCTGTGGGTAGCAGAGTATAAAGGCGGCTCTGTGGGTAGCAGAGTATACAGGCGGCTCTGTGGGTAGCAGAGTATACAGGCGGCTCTGTGGGTAGCAGAGTATAGAGGCGGCTCTGTGGATAGCAGAGTATGATGTGGTGGGAGGCTGGAGGGGTGAGGAGAGCAGAGGCTGGAGGGGTGAGGAGAGGTGCAGATGGATGGGCGACATTAGGGCTGGGCGGCAGGACGTGGCTGCGTGCTGGGGCTGATGGCAGCCCCAGTGACACGGCATTGTCCTGTGCGGCGGGGTGGGGGTTGCAGAGAGGGATCAGCGGATTGGGCGCTGTGTGGTAAAGACAGTACTGTCATGCGATTGGTCCAGGACGCCGAGTCCTGGGCAATGGGCTGGGTGTCCTGCGTTTACAACAGAGCGGGCAAGCCGCTTGCAGGGGCGGCGGGCAATGGGAGTGAGTGGGGCGTGTCAGGCTTTGCAGGCTGACACGGCCTGCTCACTCCCATTGTCCGCCGCTGCCCACAGGACGACGTCAGTGGCTTCCGGCACCCGGCCACAGCCCCTAAAGCGCTACTCCACCAGCATGGGGACAGCGAGGCCCCAGCGGTGAGAGAGCGGTGAGGGGCGGAAGGCATCGGCGGCATCATTGAGCTGGCGGAGGGCGGTGGTGATGTGGGTATTGGGTCATCGGTCGCGGCGGGGCCGACGGTTGGCAGGATAGGGGCGGTGTCAGCTCGTGCGGGTGCGGCTCGCAATGACGCTATTGCGTCATCGCTCGTAGTGCGGCAAAAAATTTTGGAGTTGGGCTACAGTGCCCGAATTCCAAAGTCACGATTATATAAAGGCCCGATGCTATGGCATCGGGAGTGGGGTGACATCAAGATGGGGCGGGCTGTTTGGCATTGGGGGCAGCAGCTGTCACTTTACCCTTTGGGGCATCAGCAGGGGCAGTGTGGGGAGTGAGGGCATGTGGGGGGGTAAGAGGGGTGAGCAGGGGCAGTGTGGGGTGAGTGGGGAGGTGAAAGGGGTAAACAGCGGGAGTGTGGGGTAAGTGGGGGCTGAGCAGGGACAGTGTGGGGTGAGTGGGGGCATGAGCAGGGGCAGTGTGGGTGAGTGGGGGGTTGAGCAGGGGCAGTGTGGGTGAGTGGGGGCATTTGGGGGGGTGAGAGGGGTAAGCAGGGTGTGTGGGTGAGTGGGGGGGGGGTAAGCAGGAGCAGTGTGAGTAAGTGAGGGCATGTGGGGGAGGTAAGAGGGGTAAGCAGGTACAGAGTGGTGGCATGAGCAGTGGCAGTGTGGGGAGTGAGGGCATGTGGGGGGATAAGAGGGATGATCAGGGGCAGTGCGAATGAGTAGGGGGGTAAGCAGGAGCAGTGTGGGTGAGTAGGGGGGTAAACAGGGTCTTTGTGGGTGAGTTGGGTGGGCTATGCAGGGGCAGTGTGGGTGAGTGGGGGCAGTGTGGGTGAGTAGGGGGGTAAGCAGGGGCAGTGTGGGTGAATGGGGGGGCTATGCAGGGGCAGTGTGGGTGAATGGGGGCAGTGTGGGTGAGTAGGGGGTAAGCAGGAGCAGTGTGGGTGAGTGGGGTGGGCTATCCAGGGGCAGGGTGGGTGAGTGGGGGCAGTGTGGGTGAGTAGGGGGTAATCAGGGGCAGTGTAGGTAATTGGGGGCAGTGTGGTTAAGTGGGGGCAGTGTGGGTGAGTAGGGGGTAATCAGGGGGCAGTGTAGGTAATTGGGGGCAGTGTGGTTAAGTGGGGGCAGTGTAGGTGAGTAGGGGGTAAGCAGGGGCAGTGTGGGTGAGTAGGGGGTAAGCAGGGGTAAGTGGGGGCAGTGTGGGTGAGTAGGTTGTAATCAGGGGCAGTGTGGGTAAGTGGGGGCAGTGTGGGTGAGTAGGGGGTAATGAGGGGCAGTGTGGGTGAGTAGGGGGTAATCAGGGGCAGTGTGGGTAAGTGGGGGCAGTGTGGGTGAGTAGGGTGTAATCAGGGGCAGTATGGGTGAGTAGGGGGTAATCAGGGGCAGTGTGGGTAAGTGGGGACAGTGCGGGTGAGTAGGGTGTAATCAGGGGCAGTGTGGGTGAGTAGGGGGTAATCAGGAGCAGTGTGGGTAAGTGGGGGCAGTGTGGGTGAGTAGGGGGTAAGTGGGTGCAGTGTGGGAGAGTAGGTTGTAATCAGGGGCAGTGTGGGTAAGTGGGGGCAGTGTGGGTGAGTAGGGGGTAATGAGGGGCAGTGTGGGTGAGTAGGGGGTAATCAGGGGCAGTGTGGGTAAGTGGGGGCAGTGTGGGTGAGTAGGGTGTAATCAGGGGCAGTATGGGTGAGTAGGGGGTAATCAGGGGCAGTGTGGGTAAGTGGGGACAGTGCGGGTGAGTAGGGTGTAATCAGGGGCAGTGTGGGTGAGTAGGGGGTAATCAGGAGCAGTGTGGGTAAGTGGGGGCAGTGTGGGTGAGTAGGGGGTAAGTGGGTGCAGTGTGGGAGAGTAGGGGGTAATCAGGGGCAGTGGGGGGGATAGGGGGGTAGGGTGCAATGAGAGTGCGCCGCGATGTGAGGCCGGCGTCCCTGGAAGCTTGAGGAGCGTGGGGTTATAGCAGACTGCAGCCCCGGTGGGCTTGCAGGCTGCAATGAGAGTGCGCCGCCGCCGCTGGCATCTTACCTGGGGGAAGCAGCGGCGGGCACAGTGTCTGATGAAGGCGGCCGCAGATGGTTGCGGCGGGCCGTTTTGTAAAGCCGCTCCCCCTGGCTTCTGCCTGAGGGCTCGGACTGTGGAACGGACGGTGCGGCCCTGGCAGCGGGGGAGCGGGGGAGCCGGTGTGTGTAGCGGGGGAGCAGGTGCGTGTAAGCTGGTGCGTGTAGCAGGGGAGCTGATGCGTGTAGCGGGGGAGCCGGTGTGTGTAGCGGGGGAGCCGGTGCGTGTAGCGGGGGAGCCGGCGCGTGTAGCGGGCATTGGTGGGGGGAAACTAAAATATATTATTATCAAAATCAGGGTCCCTGTCTCCAAGGACCCCATAGTAACTGCACAGTTTGCTTCTAGTGCAGTTCAGGACCTGCGGTGATGTCACAGTCACGTGACCCGCGGTTACCATGGAGTAAGCTGGTGTCACGTGACTGTGACATCAGCACAGGTCCTGGACTGCAGTAGAAGAGTAGAAGAGCACTGCAGGCACCGGGAGCCTGCGGCAGCCACCGGAAGCCTGGAGGAAGGCGGCGGAAGATGGCGGGGGCTCGGGGAGAGGTGAGGAATTTTTTTTTTTTTTAACTGTAGTGCGGCTGCGGCTCGTGATGACGCTGCGCGTCATCACTCGCAGTCGCGCAAAGGAGCTTGGGATTCGGCGACAACGCCCGAATTCCCAACTCGCGATTATGTAAGTAGATTATCTTCAGGTATCAAAGGTTTTTAGTCTTTCTTTAATGAGCCTTGGAGTTGAGAATTCTTCATACTAATCCAATCATTTGTTCCCAAGAACCTCCCATATAAGAAGAGAATGGGTTGTCCATGAGCATGTCCTCTGGTCACTAACAAATCTCTCAAGGGTTTTGTGGACCAGATATGAAGGAATTACAAATTCTTTAGGTTGCACCAATGAAGTTAGTTCCTCTGTCCGAATGTATGTGTTTAATGGGACCTTGGATGGAAATAAATCATTCTAGAGCATTAATGAAACTTGGAGTGTGAAGAGCCTCAATGACCTCTATGGGGACAGTCATGATTGACATGCAGATGAATATGGCAACCTAACATTTACTATTTTCTTTGCCAGCTTGAATATTTTGTGTAACAGTTGACCAAGACCCTAAAACATTGAGACCAATGCTAGTAAAACGAGGGTCTGTGTTGAGTATTTCTGCTGGAAGGTCAGCCATCTTTTGGGTGTGGGTCGAGCCAAGAAGCTTGCTACAGGTAATGCATTTAAAGATAACACTGCTGATTAGTTTCTTTGCAATGACAGAACATAGGCCAGAAGTTCTAATAACACTTTTGGAAATAGTCTTCCATTGTGTTTGATCAGATTTTGGTAATGCTGCACAAATAAATAGGTGATGTGACATTTTTCGGGAAGTATAAGAGGAAATTTCTCTATAGACTTCATTTTGGCTTTTTTGAGTTGACCTCCTACTCTCAGCAGGCAGCTGTTGTCGATAAATGGATTGAGTTTTCCCAATCTGCTGTTCACTGGTATTGGGGTTTAATAATGCATTGGATTTCCCTAAAGTAGGTTTGTCTTTGTAGAGTAAGGATGATATGGTTCCTAGAAAAATCCAAGTCTGACGTACCATAGGTATTTTTTGTAATGATGCAAGCCTTTACTTTTTCTGTAAAGTTTACATTTTCACAAGTTCTCATGTCCCTGAACAAGTGAGCTATGTGGGATAAGCAAGTGATAGCTTGGATAAGTGACCTCAAACTTGAAAGTTGTCAAGTCATACTGTATACAATGACGAGCCACCACCTAAGTGTTCGAATTTGATTAGATTCGGGTGTGTTCGACAAATTGTTTGTCGAATGTTTGTCGAACACCATCGAACCCCATTGGAATCAATGGCAGGCTACAGCAAACCCATAGAAAACACCTTCAAAAGTGTCCAAAAGCTGCCAAACTACTCAGAATAGACAACAAACACAAGGAAAAGTGACAACAATCTACCCACAGTACAAATAGTCTCATGGCGTAAAATGGGTGCTTGAGACACGGTGTGTGCCAGCCTGCACTCTCTTCCAAAGCACTTCAAAATAGAAGGTGATTAACACTCACCTAATATTTCAGAGATTAGTGAAACTGACTTTGAATTCACAAATGGATGAGTGGCAGTAGTTTTCTACCTTAAGTAAAAGAGGTAGAAGAGTAAAAGGAGGATGAGACACAGGTATAGGCATGTCATGCCCTTCTCAAATCATGTACCGCACAGCAAGAGGACCTCAACAAGAGTCTTCACTCTTCCCAAAGGGTCAGACCACAGCAAAATGACATCAATTGTTTCAGACCAAAAATTGCTGAATGGCCCAGCCTGCTTGCATGGCACAGGGTCTGGAACAGGACCAGGCAAATGCATTTCAATGTTAAACATTGCTCAGCAACTATACGTTTGTGGGTATTACAGGACAAACTAGAGAGGTAAGTCAGTGACCTGTTTAGGCCTACTGGGCCGAATAAACTCAGAGCTCATACAAGCGCTCCCATCAATGATATGCCCCCTCCACACACAGGTGGGACCACTATCAGTTTCGTGGAGTATTTCCATAAAAACTAGTCAGGTGGGTCAGTGATTTTTTTAGACCTACTGGGCCGGATAAACTAAAAGCTCATGCAAGCACTCCCATCAATGATATGCCCCCTCCACACACAGGTGGGACCACTATCAGTTTCGTGGAGTATTTCCATAAAAACTAGTCAGGTAGGTCAGTGACGTGTTTAGGCCTAGTAGGCTGGATAAAATCAAAGCTCATGAAAGCGCTCCCATCAATGTTATGCCCTGCCACACACACAGGTGGGACAACTAACTATCAGTGTCATGGAGTATTACAGGAAATAATAGAGAGGTAGGTAAGTGACCTGTTTAGACCTAGTGGGCTGGATAAACTGAAAGCTCATGCAAGCGCACACATAATGTTATGCCTCACCACACACAGGTGGGACCACTATCAGTTTCATGGAGTATTACCAAAAAAACTAGTCAGATAGTTCAGTGACCTATAGAGGCCTAGTGGACATTGGAGATTGGCCAAACAATGCTTTTAAGGGCCCAAAAACTTTTCATGTGTATGCATCACATTTGCCAAAACCTGGTTTGATGCTCAAAACCAGTATATGCAAACATTATGGGAGATGTAGTAATCACTGCTTTTAAGCACCCGAAAATGGTGGATGTGAATGCAGCAAAAAGAACAAAAAGGTTGAATATTCAGAAACAGGGGCAGGAGTGTCAGGGATAGGTATTGAGCTCAGAGAGCCCTACTCAAGTCAAGGAACAAACAGCAAGGAGACCTCAACAACAGTCGCCATTTTTCAAAAAAATTAGGCACAGCCACCACTTAAGTGGCATCAATTGCCCAAAGTTGAAATATTGAAATGCGGAATTTAATGCAGTACCGTATATAGTCGTGTATTAACCGACCCGTGTATAAGCCGACTTTTGCCCCTAAAACCTGGGAAAACGTATTGACTCGCGTATAAGCTGAGGGTGACTTCAGCACAGGTATACAGCCCCCAGCAGTGTGGTATACAGCAGGTCCCCAGCATAGTATACAGCCCCAGCAGTGATGTATACAGCAGGTCCCTAGCACAGGTATACAGCCCCAGCAGTGTGGTATACAGCAGGTCCCCAGCATCGTATAAACCCCCTGCAGTGTGGTATATAGCAGGTCCCCAGCATCGTATTCAGCCCCAGCAGTGTGGTATATAGCAGGTCCCCAGCATCGTATACAGCCCCAGCAGTGTGGTATATAGCAGGTCCCCAGCATCGTATACAGCCCCAGCAGTGTGGTATATAGCAGGTCCCCAGCATCATATACAGCCCCAGCAGTGTGGTATATAGCAGGTCCCCAGCATCGTATACAGCCCCAGCAGTGTGGTATATAGCAGGTCCCCAGCATCGTATACAGCCCCAGCAGTGTGGTATATAGCAGGTCCCCAGCATCATATACAGCCCCAGCAGTGTGGTATATAGCAGGTCCCCAGCATCGTATACAGCCCCAGCAGTGCCAGCCCATTATACAGGCCCCCCTCACAGTATGGCGCCCCCCCTCACAGGATGGCCCCCGCATGCAGCGCTGCGCACATACATTACCTGGCTATCAGCTGTCACCCTCCGGTGGTGATTCGCTGCTCCTGGCTCCGGGCTGCATCTTCCTCTGTGTCTTCCTGCTTGTGGCCGGGCTCATCGCGATGACATCATCGCGACTCCGGCCGGTCACGTGACAAGCAGGAAGACACAGAGGAAGATGCAGCCCGGAGCCAGGAGCAGCAAATCGCCACCGGAGGGCGACAGCTGATAGCCAGGTAATGTATGTGCGCAGCGCTGCATACGGGGGTCATCCTGTAAGGGGGGGGGCGCCATACTGTGAGGGGGGCACTGACTCGCGTATAAGCCGAGGGGGGGACTTTTCAGCCCAATTTTTGGGCTGAAAAACTCAGCTTATACGCGAGTATATACGGTACATTGAAAAGTACACAAGCATTTAGTCTCCCCAGGCTGACACAAGGTTGGAAAATTCATTGCAGATCCATGACTTGTTCATCTTGATAAACGTTAGTCTGTCTACACTGTCACTGGACAGCCGCATGAACTTATCCATCACCACACAACCAGCAGCGCTGAAGCAGCGTTCAGAGAGAACGCTGGCTGCGGGGCACGAAAAAATCTCCAAGGCATGAGTGGCGAGCTCAGCCATTTTTCTAGTTTTGAAGCCAAAAATGCACAAAGGTCCAGTTCCACAGTCATGGCATCGATATTAAGCTGTAGGTACTCCTGTACCTTCCTCCCTATAGGCGTTCACTATGTATCAGACTTGTTTACTCTTCTCACGTTTCAAAGGATGGTCTAAAAAGTGGTGAAACAATTTTACATAATTGTTGTTACCAGATACACTATTACAGTTAACGTTTGAGTGATGACTAGAGATGAGCGAGTACTAAAATGCTCGGGTGCTCGAAGCTCGGGCCGAGCATCCCAAGATACTAGTGTACTCGGCCCGAGCACCGAGCCCAATGTTATCCTATGGGAGACACGAGTATTTTACTGGCATGACCTCCGGCAGCATGGATAAACCCTAAACATGTCACAAAAGTATCAGAACAGTGCTCAAATGACATGGGAACAGCATGGGGAAGACTCCTGTAAGCATTTCAGACTCCAAGGTCACTGCTGTGAACAGTGCTGTCAGAGTATTACTCCACTTTTACGGACTGTCAAGAAAACGTTACAAAATGAAACCAAAATGGATTTACCTGGAGAAAATATTAAGGGCTCATACCCACTTGTGAGACAGAGTTAGTGTATGCTAGTTTTTTGGATTACATGAAAGATTTTTTTTTAAAAATTGTCTGACACTCCGATGCCCCTGAGAAGAGACGTACATGAAGTCCTCTTTAAATAATGTGCCCATTTTAAGGAAGTGGATCTTTTGTAGTATTGCCCTAGGCAGGGCTGCCAAAAATTGTGTGGCACTCTAATGCCCCTGGATAGAGGCGTGCATGAGGGCCTCTTTAAATAATGTGCCATTTTAAGGAAGTGAGTCTTTTGTAGTATTGCCCTAGGCAGGGCTGCTAAACATTGGAAGGCACTCCAATGCCCCTGGCTAGAGACGTGCATGAGGGCCTCTTTAAATAATGTACCCATTTTAAGGAAGTGGGTCTTTTGTAGTATTGCCCTAGGCAGGGCAGCCAGAAATTGTGTGGCACTCTGATGCCCCTAGAGATGTGCATGAGGGCCTCTTTAAATAATGTGCCCATTTTAAGGAAATTAGTCTTTTGTAGTATTGCCCTAGGCAGGGCTGCTAAGCATTGGGAGCCACCCCAATGCCCCTGGATAGAGACGTGCATGAAGGCCTCTTTAAATAATGTGCCCATTTTAAGGAAGTGGGTCTTTTGTAGTATTGCCCTAGGCAGGGCTGCTGAACATTGGAAGGCACCCCAATGCCCCTGGCTAGAGATGTGCATGAGGGCCTCTTTAAATAATGTGCCCATTTTAAGGAAGTGGGTCTTAGTATTGCCCTAGGCAGGGCAGCCAGGAATTGTGTGGCACTCTGATGCCCCTAGATAGAGACGTGCATGAGGGCCTCTTTAAATAATGTGCCCATTTTAAGGAAGTGGGTCTTTTGTAGTATTGCCCTAGGCAGGGCTGCTGAACATTGGGAGGCACCCAATGCCCCTGGATAGAGATGTGCATGAGGGCCTCTTTAAATAATGTGCCCATTTTAAGGAAGTGGGTCTTTTGTAGGAAGTGGTTTTAACATGTATATATACTTTGTGAAAACTGTCCAGTTCATGCTGTAGACAAAGGACGCTTGTCCGAAACGCGTTCAGCGGGGGGGACTGTGTTCCCTTGTTGTCTATTTTATTTCTATGGAATAACAAATAAAATAATAAGAAAATGAAGCATTCGTCCAGGAGCCGGTTTTTCACCATTCATTTGCATTGAAAGGATTCCAGACTTCCTTACCTGGCACCAACGGCTGCACGTGAGTCCTGTGGAGCAGACTTCCCCTCCCCCTTTTCCCAAGGATTATCGGTCTTTTGTAGTATTGCCCTAGGCAAGGCTGCCAAAAGTTAGGAGGCACTTCAATGCCCCTGGAAATAAACATGGAGGCGAGCCTCTAAATATTGTTCCCATTACAAAGGAGCGGGTCTTCTGTACTTGTAATGCCCATTCTGTAAGCATGGACTAAAAAATTTACCCCTGGGGGATATACATGAAGCTATTGTCTAATTCTAACTTTTGAATGGTTAGGGTCATCATCATCATAAATATGATCTAAAAAAAATTGTGTTTTCGTGGCATCAAGAACCATGGTCGCACTGATCATATGATGGTGACGGATGAGGAGAAGGAGGAGCAGTACAGAGAGTAGCCAAAGTCATGAAGTGTTTACCGATGTGTGGGTGTGCGGAAGTGCATGGGAATTTACCGGCACAAAATTTAAATTCCACTATCATTTGGTGGTGGTGTGGTGAAGTCAGGCCCAATCCAACCCTTGTTCATCTTGATCAAAGTCAGCCTGTCAGCATTTTCAGTTGACAGGCGGGTGTGTTTATCAGTAATGATTCCACCTGCGGCACTAAAAACACGCTCTGAAAAAATGCTAGCGGCAGGGCAGGCCAGGACTTCCAAGGTGTAGAGAGCCAATTCCTGCCACGTGTCCAGCTTGGATACCCAATAATTATAAGGCACAGAGGAGTCTAGGAGCACTTTTGTACGATCGACAAGATACTCCCTCAGCATCTTCGCAAACTTTGCAGTCCTTGTGACACTACCCAGCACCTCAGGGCCTGTGGTACGGGAGGTGCTGAGAAAAGTGTCCCAGATCTTTGAGAGTGTTCCCCTACCACTGCTGGATTGGACTTGTGCCTCTCTGGGCAGGACGCCTCATCGTGCTCCACCTGCAATGCATCGTCTTTGATTTTGAGCAGAGAACGTTTTAGAAGACAGAGTAGCAGGATGGTGACGCTAATGATGGCGTCATCGCCGCTCACCATCTTGGTGGAGTCCTCAAAGTTTTGGAGGGCGGTACATATGTCGGACATCCATGTCCACCCTTGAGGTCTTATGTGTGGAGTTTGAACCATATACCGACGGCCTAGTTGATGCTGGTACTCAACAACTGCCCTCTTCTGCTCACAAATCCTGACCAACAGGTGCAGTGTGGAATTCCAACACGTGAGGACATCACACACCAATCTGTGAGCCGGAAGCTGCAAATGCCGCTGAAAGCCGGCAAGGGCGGCAGAACCAGTAGGTGACTTTCCAAAATGGGCACACAGGCGGCGTACTTTGACGAGCAGATCCGACAGCTCTGGGTACACGCAACGGCGCCCGAACGATATCTTTTGAACGATCACAAATTCGTTCAGGATACCCTTGCGTTTGAAGTGGCCTTTATGCTGATAAAAGGTTTGGCTACTAGATGGAGCTAACATATTGCAAACAAACTAAATAAGGAGCATAGATTAATGCTAAAAGTAGAATAGCACTCCTGGAACTGACTGACAGCCGTCTCAACATTGCTTCAGTCCAGGTGTTGCTATCAGTTTGGCTGTATGCTTAGTGTTGTTGTCCTGCTGCAGATTACATTTTTAGCCCATCAGATACCTGTATGATGTTATTGCATGATGTACAAATATCTGAGTGTATTTCTTAGCATTAAGAAGGACACCAATAAATAGATAATGCTGTGAACCTTAGACACACCATGGTCGGCCAGGGAAACTTACTGCAATAAATGAAAGAAACATTATGATTACTTTCCTTAGAAATTGGAAGATGTCCAGTAGTGCCACGAGATCACAACTGGCAGCAAAGAGTGGGACCCAGCTACACCTGTCTACAATAAAGAAAAATCTGTTCAACGAGTTTTCATGAAGGAATTGAGGCTAAAAACTATACTTTCAACATGGCAACAAACCCAAAAGACTAAACTATGCATGAAAACACAAGAACTGGGGTGCAGAAAAATATGAGCAGATACACTTGACTGATGAGTCAAAATGTGATATATTTAGCTGCAACAGAAGCCCGTTCAATGAATGGTTGGAGAGCATTAATGAATGTCTGCAGACTACAGTGGAAATAGATTTCTTCAAATTTTGAAACTCCATTTCAAGTAATGGAATTTGGGATTTGGTGAGGATTAATTGTGTCCTCGATTTTGAGAAATGCAGGTAGATAATATCCATTGTGTAATGCCATCAGAATATTGTGTGACTAGCTCCAAATATATTTTTGCACGGTAATTTATGACACGGCCTGGTGAATTTTATATTTAATCATCAGGCTGCACATGGCCCCATACCCTTCCTCAAAGTTTTACCCACATTTCTTTAAAAAAGGGACCCAAGCAGTCGTGAAAGTTTTAAAAGTTGCTAATTAAGGAGTGCACAATAATTTTCTACTTTTTCACTCTAGAATGTGGTAGAAATATAAAGAGGCAAGCTAAGTACAGTGTTTGAAGAATTTGTTTCTAGTGATGGGGAAACCCATTAATGCTCGGATTTGTCTGGTTCACCCGAACCTATCTGTAAAGTCCGAGTTTGGGGCTGGATGTAACTTGAACTTGCGTCCTGTGATTGGCTGTTGGAGTGACCTGAAATCTGCCCATACATTCTAGATGCTATTCCTAGCTGCTTTATCTTGGCTGGCAATCAAAATACAGGGAAGTTCATTATTATTCTTTAATTTTTTAAATAACTAATTTTAAAAAAATGTATGGCTTCGGCCATATTTTGATCACCAGCCAGATAAAACCAGGCAACTGGGTGCTGGAATTCTCAGCGTGATAAGGCCCAAGAGTTCTGGGCCCCCCACGCTGAAAATTGCACCTTGCAGCTGCCCCTGAAAATGGCACATTCATCGTAGAGCCATTTCCAGGGACTTTACCCTGCTTTTCCAGCAGCCCTGGTGGAGGGTGGCATGCTGGTTAATAAGGGGTTAACACCAGCCTTGCATTGACAGCTGGTATT
The DNA here is from genome assembly GCA_033576535.1 of Allobates femoralis. Taxonomy (NCBI): domain Eukaryota; kingdom Metazoa; phylum Chordata; class Amphibia; order Anura; family Aromobatidae; genus Allobates; species Allobates femoralis. The sequence goes on along the minus strand of JARQOC010000011.1, from coordinate 151,811,072 downwards.
CTACCCTGAGAATCTTGATATCAGGCCAAGTTAGACTTGGCCAGTAAGGATCTCAAATAAATGGTTAATTAAGGCGCAACACAGAGAAAAAGTTTTTTTTATTAGAAAAAAAACACAACACATTTAGGGACTCCATCTTTATTAGGAAAAAACAAACAAAAAAAAAACCTCTTTCAGATGTAGTCCAAGACTTATTACTTCACCTCTGCTACATCTATGCCAGCAGACAAACCGTCTGCTAGCAAAAAGAGCAGGGCACCGAATGACAGCACAGCTGGGTGCTGCGTGTGGAGCTAGAATACTACATACAAGAATGTATGGGTTAATTGCAGATTACTCAAACAGTCAATCACAGATGCCAGGGCCCAGGGCACTTGTGATTACCTGTTGGAGTAATAGTTCAGGAAACAGGAAGGGGAAATCACTCAACCACCTGATACTCACTGGGCTCTGGTAATGGCAGCTCGTCCATTCACAAATTATAATAAGTAGAAACCAGCACCAAAGATGCGGATCATCCTTTTATTCAGATTAAAAAGTACAAGAACAAGGGGGATACGCTAGACGCATTTCGGGGAGCACGTCCCCTTAGTCATTAGCATGTCTTAACATACAACATAACAAATATATATACAAGTTAAAAACCTTTACATCTGTGCACACTTAGTTGTTAATTGCTGCCGGAGCGTTAACTCTTGTCTCTCCAAATCTGGGGAGAACATAGAAAGCTGGATAAATAATACAGCATTAACCTACTTATTTCATATTAATATCATCAAATATAAATCTATATTGCATATTTATTTCCTACACATATGATCATACATACATGTGCAGCAAACCTTAGTACCGAGATGGATGCGAAGACATAAAAGTAATGTATGTCATCCCTTATGTACAAATAAAACCGTGTGAAATGCCCGAGCGGTCTCACATATGTTGGAGAAACCACCCAACATATCTGAGACCGTATTAGCTAGCATAAATCAACTATTCGGTGTTGAAACACTCTATTACCAATACCCCATCACTTTATAATAAGGGGAGAAAGTGTATCACAATTTCATTTTCAGGTAATAGAGCAGGGTCCTATGGCGCAGAAAGGTGGAGATCGAGTGCGTAGGTTGAAAGAGAGGCATTTTGGATCCACCAATTGCAAACTCTGGAGCTGTGAGACCTAAATCAGGATTACGAGGTTCTGTATTGATTTTATACAAACTTCTAATTATGACATTAAACAACAATTTCCCTCTATATGTGATTTGTAAGTGAGCCTTGAATATCCAGTATAGTATAGATGGTTGTTATAATGAGCTAATACTTTGGTAACCTAGTTGGTTCATTATATGCAATATACTGGAACTGTGTTTTTAAGAGACTGTTTATTAATATATACAGATTTGTTATACATACTGATACTGCTCTAGAAAACTATATTATAATTCACTTATCCTTTCTTGCAGGTATATTGATTATTAATATCACCAATATCGGCAGGAGATCACAAAAAGCCCAGCATTCCCATTAGCCTCCTTCACTCTCTCTGACTCACGCATGCACAATCAAACGAGCCAATGATTCCATCATGCATGCGCCGGTTTGCTTTCCATGAGCGATACTTCCTGTGTTCCAAAGGCCATAACCAGGAAGTACCGCCTACACTATACGGCATAAACATGGCATCAGAGCACATGAACGCACCTTCCACCATTACTCGCACATTGCGCTTCTATAAGTAAGTAATTTGCCTGCTCCAGCCTTATTACATGATTCATTAGATGAGTCTTGACCTAAAGATTGCTATTTCTTATATTGACTAGGTTTCTGGTCTTTCCATATACTTACAAGGTACGCTGTCTTTATTAACTATCCAGCACTCTGCCATGGTTTATCTTTTATTTATTAGCCCCCTATCTTCATGTTTACAGCACAGGCAAGCAGCCCGTGAATCCCCTTGTGGACTTTAATTGAAGCCAATCCAACTTGTTTGATTTAAGGTACCTATACCTATACACACAACATATCCAGTTGTAGAGCATACAACAAGTATATACCGTACATATATGGTATCATGGGAGAAATTAAATTCAGTGTGGGACACTCAGAAGTCGCCGGAAGGTGCGTATTTATAATTTTTTATTTTTAATCATCCCTTTATTTAATCTTATTTAATCTTAGACAGATTTACTATGGATACAGAGCAGAGCTCCTGTTCTGCGCATGCTCTGTACTCTGGCACCGGATCTGGGAAACAATTCTGTTGTTTCCCGGATCCGGTCCATAGGCCCCCATGTTAAGTGTGATGGACAGGACAGGATTCGTTTCTGTCCTGTTTTGTTACCGGAGCCCAAAAACGCTGCAGGCCTAGTTTTTGGGACCGGTGAAAAACAGGACAGAAACGAATCCTGCACCAGATTCACAAAACCGGATGGCCAAATAGGGCCAATCCTGTGCCATAGCGATGTATGGGGGGCATAAACGATCCTGTTCTGTTTGTTTCAAAAATGAACAGAACAGGATAGTAAAAAACGTAGTGTGAAGCCACCTTGCGATTACTCACTAAGTAATGAGTACAATGTAAGTCAATGGAAAATGCAAGTAATTCCTCAGCTGCCAGACCCTATAAAGAGGTCTGGCAGCAGTGGAAAAGGCTGCAATGGCCACATGATCAGGGCCGGCCTTAGCCTGAAAGGTGCCCTGTGCAAAACTGCCCTTTGGTGCCCCCTTCCCCATTGATTTGCTTACCCAGTTTCCCAGGCATGTTGTTGTTGGCGTGTTGTTTTTATAAAAAGAAATGTTTGTGGTGTTTATCATATGGAATATACAATGTGACAGCTATATGGTTTCTTTATAATAACCTACCAGATAGGCCAGACATTTACTAAAGGAAAACAACCCCTTTAATGTCAACTACTTATACAATCCCTACTTATTCCTCTAGTTTGTCCCTGTAAAAATAAATAAGCCTATTTATTTACCTCTGATGTGGCCACAGTTCAAGAGATGTCAGAAGTTGCATTACCATCGCAGACTTACATGAGCCCTTCTTCCTGCCCTCGGACATGTGACAAGGATATGAGCTCTGTTATGACTTCCTGCTCACCCGTCTGAAGGCAGGGTGAAGGAAGCCTGACTGATTGGTCACAGGGCCTGTGTGCCATTACTAAGTAATTTAAGCTCTGGGTACGCAACTTCTAGCATTGCTGGAAGCATGGCCGCACCAGTGGTGAGTATAGGCTTATTTATTGTTCCGGGGCAAACAAAGGGAATGAGAACGGGTTGTACAATTGGTGGATAACCAATTTCAAGATTGGAGTGGGGCATCATTTTATTACAAAGGGTGTATGAGATTATACTTCAAAGAGGTGCCATTTTACAACATGGGTTCATGTGAATAAACTACTATGTATGTGATTCATACACACAACACCCCTTGCATTAAAATGATACCCTCAACTCAAGGAAAATATTAATATAACTTTGATGGTAACAATAGCACATATTTTTTTATTTAAAAAAACCAAAACCTCTAGGACCTGTGCCCTTGATCAGGATCAGTAGTGTTCTGGCTACTGTGTATTTTTACTGCATCCAAAACGCTGCATTGTACAGTACAAACACAGTGAATGGGATTAATGAATCCGATGTCTACTGTGCTTCTATTTTATGCAGTGTAAACTAACATGCCTCTGCGGCTTCCTGAGCCATAGCATGTCAATTTATGATTGCAGAGAAGCTAGTATTCTGAACAGGAAAACATAGCAAGAAGATGCAGTGCCAAGAACCTTCATCATGACACGGACGCTACGTTCTCCCACTTAGAGCACCAGCATCTCCACAGGAATAAATTGACATGCTGTGTCTCTGGAAACCACGCCGCAGGTCAGTTTGTGCTGCATAAAGTAGAAGCACAGTGGATATGGGGTTAATTGATCCCACCCACTGTGCTTGTACTGTAAAATACAGCAGTTTGGACATAGCGAACATATGCTGCAACACTACTAATCCTAATTGTGGGCATGTACTCTTACGTTATGTTCCCACGATCAGTGTGTGTGCATCCATAATGCTATGTTGTTCAGTACAAGCACAGTGGATGGAATTAGTTAACCCCATTTGCACTGTACTTCTTTCCTCCTCAGCATTAACTGACATGCGGGGCAGTTTTCACCACATGTCAATTTTTTGCTACTGAGTTAGAGGCGATCTCTCTGGGTGAATGCAGGGAAAAGCTGCTGTGCCCCAAAACGATGACTGTCGGGAAGGGTATCTGTGTTTCACCAGTGGAGATCACTGGCTTCTTCACAGGATGCAGTGTCTTCGGATCATGGGAACATACTCTTAGGGCCTGTTCCCACAATCAGTATTAGCAGCATTTTGGATGCAGTGTACTTTTGCTATGTCCAAAACCCTGCGTAGTTACTGCAAAACACATGTGTCTCAGCAACAAGAATGACGCTGCGTCCAGGACACAACGTCTCATGATCGTGGGCATGGGCTCTAAGAGTAACTTAACCTTAAACTTGCCCAGTAACAGTACCCACAATAAGCCCGGCTGCCACCTCTGCTCTATGTATCCCTATAGCAATGGCTACCTGCAATAAACTACATCTACGGTCACAGAGGGGGCATGATCTCCTCTCTGGTGTTGAGGTCTTGCAGTGTGTGAGATGAGGTGTATCCGCAGAGAGGTCCGGACCGACACTTAAAAGCAGCCCTGGCACACAAACTCTGCCAGCAAACAATTAACATCATCCCCTTCTCCAACACACTCATCCCAGTGAAATTGTAATATACTAGGGTTGGCTGCCATATTTGGTCCTTCCTTCCCCCCACCCTGTTTACTACTCCCTTAACCAGGTACGGTAAAAAACAGCAATGAAAATGTACATTATATTGGGTAGCAGTACATTTTCATGACCTCATATTTGTTGTCAGTGCTCCCACAAGATCCGTGTCAGGAGCGGAGGTGTATTAGTTAGGACTCATGCAGAGATCTAATTTTCTCACGTACGAGAAAACCAGATTTTGATCCTAGTTTGATTTGAGCTACATCAGTTTTTCTTATATGTGGAGAAAAAAAATTCTTCGTCTTCATTCTGTCTGTCCATGAAAATCAGACTGCACTCAAATGTCATCAAAATGAGGTCACTGTTTTACTGAAAAACACAATACAATACAGTACAGAAGATTTGCATTGCATTATTAAGTAAGCATAGCGATGTGATCCTCAGCCTGACTGCATCCTTAGAGGGGTTATCCCTTTTCAACAAATGTGGGTCCCCATTTACAGATAATTAAAACAACAACAAAAAACCTGTTCTCCTCGGGGGCAGCGCTGAATCTCTGCCGCTGTTTCCGGCATTTGGTATTGGTTGAGGTGCTGACATCATCAGTACGGCAGCCAATTGGTGAGCTCAGTGGCTCTGAGAGGGCGTTTTCTACATCTGCAGAGCCACAGAGCTCACCGATTGCTGCACTGATGGTGTGAGGTCAGCACCTCAGCCAATGCCGGACACTAGAAACAGCAGTGGAGACATAGCGCTGAATGTACCAAAATTTACTGAAATTGAAAAAAAATCCCTTTAAGTGATGAACTTCATCCACCACAAAAGTAATTTACTATAGTAGCTGTTATGAGAAACTGTGGATGAACAGTGTCAGTCTGGCCCCTTGTCATATGTGTTACCCCCTGCATACCATATCACTGTTCAGCTCTGTCATTTCATTACGAGATCCCAACCCTAGTCATTCACATGATTTTGGCTGTAGACTCTTGTGCGCTTCTTAAAATTTTAGCCATCCTGATACTATTCAGCTTCCTCGCCAGTTGTTTGTTTCGTCTTTGGGAGCTGCCATGTGCAGGGAACAAGACCATGTAGGGCTGCATGGAGAGTGAGGCGGCCCTGCTCTGCACAGCATTTACAGCAGATGACAAGAGCTGCAAAGAGCAGGACTCACTACTACATAGCTCAATTACACAGGTATCATGTACACCAGCAGCCAGGCAGCCCATAATGTGTCTTATCATACTAGCCAGTGGACGCTTACAGTTTGCAGGTTGTAGCCAGCACCACCACTCCCTCCGTGCATCTCTGTCAGTTCCACAAGCCCTCCAGGATCCCCTGGGACCTCTCATGTAGGTCCCGCACACTGTGAGCCTCTATTCCTGGTGCACACTTCCTCCACACAGCGATATGTCACTTCCAGTTTAGAAAAAGAGCAGGGCTGCACACAGGATAAAAGTGCTCATTCCATTTAATGCATCACAGGGGTGTTACAGGTGGGGTGCATAGGAAGGAGAACCGGGAAGCCCCGATGGTACAACGAACGTTTCACGCTCAACTGGCGCTTGTGCCGGTACCCGTTTATCCTGTGTGCAGCCCTGCTCTTTTTCTAAACTGGAAGTGACATACCGGCCAGTGGAGATTACCAGTCCAGGACTACCAGGAGCTGTATTAGCAGGGACAGAAGCATTGGCATACCCAGGATGAAAACTAGGAGGGGGCTAGCCATGGTCATTCAGGTACATGGTAAAACAATTGTAATGTCAGGTCAGACCCATACATATCTGTACTGCATGAACCTACAACTCCTAATACATCTTTAACAATGGTTAGGAGATACTGGAAGACATCAGATCATACAGGAACCACAGTACTGATAAGAATTAGTCATTATCACAAATAATCATTTACATCCAGGTACCTTATAGATGACCTTGTCTCTGATCGGGGTCGTCTTTTTCTTTTCTTCATCTTGTGCAGGCATCATGATGCTTTTTCACATCCACAGCTCGTCTCTGCAGATTTCCATCTTCTCCGATCCTCTTCAGCACATCCTGGCACGATATCCTTAAAAATAGCAGAATGATCAACATTTTCCTGAGTAAAAATACCTGCCCTACACTGTGCCCCGGAATAAATAATTGCTCCTCCTCACTGTTCCCTACACAAAATATGGTTTACACACTGTCTCTCTTCTGGCGCATGCCCTCCACACTGCCCTCTTATCACACTGCCCTCTCCTTTCCATACTGGGCTCCCTGGTCACTCTATCCTCTACACTGTATCCTTCTATACTGCCCACCGTATATACAGTTCTCCCTCATCACACTCTTCCTCCTCCTCTGCATACTGTTCCCTCCTGGCTGTGGCCTCACACTGTCCATGCATACTGCCCCATTCTCTCCCCCCAGTTTGCTTCTCACGCCCCCCACCCTCTCCCCCAGTTTGCTGCCCATACACCCCCCCATTCTAACCCCCTAGTTTGCTTCTCCTGCTCCCCCCACCCTCTCCCCGAGTTTGCTGCTCACGCTCCGCACACCCTTTTCCCTAGTTTGCTGTGCATACTCCCCCCACTCTCTCCCCCAGTTTGCTCCTCATACACCACCAACCTTTGCCCTCCAGTCTGTGCTCATACACCCCCATTATCTCCCCCCAGTAAGCTGCTCATACTCCCCCCCCACCCTGTACCTCCAGTTAGCTGCTCATATACCCCCCATTCTCACACCCCAGTTTGCTTCTCCGGCTCCCCCCACCCTCTCCCCCAGTTTGCTGCTCATGCTCCCCCCACCCTCTCCCCTAGTTTGCTGTGCATACTCCCCAACCCTCTCCCCCAGTTTGCTCCTCATACACCACCAACCTTTGCCCTCCAGTCTGTGCTCATACACCCCCATTATCTCCCCCCAGTAAGCTGCTCATACTCCCCCCCCACCCTGTACCTCCAGTTAGCTGCTCATACTCCTCCCCCACCCTGTACCCTCAGTTAGCTGCTCATACACCCCCCACGCTCTCCACCCAGTTTGATGCTCATACAATCCCCACCTTCTTCCCCCAGTTTGCTGCTCATACACCCCCCATTCTCACACCCCAGTTTGCTTCTCCAGCTCCCCCCACTCTCTCCCCCAGTTTGCTGCTCACGCTCCCCCCACCCTCTCCCCTAGTTTGCTGTGCATACTCCTCCCAACCCTCTCCCCCAGTTTGCTCCTCATACATCACCAACCTTCTCCCTCCAGTCTGTGCTCATACCCCCCATTATCTCCCCCCAATTAGCTGCTCATACTCCTCCTCCACCCTGTACCCCCAGTTAGCTGCTCATACACCCCCCATGCTCTCCACCCAGTTTCATGCTCATACACCCCCCACCTTCTTCCCCCAGTTTGCTGCTCATACTCCTCTCCCACCCAGTACCCCCAGTTTGCTGTGCATACTCCCCCAACCCTCTCCCCCAGTTTGCTCCCCATACACCCCCCCATTCTCTCCCCCCCGTTTGCTCCTCATACACCCCACCATTCTCTCTCCCCAGTTTGCTGCTCGTACACCCTCTCCCCCCAGTTTGATGCTCATACACCCCCCACCTTCTTCCACCAGTTTGCTGCTCATACTTCTCCCACATCCAGTACCCCTAGTTAGCTGCTTATACTCCCTCACCCTGTAACCCCAGTTAGTTGCTCATACACCCCCCCACCCAGTATCCCCAGATAGCTGCTCATACACCCCCCACCCAGTACCCCCAGATAGCTGCTCATACACCCTCCCACCCAGTAGCCCCAGATAGCTTGTCATACACACCCCCACCTTGTACCCCCAGATAGCTGCTCATACACCCTCCCACCCTGTACCCCCAGCTAGCTGCTCATACTCCCACCCTGTACCTCTTCCCCAAATTACATTGATCTTCTGGCTTGGGTCTTCAGCAGCTCCAGTATGGAGCTCTCATCTCCTCCAGCATCCTTCCACGTCGCCTCTGCCGATTGACGTCATCTGCATGATTAGATGACCCTGATCACGTTACAGATGTCCTTCCTGACACTACTTCCTTTGTACAGAGCGCCTGGTAGATGCTCTGTACTATTGACTGCAGGAGCCGGCAGCTGCAGATTCTCAGCTCTCGCGGTCAGCTGACCATGGGTGCAGAGAATAGTCGGTTCACAGTGCAGAGGGGGCGCAACATGTGGCCACCTCGGGCACTGCAGTAGGGGCCTGACGGCGCCCCCTGCCTGGTGTGTCGAGAACAGATGCCCCGCCAGCCTTCTTTGCCTCTGGGGGGGGCAGCTGAAACCTAACTTGCTGCCTCCGCTCCAATCACTATGTTTCTAGACATGCGGCTTCCAGACTTCAGGAGGAGGGCAGGTGAGGCGCCGCAGGAGACAGCAAATTAAGTGTCACTGTCTCCCGGCAGCTCCTCCAACCAAAGTCTGCTGCCGGCGCCAAAAGAAACAGCGCTGTGATTGGAGCAGCGGATATTGTAAGTTTCTGACTCCCTGTGGCGCCCCCCACTCAAGCATGGTGGACGGCGCCCTGTGCGACCGCACCACTCGCACATGGCAAAAGCCGGCCATGCACATGATTGTTTAAAAGCCGGCGGTAAAAAGCCGCCAGGTTTTAAACAGTTATTAAGTCCCCTACTCGCTTCCCCGCCACCTGACAGCCCAATCCTCCACTCCCCCCGCCGCCTCCACACCCGATCTTAAGTTAGGATCGGGCGGGGAGTGCAGCACCAGTAAGCAGCGAGCGCAGGAGCTGGGCGGGGAGGCTGGCGGTGAGAAGACTTCACCGCCGGCTTTCCCGGTCTGTGCTGCGCTCCCTGCTCACTGATGCCCCTCCCCGCTGCCTGGTACTTCGCTCCCCACCCGGTCCTATCTTAGGATCAGGCAGGGAGGGGGCATCAGTGAGCGGGGAGCCCAGCACTGACCGGGAAAGCCGGCGGTGATGTCTCACTACCGGCGTTCCCGCCTGTAATTTCAAATGAACAGCTGATTCTGATCAGGATACTAACAGGTACGAACACACCTCACACCACTTACCCTTACCGGTGCACCCATCACTAGTATACTCTGCTGACAACCTTTTCACAACAGAATTAGCTAAATTCTTGACGCGACGTGAGCTGGTTGCCAAAGGACTCATGAAATTCACCGACCAAGCTGAAAGCTACAGAGCTTGGAAAGCCTCTTTCCAAAATGTCACTAGAGACTTGGGGTTGCTACACAGGGAAGAGATAGACCTCTTAGTTAAGTACCTGGGAGAAGAGTCAGTCAAACATGCAATAAGGATCTGAGACGCTAATATAAGCCACGTATAAGAAACGTACAGAACTTAGCGACCTGCTAATGGAAGTCCAAGTTGCCAACTATAAAGATGACCTACAGGGACTTGCATTCCTCTACACAGCCAGAGGTGTGAACCCTATAGTCCAAAAGTTACCCTACAATTTGCAGAAGAAGTGGCTCACACATGGTTCCAAGTATAAATACAAGCACAGTGTTCAATTCCCTCCCTTCTCTGTTTTTGTAGACTTTATACACCAACAAGCAAGAAATTAGAAATGATCCCAGCTTCGACTTTACAATGTTATATGCCGCACCGTCACCAGCAACAAATCCACGCAGATCGTCTGTGACAGTACATAAGACTAATGTTTCTGCTCCAGATTCCAATCACAGGTCTGCTGACTACTCCCAATCAGAAACAAAGATGCAGGGCCCTGACAAGCAATGCCCGCTCCATCAGAAGCCTCATCCTCTTCTCGAATGCAGAACCTTCAGAGCAAAATCTATGCCAGATCGCACAAGCTTCCTAAAAGAACACAGAATTTGCTATAAGTGCTGCTCGTCCACAGGTCATCTCACCAAGGATTGCAAGGTCAGTGTAAAATGCACAGAGTGTGGCACCATAGACCATAACACAGCTCTACACCCTGGCCCAACTCCATGGAATACACAAAACACATCAGCTGACAGTGAGCATGGCGGGGAGGAAAGGAACGCTGCTACACCTACGCCAGAGATCACTTCACAATGTACAGAAGTCTGCAAAGGGACAATAGACAATAGGTCCTGTTCTAAGATATGCCTCGTCAGAGTGTACCCAAAGGGTCACAGAGACAAAGCTATAAAACTGTATGCTATCTTGAATGATCAAAGTAATCGATCCCTGGTTAGATCAACATTCTTTGACCTATTCAACATCATAGGGCCAAGCATTCCCAATTCATTAAAAACGTGTGCAAGTACTGTGACAACAACAGGCAGGAAAGCTACTATCAAATCGAGTCCTTGGATGGGCAATTCTGCCTACCGCTACCTACGATCATCGAATGCAACCAGATCCCAGACAACAGATCTGAAATTCCCACACCAAACGTAGCAGTTCACCACGTTCACTTAAGATGCATAGCACACCTTATACCTGAACTTGACCATCAGGCCCAGATAACCCTGCTGTTGGGAAGAGATATCCTGCAGGTTCATAAAGTGAGACGTCATATCAACGGACCCCACAATGCTCCCTATGCCCAAAGGCTAGATCTAGGATGGGTCATAATAGGAAACGTATGCCTGGGACGCATGCACGCCCACTCTTCTGTGACAAACATGCTAACAAATACTCTGGAGAAAGGACTCCCATCTCTGTTTCACCATTTTAATAATGAGTTTCACATCACAGAATTGCCACACAGCATCCAACTGCCCAAGCATAGACTAGTCTAATAGACTTTACACATGACAACAGTATAGTGTCGGGAGGCTGTGAGAAGGAGTTAGGGTGCACAGCCTTTCAGAGAACTGAACAGGACAACCAAGTAGCAATGTCGGTAGAGGATAAGTTGTTCCTAGAGATGATGGATAAGGGGCTTGTTAAGGATGAGACCAACAGCTGGGTCGCACCCCTTCCCTTCAGAACCAACAGACAACGTCTACCGAACAACAGGAATCAAGCATTAAAGCGTTTCTCCTCTCTCAAGCACCATCTGCAAAAGAAACCAGAGATGAGAGATCACTTTTTCGCCTTCATGTCACAGATTTTCCTAAACCGTCATGCAGAGTAAGCTCCCACTCTCAAAGACTCTGAAGAATGCTGATTCCTACCCATGTTTGGAGTGTACCACCCTAAGAAACCAAGCCAGATTAGAGTGGTGTTCAATTCCAGTGCTAAGTTTGATAATGTCTCCCTGAATGACGTTCTACTTTCAGGTCCAGACCTCAATAACAAACTACTGGGAGTACTGATGTGCTTCCGTAAGGATTCCATTGCCTTCATTGCTGACATCCAGCAAATGTTCCATTGTTTCCTTGTGAGAGAGAGACAGGAACTTCCTCAGATTCTTTTGGTACAGAGACAATGATCCTACTAAGGAAGTAACAGAGTATCGCATGAGAGTGCACATCTTTGGAAACAGTACTTCAGTCGCCATTTACGGACTCAAAAGGTCAGCCCAGGAAGGAGAAACAGACTACGGAGCAGATGTCAGACAATTCATACAAAGACACTTTATGTTGATGATTGTCTGAAAGCCATGCCTTCAAATGAAACCGCCATCAGTCTTCTCAGGAGAGCCCAGGAAATGCTTGCTTGCTCAAAATTCACAAAATAGCCTCAAACAGCCAGGAACTCATGGACGCATTTCCTTCTGAAGACTTGTGTAACAGCCTCAGAGACCTGGACTTAGGGTCAGACACCACACCAATGCAACATAGCCTCGGCCTTCTCTGGAATCTACGGTCGGACACTTTCACCTTTCAAGTCAGCCACGGAGAAAAGCCTTTCACACGCAGAGGTGTTCTGTCTACCATCAACAGTCTGTACGATCCCTTGGGTTTCGCAGCTCCTGTCACGATACAACGCAAGGCCCTACTAAGAGACTTAACTAGGCAAACATCTGACTGGGATGCACCTCTGCCACCGGACAAAAGAATCCAGTGGGAAGAATGGAAGAACTCATTAGCAGCCCTCTCCAACCTGAATGTGCTGAGACCATACACCCCTGTACCATCAACAGAAATACAAAGCCAAAAACTGTACGTATTTGCAGATGCTTCTGTCAAAGCAATTGCTGCAGTTGCCTACCTTAAAACTGTAGACTCCAAATGTCAGAGCCATATTGGGTTTGTTATGGGGAAGGCCAAACTTGCACCACAACCAGAGTACACTATACCCAGGTTAGAACTTTGTGCCGCAGTCTTAGCCGTTGAGTTAGCTGAATTCATCACATCCGAGATGGATATCGGACCTGATGCAGGCCAAATTCTACTCGGACAGCAAAGTAGTCTTGGGATATATCCACAATGAGACCAGACGATTCTATGTTTATGTTAGTAACAGAGTGCAACAAATTAGGAGATCAGTTCATCCAAAACAGTGGCATTTCATATCCACAGAGCAGAACCCTGCAGATCGCGCAACTAGAGCAGTTAATGCAAGTCAGCTATGGAGTTCAACGTGGCTTTCAGGACCAAAACTGTTATACGCAGAAGAACACTTTCCGGACACCTTTGAATTAGTAGGAGAGGACACAGATGCTGAAGTCCGCCCTCAGGTGTCTACACTTCATACAATGACTTCTCCTATTCAGCTTGGATCTCACAGGCTCAATAGATTCTCAAGGTGGAAGTCATTCATTCGAGCCATTACCTGCTTAACCCATATAGCTCGCTCGTTCAGAAATGCCAGAACTTGTGATATAGACAAATGTAAAGGCTGGCATCTTTGTAAAAATACCTACATTACCTCTGACTTGGATTTCTCTAACAACCACATTATCCTTACTGTTCAAAGAGAAACCTACTTTACAGAAATCCAATGTCTTACTAACAAAGTTCCAATACCAACGAGCAGCGTATTGAGAAAACTCGACCCATTCATCGACAATAGCAGCCTGCTGAGAGTAAGGAGGCCGACTGAAAGAAGCTACAATGGAGTTTGTGGAGAAATTCCCTCTTATACTTCCCGGAAAATGTCATGTTGCCTACTTGATCGTACAACACTACCACAATTTGGTGAAGCACCAAGGCAGACTGTTTACAGAAGGATATTAAACAAGAATCGAGGTGCACCACTAACAAATTCAAATGCCCCAATAAGGGTTGGGGGTGCTGCTATTGTCAATAAAGAAACCGTAATCGTAGAGAAAGAATTGACAAATACATTAGCAGCACACCACCACAAGATATATATCAATATAAACTTTTATTTAAGGACCAAACAACATACATTAAAAACAATTAAAAACATCATCAAACCACATTCCAATAGGAGATGGGTCCCCTGCATACATTTGAAAAAATTATCCAATCAAGTGTTCCTTCATAGATGAATACACAGTGTCCATGGTACGTAACTAAATACAATGACCAATAAAGCAGATTACATTTGGGGTAAATCGCAAAACCAAAGAAATACAAAGAGTGCTAAATAATAGGTATAATGTAAAGAGAACGTATAATAGCCCATGGATACAGAAAGGACCATGTAAATACTCTACCTAGCAACAGGCAAATCAAGTAGGCACCATGCTATGAAAGTTGAATATCTCCCCAAGTGGGGTACGAAAATCACAAGGAAAAAGATCTCTCACCCAGACCTATTTAGTCAATTGTAGGCCGGTGCCCTGGATCTTGCCAATAGCGCAATTATCAAAGTCGGTGCCTGAAAGTCCCATGCCAGGTATAGAGTGCAAATAAAGAGCAGGAGCAGGGGATCTATGTCCCACGCGTATCGCCGCTGAGACGCGGCTTCATCAGGGAGGCGTGGCTAGACATCCGGCGTTCAGCCCTTAAGTATCATCGCCAATCAGGCGGCTGTTTCCGCCGCTATATGCGTTGCCATGGTTCCCCTGTTAAACCGGAAGTGACGTTCGGGAAGCAGTACAGGTCATGTGTACGGTCACATGATTGCGGGAATAGATTATAAGCAAATGCCTGTGTATTAATAATAATAGAAAAACGCAAGGTGCATTATACTATATACTATTAACAGAAACTGTAAAGATAGATTAAATATTATTTTGTACAAAAGCACCTTGTGTCCATTGTTCAATCTCATAAAAGGCATAGCAACTAGTCTCACATCTGCAAGTCCATTATTTATTGGCCAGGAATAGTGATAGACATTTGTCATAAATCACTCCTCTGGTCACAAGGTTATCAAATTATTATGAATGTTATAAAACTCTTTATTCATAATGAAGCTTCCATCCTGGATCATTCTGGTATACAATTGCGCACCAAAACACCAGAGAGGAGGTGTCTAAAATAGTGTGCATCTCTGCATCCCCCACCCCGGTCCATGTGTGGACAGACAGAAGAATCACCCGGGTGGCCAACAATATGTTAAAGCTCACCCGGGAGATAAATCTCCGCCAACATGCCAGTAGAAAAGGGACGCAATGTACACACTAAAACATGAATAGGGATTGCTCAGATTTCACCCATGGTTTCACAATTATTTTGCATAAAATCTATATCCATAACCATCCATAAGAACCTGAAATGAATACACCTCTGTCGAAGTGATTATCTATAATCTCCATGGGTCATAAAATGACCCGGTGTAACATCAAGACAGAAAAATGTCCCGATGGTCCACCCACAGGCCTGTGTGAAAAAATTATTAACCAACGGTTTTATAGTACCATTAGTATGGATTTACAAAACAATTTTGAACCCTCATCCATAATTCCATGACCTCTCCCCATATCATATATCGAAATATCCCCCTCTGGATGCATTCATCTCATAAGATGTATAGGAATGGAAAGTTATACAATAACCTTGGATGCTAGGAAGTCTTTAATACACAGGAATCCCTCACAATTTTAAAGAAATATTCCATACCCGCAAGTAGGAAATTGAACCGCACACATATCCCAGGCGGAATCCATAATATGAAAAGAATAACTAAAATTTTTATGAGTGGATTGATTTTTCTACTGTCAAGAATTAAACACCTAGGGAATAATCCCAAAAAGTCCACAAATCGGGCCTGGTGATACCTATATACAAAATAACATATCCAAAGGAGTTTTTAAAGATTCCAAGACCATATGTACAAAAAAAATAGAAAAAAGAAAAAAATAGAAAAAATTATAGAAGAAATTATATACCGTATATACTCGTGTATAAGCCGACCCGTGTATAAGCTGACCCCCCTACTTTAGCCCCCAAAACCTGGGAAAACCTATTGACTCGCGTATAAGCCGAGGGTGGACCCCAGCACAGGTATACAGCCCCCAGAATTGTGGTATACAGCAGCCCCCAGCACAGGTGTATACAGCAGCCCCCAGCACAGGTGTATACAGCAGCCCCCAGCACAGGTGTATACAGCAGCCCCCAGCACAGGGGTATACAGCAGCCCCCAGCACAGGGGTACACAGCAGCCCCCAGCACAGGGGTACACAGCAGCCCCCAGCACAGGGGTACACAGCAGCCCCCAGCACAGGGGTACACAGCAGCCCCCAGCACAGGGGTACACAGCAGCCCCCAGCACAGGGGTACACAGCAGCCCCCAGCACAGGGGTACACAGCAGCCCCCAGCACAGGGGTATACAGCAGCCCCCAGCACAGGGGTACACAGCAGCCCCCAGCACAGGGGTACACAGCAGCCCCCAGCACAGGGGTACACAGCAGCCCCCAGCACAGGGGTACACAGCAGCCCCCAGCACAGGGGTACACAGCAGCCCCCAGCACAGGGGTACACAGCAACCCCCAGCACAGGGGTACACAGCAGCCCCCAGCACAGGGGTATACAGCAGCCCCCAGCACAGGGGTACACAGCAGCCCCCAGCACAGGGGTACACAGCAGCCCCCAGCACAGGGGTACACAGCAGCCCCCAGCACAGGGGTACACAGCAGCCCCCAGCACAGGGGTACACAGCAGCCCCCAGCACAGGGGTATACAGGGTTCCCGACGGCCCCCGGCAGTGGTATACAGCCCCCCCGCCTAGTACCGGGCCCCCATGCTGCGGCACAGCATACAGTAGCTCATACATTACCATCTCCTGCAGCGCGCGGCTCCTCCATCTCCCGCCCGGCTTGTTGCTGTAGTGTCATGTGACGAGCGGACGCGCCAGTCACATGACACTACAGGAAGATGCCGGCTGGGAGATGGAGGAGCCGCGCGCTGCAGGAGATGGTAATGTATGAGCTACTGTATGCTGTGCCGCAGCATGGGGGCCCGTACTAGGCGGGGGGGCTGTATACCACTGCCGGGGGCCGCCAGGGGCTGTGTGGGGCAATATGCACTGCATCCCCTTGCCGGGGATGGACAGGGGGATGCGTGCATATTAATGAGGCGGGCCCACGTGACCGCGCGGTGTCACTGCAGCCCCCTCCTGCCTCCTCCTGCCCCCAGTCAGAGCCCCAGTCCCCGTCACACTCAGCACACACTATATACTCGTGTATAAGCCGAGGGGGGACTTTTCAGCCCAATTTTTGGGCTGAAAAAGTCGGCTTATACACGAGTATATACGGTACATAAAATATATAGAAAGTCCAAATGCAAATACGTGTGGGTAGGAAAATAGTTGTCAAATCACAATCTAAAAATAGAGTAAAGATAAAGGGCCTTAGAAAGTGAAAAACATCTATTTACGCATGTTTTTCTCCCATAGTGAGCACCCTTATACAATCCCTTATACTCCCAAGAAACCTGAGAAGAGGAGTTCCTCATTCATTCCCGATGGGGAAGTCGAATTGAGGATATAGATCCACCTCGATTCAAGTCTCAAAAGGGGTTTCCTCCTATCCCCTCCCCTAGAATACTTGCGGGTATGGAATATTTCTTTAAAATTGTGAGGGATTCCTGTGTATTAAAGACTTTCTAGCATCCAAGGTTATTGTATAACTTTCCATTCCTATACATCTTATGAGACGTATGCATCCAGAGGGGGATATCTCGATATATGCTATTGGGAGAGGTCATGGAATTATGGATGAGGGTTCAAAATTGTTTTGTAAATCCATACTAATGGTACTATAAAACCGTTGGTTAATAATTTTTTCACACAGGCCTGTGGGTGGACCATCGGGACATTTTTCTGTCTTGATGTTACACCGGGTCATTTTATGACCCATGGAGATTATAGATAATCACTTCGACAGAGGTGTATTCATTTCAGGTTCTTATGGATGGTTATGGATATAGATTTTTGGCAAAATAATTGTGAAACCATGGGTGAAATCTGAGCAATCCCTATTCATGTTTTAGTGTGTACATTGCGTCCCTTTTCTACTGGCATGTTGGCGGAGATTTATCTCCCGGGTGAGCTTTAACATATTGTTGGCCACCCGGGTGATTCTTCTGTCTGTCCACACATGGACCGGGGGTGGGGGATGCAGAGATGCACACTATTTTAGACACCTCCTCTCTGGTGTTTTGGTGCGCAATTGTATACCAGAATGATCTCAGGATGGAAGCTTCATTATGAATAAAGAGTTTTATAACATTCATAATAATTTGATAACCTTGTGACCAGAGGAGTGATTTATGACAAATGTCTATCACTCTCCTGGCCAATAAATAATGGACTTGCAGATGTGAGACTAGTTGCTATGCCTTTTATGAGATTGAACAATGGACACAAGGTGCTTTGTACAAAATAATATTTAATCTATCTTTACAGTTTCTGTTAATAGTATATAGTATAATGCACCTTGCGTTTTTCTATTATTATTAATACACAGGCATTTGTTTATAATCTATTCCCGCAATCATGTGACCGTACACATGACCTGTACTGCTCCCCGAACGTCACTTCCGGTTTAACAGGGGAACCATGGCAACGCATATAGCGGCGGAAACAGCCGCCTGATTGGCGATGATACTTAAGGGCTGAACGCCGGATGTCTAGCCACGCCTCCCTGACGAAGCCGCGTCTCAGCGGCGATACGCGTGGGACATAGATCCCCTGCTCCTGCTCTTTATTTGCACTCTATACCTGGCATAAGACTTTCAGGCACCGACTTTGATAATTGCGCCATTGGCAAGATCCAGGGCACCGGCCTACTATTGACTAAATAGGTCTGAGTGAGAGATCTTTTTCCTTGTGATTTTCCTACCCCACTTGGGGAGATATTCAACTTTCATAGCATGGTGCCTACTTGATTTGCCTGTTGCTAGGTAGAGTATTTACATGATCCTGTCTGTATCCATGGGCGATTATACGTTCTCTTTACATTATACCTATTATTTAGCACTCTTTGTATTTCTTTGGTTTTGCGATTTACCCCAAATGTAATCTGCTTTATTGGTCATTGTATTTAGTTACGTACCATGGACACTGTGTATTCATCTATGAAGGAACACTTGATTGGATAATTTTTTCAAATGTATGCAGGGGACCCATCTCCTATTGGAATGTGGTTTGATGATGTTTTTAATTGTTTTTAATGTATGTTGTTTGGTCCTTAAATAAAAGTTTATATTGATATATATCTTGTGGTGGTGTGCTGCTAATGTATTTGTCAATTCTTTCTCTACGATTTTGTTTACAGAAGGAGCCATCAGAACTGCTGGTCTGTGGATTGTCGGTGCAAAGAAGCTCATCAGTAGTGTCATCTTTAAATGCGTTACCTGTCGTAGGCTTCGTGGTTCCGCTCAAACTCAAAAGATGGCCGACCTACCCATAGACAGACTCAGCCCAGACCCCCCCCTTTACCAGTGTTGGTCTCGATGTATTTAGCCTGTGGTCAGTTGTGGCACGACAGACGAGAGGCGGCCAAGCTAATAGTAAGCGTTGGGCTGTCATGTTCACCTGTATGACAATCAGAACCATCCACATAAAGGTCATCGAGTACCTCGACACGGCAAGCTTCATCAACGCTCTAAGATGTTTTATCGCTATCCGTGGTCCTATCAAGCATATACGGTCAGACAGAGGTACTAACTTCTTCGGTGCGGCAAAGGAATTGGGAATACCTTCAAATCTGGACTACAAGACCCTTGAGAGATTCCTCAGTGACGAAAGTTGCACATGGTCTTTCAACCCACCTCACTCTTCGCATATGGGAGGATCTTGGGAACGAATGATTGGTCTAGTCCGAAGAATCCTCGACTCTACTCTTCTCCAAGCAGGAGCAGCGAGGATTACCCACGAAAGCCTAATCACCTTCATGGCAGAAGCTACAGCCATAATCAATGCAAGACCCTTAGTTCCAGTTTCCAACGATCCTGAGGAGCCCTTGTTATTGACTCCAGCTACCCTCCTTACCCAGAAAACGGGACTGTCCAGTGCTCCTCCAGGAGGATTCGATGCCAAGGACCTCCACAAGTGCCAGTGGAGACAGGTACAAAGTCTTGCGAATACTTTCTGGGACAGGTGGCGCAAACAATATCTGTCTACCCCGCAGCCACGGACAAAGTGGCAATCTACTTGTCCCAATCTGAACATAGGTGACCTTGTCCTTGTGAAAGACTCTCAAGTACACCGGAACCAGTGGCCACTTGGTCTAGTTACTGCAACATTCCCGAACAATGACGGTAATGTCCGCAAGGTTGCACTAAGAATGACTAAGGGAAATGAACCTAAGACATTTCTCAGACCGGTATCTGAACAGGTCCTGCTGTTACCCTCAGAAGACAGGGATAGTGACATCCGGTGATGCCAGACAGGGAGTGTTCTGTCTCTGACATCCAATCCATCTCCAAATGTTTGGTTTTGCATAATGTCGTTATTAATTTGTATAGCTGTAGATTCTTAATGAGCTTATCTCATATGTAGTGTTCTGGCTCCCTCTAGCGGCCAATGCTATGTTTGCAGTCTATTTCATCTCTATGTCTAATTCTCCTCCCTCTTGCAATGCATTCTGGTAGCTCATCCTCCATTTTACCCTTTTATCTGGAAGGAAGAAGACACTCAGTACTACAGTTCCCACAAGATTGCATTGCCGGTATGTAACTACACCTTCTTTAGCTGTGTTCCGCTCTAATATTAGCCTATCTTAGCCAGTTGCACCCTAGGTTAGCTACTAGTTTAAAAATGTTAATGTATATTGTGAAACTATGTGGAAAATGCATGTTTGCTGTACCCTCCACTAATTGTCTGTATTTGATTGCTTTCAGTTTTACCGCGCTAATGTACTGTTATGTTCAATAAAACACAGATTCTACCACAATCTCCTTATTGGACCTCGGTGCAGCGGTTTACCTGCCTGTATAGCTACATGAGCCCCCGGCCCATTTAGTGAAGACAGAACACCGCCGGCTTTTAAACAATCATGTGGCCATTGCAGCCTTTTCCTCTGCTGCCAGACCTCTTTATAGGGTCTGGCAGCTGAGGAATTACTCGCTTCCCCATTGACTTACATTGCACTCGCTATACTCGTAATGACTACCGAGTATCGAGGCCTACTCGTTACGAGTATAGCGAGTCCGAATATTTCAGTACTCGCTCATCCCTATTTGCAAACCAAAATACAATATTGTCTGTATAAATAAGAAATCCTCATAGGTTATAAATTAAAGGTGTCCATTTTGTCACAATAACCACTTGGGGGACCTTATCCATAGATTGTGACAGTGAAGATAAACAGCACCTGTTTTCCTTTTGATATTTCTTCCTTTGTTATGTATAATGTGTTTGCTCTCTTTTATATTTGATTTGGAAGTAATAAGATAACACTATGTATGGAAATATGTGTACTCATGTTTATTATTCTTTGTTTATATTGTCAGTTGAGATATCTGAAGAAAACCTTAGGGTACCTTTACACACGGCTACATTTGTAGCTTGTCACCAGGTAACTTACTGGTTGCAGTGAAATCATGGATACATGGTTCTATCTTGTTGCTGTGTACAAATGGAATCATGTATCCATGATTTCACTGCAACCAGTAAGTTACCTGGTGACAAGCTACAAATGTAGCCGTGTGTAAAGGTACCCTTATAGTTGAAATGTCATGACATACAAAAGATTTCTTTGCATTGCTTGTTTCTATAATAAATGAGAATTTAATTGGAACTCAATTATTCTTTCCTCATTTTTGGTGTGCCAGATATTCTCCTGAAGATAGTGAAGTGAATATTGTCGGAAGATAATAAGCAGCCTGGAAGTAGATGTAACTGTGACAGCGGGAAAGGAGGACGCACGCCACGGGACCCAGTAAGTATAATGATTATGATTATTAATCCTAAACTTTAACATGGGTACGGGATATGTGCATGAATACTTAGGTGTTCGGTACAGACCCCAAATTTTACCGTTCAGCTTCGCCCATCACTATTTGTTTATATACCGTATATACTCGCGTATAAGCCGAGTTTTTCAGCCCAAAAATTGGCTGAAAAGTACCCCCCTCGGCTTATACGCGAGTCAGTGCTGTATACCGATGTATACATCGGTACATACCGATGTATACATCGGTATACAGCAGCCCCCGCATCCCCAGTAATGCAGGGCCCCCCCAGGGTCTCTCCGGTCACCTGTAAAGCAAGCTATACTTATCAGTGTCCCGCTCGCACCCGCCGCTGCCGACATCCACGATCCTCCATCTTCATGCGACTCCTCTTCCTGTTTCTGTGCGCGTCGCCGGCAATGACGTCATTCCCGGCGACGCGCACAGGAAACAGGAAGAGGAGTCGCATGAAGATGGAGGATCGTGGATGTCGGCAGCGGCGGGTGCGAGCGGGACACTGATAAGTATAGCTTGCTTTACAGGTGACCGGAGAGACGCTGGGGGGGGGCTGCATTACTGGGGCTGCCTGTATACTACCGCTGGGGCTGCTATATACCTCTGGGGCACTGTATACTACCACTGGGGCTGCTATATACCTCTGGGGCCCTGTATACTACCACTGGGGCTGCTATATACCTCTGGGGCACTGTATACTACCACTGGGGCTGCTATATACCTCTGGGGCCCTGTATACTACCACTGGGGCTGCTATATACCTCTGGGGCCCTGTATACTACCACTGGGGCTGCTATATACCTCTGGGGCACTGTATACTACCACTGGGGCTGCTATATACCTCTGGGGCCCTGTATACTACCACTGGGGCTGCTATATACCTCTGGGGCACTGTATACTACCACTGGGGCTGCTATATACCTCTGGGGCCCTGTATACTACCACTGGGGCTGCTATATACTTCTGGGGCACTGTATACTACCACTGGGGCTGCTATATACCTCTGGGGCACTGTATACTACCACTGGGGCTGCTATATACCTCTGGGGCACTGTATACTACCACTGGGGCTGCTATATACCTCTGGGGCACTGTATACTACCACTGGGGCTGCTATATACCTCTGGGGCCCTGTATACTACCACTGGGGCTGTATATACTACCACTGGGGCTGTATATACTACTGGGGCTGCGTGTATACTACCACTGGGGCTGCTGTATCTACCTCTGGGACTAGTGTATACCACACTGCTGGGGGCTGTATACTTGTGCTAGGGTCCACCCTCGGCTTATACACGAGTCAATAGATTTTCCCAGGTTTTGGGGGCAAAAGTAGGGGGGTCGGCTTATACACGGGTCGGCTTATACACGAGTATATACGGTATATATTTTAGATTATCAAGAGACAAAAAAGCCGCACTCACAAGAGGTGGATCTTTCTTCCTTTATTCGTCGTTCAAATCCATTATTTTTGAACACGCAAAGCAGGGAGGGGGGTGCAAGGGGGCCAGTCAGCCCCTGGGTGTACTCAGGAGAAATTGCCCATCAAATTTTAGGATGCATTTTATCCTGTTGCCCATATGAAAATGAAAAGAATAAGGCTCAAAGAAAATATGAAAAAAAAAGTACATTTTCATTTTTACGGATGAATTTGTGAAACATCTTGGGGTTCAAAGTGCTCACCACCCATCTAGATAAGTTCCCTGGGGGGTCTAGTTTCAAAAATAGGGTCACTTTTGGAGGAGCTCCAATGTTTAGGCACACAGGGGCTCTCCAAATGCGACATGGTGTCTGCTAACAATTTGAGCTGATTTTCCATTCAAATTGTTAGCGGACACCATGTTGCATTTGGAGAGCCCCTGTGTGCCTAAACATTGGAGCTCTCCCACAAGTGAAACACATTTTGGAAACTACACCCCCCAAGGAACGTATCTAGATGCATAGTGAGCACTTTGAACTTCCAGGTGCTTCACAAATTGATCCTAAAAAATGAAAATTGAAACTTTTTGTGAAAAAAAAGTACTTTTTCATTTTTACGGATAAATTTGTGAAGCACTTGGGCAGTCAGATCCTTTCTGCAGCTCGAATCCCCCATGCAGAGGGATTGGGATGCAGAATAGCCATCTGGCAGCCCAGGCACTGTGATCCACTTAGTGGATCACAGTGCCTGGGCTGCCAGATCTCATTCTGAAGTCTGATCCCCCCATGCAGGGGGATCGGGCTGCAGAGAAGCGGTGGCTCACCTGGCGGTGGCAGGAAGCAGGCAGCGGTGGCGGGAAGCAGGCGGTGGAAGTGGAGGCAGCGGCGGGAACAAGTACATTTTATGTATGACTTATGTATACTTTTTATGTTTTTTCAGATAATTCTGGATATATTTTCGGCACTTCAAGACTCATCCTTTTAAGATCGAAGTAAAGTAAAGAGATAATTTATGCAGAGGATTAAATGGGAATATTTTCTGTATATTTTACTTTAATTCATATATCTTACAAAAATAAGGAGGATTTAAGCCCTGTATTTCTTTCTTAGACCGCTCAGCTATCCTGACATCTCCTGTATTTCTTTTCTTGAACAAAATCTGTCTGAGAAACCATAAATGCAGTATGGGCTATTTTGCTACATTGAAAGAAATACAGGGCTTAAACCAACCTCCTTTTTGTAAGGCTGGCTTCACACTGCGGTCAGGTCCAATCTGTGGCTGTCAGGGGTGAATCTGACAGCCCTGGACCGGATCTGGACACAGAACCCAGAGAACATATTTGCCCTCCGGTCCCGTGTGCAGCCAGATGCTGTAGAGCTCAGATGTCCCCTGCGAAGTGGTGCTGAACCGCTTCACAGGGGACAGCTCCCTAGTGCTGAACTTCAGCGTAGCTCACGATGAACTTCAGCCGCAGGTGTCCGGTTCCCGGATCCTGCCAGATCGGGGAAATCTGGCCCCATAGACTCCCATGTTAGGGAGCGCCGGGTTGCCGGGAGAATCTGGGAGGATCCGATTTGGGGAGATATTCCTCCCCGGACACACAAATGCAGCATGCTCCGATTTTGTGTCCGGGAGTAAAATCTGATTCCTCTCGGATGGCAGAGAGTTGCCATCCAGCTCCATCCGGCCCCATAGGGCTGCATGGGGTGAAAATCGGGTCCGGGGCTGTCCGATTTACACCAGACAGCCCCGGATCGGACCTGACCGCAGTGTGAAGCCAGCCTAAGATATATGAATCTATGTCCTGGAGGGGCCCTATCTGGCTGACAGCCACAATAAATAATAACATTGAGAGGGCAACAAACTTTGGTTTTATATTTTTCTGTAAGGTTATACGTGTTTTTGTGTCATGTGATATTTTTTTTGTGGCTGTACCCTCATATAGGTGACAGATTAAGAATAAAAAATCGAGTTGTGCAAATAAAAGAGAATTAGTTCCTTGTGATCCTCATATCCTATAATATAATCACCTTATTGTGTCTGTCTGTCTTTCTGTAACGGAAATTCCACATCGCTGATTGGTCGCCGTTGAGCATGGCCACCAATCAGGTACAGGCGCATTCCGGCCACGAATTGGAGCGGGATTTGAATGACGCATGCCACCGCTACCATCGGTAGCTACGGGTCATCTCCTGCCGCACGGAGGTCAGCGGCAATGCAGCCGGGAGCTGGTCAACTCCTGGCTGCTCGCAGCGGAAGTACCCCAACTGGCGCTAGCGATCTCGCTCAGTGTGACAATCTCACCTGCAACCACGTACTGACGCTCCAGCGATCCTTACCAGGAGCATTGCCAAGTGTGATGGTACCTTACTGATCGCTTGTGACGTGTCACACGTGCAGATATATTGAACGAAGTCACGTTACTGATTGGGGAAAATCCTATGTATTCATTGCATTATTTTTAAATCTTTATAAATAAACTACATATATATTGGGCTATCATCTAGTACATTTATAAGTGGCTATTTTTGATAAAAAAAAGCTGCTCATGAGAGTGATGATAATTTGGGCAGCAGAAGTGAGGCCGGAGCAATAAAGTCATAGCTATAACCTGTTGAAATGCAAGATGGAAACACTGGGGGTACCCTGTGTAACCTGACAGCATTCAAGATCCGGATAAAAACCTTGCACTGATTGAGGTGAAATCTAGAGAGGGTTAAAAGCTAGTGTGGCTGATTATTGCTCAAAAAACAGCCTTACATGTAGTAAAAGAAGGTTATATTTAGTATGGCTGATAGATATGTGTATTCGGGGGCACTTTCCAACATATAGAGGACAAGGAAGCTCCTATAAGAGAATAAGTATGGAGTGAGCCGATCTACACCTACTGCTTATGCTCAGTGGGTGTACAAGACTGAATACACAGCTGCTCATGCGCAGAGGGTGTATAGCCCGAATCACATGACCGCACGTTATCAGTCACGTGCAGGAAGCAGTTCTGGTTAGGAAAATACACGCCGGTAACCGCACTGCCGCCATTAAGGATAACGCTCATAAAGGGGTGAGTCTCTGATAATTAAAATTTGCACATGTGCACAATTTTGTAACAATTAAGGTGGAAATATTGTTTTGATATACTCTTCAATGATGTATATAAGGGTGTTTTTAATATGATATGGGCAATGATATGCTGAGATGCGCTAATTCACTTTTTTGACAAGGAAACTGTGATGAAGCATTATGGCATGCACTTTACTGTTACTGATATAGTAATGGATTAATTTGTATGTAGTACTATATAAGATGGATGGTAACACTACTTGACAAAGATCCACTAAGGATTTAAACGTTGCCTTGTTATTGACCATTAAAGGGATCCTGTCACCTAGATTTAAGGCCCTACACTATTACTACCTGTCCCTGCATCTTCCTAGCTGCTCCCTATCTATCCCTTTCTAATCTAAAGCGGCCCTATAAAACAGCAGAAAAATAACTTATAACTTACAGAAGTCCCTGAGGCTGGGGACTGAAAAGGTGGCCCCACGCTCCAGTGTTCCCTCCTCGATGCCGCAGTGCACGTCCCTCTGGGCGGCATTATTCTTTATTCCTCGCTGCCTTCACCATTTGGAATCTTCCGCCCTCTGTACACATAGTATGCACTGGCCGCGACGTAACATCCGGCGCGGTGCATTATGGAACTGGTCACGTGATCGAGGAATAAAGAATAATGCCGTCCAGAGGGGCGTGCACTGTGGCATCGAGGGGGGAATACTGGAGGGTGGGGCCACCTTTCCAGTCCCCAGCCTCAGGAACTTCTGTAAGTTAAAAGTTATTTTTCTGTTTAATAGGGCCCCTTTAGATCAGAAAGGGATAGATAGGGAACAGCTAGGAAGGTGTAGGGCCTTAAATCTAGGTGACAGGTTCCCTTTAAAGGTCTGTACAGAAACCACAAATTGGAGGGCTGCCTAATTTTTTCTGGCAAGTACCTGTACCTGGCAAGTGGGAAGCTGCTGAGGTAGGCATTGCACCGAAAGCTAAAGTTTATGGTGCTGCTCTTGTTTTTGCTTTTTATTTTTTATTATAGATATATATACAAGTATATGTTTATATGTGTGTGTGTGTATATATATATGTATATATACACTTAAAGACATAATCCAACTTTAATTTTGAGGCATTGTATGACACGTTCAGGTGTAAACACAGTATATCCACTGTTTATTTGTATATGCAGATATTGAGACACATGGAGATAGTTCATTATTAGCGGTTATTTTTCACCCTTGCATTTATTGTCCAAAACGTAATATAATATAGCACAAATTGTTAATCTATTATTACATTCTATTGTACTACCACTATTCCATTAATTGTCTGTTTATTGTCTTCTCTATACATAGTCACATCCGTCTTTTTGTCTGTACTTGACAAAAGATTCGTGAGCTGAATGTAAGATGATCTTGTATATCTACATTGTGCACTTTTTCAATAACAGTGTATGATTCACAGAGCTGGAGGTTTCCTGGTAAAAGGCTGTATATCCAAAGTAATGTCTTCTACTATTGTTGCCTTACAAATAATTACTTGGTACAATATTTTAAAAGGAATCTGTCTTGTTAAAAACACTATTAACTTGGTGATATGGGGTTAATCTGGAGGGTACTTGTGTTATGATGTCTTGCGGCTGCCACCCTGACTTCCACGCTGCTGGAAGGAAATGAACTTTGTTCCTCCTGTCAGCCTCACGGTTTCAGTCATATGGGTGCAGTTTCAGTCACCGCTCTGTGCATAGTGAGTGGCTGCTGTAACCACTCCCCAGGACTGAGTGACAGCTGGCTTGATGTTTCATCAGTACACAAGCGGCTGTCAGTCAGTGCCTAGGGAGGGATGGTTATAGCCGCTGTTCACTATGTACAGAGCAATGACTGAAAGTGATCCTAAACCCAGAAACTGACCCCCCTTATCTTTAGGCCTGTCCCTGCACCCCCTCCTATCATTCCTAGCCATCCCTTTTGCAGAAAAAAATCGCTTTTGTAAAGTAAGAGAAAAGGTAATAATACTTTGTCCTGTGTGAGTTCTCTCTTTCGTTGGAAGCCGCAAATGCCCCGCCTGTCTGCTGCTGCCTGGTAAATTATGCACGCCCCTCTGCTTCTAAGAGCCTGGCCGCGTCATGAAAGGGGCGGGGCTAAATCATGTCATGCCGGAGCCCCGCCCCCTTTCATGACGTGGCCAGGCTCTTAGCAGCAGAGAGGGGCGTGCATAATTTACCAGGCAGCAGCAGACAGGCGGGGCATTTGCGGCTTCCACAGAAACAGAGAACTCACACAGGAC
Organism: Allobates femoralis; assembly: GCA_033576535.1. NCBI lineage: Eukaryota > Metazoa > Chordata > Amphibia > Anura > Aromobatidae > Allobates > Allobates femoralis. Next base: position 151,782,413 of record JARQOC010000011.1, on the reverse strand, counting down.
AAAGTATTATTACCTTTTCTCTTACTTTACAAAAGCGATTTTTTCTGCAAAAGGGATGGCTAGAAATGATAAGAAGGGGTGCAGGGACAGGTCTAAAGATACGGGGGGGTCAGTTTCTGGGTTTAGGATCACTTGAAGCATCACTGAATGCAACAGTATAGAGAAGGTAGACACATTAACTTGAACCAACAATTATTTATTCAATTAACATCAATGGATACGGTGCCTAGGGCACGATGTAAAAAGTGGTAAAACAGGCTATGGAATGCCCTATTGCACGATGTAGAAATGGCAAACACTATACCAGCTTTTAAAAAAGGGCTTGATGATTTATTAGTACACATTTCTTAGTAGATTGTGGATTATAGATAATTTAGTGGCAAAAAAATGTAAAACTGGTGAAGAAACTTTGAACTTGATGGCTCTAGGTCTTTTGTCAACCTATATAATAATAGTGGAACTCCAGTAAACTATTTTACAATATGAATACAGCAAGTCTGACTAAACAGGATATTAAAGCAATTTCAAGCACACATTTTTGTTTTATCATGGCAGAGAAATATTATTACAGTAATACAGTAGTGCCTTGTTCCTAACACCTTTATCTTAAGTGAGTTAAAGCTAATATCATGACAGTCACCATTGTCACTCTTTCATCCTTTAAGTAATAATAACCATCACATAGGCCCTAAAGGGAGTCAATGATTCTACATTGTTAGGCCACAAATCCGTTAGTGATGAATATCTTCGATGACATTGTGGCGACCTGCATCCACAGGTACCCACAGGCCTTCCTAGAACACAGATGGAAATCCACAGCAGGTACACTAGTACAACCAACACCTTCCACCCCAGCACAGTAGATGTAGCCCAACTTGCTGCCCTTAGGCAAGATCCAGTATAAATACTGATGCTGGGCAGGAGTTAGTCAGAGTGTGCAAACGCTAGGAGAGCTGCGGATACGTCCTGGTGATCGGTGCCGTGTTAGGCCTGAACCGGTGACCCTGAACAGTCTTTGAGGTATCCTGCCAAGCCAAGAGTGGGTACGGAAGGCAAGAAGAGGAAAGAGGAGGAAAAGTGGGGACCGAGGAGTCTGAATAGGTTCGCCCAAACAGCACTGCGGACACCGGGGTCTGCGTCTGAAGGAGAGCTACATGCCCAGCAGAGAACACGGCAAACCGCGGGAACTTCAGTCACCCGGTCACCTGCTAATCATCGTTCAGGGAGCCAGACACCGTGGAGAGGGAAACGGCGGTAGTCATCAGAGGTTGCCCATCGACAGTGCAGGTGGAGAGAGATAGTAGCGGAGGCCAGCCAAGTTCTACACGGGGCAGGGGCTTCAACACAGGGAAAAGAGAACACGGAGGCCTTACACCCACTTGCTGTGGAAATTCAACTGTGTTTCCTGGTCACCCGACAGTGTTCCGGACTTTTACCTGATATACCACCAGTAAAATATAGAGAGACATTTAACAGCATGTGTGTGTGTTCTTCACCCATTATCCCCGCTACCCTTAGAGACTATCCCATTAACCCTCAACCTGACCAAAACCCCAGCTCCATCCCTTACAATAAACACTGCTCCGGAGGATTAGCTCTACCTGTAGGGAGCTGCTCCATCCTAGCCGCAATACCACCACCCTCCGGAGGACTGTGGCAGCGCTGGTGTCTAGTCACCAGGCACTACAGGTGGCATCACGTGATAAAGACTGCAACCCCTTAATTGACTCGGGGCCATGGGTCTGGGCAGGCCACTAGTGATATTCCCCACCAAAGCAGAGGGCCCAGGCGTCCGAGTTCACATACCCTGGGGTGGTACAGATAGTCCCCTTTTCTGGTGCTGACGAACAGGATCCCATGCCTGGTACAACCGGGTACTGTGTGCCGTATTTAAGACTGTGTTGTGCGACTGTTAAACTAAGCCGCCATAACTGTGCTGCGGAGCGGGAAGAAAGGACGCGTGATAGCTTGCAGAGCGCGAAACCAAAACTCGCCGCTCACTCTGCCGAATGCTTCCGAAGCGCAGCGGCCTAGTCCGGAAGCGTCTGAACACTTAACCCCTTGTATATGGGGTTCAAAAACTATGTAACTGTTAAAAGACCCGGCTGTGATTCACTAGGGGGAATCCCGAAAATGTCCGCATCGTCCAGCGACGACGATAGCACCTTCGCTGACCCCATGAATCACCCTGAAGCAACCATGGCTGCAACCATTAGCACCACCAGCGCACCGGGCGCTGTAGCCCCGATCATGCCGGTCTCTCTACCCTACATCCCGGGTTGCAAGTGGTTGCCCCAGTATGACGGCCGTCACGATACCCTGTCCACCTTCAAGAGAAAGAACCTGCAGTGTGTTGGACATGTATGCAATGACCGGTCAACAGCGTGCCGCGGTTGTATTGGGACAGTTAACCGGTGTGGCAGAAAGAGAGATTGAATCCTGGTCTGCAGATGAGCGAGGATCAGTAGCCATAATCTTTAATAAATTAACAACTACATTTGAAGACTGTAATGAGGCTGACATAAGGAAGCTCTTTTACCATTGCTATAAACGGCTGGGGGATGATATCCAGACCTATGCCTGGCAAGTCAGCCCTACTAGTGTTCTTGATGAGGACAAGTTGCTAACTGAGCAGTTCACCCGGGGGCTACTATCACCAGAGGATAACAAAACCTTATGCTGGTGGTCCATAAGCCACCTGGATGCTGATTTCAATACTTTACTCCAGTGGAGACCCCTGAAGCTGCCATCTCGTGGTGGTGCAGTGGTGAGGCGCAGGCTACCACAACACCGGTACCCGTGCCTGCAGCTGAGAACAATGTACAAACTACTAACCCTAATAAATATCACTCTTTACGCTCTGAAGTGCGCCAAATGGGCAAGAACTTAACTCGACATGGAAGCCCTACAAATGCAGCAGGGGACAAAGCCTATGCCAAAGCCACAGCCGAAACCTCAACCTTTGATCCAGCTTGCTGACAGTCCAGAGGATGTCCCATGGATGAGAGCAAGGTAAACTTCGTCGTACAGTGGGAGGACTACCGACCATTACAGCTCTACAGGGGAACCCATTTGCTGTCACTGCCACAAGACCAGCCATATCGCCCGATGCTGTCCTTTAAGCGAGCAGTCCCTGGGGCAAACCTCAGGAGTAACTCAACAGGGCCCAGCCAACTGGTATAACACCTTCATTGGACAACGACCGTTTCTGTCCATCATACTAGATGGCATAACACCTGCTTTATTGGATACCAAGTCATAGGTGACCACGATACTACATATCCTTTACAAACAATTTTGGTCAGATAAGGAACTCCAATCACCGGCTTTAAACCTTAAACTTTATGCTTCCAATGGTGAACCACTTGCAATAGTGGGGGTTAATGAAGTACCAATAAAGGTGGGGAGGGTAGAGTTGCAAAACCAGGGGATTATTGTGGTAAAAAAGAATCCTAATAATCGTGATCTTTGTTATTCTTGGTACAAATATTGTTAGCAATTGCATGTGCGAAATGCTGTTTTTGCTTCAACAGATCGCAGACACTGCCAAACCTGGGCAGAAGAAGGTTCTTCAGCGAGAGATAAGAGCCCTCCTGCACCAGCAACAGGTAAAGCTTACGGGTGGTGAAATTGGTACTGCACGGGTAACAGACCCATTCCCCATTGTCATACCTCCTATGAGTGCAATGATTTGGTGTCGAGCAGCAATAAGTTTAAAAGGACAGGACTACCAGGCGGTAGTTAGAGCCTGTCAGAGCAGAGCATAAACCTACACTCTTGACAGCCAGGGGGGGTAGTTGATGTACACAAGGGAAGGGTACCAGTTTTCATCTTAAACTGTGGCAATGAAGAGGTCAAACTACCCAGGTATTCCACCGTTGCTAAGCTGTACACTGTACATAGCAATGAGATTCAAGCAGTGGAACCCTTACCTCAACCCGAGGAGGTAGAGAATGATAACACTACAGGACCACTGGAGGACTGGTGTCAGCAACTCCATGTAGGAAATGATACCACTCCTGTGTATAAAAAGTAGGGTGTCTACCGGGTAGTCCAAGAATTTGAACAGGTATTCAGTAATCATTCGCTTGACTTTGGTAGGGTTAAAGGGGTCAACACCACATCCCCACAGGTACACATCCATTAATCAAAGAGCGATACAGGCCTATTCCACCCGCACACTATCAAAAAGCCAAAGAGATGTTACAGGACATGAAGGACGCAGGGTTTATAAGAGATAGTTGTAGTCCCTGGGTAGCCCGTTAGTCCTAGTCAGAAAGAAAGACAGCAGTATGAGAATGTGTGTAGATTGCAGGCAAATAAATCGCATAACACATAAGGATGCTTACCCGTTACCTCGCGTTGAAGAACCACTGGCTGCATTGAAGACTGACAATTACTTTTCAACCCTAGGTCTTACTAGTGGGTATTGGCAGGTATCCATTGCAGAAGAAGACCGCGAGAAGACGGCATTTACAATGCTCATGGGTCTGTGTGAATTTAACAGCATGCCATTCGGACTTTGCTATGCACCTGGAACGTTCCATAGGTTGATGGAGTGTTTCTTGAGGCATAAGAAGTTTGAGACAGTACTGCTTTACCTGGATGATGTCATAGTGTACTCTAAAGGCCCCGTCACACCTGGCGACGGGGCTGGGGATGTCGGCGGCGACTGGTGGGAGCGCGCACATTTTTGGCCCCCTGCCAGCGTTGCTGTCCCCCGTTTACACGGGGCGACACCTCCAGCCCCGCGCCGGCGAGCTGTCAGGCAGCATCGCTGCCGAGGTTTCTGGCTCCCATCGCCTGACAGGTCGCCGGCGGTCGATTACAGGGGGCGATGTGTGCACATCGCCCCATGATGGTTGCCTGGTTTCAGAGCACTGCTCTGAAACCAGGCGAGCGCCCGGCATCGCCGACATCACCCCTTTACATGAAGCAACGTAGGGGCGATGTCGCCGCCGATAGGCCTCGCCCCCACGTCGCCTTTGTAATGGGCGGGTATGTCGCCCCGTGTGACGGGGGCTTAAATCCTATGAAGAACACGTAACTCATCTAGCCAAGGTATTTGAAGCCTTGTCTAAGTATGGGATGAAGCTAAAACCATCCAAATGCCACTTGTTAAAACCAATAGTTCAGTACCTGGGCCACATGGTCAGTTCTGAAGGGGTGGCTCCTGACCCAGACAAAGTAATAGTCATCCGGGAATGGCCTGAACCAAAGACCTTAAGGGAAGTACTTCAGTTCCTGGGATTCGTGAGATACTACCGGAGGTTCATCAAGGAGTACACGAAGAAGGCTGCTCCACTACAGAATATCTTGGTAGGCCAACCCAAGAAAGGCAAGTCTCGATATCCTCCCTTGGAGTGGGGCAAGGAACAAGAAGAGTTGTTCCAGATGATGAAAGAGGCCCTAACTGATGAGGAGATCCTGGCTTACCTAGACTACAACCTACCTTTCCTGTTATATACAGATGCCAGCAACGTGGGATTATTAGCTGTACTCGCTCAGAAGCAAGAAGGCAAGGAAAAAGTGATTGCCTATGCAAGCAGGAAGCTTCGACCCACAGAAAGGAACCCCGCCTATCTCATGAGATCGCGTACGGGAAGATCACCTGTAGATCCGGAACTCGGAGTTGTTGAACCCAAAGCAGAAGCTTCCAATTCTGACTGGAATATCACCCATTTAGCACAGTAGAGACAAGTTCAAGATTGCGTTGAAGATAGTCTTGAAAAAACTTGGAAAAAGCAAGAAAGGAACTTCAAAAAAAGTGCATCAGCAGAACCCATATTACCTGGAAGTATTGTCTTGAAAAGAAAACGAAGAAGACATAAGTTGGATGACTAATGGGAGCGAGAACCCTATACTGTCCTAGAATCCAACTTCAATAATACCAAGGTTTGCCTCATCAGCAAAAATGGAGGAAAAAACACACAAACAGTATCTCGGGATCATCTAAAGAAATGTCCAACAGATTGGAAAACCCAAGATTTCATCAATTCCCCAGAAAATTAAGAACCAGTCATTTACATTGCCAATTCCATGTCCAAAACCAAAGGAAAGAGTCATCACAACAATACTTGGAGACTTTCCAGAAGATTGGCCCCAACAAGATGCAGCAGTAATAGTGCCCTTACTCAGCTTTTACCAACCGCAAGAAGAGATCTCAAGAGGTCAGGAAGACACAACCATTGCAAGAGAATCAGAGGATCCTGCAATCGGTATACCTGCTAGTCATGTAGTAAGACTAAGGCCGCACAGACGTTTACCTGATTTGCCCTCATCACACTCTTCCTTAGACACATCACCTGAGATACCCACACCTATAGTGCGTAGATCCAATCGTAGCACACAAGGGCAACCACCATCAAGGTATGGAGAGTGGGCACAATAGAGATATAATAGGAAGTAACATGTAAATAGTATCAACTCTTGTAAAAATAATAATAATAATCTAATATATAAAGCTAAATGTGTGTGTGTATATCCGGGATTGGTATCTACACCGTCGCAACTACAGCCAAAAGATTTTGCACAGTCACACATCTGGACCCCGAGAGTGTCATAGGCTATGTTGTGAGGCGAAATTTTAACCCTGCGCATTCCAATTCACCAAACAATTTTGCCCCTATCTACATAATGGGGAAAAAGTGAATGGAAAAGTGTTGGAGGAAAATCGACAGCTGTCAGCTATAGCCACAAAATTTTGCACAGTCACACATCTGGACCCCGAGAGTGTCATAGGCTATGTTGTGAGGTGAAATTTTAATCCTGCGCATTCCAATTCACCAAACAATTTTGCCCCTATCTACATAATGGGGAAAAAGTGACAGTTACCAGTTGACAGTTGTGAATGAGAGGGGCTTAATGATAGCGCCAAAGACTAACAGCACATACCAGCATATAGTCACTAAGGTGGGGCCCCAACATGAGATATTCACCATGCACGGGGACATGTATACACACCACGCGCACACAAAGAGTAACAGCAAGTGTATAGTCGCTAAGGTGCAGCCCCAACATTGGATACTCACCACACACCCGAACAAACACACACACACCACAAAGAGACACACACAACACAGAAAACACACACACCCCCAAGGGGACACACACACACCCTATAGCGACACATGCACTCACCCCACAGGGACTCACACACACACCACAAAGAGACACACACAACACAGACACACACACCACACAGACCCCCCACAGGGACACACACACATAGCCACCCTATAGGGACACATGCACTCAACCCACAGGGAAACACACACACACAACCACAAAGAGACACACACACCACCACACAGACCCCCCCACAGGGACACACACACATACACACCCTATAGGGACATATGCACTCACCCCACAGGGACACACACACACCACAAAGAGACACACACAACACAGAGACACACACACCCCACACAGACCCCCCCCACAGGGACACACACACATAGCCACCCTATAGGGACACATGCACTCAACCCACAGGGAAACACACACACCACAAAGAGACACACACACACCACACAGACCCCCCCACAGGGACACACACACACATACACACCCTATAGGGACACATGCGCTCACCCCACAGGGACACACACACACACACACCACAAAGAGACACACACAGCACAGACACACACACCACACAGACCCACCCACAGGGACACACACACATAGCCACCTTATAGGGACACATGCACTCACTCCACAGGGACACACACACACACCACAAAGAGACACACACACCACACAGACCCCCGCACTGGGACACACACACATACACACCCTATAGGGACATATGCACTCACCCCACAGGGACACACACACACCACAAAGATACACACACAACACATAGACACACACACCCCACACAGACACCCCCCCCCACAGGGACACACACACATACACACCGTATAGGGACACATGCACTCACCCCACAGGGACACACACACGCGCCACAAAGGGACACACACAACAGAGACACACACCACACAGACCCCCCCCCACAGGGACACACACACATACACACCCTATAGGGACACATGCATTCACCCCACAGGGACACACACACCACACAGACAGACACAGATGTGCACAAATCACCTCACACAACTCGCCTCATACGTGTGCTATCTGTAATTTCCAAACATAAACATCTGATTAAAAACAGCCAATGTGCAACACATGTGCCATATAGGGAATTAAGGCAGATGTCAGTCACATGAGCTGTCTATTATGTGTATGTGTGAGTTAACATATACTGCCCGGCCAGGGGGAGGTTTACTTTTGGCTGGAGATGTATTAGGTTGCCTATAGCAATTAATCACAGCTCAGCCTTTATTTTCTTACAGGTCATTAATATGACATATTCAAATTCTATTTTGTTGTAGCTAACATCAGTTATTTATTAACCCGGGCATAGCAGGGTACTACAGCTAGTTATTTATATAGCGCCAAGATATTCCGCAGCGCTTTACAATACAGTGGGTAATAGATGAACATACACAGTATAATACAGTAAGAAAATACACAATATAATACAGTAATTCCAGAGAAAGAATACAGTACAATAATAGGAAACAATACAATAAGCATAAAATTAATGTAAAAAATACAATACAATAGATAAAGCAAAAATAAAGGTGAAGCTCAAAAGCTCAAAAAAGCTTACAATCTACAACGAGATAGGGCTTACACAAAGTACAGGGACTTATTACACTGATGGTCCAGGCATCTTGAGGAAATGGGGGATAGAAATAAAGTTACATGAATGGTTACCAGACAATCTGTGTAGACGTTTTGGGTTTGGTGGAGTTTGAAGAAGAGTTATGTTGAGAGAGATAGTGAATGGGCTATGTAACATAGTAACATAGTAACATAGTTTTTCAGGTTGAAGGAAGACTTTAAGTCCATCTAGTTCAACCCATAGCCTAACATGTTGATCCAGAGGAAGGCAAAAAAAAACCCCATGTGGCAACACTAAGCTCCACATTGGGGGAAAAAATTCCTTCCTGACTCCAGATACGGCAATCAGACTAATTCCCTGGATCAACGCCCTATCAAAGAATCTAGTATGTATAACTGATAATATTATAGTTTTCAAGAAAGGCATCCAGGCCCTTCTTAAATGTTAGTAGTGACTCACTCATTACAACAGCATGTGGCAGAGAGTTCCATAGTCTCACTGCTCTTACAGTAAAGAATCCGCGTCTGTGATTATGATTAAACCTTCTTCCCTCCAGACGTAGAGGATGCCCCCTTGTCCCAGTCTCAGGCCTAAGAGTAAAGAGATCATTAGAAAGGTCTCTGTACTGCCCCCTCATATATTTATACAATATTATACAGTTATTTATACATGTACAGTACAAAGGAATTTTGTTATAGAGCATGATAGGCCGCCTTAGATAGATGTGTTTTTAGTGAGCGTCTGAAGCCATGCAAGTTGTGGATGGTCCTGATTTCTTGGGGTAGAGCATTCCAGAGAATTGGTGCAGCTCGGGAGAAGTCTAAGAGCCGGGAGTGGGAGGATCGGATTAGTGCAGATGTTAGTCGAAGGTCATTTGTGGAACGTAGAGAACGGGTATGGTGATAGACAGAGATGAGGGAGGAGATGTAGGGGGGTGCTGCATTGTGAAAAGCTTTGTGGGTGAGAACAAGCTATTTGAACTTTATCCTGCAGTGTATAGGCAGCCAGTGCAATGACTGGCACAGAGCGGAGGCATCTGAGTAACGATTGGCCAGGTAGGTGATCCTGGCTGCTGCATTAAGGATGGACTGTAGAGGGGAAAGTTTAGAGAGGGGGAGGCCAATTAATAGAGAATTGCAATAATCAAGGCGGGACTGGATTAGGGCCATGGTGAGGGTTTTAGTTGTTTCCATGGTGAGAAAGGAGCGGACTCTAGAAATATTCTTCAGGTGTAAGCGGCAAAGAATGGACGAGAGATTATATTTAGGAGGTGAAGGAGAGATCGGTGTCAAACATGACACCCAGACAGCGAATATGCTGCCAAGGCGTTATTGTGGTACCGCACACTGAGAGAGATGTTAGATTTAGGGAGGTTAGTGGAGTGCGGGAGCAAAAGAAGTTCAGTTTTGGAAAGGTTGAGTTTTACATAGAGAGCCGACATGATGTTGGAAACAGCAGCTAGTCAGTCATTGGTGTTCTTTAACACTGCAGGGGTAAGGTTAGGAGCTGAAGTGTATAATTGTGTGTCATCAGCATAGAGATGGTACTGGAAGCCAAATCTGCTGATGGTCTGTCCAATCAGGGCTGTGTAGAGAGAGAAGAGAAGAGGTCCAAGGACTAAACCCTGAGGGACCCCAATAGTGAGAGGAAGAGGGGGGGAAGTAGAGCCATCAAATGATACACTAAAAAAGCGGTCAGAAAGATAGGAAGAGATCCAGGAGAGAGCGGTGTCCTTTATACCAATGGAGTGCAACATAGAGAGTAGGAGATGGTGGTCAACAGTGTCAAAAGTTGCAGAGAGATCAAGAAGAATAAGCAGATAGTGGTCACTATTTATGTTTTGCTGTCAGTAGCTCATTGGTCACTTTGATGAGGGCAGTTTCTGTAGAGTGAAGGGGGCGGAAGCCAGACTGTAATGGATCTAGAAGAGATTGAGCGGAGAGGTACCGGGTGAGGCGGGAGTAGACCAGGCGCTCCAGGAGTTTAGAGATGAAGGGAAGGTTGGAGACTGGTCAGTAATTATTTGTGCAGGATGGGTCAAGAGAAGCTTTCTTTAATAATGGAGTAATGATTGAGTGTTTGAAGGAGGAGGGGAAGATGACCGAAGAAAGGGAGAGGTTGAAGATTTTGGTTAGGTGAGTGGTGACAACCGGACGGAGAGACTGGAGTAGGTGTGAGGGGATGGGGTCAGTGGTGCATGTAGTAGGACGAGAGGAAGAGAGGAGCCTGGCAACTTCTTCTTCTATAACTGGGTCAAATGTGGAGAGTGAGCTGGAGGAGATGTGGGGAAGAATGGGAGTGTCAGCACTTGGAGGCTGGGAGCTGATTTCCTGGCGGATGTTGTCTATTTTCTCCATAAAGTAAGAGGCCAGATCATCAGCACAGAGGTTGGTGATGGGGGCCTGCACTTTAGGACTGAGGAGAAAGTGAAAGGTGTCAAAGAGTTTTTTTGGATTGTTGGATAGTGAGGAGATCAGGGTGGTGAAGTAGGTTTGTTTGGCAAGGTGAAGGGCGGAGTTGTAGGTTTTTAGCATGAATTTATAATGGATAAAGTCTTCTGGTGAGTGAGCTTTCCTCCATAGGCGTTCAGCACTCCTCGAGCATCGCTGGAGGAATCGAGTTTGCGATGTGAATCAGGGCTGTTTTGTTCTATGTTTGGAGGTTCTGAGGGTGAGGGGCGCTACTTGGTCCAGGGTGCTTCTGAGAGTGTTTGTAGTGATTTCAAGATTTGAACACAATGAGGAGATCGGGGACAGTGATGAGATGAGGGAGTCTGTGAGTGCATGAGGGTTAATGGCCTGTAGATTTCCGGATATTTGATAGGTAAGGGTGGGCTGTGGTGGGTGAGCGTTAGTGAGTGAGAAGGAGAGAATGTTGCGGTCGGAGAGAAGAGGTGAGTTATCTAAGGAGGAGGTAGAGCAGAGCCGGGTAAAGACCAGGTCAAGGGTGTTACCGTCTTTGTGTGTCTCATAGGTTGAGAGCTGTGAGAGGCTGAGTGACATGGTTAGAGATAGGAGCTGGGATGCAGATGGGGAGGTGGGGCTGTTTATGGGGATGTTAAAATCTCCCAGAATGAGGGCTGGTAATTCTGAGGACATGAAGTGTATCAACCATGAAAAGGTCGAGGAACTGGGTGGGTGACCCTGGGGGCGGTATACCACCACTACTCTGAGGGGAAGGGGATGGAATAGCCTAATGGTGTGAACCTCAAATGAGGGGAATGAGAGTTATGGGGCTGGAGGGATGACCTGGAAAGTGCATTGTGGAGACAGGAGTAAGCCAACTCCACCACCATGTCTGTTCCCAGGTCTCGGGGAATGAGAGAAATTTAAGCAGTCATAAGAAATAGCAGCAGGGAAAGCAGTGTCTGAATCCTGGATCCAGGTTTCAGTGAGGGCAAGGAGGTTAAGAGAGTTAGTGAGAAAGTAGTTATGAATGAATGGAAGTTTGTTGCATACAGACCATGGATTCCAGAGAGCACAGTTAAAAGAGGGAGATGAAGGTGTGCAGGTAATGTTAATAAGGTTAGTGGGGCTTCTGTGTGAGGTGGGAGAGGGGTTGAAGTTACCAGAGGGCGGACCAGTGTTCGGAGAGATATCACCTGACAGGAGAAGCAGTAAAAAGAGAAAGAGCAGATAGTTTTTGGAATTAGGATATGATTTATTATGACAAACATTGGAATATGATGGGCTGAGAATCTTCAGTAAACTGAAGGTAGCATGGGAGCTGTACATAGAGTAGGGCAGGAGAGAGTGACTGATGTGAATGAGTGGTGATGAAGGGGGTATAGGGTGATGAAAGTTGGGGATGAGAGGACATAAGAAGACAAACAATTAAATAAAAGACATGATAAAGATGAATAGTGAATAGAGTTATACACAATGTTTGAGTGTCCCTCTATGTCATTACCTTCCAGTCTATCCCAGTCAATTGCGGTCCATTTTTTGTCTATTTCATATTTTTCCACTTTAAACAGCCACTTTAGAGCAGACTTGTACTGGCCCCAGCAATGCTCCCAAAAAGTGTATTCAGGTGAGGAGCAGGGGAGAGGAAATTGAGCTTCATTAACCTATCAGCAATCAGGCCATAGAAACATGGCGATTCAAAGCCAGCTAACACAAGGGATCATAAAACATTAGGGGGCAGTGAAATGGAGAGGTATATTCATAATGGAACACAATATATGTCAGTAAGGAAAGTGCACCCCAAAGGCAGCAGAGATGAGTGGAGGACTGTGCAGTTACACTTACCACAGATATTTTAAGTATTGAAGATAGACATTGAAGTAAGAGACATTTAAAAAAAATTGTTTAAAGTAAAGTAACCAAGACAGTTAGACGGGTATTGCTGGTTACTTCTGTGTTATTACTGGGATATTTCTGATATGACACTTTAAAAATGTAAGCCAATGTATGTAGTAGTGTATAGAAGGGTGAAGAGTAGGCCAAAAACAGGTCACATCAGGTACACAACACCAAAAGAGGGGTAAGTGGAGTTGGCTTAAGGAGCTGTCTAGGGAGAGCAAAATCTTGGCCAAAAGGTGACCCCAGGGCCAGGAGGCCTACAGCACTTATGACCAGTAGAGGCCCCTATAGTACCTAGGACTCCTACCCCGAAGCACCCGTATTAATTGTTGTGTATTTTGAACTTTGAGGCCTACAGAGACTAAACCTGTAAGGACTTATCAAACTTTTGAAAAACTTTACCTCATTTTACCCAGAGTGTACAGATACTTTACTGTATAGACTCTTTGAACAAACGCCTTACCATGGAACTTTCCCCTTTATAAGGACCATATAGTCAAAGGACTGGTTGTGACAACTAACTTCTTTTTAAGCCTGCGGTGGATGGACTAGCACCGTATAGACTTCACCTGTTTATGTCATTTTTTTAGTGTTTTTTTTGGAAATTTTTTAATGTTTGAGACTCTGTACATATGTTACCTGTAAGGCTACTTTCACATAACGATTTTTAGGGAGCCGATGCTGTCCGATATAAATCGGACAGCATCAGCTCCCTTCTGATGCCTGGAATCGGATGCCAAATAGGCAACCGATTCCGGCATTAAATCGTAGCTGAAAAAAAGAAAAAAAAAAAAGTTTATGCTCACCTCCCCCCGAGCCCCCGCCGTCTCCCGCCGTCTTCCTGCAGGTTCCCGGTGGCTCCCGGTGGCTCCCGCAGGCTGCAGAGGTCTTCTTCATGTGTACAGGACCTGCGGTGATGTCACAGTCACGTGACGGCGGGTTCCACCATGGTAAGCCGCGGTCACATGACTGTGACATCACCGCAGGTCCTGAACAGCAGAAGAAGGCCTTCTGCTGACACCGGAAGCCTGCGTGAGCCACCGGGAGCCTGCAGGAAGACGGCGGGAGACGGCGGGGGCTCGGGGGGAGGTGAGCATAAACCTTTTTTTTTTTTAACCCTTGTGCTCCCAGTTAGAAGCAGTTTTACTGTACTGACTATTTCAAATCACCCAGACTTCCCTCTAAAAAGGGATCTTAGATGAATGATGAGTACATTTTCTTATTTATTAAGTGATCACTTTATTAGTTATAATTCATTTAATTTCATAAAAACATTAAGATAATTACATAAAAAGTACCCAATTAACTACAAATAGTTCATAACAAGGTCCAGGATTGGAATATTATGTAAACATTTATACAGTATTCATAATTTAATATAATAGCCAGTAATACCAGGTAATAAAGGGACACTATTTAATTGTCACTATGTGACTGCACGCTTTTTTATATATGATCCTGTGGCTCTAATACTCATACTATGCACTGTGCACATGTGTGCTAGCAACCCCTTAACTTAGGTTACATGTGCAAAGCACCACCTCCGTGCTTTCACTATAGTTGTCCCCTCTGATCTCACATACCTGGTGTATAAGCTGCCTGTGGCCTCAGTCCTGGTACCCCCACCGCCAACGTACGTTTCGTGTACTATTCTTCCTCAGGGCATTAAATCGTAGCTGAAAAAAAGAAAAAAAAAAAAGTTTATGCTCACCTCCCCCCGAGCCCCCGCCGTCTCCCGCCGTCTTCCTGCAGGTTCCCGGTGGCTCCCGGTGGCTCCCGCAGGCTGCAGAGGTCTTCTTCATGTGTACAGGACCTGCGGTGATGTCACAGTCACGTGACGGCGGGTTCCACCATGGTAAGCCGCGGTCACATGACTGTGACATCACCGCAGGTCCTGAACAGCAGAAGAAGGCCTTCTGCTGACACCGGAAGCCTGCGTGAGCCACCGGGAGCCTGCAGGAAGACGGCGGGAGACGGCGGGGGCTCGGGGGGAGGTGAGCATAAACCTTTTTTTTTTTTAACCCTTGTGCTCCCAGTTAGAAGCAGTTTTACTGTACTGAGCATGCTCAGTACAGTAAAATCGGGTCCGAGGAGACATCAGATGTTTCCTCGGACCCTTCTCCATAGGGCCCCATGTTATAGGGATCGGGTCAGATCGGATGTGCACTAAATGCCATCCGATTTGGTCCGATCCGATTCTGTCAGATTTTATTTTCGGTGCAAAAATCGGAGCAGGTTCCGATTTTTGCACCGATAATAAGATCAGACAGAATCGGATCGGACCAAATCGGATGGCATTTAGTGCACATCCGATTCGGTCCGATGCCCATAGGGCTGCATGGGGCCAAATTCGGATCCGATGCTGTCCAATTTTGAACGGATAGCATAGGATCTGAAAAATCCGTAGTGTGAAACCAGCCTTATTACTGTTGAAAATGTTATTTTTCATGTTTGAAACAAAAATGTCCTCAGTCCAAGAGTACTGATGTTACCTGGGCGGGAATGTGGCGCCCTGTATCCACAGGTCTTCCTAGCACACATATGGAAATCCACAGCAGGTACACTAGTACAACCAACACCTTCCACCCCAGCACAGTAGGGGGAGCCCAACTTGCTGCCCTTAGGCAAGATCCCGTATAAATACTGATTCTGGGGAGGAGTTAGTCAGAGTGTGCAGACGCTAGGAGAGCTACAGATACGTCCTGGTGATTGGTGCCATGTTAGGCCCGAACCGGTGACCCTGAACAGCCTCTGAGGAGTCTTGCCAAGCCAAGAGTGGGTACGGAAGGCAAGGAGAGGAAAGAGGAGAAAAAGTGGGGACCAACGAGCCAGAATAGGTTCGCCCAAACAGCACACTGGACATCGGGGTCCGCGTCTGTAGGAGAGCTACATGCCCAGTAGAGAATCCAGCAAACTGTGGGAACTTCAGTCACCCGGTCACCTGCTAATCACCATTCAGGGAGCCAAACACCGTGGAGAGGGAAACAGCGGTAGTCATCAGAGGTTGCCCATCGACAGCGCAGATGGAGAGAGAGAGAGTAGAGGATGCCAGCCAAGTTCTACATGGGGCAGGGGCTTCAACACAGGAAAAAGAGAACATGGAGGACTTACACCTGCTTGCTGTGGAAATTCAACTGTGTTTCCTGGTCACCAGACAGTGTTCCGGACTTTTACCTGATATACCACCAGTAAAAGGTAAAGAGACATTCAACAGCGTCGGTGTGCGTTCTTCACCCCTTATCCCCGCTACCCTTAGAGACTATCCCGTTAACCCTCAACCTGGCCAAAACTCCAGCTGCATCCCTCACAATCAACACTGCCCCGGAGAATTAGCTCTACCTGTATGGAGCTGCTCTATCCTAGCCACAATACCACCACCCTCTTGAAAAATTGTGGTGGCCCTGGTGTCTATTCACCAGGCACTACAGGTGGTGTCACGTGATAAAGACTGCAACCCCTTAATTGACGACTGTCTCCCCCTCGGTGCCACGGGTCTGGGCAGGCCACCAGTGAGATTCTCCAATGAAGCTGAGGGCCCAGGCATCCGAATTCCCATACCCTGGGGCAGTACAACATATTATGCTGGCTGTCTCTGTCCTCTGAAGCATGACCTCAGTCTCCTCTGCCCCATAATTCTATACCTTGGCTCGCAGCTCACTTGAAGGCAGTCTTCTTCTGTCTTGTCACCTCTCACCACACACCTATGATCCTGTTCATTTGGTCATAGCTCTAAATAGTAGTCTCGAATATCTTAGTCTGGTTCTGGCCATCCGTCTCTAGTATTTCGGTTCTGGTTTTGGCCTCTTGTCTCTAGTGTCTTGGTTTTGATTACTCACATCTGAGATGAGCGAACCTTTGGAAGTTTGGTTTTGGCTCTGTCGCCAAACAGGCATATGTTTGCTGAATAGATCAAGTGAACGGTTTGCTGAACTTCTGAACCCCATTCAAATAAATGGCAGGAAAAATAAAGGGCTTAGAAAACACCTTCAAAGGGGCACAAAAGCTGGCAAATACAGCTCAAACCATTTTACAGTGGGGCCCTGCTTGTTTGGCCCAGACATTAACTTGGTAGACTATTACTTACTAACCTTCAGTGCCGGTGTCAACCTGTTTCCAGGCCCGATCATGGACCTCAGACATATTAACTGCTTCTCCCCGTTAAATAGTTAAAGTCAGACTTAACCTCGCCCACCCTCTCTGCTGGCATCTGTGATTGGTTGCCAGTATGGCAACCAAACTTACGTCAGATTACTGCAAAACTAAATATTTGTAAAAATGGGCGTGCACTTCATTATATTTTTGATTGCTAGCCAATGTAACCCAGGCAGCTGGAGGCTGGAATTCTCAGTGTGGTGAAGTTCAAGCGCTCTGGGCCCCCCATGCTAACAATTGCAGCCTGCAGCTGCCCCAGAATTGGTGCTTTCATGAGAGATGCCAAAGCTGGCGGTTACCACGCTCTTCCAGTGTCCCTGGTGCCGGTAACAGAATGGGTAGTAAGGGGTTAATATTTGCTGACAGCAAGCCCAGAGGTTAGTAATGTCAAGGTGTCTATCAGATAGCCGATATTACTAAATTAATCAGTAAGGGCACAAATAACCTCACCCATAAATATTTTATTTGAAAATTACCTCAAGAGCTTTCTCTTTCAACATTTTTTTTTAATTAAAATCCAGTTTTTTAAAGTCTCCCATTGCACTCAACCCCCCCCCCAAAAAAAAAGATGTAAAAAATAATTAGGAAAAAAAGTGAAACTCAAATAACAGCTGAAGTAGTCCCAGCATACGGGGTAAACTTCAGAGAATGCAACCTCAATATGGTGGGACAGTGGGACAACAGTCACTACATGGCTCCCTGCAGTGTGACAAGCCATAACTTCCCTGAGATTGTCTTGGTTTACAAGGGAATAGCAAGCAGCAGGGAATACTGCTATTGGACGTGAGATAACCTTATTGGTGTCAGGGATCATAAGACCCAATGTCTTGTGATTTCCACGATATTGCGTGAGATGTAGCGGCTATATCTTGGTGGGAATATGAGACAGTGCATGTGTGGAGGTGGGACATCAGGTAATGCAACGCAGTTCAAAGTTGCAGGATTGCCACTGTGTTACTCCTTGAGTCTGAACTGTAGTAAAGTTTGTGATGGTATCGCTTACCACACTTTCACCAATGCTTGCATGCCTGTCTCACAGCATATGGGGGATGCTTTCTGTGAACATGAACCCACTTCATATTTTTGTAAGGCCCTGTGCACACGGTACATTGTTTTTGAAGCAGATTTTGAGAATCTGCATCAAAATCTGCTAGTTTATTCTGAAGTCAGCAAAGTCTATGATTGTTCAGAAGTTCTGTGCCAACATTGTTTTTTTCCCTTGCAGAGACATTTGGGTGCAGAAAAAACAAATCTGAACCCCATATGCAAGGAAAATAAACAACGTTAGCACAGCACTTCTCAACTGTCATAGACTTTGCTGGCCTCAGGATAGACATCATGCCAATTTTGATGCACATTCTCAAAATAAGCATAAAAAAAGCCTTCTCATGATGTAGCATGTGCATTAAATGACACGAAACACGAAGGAGTCTTGTCCAGAGGGGTCCCTCCCTTTCTTCCTGCACTTGCACGTTACAGTATGATCGAACTTGGGTTTGAATCATGATTGCAAGATCAATCTGTTGTATATGCCTTGGTGATTGTTTGCTATATGTATATGGTTATGGAAGAAAGTGAACCACTGTATGGCGGGGGCGCACTCTTTAGTGAATTATTATTTATTTGATTTTTAGAATTTTGTAAGTGACAGTGTACAGCAGAGACGAATAAAAACAATTAAAACAGTTACAGGGTAACTTATCACCCACCCAGACATACTCCCACCAATGGTTGTCGGCGGGAGGGATCAGTTATGAACAATAGACTAGATCATCAGTTGTTATAACATATTATCAGGCAAAGTTTAAATGCAACAATAACCATTGGCAGAGAGGTAAATTTGTTTGTCTTGCTTTATGTATATGGGCAATGAGTCTGGATTGATGGGACTATATAGGATTGTCTATGTTATGCATTCCCTTACAAGGAAGTTTATATAAATGTATAGATCACCAATTGAGAAAATGAATTTTCTTTTGTGATGGTTGTTTCATCATGTTCATCTCAGTTAATATCATGATATACCTTGTGCTGATGTGCCTTTAAATTGTCACTTGAATTTCCAACACATTTGTGTTCACACTTTTGTCTCATCTGTCTATAAAATAACTTTTTGTATGGATTCTACAAGCAGTTATGGCTTCACAGATTCTCAAAATATGCTTTAAAAAAGCATCAAACAATGCACCATGGGCACCTGGCCTAAAAGGTAGGGATGGGCGAATCTACTCGCTAGGACTCGTTACTCGGCGAGTAGTAAGGGACTCGCAGGACTCGGTACTCTGCGAGTTTCCCAGTGATTACTCGCACGAGTCCAATGCAAATCAATATCAATCCTAGTTTTGTCAGAAACGCTGACAAAACTAGGATTGCCATTGTTTGCATTAGACTCCTGCGAGTAATCACTGGCTACTGTGCCAGTGATAGCAGGGAAACTCGCAAAATAACTGCTGTTAAATTGCGAGCCGAGTCCAGCTGTCTTCTCTGTGCAGCTCCAGGGTCCTAGAGCCTGCCTGCTCACAGACATGATGTAGCAGTGCTGAGATTGTTCTCAGTCTGCTCATTCCCTGTGCATAGACATCTATCTATGTACAGGGGATGTAGCAGAGAGGACATCGCGTTTTGGACTACGTCGGACGGAAGAGGATTTTTTTAATTAAAGATGGAGTCCCTAATGGCTTTTTTTTTTATTTCAAATAAAAAATTTTCTCTGTGTTGTGTTTTTTTAACCCTTTATTGGAGATTCTTAGTGGCTGGGTCAAACGTGGCCTGACATTAAGAATCTCGGGCTTAATACCAGCTTCTATAACAAAGCTGGTATTAACCCCTTTATTACCCAGCGTGCTACCGCCACCAGGGCCGCTGGAAGAGCGGGGTTCAGCGCCAAGAGATGGCGCTTCAATGAACGCGCCATCTTCTGGGGCGGCAGCGGGCTGCAACCTGGCTAGACATAGAAATTGCGCGGAGCCCCACGCATTTTTTTTAAATTATTTCATGAAATTCTGAGATTCTGACTCTGACTCTGAGACTCTGACTCTGAAATTCATGAAATAATTTTAAAAAAATGCGTGGGGCTCCGCGCAATTTCTATGTCTAGCCAGGTACAGCTAAGCAGCTGGGGGCTGGAATCCGCAGCGCAGGGATGCCCAAGCTTTCTGGGCACCACCCGCTGCAAATTGCAGCCCGCAGCCGCCCCAGAAGATGGCGCGTTCATTGAAGCGCCATCCTCTGGCGCTGAACCCCGCTCTTCCAGCGGCCCTGGTAGCGGTGGCACGCTGGGTAATAAAGAGATTAGGGCCAGCTTTGTATTATCAGCTGGCCCTAAGCCCGAAATTTATGGCGGTCACGCCAATATTAGACATGACCGCCATGAATTTCTATTAAATTGTTTTAAAAAAAACACAACACAAAGAAAATTTTTTATTAGAAATAAAAAAAAATGCCATTAGGGACTCCATCTTTAATTAAAAAAATCCTCTTCCGTCCGACGTAGTCCAAAACGCGATGTCCTCTCTGCTACATCCCCTGTGAATAGATATAGATGTCTATGCACAGGCAATGAGCAGACTAAGAACAATCTCAGCTCTGCTACATCATCTCTGTGCACAGACATTCATGTCTGTACACAGGGAATGAGCAGACTGAGAACAATCTCAGCTCTGCTACATCAGGCAGCAGGCGGGCTCTAGGACCCTGGAGCTGGCAGCCAGCACAGAGGAGAAAGCAGGACTCTTATCTGTGCGAGTTTCCCAGCCAGCGATTACAGTTGCAAAGTAAACGAGTCCAATGCAAATAAATGACAAAACTAGGATTGCTTCAGGCTGAAGCTTCCGAGACACATCTGCGATTTGTAAATCTCACACTACTCGCTATTACTCGCTTCCCCATTCATTAACATTGGACTCGCTAGACTCGCAACGAGTAGCGAGTCCTGTGCTCGGACTCACTAGTGTCAAGCGATTCCGAGTAATTTAGGATTCGCCCATCACTACTAAAAGGGTCCAGGGAGAGCTGCAGTTGTGGTGAAAGGGCTCAAGGATTCTTCTTGCCCCCTGGTTACCTCTACAGGGACTTCTAGGGCAGAGGTGGCCAACTACAGTCCTCAACCATTGCAAATATTGGTAATTCTCAGGATTTTCTTAGCATTGGACAGGTGGTAATGTCATCACCTGCAGAGTTGATGATTCCAACACCTTGTGCAATGCTAAGGAAATCTTGAGTCTAATTTCTTCTGGGGTGGTTCAGGCCAACTAGGATAGTTGCTGGGAAGGTGTAGGGTTCCCACATGGCATTCTCCCAGTCGAAGGCCTCTGGCAGGGTGCTATACAAGGCAGAAAAACGATGGCTTCTGCCACTACTACCTACTTCTTCTGAATATGCAGATCAACTGTCCGTGGCATTGGCTGCAAGTGTAATAAGGCAGGTAGGCTGCAAGATCCTGACTCTGTCTTGTGCTGTTCCCAGCTTGCATAAGGAACAGTTGACCTCCTGACTCTGAGCTGTATTCCGATGGGACCTCTCGTTCAGGCATGAGGAAGTAGCACTGGATTCTGACTTTGCTGCATATCAGGCCCAATGTGAGTAGCACATCTATACTCCAGCTCACATATGTAGATGAAATAATCTCTGCGGGGTGCTCTGGTTCTGGTGGTGAAGCACCTTTGGCCCCTGGGGTGTAGAGAAAGATCACATCCTAATGAACATGCTTGACGTGGGGTGGATTCATCACTTATCCAAGCTGCAGACTGCAGGAATCACAGTATAGCTGTGTTATAGGTCAGTCCCAAGATGGTGCCAGACTCTGCAGTGGAGAATCTTTCCTTTGCCTCCTCCTCTTCCAGCACCAGAACTCAATAGCCTGCAGGATATTATTGTTTGCCCAATCTTGTTTCCTAGATCCTCCTTAACTTCTCCATGGGGTGGGCCCAATCTTGTTTCCTAGCTCCTCCTTAACTTATCCATGGGGAGGGCTGCAGAAGGCACCTGACTTACAAATCCTATTCCCTATGCCACAGGTAACGCCTGAGCTTATGGGGAGATTTTATTGAAGTCTGACATATTTGGAGGACATATTAGAAAAAGAAAATAATTTATTTTCAGCTCACCACCAATTCATCTGAAATGTTGAATAAGGCTAATGAACAATAAATGCGTTTTCCTCGACTGGTCTCCCTGAGATCAGAGAGAGCTTTGTGATGATGAACAATAAATGGACAGGTTCAAGATTAATGATACATATAACACACTTGTGCACATGACAATAATCTGTATTCTTAAAGGGAAACTAACCCCTAAAAATTAGCCCCCTGTCTCTTAAGACCTGTCCCAGCACCAAGTCTATTTGTAAAGTTAATAAAAGTGACTTTATTAGCTGCACCCACTGCGGCTTCTCAGATTTTGAGAAGCCGCAAAAGGCGTTGCCTGATGCTTCTCCCCGCCGCCTGCAGCCTAATTATTAACACCCCGATCGGCATACTAATCAGCAGAGAGGCACCTCGCCGGGTCACATTACATGGGCGGTATAGCCCCTATGACGCTAAACGCATCATATCCGGCTATACTGACCTCAGTACACCCAGACCTCGCGACGCGCATTGCGCATGTGCGAGGTGTTCGCGGCAGCTCATCACAGATAAGCTGCCGTGAACACACCTCGTGCATGTGCAATGCGCGTCACGAGGTCTGGGTGCACTGAGGTCAGTATAGCCGGATATGACGCGTTTAGCATCATAGCGGCTATACCGCCCATGTAATGTGATGCACGTGGCGGCTCTCTGCTGATTAGCACGCCTATCGGGGCGTGAATAATTAGGCTGCAGGCGGCGGGGAGAAGAACCAGGCAACGCCTTTTGCGGCTTTTCAAAATCTGAGAAGCCGCAGTGAGTGCAGGTAATAGTCACTTTTATGAACTTTACAAATACACTTTTTTAGCACAAAGGGATGGCTAGAAATGTCTAAGAATGGTGCAGGGACAGGTCTTAAGAGACAGGGGGCTAATTTTTAGGGGTCAGGTTCCCTTTAACATATGTAAGGAAAGGGAAAAAAGGGTTTTCACATTTTCAAGAAGCAATATCCATAGTATGTTGTTTCATGAATGTGAACAGACCATGTATGTTAAGCATATAATGGACATATGCTATTTTTATACGACTTACTAGTGGATAATTATAGAAAAGGTGGCCTCGCACACTGCTTGACCCTCTGCAATAATAAGGTTTAAGCTCTAAAAAATAGTAGTAATTAAAAAAAACTAAATAGTAAAACTAAAAAATAAATAAATAAACACAAAGCTCTCTTAACCAGATGTTTCAAGGACATTTTAAGGTTTGTGGACTTCACAGCTGCTGCCACATCTGGCACTGTTCCAAAAATTTACACCCTGCTGGTGTCCCCAACACCAGCAAACTCAAAAAAGCTTACATTTATTTTGAAGCTCCATTAAATTCTACAAATTGAAAGAAAATGGTAGACCCGATGGCTGGGACCACTCCTAACCATAAAGGCCACTTCACACGCTAGGATCTCATTAATGATATCGTTGAAACATCACGGATTTGTGATTGTTCATACAATATCGTTTGTGCGTTGTTGCGTGTAAACGAACAACGTTGGAAGGATAAATCGTTGTATCGTTTAGCAAAAATTTGAGATTCCGACCTTAAATCTGTTATTCATTGTCCAATTAACGTTCTGTGAAGCAGTGTGCCCACCTTTTTGAATGATGTCGTTCATAATTCTCATATTCCTGTCGCTTTATAACATCGTTCAATCGTTCTTCTCCAAGTAGCTGGCGCGTTGCCAAATTTAAGATCATTAACGATATCCTTGCGTGTGACAACGCACTAACGATGTCGGAAGGATCGAGGTCACGTGACTTGGTTAACAATCTTGTTCACCTATATCCTAGCGTGTAACGGTACCTTAAGTTAAATGTTGTTCCTGGCCAGCATGTCTCCCAGCACGTGTTTTGGCTGCAAGGATTAAGGGAAAGTTTAGGGCTATTTTACAATTTTTTACTTTTTCCTGAATAAAGCCACATTCATTAATTTTTTTTTTTTGTAAATTGCTTGAATTTTCAATCATGAACTGAATCTGCAATGTTTGTGCCAAATTATAAATTGGTAAACATGTTCAGGGAAAGTTTGCTCATCTCTACTGATCTCTGGTACTTTGGTTCTCATTCTGGCCACTTGTCTCCTTCTAAGTTATCTCACTCTTCCTCATTCAAGCCTGTGCTGAGAATTGCGGCTACATGTTAGCTCAGCTGCCTTCACACGTCTGCCTCTTTACTGCTATACTGGGCCTTTTATAGCTCCTAGCTGCGACACAGCTGTCACCCAGAACATACAGGCATATCTCAATGACTTAAGAAATCATCAATGCAAAAAGTGAAACACATATATTATATGGAGTCATTACAAACAGAGTGATCTATTTCAAGTATTTATTTCTGTAATTGTTGATGATTTTGGCTTACAGCCAATGAAAACCCAAAGGTTATTATCTCAAAAAATTAAAGTAACGAGCATTAAGGTTCTGAAAGGTAAAATATTACCTAAATCGGTATCAAAGGCTCACCTCATGTGGCTGTGAGAGTCATAACCACTATAAAATCATATCACGGCTGCTGTAGTCCCTAGCGTGGTGCATATTGAGTAGGGAGGAGAAGGCGTTAAAAAACATATCTTGTGTTGAAGGAACTTAGAATATGTGTGTTGCCAGACACTGGACTTTATCTGTTATCTTCTTTGAATAACACTATTACTATGGCTGCTGCTAATCTTTCATTTCCCTGTTTCTGACAGCATTGTCCTGTTGTGCACTTAAGGCCCTGTCACACACAACAACCACCTCAGCGATCCCGATAGCGATAACGACCTGCCGAGATCGCTGGAACTGGTTACCTGGTTGTTGGGGAGCTGTCAAACAGACTGATCTCCCCAGCGATCAGGGGCATGGGAGCCACCTCCCACATCGCTGAAGATGATGTTACCAGCGTCCTCTCTGCTTAGCAGTGCCTGTAAGCAGGGAGGACGCTGGTAACTATGATAAACACCGGGTATCTAAGCAGCGGTAATGGGTGAGGTGGGTGTAGACCAGGCGCTCTAAGAGCTCAGAGATGAAGAGGTGATTGGAGACTGGTCTGTAGTTATTAGTGCAGGATGGGTCAAGGCAGAAGATTTCTTTAATAATGGAGTAATGATAGAGTGTTTGAAGGATGAGGGGAAGATGCCAGAAGAGAGGGAGAGATTAAATAGAAGAGAGATAGGTAAAAGAGAGGGAGAGATAGTGAATGAGCGTATGGAGAAGAATTGCATATGTACAAGGTGTACGGAGCATAGCCGAGAGTGTACTAGATGTATGGAGGAGAGCTGAGTGTGTACGGGGCGTATGGAGCAGAGCCGCATGTGTATTGGTCATGCAAAGCAGAGCCAAGTGTGTACTAGATGCTCATAGAGTCGCGTGTGTACAAGGTGTACGGAGTGGAGCAGTATGTGTACGGGGTGTATTGAGCAGAGCCGAAAGTGTATTAGGTGTATGGAGCAGAGCTAAATGTGTACAGGCTATAAGGCACAGAGCCGCGTGTGTACGGGTCATGCAGAGCAGAGCTAAGTGTGTGCTAGGTATACGAAGTGGAGTCGCATGTGTACGAGGTGTATGAAGCAGAGCAAAGTGTGTACTAGGCATACGGACTGGAGCCGCATGTGTACGAGGTGTATGGTGCAGAGCAATATGTGTACAAGGTGTACGGAGTAGAGCCGAGAGTGTACAAGATGTACGGAGGGGGGTTGCATTATACCATATGGAGAACTATGGGGGTGCAATATGCTGTATGGAGAACTATGGGGGTGCAGTATGTTATATGGAGGACTGTGTGGGTGCATTATTCTATATGGAGGACTGTGGGGGTGTATTATACTATATGGAGGACTGTGGGGGTGTATTATACTATATGGAGGACTGTGGGGGTGTATTATTCTATATGGAGGACTTTTGGGCTGCATTATACTATATGGAGAAGTTTGGGGGTGCATTATACTATATGGAAGACTGTGAGGGTGTATTGTACTATATGTCATGCTTTAAGGGTGCAATATACTATTTGGAGGACTGTGGGGGTGCATTTTTTTTATGGAGGTCTGTGTGGGTGCAATATTCTATTTGGAGGACTATGGGGTGCAATATACTATATGGATGACTGTGGGGGTGCATTATTCTATATGGTGACTGTGGGGGTGCATTATATTATATGGAGGACTATGGGGGTGCATAATATATGGAGGAATTTGGGGGTGCAATATACTATTTGGAATACTATGGGGGGTTCATTATATGGAGCCAATTATACTACATGGAAGCCATTATAATATTTGGAGGGCTCTGTGGGAGGCATGATAATACTTGGAGGGCTACAAAAGAGCCTTTATACTTTATGGAGGGCTATTTAAGGGCTGTGTTGCGGCCAATATAATGTACATAGTAGGGATGGGCGAATCTACTCGCTAGGACTCGTTACTCGGCGAGTAGTAAGGGACTCGCAGGACTCGGTACTCGGCGAGTCTCCCAGTGATGACTCGCACGAGTCCAATGCAAATCAATATCAATCCTAGTTTTGTCAGAAACACTGACAAAACTAGGATTGCCATTGTTTGCATTAGACTCGTGCGAGTCATCACTGGCTACTGTGCCAGTGATAGCAGGGAAACTCGCAAAGTAACTGCTGTTTCTTTGCGAGCCGAGTCCAGTTGTCTTCTCTGTGCAGCTCCAGGGTCCTAGAGCCCGCCTGCTCACAGAGATGTAGCAGTGCTGAGATTATTCTCAGTCTGCTCATTCCTGTGCATGTAGCAGAGAGGACATCGCGTTTTGGACTACGTCGGACGGAAGAGGATTTTTTTAATTAAAGATGGAGTCCCTAATGGCTTTTTTTTTTATTTCAAATAAAAAATTTTCTCTGTGTTTTTTTAACCCTTTATTGGAGATTCTTAGTGGCTGGGTCAAACGTGGCCTGACATTAAGAATCTCGGGCTTAATACCAGCTTGTATAACAAAGCTGGTATTAACCCCTTTATTACCCAGCGTGCTACCGCCACCAGGGCCGCTGGAAGAGCGGGGTTCAGCGCCAGAGGATGGCGCTTCAATGAACGCGCCATCTTCTGGGGCGGCTGCGGGCTGCAATTTGCAGCGGGGGGTGCCCAGAAAGCTTGGGCATCCCTGCGCTGCGGATTCCAGCCCTCAGCTGCTTAGCTGTACCTGGCTAGACATAGAAATTGCGCGGAGCCCCACGCATTTTTTAAAAATTATTTAATGAATTTCAGAGTCAGAGTCTCAGAGTCAGAGTCAGAATCTCAGAATTTCATGAAATAATTTAAAAAAAATGCGTGGGGCTCCGCGCAATTTCTATGTCTAGCCAGGTACAGCTAAGCAGCTGGGGGCTGGAATCCGCAGCGCAGGGATGCCCAAGCTTTCTGGGCACCCCCCGCTGCAAATTGCAGCCCGCAGCCGCCCCAGAAGATGGCGCGTTCATTGAAGCGCCATCCTCTGGCGCTGAACCCCGCTCTTCCAGCGGCCCTGGTGGCGGTAGCACGCTGAGTAATAAAGGGGTTAATACCAGCTTTGTATTATCAGCTGGCCCTAAGCCCGAAATTTATGGCGGTCACGCCAATATTAGACATGACCGCCATGAATTTCTATTAAATTGTTTTAAAAAAAACACAACACAAAGAAAATTTTTTATTAGAAATAAAAAAAAAAGCCATTAGGGACTCCATCTTTAATTAAAAAAATCCTCTTCCGTCCGACGCAGTCCAAAACGCGATGTCCTCTCTGCTACATCCCCTGTGTATAGATATAGATCTCTATGCACAGGGAATGAGCAGACTGAGAACAATCTCAGCTCTGCTACATCATCTCTGTGCACAGACATTCATGTCTGTACACAGGGATTGAGCAGACTGAGAACAATCTCAGCACTGCTACATCAGTCAGCAGGCAGGCTCTAGGACCCTGGAGCTGGCAGCCAGCACAGAGGAGACAGGACTCTTATCTGTGCGAGTCAGCGATTACTTACAAAGTAAACAAGCAATGCAAATAAATGACAAAACTAGGATTGCTTCAGGCTGAAGCTTCCGAGACACATCTGCGAGTTGTAAATCTCACACTACTCGCTATTACTCGCTTCCCCATTCATTAACATTGGACTCGCTAGACTCGCAACGAGTAGCGAGTCCTGGGCTCGGACTCGCTAGAGTCAAGCGATTCCGAGTAATTTAGGATTCGCCCATCACTAGTACATAGGTCTATTATACTACATGGAGGGCTGGGTGGGGGGTCATAGTTGGGGATCATGCTGTACTGGGGTACTTGAAGGAGGTAAGTAGGGTCATCATACTGTGCGTGTGGAGGAATGTACTGTGGGGGATCATACAGTGTTAGTTGGCCACTTTTATTGACATCGCACTTTATGTGGGCAACAAAATGGGGAATCTAAGGGCTTCATTAGGAGGAAACTTGCTTTGTAACTGTTGAAATGTTGTGAGAGACGTACCTATGTGACCCAGCCAAATATTCTTTTTTTTGAGGCGTGTCCATTTAGAACTTCTGTTCTGGGGCTCCATGATTTCTATGATGCAGGATGCAATGTCCCTCTGCTGCAAGACTGATTGGCCATAACTTACACACCAGGTCCAGTGCCGCCCCTTGGAACATACAGCCATCCAGCCATGTTTCTCCTGAGCAGCGATTGGTGGTGCTCTTTCCCCTTCCCGCTCCCATATCCTTTTCTCAACCCAATAAGAAGGACTCTGTTATTAATACCAGACAGCCCTGTGTGCGGCGCTTGTGATTGGCTAAGCAATTTGGGAGGAAGCGTGGTCTGTTGAAGGAGAAGCACCATTTTACCAGCTTAGTGCAGTGGTGGCTTGTTGATGCTTAGACTGCAGGTCGTTACCTGTGGTGTGTGGACGGTGCTGCATGGTGACATGTCTGACTAGTGTGGTGCCCTGCACACGCAGATAGCCACAGACTTCCCTAATGCACAGCTGGGTTTCCACAGCAGGTACCTACTACATGCAACAACTTACACCCCGGCACAGTAGGGGGAGCCCCACTTGCTGACCTTAGGCAAGATCCCCTATAAATACTGCTGCTGGGGGAGCAGTTAGTTAGATTGTGCAGATGCTAGGAGAGCTGCGAAGACGTCCTGGTGATCGGTACTGCGGTTAGGCCCGAACCAGTGACCCGGAGTGGCCCTTCTGCCATCCAGCAAGCATAGGAGTGGGGACAGAAGGCAAGGATCAGAGCCAAGGGAGTAAGGAACCAGTGGAGGTTCACCCAAAGATGTACCGGACTTCGGGGATCCGCACCTGTAGGATTACTTCAAGACTACAGAAAACCCCATCACACCGTGGAGACTTCAGTCACCCGATCCCCCTGTTTACCCTAAGAGAGGGGAGCCAGACACTGCAGTGTTATACAGCAGTGATCAGAGAGGGTAACCTGTAAACCGCGCAGGAGGAGAGAGGGAGAGAGGACCATAGAACATAAGGAGGCCAGACATGGCTTCTGTAACTGCAGGGAAGCTGAGGAGGCCTTATACCCACTTGCTGTGGAAGCTCACTGTGCACCTGGTCATCCGACAGTGCCCTGGATGTCTTTACCTGCTATACCACCAGTAAAAGGTAAGAGACTTTCTACAGTGTGTGTGCCTCTTTTCTCTCCACTCCCGGTGCCCCTATAGACTGCTCCATCACTCCCCACCCTGACCTAAAGTTCCACTCCAAGCTGCCCCTTTCACTACTCTGCTTCAGAGGACCAGCTCCACCTGCATGGAGCTTTGCCATCTCAGCCGCACTACCATCGACCTCCGGAGGACTGTGGCGGCGCTGGTGACCCATCACCAGGTACTACAGGTGGCGTCATATGACAAACTTTAATCCCCTGTACATATTTCCCTTATTGAAGTGTCACCTAGTGCACGGGCTCAGGCGCTGCCATCCGTGACACCCCCCGTGAGAACAACCCACCGAGCCTCATACCTGAGTACCCCGGGGCCTGGGGCTCGACACTAGTTAGTGCCAGGCAGCGGTCCAGAGTTTTGTAGGTGTGTGCCAGAGGTTGGCAATCAGTGCTGCCTCCTGTGCTATAAGGATGCAACATTGTGTCTGCCTACAGGACCACAGCTCTGCCAGTCGTCATTATGTGTCTATATGTTTGTGCCAAGCCGACATTGCCATTAATGATCATTGTTCTGGATTCTTCTGTGTGGTTCTTGTATGTGCGTGTGATGGCGCTGACATCCTTGTGTGGACATCTTTTTTTCTGTTTCTGTAAACTAAAATGTCCACCACTATTTTGCTAATTTTTACAGGATAAATATAAATCTGTATGAAAAATTTACTAGCGTGGGAAAGTGGTGTCATTTTGCTGTTTGCGTCAGGCAGCAGAGGGGCTACGCTTATCCCTGAGCACAGGACTAATCGTTTCTGCTTTAATGGGACAGGACTAATGCAGCAACTCTCTGCAGGGTCTGACAATGGTGATAACATGGAAACTACAAACGATACCATTATGATTTTACATGTTTTTAAAAGCTCTACCCAGGCATTATTCTAAGGTAATATTAATATCATACTAAAAAATGACCTGACAGTATCCCTTTAAATGCCTTTTTGACACTTTATAATAAATCTGAAGTACAGTGTATGCCATAAATGTCTAAGAAATGCAGGTTCCATTCCCAAGATTGCCATATATTTGAAGAATGGGGTTCTCTTCTCCACCAGTTAGTATTCTAGATAGGAGAAGACCCTGCACACATTTACGGTAATTCTTTTCATTAAGAATATGGCACTATGGAAGTTGTACCTGTATTACACAATGTCCTTTAAATACAATAATGACAGCTGCAAGCTTAGGCAGGTACCACTCTTGGGCAGGATTCATACAGGTGTATTTTATGGTGTGTGTATATATACAAACTGTAATACCCACACTGCTTGCAGGTCACCTGGCCTGAAGTTACAGCCTAATTTGTGTCTCTGATGCTGTAAATTCTGGTCAAGAAACCTACAGACATGTTATGCACTGCGATTCATGTACAGACCACGAAATATGGCTATCTGAGACCAGCTTTACTCACATGGGATTTTCATTTTTCATGAGTGTTATACAGGGGACCCTAATTGATTGATGTATAGGGGACTCAAATATTGTAATATACAGTGATGTATTTCTGCTTACCTATTCCTGATCCTGAACAAAGTGCTACTCTAACATGGAAACTATTGCATATAGAAGTTTAAGCATTGCACAAATTGGCGTTGTAGACCACAAATGGGCCACAGATCGCAGGTTGTGCACCCATGCTCTACAGTATGGGTACAGTCAGTGGTGTCACTTAAAACTAATGGGCTTGTAAAATCTCCAAAAGGGCCAACAACTACCATAGATCTTCATTAGTAATAGTTTTTTGCATGGGCTAAAGGGACCTTTTGAGCTGCCTTAGACCTCAAGTGTGGTTGCAACCCCTCACCTAATGTAGTTAAACCCTGGGTACAGTCCATCCAGTGTTCTTTTACTGCATGGTCTTTTTGTAAAACCAAGATACAGCTCAGTGAATCCTACTCTGAGGCAAAAGAATATGATTTTTATCCAATAATGGAGAATCTTGCAATTTTATTTCTTTACAACTGCTTATGGACAGATGAGATAATTCAATTTGCAATAACAAATATTATCTCCCAACTTATACATTTCTTCTTGGAACAAAGACCTCATTGATAAACATCATGGCAAACCACTGATCCAGGGAAATTAAGAAATATTGGGCTTTTGTGAAAAAAGCACCATAAGGACAGTGGGAAATGTTGCATAACGAAAAACTTCAATGGATCATCTCCCCCAATCTTTCTTTCAGTTATTATGAGCTAGGAAATTGATTTGGCAGCATCACAATGATATTCATTGTTCTCCTCACAAACTGTCATGTGTTGTCCAAGCCTGCAAATGTCCCAAGCCAAACCCATCCAAAATCCTAACTAGCCTGAGCTGCCTGTTGCCAATAATTGTCATAACTTGTTTCAATTGCTGTCTTTATTAGCTTATCCAAGAAGCTTATTTAATAGTTCGATGATGGGAAGAGAACATATTATTGATAGCGCTGCTTGTTTCCAGAGAGACCGAACATTGTGCCAGTTTATAGGATACAAAAAGCTTGTATTTTAGGGTCATTATGTTAAAATAAATACACAAATGAAGGGCATCTGTTGAATAAATCAGCCTTCTTTGAAGTAAAAGCATCACATCATATGAAGTAAACTACAGTCATTAACACAGTGACACACTGACACTGCCATATTATCCTTAACCAAAATTAGTTTGGAGTCTAATTCTTGAAACATGGATTAAAATAAAATAAAAAAACATTTTAGAATCACATAGCTAGAAATCTATTATGAGACAAAAGATTGTTTAGCTTTTGATAAAAATAGAATGAAAGAGGTCAAAATGAATTGGGAACTAAAATATACAGTGGATAGGTAAAGCAGCTCTTTCCTAGTAAAGGGAAAGTATCACCATTATTTTTAAATAAATCATAAGCAAACAATTTGTTTTAAATGTATATACAATTTATTGTACTAAAACAAATATATTACATTTTTTTGGGACTTATTGGGCTGCCCTTTTTCATTTACTGTTTGTGTAAGGGTCAGAGCAGGACATTTATACATTGCAAATAACAAAAAATTCATTACGGTGTAATGACCAGAGGTCCGTACTAGATCCAGTGAGTCACAGAAACAGAGACGGAGGCAGAAGCAACATAAAATACTTGCTTTTACTTGGGGAAACAGATGGAAAGTTTAGAGTAAGATGCACAGATATGTTATTTCCCCAGAAATAGATAAATTATTTACATACACCCAGCATCAAGCTAGGGGTCGGTGTGTTACCTTAATGTTCCTCCTCAGTGTGAGGAGACAATGCCAAAAATAAATTTACCTAAAATCTATACAGAAAAATAAGCGATTTACTACACACAGCAGCAGGACAGGTGTAAATCAGATGGATGCAGTTTAGTGAGGATCACTGAAATAACACACCGATTTACAATCTTATCAACTCTATACATACAATACATATAAACCCAGTGTACATATATGTACATATATATTTATATATCTGATCTGTTGGATACCCGGGTACCTTATCTAATAGTAAAGTTTAGTCCAGTTACAGTCTGTACAGGCCTGGGGAAGTACTGTTAACGCAGTCACTTCCAATGGTCTTCAGCGCCAAAAATGAAAAATAAATAAAACACAACTGTAGTAAATAGGGATATTGTGTTCTCTTGTCTGAAGGGGGGTCTTAGTCTCTGTAGCTTTTTGGGAGGCCAAGTGTGTTCACCTAGAGACACCACACCGAGGCCTGCAGTCTCACAGCAGAGATTCGGTCTTTTCCTCTCACAGTATAACCGACCCGTCTCCTCTAAAGCACTCCTCTCCTGGCAGTAGTATACTTGCTTCTTAGCAGGGAATAAGTCTTTGGTCCCCTCCAGGGGCTCTGCTGTCCAGTGGATCAGTGTCCGGTCTCAGCTTTATCTGGCTCAGACTTCTCCACAGCCACTCTCCTCACAGCACCTCAGGAGACTAGTTTACCTCAGCCCAAACTGTCATAAAGTCCTCCCTGTCTCCGTGACAACCTCCTCAGCTGACAGCCCCCACCTTTTTATTCAGGAAGTCAATTTTTACACACTCTTACATGCCACCCCACTAAAGGTTGGCGTCCTCGACACACCTCCCCACTCAAAGTCCTCTTGCGCATAGCGCTGTGGTGGTATTCCCGCTGTAGCCCGAGTTGACCTCCTGGGACCAGACACTGGATTTCCAGTCCCAGAGGTATCAGTGCTTTCACCAGGAGAAGTTGATGAAGATGCTCCCTCCTGAGGTGCTGCATTCCATAGCACATTGTCCGGATCAGGCACCTGTCCTTGTTCAGCATCCCTAGGAGAAGACATAGGATGCACAATATTCTCACTATATGGCGGCGCATTTACCACAGGGAAAAGGTGGGTAGACACAGGGAAAGGCTCATCACAACATTCGGTATTACTAGGATGAATCACCCTCCGAGAAACAGGTTCTGGCTCCCTGGAAATGGGGCCTGAGTTTTCGAACTGACATCGCTGCAACATGTTACGATGAAGATTGCGGGTCGGTCCTCCAGTTCCCACCGGCTCTACCTCATAGACTGGAATTTCAGGACTCACCCTTCTTTTGACCACATATGGCGTTGCCTCCCATCGATCACTCAACTTGCCCGATTGCCCGTTAGTCCTCACCAACACCCTGTCCCCCAGAGAGAAAGGCTCATTTTGTACTGGGTGTCTGTCCCGGTGAGTCACCTGACTGAGTCGGTTACCCACCACTCGATGACCCACCCTTAACCTATGCCGGTGTTCACAGGCCCATTCAGACGCGGTCCGGGGGTGAGTGGAGGAGAGATCTGGCATACTCAATTCTTCAATATCTCGGCCAGGTCGACCGAACATTAGCATGTGTGGGGTGTAACCTGTAGTGCTATGCATCCTGTTATTATATGCCCACATCCATTCAGGGATAAATTCAGGCCAGTGAGCCCGCTGCTCATTCTCTAATGTCCTCAACATTTGCAAAAGAGTCCGATTGAAACGCTCGCAAGCTCCATTACCTTGTGGATGGTAGGGTGTTGTCTTTGACTGCTGGATACCATACAACTGGTACAGTTCCTTCATTAGAGTACTCTGAAAACATGCCCCCTGATCTGAGTGTATTCTTTGCGGACACCCAAACACTTGGAGAAAATGACGACACACGGCCTTAGCTGCCGACTCTGCTGTCTGATCTCTCGTTGGCACCGCCACAGCATATTTAGTGAAGTGGTCTGTCATCACCAAGCAATAGGAGCACCCTGACGTCGAGTACCCTATGTGAGGCACCGCCGGCGTGATCCTCATGGCCGGGGCGCGTCACATGCAGGATCGAGGTATGATCCTGTGCACACTGGCCGGTTTGACTGATAATGCTGTGTGAACCAACGGTGAGACACAGGGTATCATGAGCCTAATGAGCGGCAGTGAGAGTGGGATGAGATCGAGGAAGCCCTAAGGAATGTAAAGGCTGAGTGCTGACAACCCGGAACACAGGGAGTTAACCTGAGCTGTGTGAAAGGCTGATTACCGGCAGCTAAGGGGG
This sequence comes from Allobates femoralis, assembly GCA_033576535.1. NCBI lineage: Eukaryota > Metazoa > Chordata > Amphibia > Anura > Aromobatidae > Allobates > Allobates femoralis. Next base: position 151,747,026 of record JARQOC010000011.1, on the reverse strand, counting down.
TGTGTCCATGTGGGAGTGGCTGGCACGATAAGAGGCAGCCAGGTGAGTGAATGAGTCATTCAGATTGAGATTGATTCTGGAAGCTGAGATCCTGCTGAGATTCATCCAGAGATTGCCAGCCTGAGAGCCTGATGTGGGCTGAGAGCAGCCTGAGTGCAGAGCAGTCCAAGGCTCTGTGTGTGGACACGGGAGCATGCTAGCTCCATGCCGGTGCCGAGGTCCGTGGTTGTGTCCGCACCTGGAGGGGGAATCTGTGGTTGACCCGTGGACGCTAGACCGGACGTGGTTCACCTCACGTCCGGGAAGGAGCATGTGGGGATGCCTGGTGGAACCTGTGACACAGGTAGCGAGACCCGGATCCGTGCCCGGTAAGAAAAGCAGTTCCTGAATGATTGTGGGAACTGTGCACCGTGTGTGTAAATCATGCTAGGCGAGTATAGACCGCCCTTGGGACCGACTCAGTGGAGTCACATAAAGGTCCTGATGAACCGGAATGAATGTAGCCCTTCGGGAGGTGAAAGTATGTAGCCTTTGGAGGCAATCGTATGTAGTGTGCCAGGCGGGCATAGACCGCCTTTGGGTCCGAGTCAGAGTGCTCGGTTAAAAGGACCTGATGAAACAGAATGTGTTTAACTATGTGTATGAGGGCTTAGGTAATGGCCCTGAATGAGAGATGATGGCCTATATGTAAGACCCATGTATAATGATGTGGGGGAGAGTGACCCAGCTAGTATGGATGATGTTGGAGGCGTTCCGTTCATGTGGGACGAGAGGGAGGCTTGCCCTGCTGTTGCAGAGGGTACCCGTCCCTCAACCACGACCTCTAATGGTGTGGGTGTGCCTGTGGCCAGAGACAGGGGTCACGAAGGCTCCTAGAAGGGAACCATGGCTGATCCATTAGGGTGCTACTCAGACACAGGGTACAGTCGTGGACCTGGAGACCTGCCATGAGATGGAGGTTTGGTGGCGACTGATAGCCCGTACCGTGGTGAGTAGGCCATGGTGACGCATGGTTAGCCCGGATTCTACGGTTGACCAGGTCCCTGTTATGGTCATGGAGGGGCCACAGTCCATGGATGTGTTATGATGGGCTGTGAGCAGGTGTGTGATCCATGGACGTTTGAATGATGGATCACATACGGTATGTAAGGTCCCGGTCAGGCAGGAATCCTGACTACGGGTGAATGTATATCATCATGCTGGGGGACTAAAGCCAGGCGGCAGGTACCGCCATTGGGACCCACAGGGCCCGTTGAGGCGTATGTAACGAAGGTCAGAAGCAGGGGTTAAAAGGGCTCCTAGAGTGGGGACACCATGGTTGAACCAGGTGGACTCTGACCGGGACGTAGGCGGAGATGCGTCCAGGAAAGAGCCCTTGGGGATACATGACATACCCGGAACTCAGGTTGCTCAATCCCTGTTATGAACCCGGAGGGGTCATCGTCGTACTGTAACGTAGGTATAGTGTGAGTAGGCCGGAGGCCGTAGCCACCACGGGAGCTGTTAGTAGAGCTCCAATGGGGACAGAGATGGTTACAGGTCCCGGGTTACTATAAGATGTTATGTGCAATATAAGTGTTATGTAATGTTATATGTAAATGTATGGTGTATTTATGTAAAGTGTTTATAATCAATGTGCTATGTGTCAAACATGCTACCCGGGTTCTGTTATTATATGTAAAAAATAAACGGGTAGACATTGGTTAAACTTATAAACACGTGTTGTTGTCGTTTTGCAAGCGGGTTCCCCGGTTGCTGCCTCACATATGGTGGAGAATGCGGGCACGCCAGCCCGCTGAGTGAGAGCAATGATAACTCGGGGGTGGTACAGCCGAGGGCTGTGGTATAGTGGCACCTGATATGGACATTCTTATATGGACTTGGTTGCTATGGGCGACCGCATGACGCGCCCTAGCATCTGGCCGGTGACCTGGCGAGGTCACGAAGACGTCGTACTCAAAGTATCGGGCGGCCCTAGGGGTCCCGAAGTCAAAGTCGGCGTGATCAAGGTTCCAGTGGCCTGAGGGGTCACGAAGTTGCCAAGACAGCGCCACTTCCGGATTCTCATAAGACTCTATGAATTGTGTTTGCCCCTGCTGGTTTAAGCAAGGAGGGGGGAGGTTGGACAGGAGTCACAAGCGTACAAACCGGGAGCGGTGCCACAGGGTGTTGTATGGTGGCCCGGCTCCTATGGCAGTGTGTTCATCCCCCACTGGTCTGAACAAGGAGGGGGGAGGTTAGGACACGGTTTACCGGTGTCCTAGGTGTACAATCCGGCAGTGTGTTTAACCTTTACCCACAGGTGTGAGCAACGCTGTCGCCCGACTTGTATGGCAGTGTGTTTGACCCCCTACCCACGGGTGTAAACAAGGAGGGGGGTATGTGAGGCACCGCCGGCGTGATCCTCATGGCCGGGGCGCGTCACATGCAGGATCGAGGTATGATCCTGTGCACACTGGCCGGTTTGACTGATAATGCTGTGTGAACCAACTGTGAGACACAGGGTATCATGAGCCTAATGAGCGGCAGTGAGAGTGGGATGAGATCGAGGAAGCCCTAAGGAATGTAAGGGCTGAGTGCTGACAACCCGGAACACAGGGAGTTAACCTGAGCTGTGTGAAAGGCTGATTACCGGCAGCTAAGGGGGTGTGTCCATGTGGGAGTGGCTGGCACGATAAGAGGCAGCCAGGTGAGTGAATGAGTCATTCAGATTGAGATTGATTCTGGAAGCTGAGATCCTGCTGAGATTCATCCAGAGATTTCCAGCCTGATGTGGGCTGAGAGCAGCCTGAGTGCAGAGCAGTCCAAGGCTCTGTGTGTGGACACGGGAGCATGCTAGCTCCATGCCGGTGCCGAGGTCCGTGGTCGTGTCCGCACCTGGAGGGGAAAGCTGTGGTTGACCCGTGGACGCTAGACCGGACGTGGTTCACCTCACGTCCGGGAAGGAGCCTGTGGGGATGCCTGGTGGAACCTGTGACACAGGTAGCGAGACCCGGATCCGTGCCCGGTAAGAAAAGCAGTTCCTGAATGATTGTGGGAACTGTGCACCGTGTGTGTAAATCATGCTAGGCGAGTATAGACCGCCCTTGGGACCGACTCAGTGGAGTCACATAAAGGTCCTGATGAACCGGAATGAATGTAGCCCTTCGGGAGGTGAAAGTATGTAGCCTTTGGAGGCAATCGTATGTAGTGTGCCAGGCGGGCATAGACCGCCTTTGGGTCCGAGTCAGAGTGCTCGGTTAAAGGACCTGATGAAACAGAATGTGTTTAACTATGTGTATGAGGGCTTAGGTAATGGCCCTGAATGAGAGATGATGGCCTATATGTAAGACCCATGTATAATGATGTGGGGATAGAGTGACCCAGCTAGTATGGATGATGTTGGAGGCGTTCTGTCCTGTGGGACGAGAGGGAGGCTTGCCCTGCTGCTTGCAGAGGGTACCCGTCCCTCAACCACGACCTCTAATGGTGTGGGTGTGCCTGTGGCCAGAGACAGGGGTCACGAAGGCTCCTAGAAGGGAACCATGGCTGATCCATTAGGGTGCTACTCAGACGCAGGGTACAGTCGTGGACCTGGAGACCTGCCATGAGATGGAGGTTTGGTGGCGACTGATAGCCCGTACCAGTGCGTCCAGGAAAGAGCCCTTGGGATACATGACATACCCGGAACTCAGGTTGCTCAATCCCTGTTATGAACCCGGAGGGTCATCGTCGTACTGTAACGTAGGTATAGTGTGAGTAGGCCGGAGGCCGTAGCCACCACGGGAGCTGTTAGTAGAGCTCCAATGGGGACAGAGATGGTTACAGGTCCCGGGTTACTATAAGATGTTATGTGCAATATAAGTGTTATGTAATGTTATATGTAAATGTATGGTGTATTTATGTAAAGTGTTTATAATCAATGTGCTATGTGTCAAACATGCTACCCGGTTCTGTTATTATATGTAAAAAATAAACGGGTAGACATTGGTTAAACTTATAAACACGTGTTGTTGTCGTTTTGCAAGCGGGTTCCCCGGTTGCTGCCTCACATATGGTGGAGAATGCGGGCACGCCAGCCCGCTGAGTGAGAGCAATGATAACTAGGGGGTGGTACAGCCGAGGGCTGTGGTATAGTGGCACCTGATATGGACATTCTTATATGGACTTGGTTGCTATGGGCGACCGCACGACGCGCCCTAGCATCTGGCCGGTGACCTGGCGAGGTCACGAAGACGTCGTACTCAAAGTATCGGGCGGCCCTAGGGGTCCCGAAGTCAAAGTCGGCGTGATCAAGGTTCCGGTGGCCTGAGGGGTCACGAAGTTGCCAAGACAGCGCCACTTCCGGATTCTCATAAGACTCTATGAATTGTGTTTGCCCCTGCTGGTTTAAGCAAGGAGGGGGGAGGTTGGACAGGAGTCACAAGCGTACAAACCGGGAGCGGTGCCACAGGGTGTTGTATGGTGGCCCGGCTCCTATGGCAGTGTGTTCATCCCCCACTGGTCTGAACAAGGAGGGGGGAGGTTAGGACACGGTTTACCGGTGTCCTAGGTGTACAATCCGGCAGTGTGTTTAACCTTTACCCACAGGTGTGAGCAACGCTGTCGCCCGACTTGTATGGCAGTGTGTTTGACCCCCTACCCACGGGTGTAAACAAGGAGGGGGGTATGTGAGGCACCGCCGACGTGATCCTCATGGCCGGGGCGCGTCACATGCAGGATCGAGGTATGATCCTGTGCACACTGGCCGGTTTGACTGATAATGCTGTGTGAACCAACTGTGAGACACAGGGTATCATGAGCCTAATGAGCGGCAGTGAGAGTGGGATGAGATCGAGGAAGCCCTAAGGAATGTAAGGGCTGAGTGCTGACAACCCGGAACACAGGGAGTTAACCTGAGCTGTGTGAAAGGCTGATTACCGGCAGCTAAGGGGGTGTGTCCATGTGGGAGTGGCTGGCACGATAAGAGGCAGCCAGGTGAGTGAATGAGTCATTCAGATTGAGATTGATTCTGGAAGCTGAGATCCTGCTGAGATTCATCCAAGATTGCCAGCCTGATGTGGGCTGAGAGCAGCCTGAGTGCAGAGCAGTCCAAGGCTCTGTGTGTGGACACGGGAGCATGCTAGCTCCATGCCGGTGCCGAGGTCCGTGGTCGTGTCCGCACCTGGAGGGGAAAGCTGTGGTTGACCCGTGGACGCTAGACCGGACGTGGTTCACCTCACGTCCGGGAAGGAGCATGTGGGGATGCCTGGTGGAACCTGTGACACAGGTAGCGAGACCCGGATCCGTGCCCGGTAAGAAAAGCAGTTCCTGAATGATTGTGGGAACTGTGCACCGTGTGTGTAAATCATGCTAGGCGAGTATAGACCGCCCTTGGGACCGACTCAGTGGAGTCACATAAAGGTCCTGATGAACCGGAATGAATGTAGCCCTTCGGGAGGTGAAAGTATGTAGCCTTTGGAGGCAATCGTATGTAGTGTGCCAGGCGGGCATAGACCGCCTTTGGGTCCGAGTCAGAGTGCTCGGTTAAAGGACCTGATGAAACAGAATGTGTTTAACTATGTGTATGAGGGCTTAGGTAATGGCCCTGAATGAGAGATGATGGCCTATATGTAAGACCCATGTATAATGATGTGGGGATAGAGTGACCCAGCTAGTATGGATGATGTTGGAGGCGTTCTGTCCCTGTGGGACGAGAGGGAGGCTTGCCCTGCTGCTTGCAGAGGGTACCCGTCCCTCAACCACGACCTCTAATGGTGTGGGTGTGCCTGTGGCCAGAGACAGGGGTCACGAAGGCTCCTAGAAGGGAACCATGGCTGATCCATTAGGGTGCTACTCAGACGCAGGGTAACAGTCGTGGACCTGGAGACCTGCCATGAGATGGAGGTTTGGTGGCGACTGATAGCCCGTACCAGGTGCGTCCAGGAAAGAGCCCGTGGGGATACATGACATACCCGGAACTCAGGTTGTTCAATCCCTGTTATGAACCCGGAGGGGTCATCGTCGTACTGTAACGTAGGTATAGTGTGAGTAGGCCGGAGGCCGTAGCCACCACGGGAGCTGTTAGTAGAGCTCCAATGGGGACAGAGATGGTTACAGGTCCCGGGTTACTATAAGATGTTATGTGCAATATAAGTGTTATGTAATGTTATATGTAAATGTATGGTGTATTTATGTAAAGTGTTTATAATCAATGTGCTATGTGTCAAACATGCTACCCGGGTTCTGTTATTATATGTGAAAAAATAAACGGGTAGACATTGGTTAAACTTATAAACACGTGTTGTTGTCGTTTTGCAAGCGGGTTCCCCGGTTGCTGCCTCACACCTATCAAGACATAATCAATCATGAGGTATTCCAAGGGGGCAGACGTTTTAATTGTTTGCGTAGGGGCCCGCTGCTCAGGACTCTTACTGAGCCCACAGACCGACATTGCCGACACGCCTCCGCTACTATGCCTCCCAGGTCAGGGCAATAGAGGACTCGCTGTAGCCACTGGAGTGTCTTTTCACTACCAAAGTGAGCTCCTTTCTCATGCGCTTCACGGGCAACCACCGGCCCCAGCGACATGGGGATCACCAGCTGGTGCCGGTGCTGCAACTCAGATTGCAAATAAACCTTGCGATATAATAGGTCATGTTCAACGCACAACTTGTCCCACTGACGCACAGCTTCTCGCCTTCTGTGGACAATTGGGCCTTCTCTTCTGGTCGTGGCCATACTCTATTCTGTACCCAAGAGCGTACCAGTTTAATGTCTGGACAGCCATTTTGGTCCTCTAACCAGTCAGCAGGAGTTTTACCAAGGACATAAGGCATCCCTGATGCCACCCCACTTGAATGTACCACACTCTGGAAGATAGGTAATTGACCAAAATCGGGAGTCTCGATGTCCTCGAGTTCATCGTCAACACTCCCTCCTGAGGGTCCCAAAGGCACCCGTGACAGCGCATCGGCATTTCCATTCTCTCGTCCAGACCGAAATTTAATACGATAGTTGAACTTAGCAAGGCGGGCAACCCATCGCTGTTCTAGTGCCCCCAGTTTTGCATTATCTAAGTGGGACAGGGGATTGTTATCTGTCATTACCAACACTTCAGCACCAGTGAGGTATTCGGCAAAACGCTCTGTCATAGCCCATACCAATGCTAGTAGCTCCAGGCGAAACGAACTATAGTTAGCCGGATTGCGCTCAGTGTCCCTTAAAGACCTGCTGCCATAGGCGATGACCCGCTCCCGGCCATCCTGAATTTGGGCCAGTACCGCCCCCAACCCGTGAAGACTACCGTCAGTGTACAACAGGAAAGGGGTATCAAACCGGGCATATGCCAACAACGGGGCACTCGTTAGGGCAGTTTTCACCTCGTCAAATGCCTTTTGCTGCTGAGGCCCCCATTGAATAGGGCGATTGCGAGGACCCAGCACTTTCCCTCTTAAAAGTTCATTCAGAGGACCCACTACTTGTGAAAATCTGGGCACAAATCGTCGATAGTACCCCACCAATCCCAAGAAAGCCCGAACCTCCCGCATGGTCTGGGGAGGTGGCCACTCCTGTACCGCTAAGATCTTACTGGCTGAGGGTAACACCCCGCCGGGAGTCACCACATGGCCTAGATACTCTATGCGACTCTTGAACAGTTGACATTTCTTCGGTTTTATTTTCAATCCATGGCGGCTGAGCCGTTGGAGCACTTGGCGTAACTTCTCAAGATGATCTTCAAATGATGTCCCGAACACCACGATGTCATCTAGATATATCAGTACCGATTCGAAATTCATGTCGCCTAAGCAGTGTTCCATAAGGCGTTGAAAGGTCCCCGGGGCATTACTGAGTCCGAACGGCATCCGATTGAATTCGTAGAGCCCCATTGGCAGAATAAATGCTGTCTTTGCCCGATCTTTCTCAGCCATTGGTACCTGCCAATATCCGCTCGCCAAGTCCAACGTTGAGAAGTATTTGGCCCGTCCTAATGCTGACAGGGACTCCTCAATCCGAGGCAACGGGTATGCGTCTCGCACCGTGTGCGCATTTAATTTCCGATAATCCACACAAAATCGGAGGGTCCCATCCTTCTTTCGCACCAGGACCACGGGGGCAGCCCAGGGACTTTGGCTCTCTCGTATCACTTGATTGTCCAGCATACTGGCCACCATGCCCTTCACCTCTTGATAAAGTGTCGGGGGAATCTGACGATAACGTTCTCTAATGGGAGGGGTGTCCCCCGTGGGAATCTCATGCTCAATCATCGGAGAGCACCCGAAGTCTTCTCCATGTCTCGAGAAGGCCTCTTCATGTTCCCACACGACCCTCTCCAACTGCTCTAGTTGCACGGAAGTCAGTGCCTCCCGATCCACTCCCATCTGATCCATGATCACACGACCATTCCAGTCTTCAGTAGGAGATTCAGCCCCCCCTACTTCGACCGCATATGTCCAGGATGACTGTGGGTCTGGCCGCAATTCAAACACTGCCTTATCAGGCATCTTCCCCTCTGGCACGAACAGTTCAGCCAGGATGGCCCCAGCAGGAATGGTAACAGCCTCCTCCAACACGTTAATGCATCTGACTGGCACCCGTCCATTCTTCACAATCGCCAAAGACCGGGCCACATGCACCTTGGCAAGAGAGGACTTCTCTGGGGCTGGCTCAAGTAATACCTCAAGTCCATTCAGCCTCTGCGCCGCCCCCACTGGCAACATTAAGAGTTCCTCCTGTCGGGGTGCCAGTGAAATTGTGGTCCGTGATGGCACTCGGACTAGGCCCACCCGGCCCCCAGGGACTGCACTTTTCAGCAGGTTACAGTTCAACACTAGGCAGTGTAACATTCTCTGAGTTGGTCGGTGACTTGTAGCATGAGTCCAGTATCGGGGTCCCTCACGGGCATACATCTGATGATTTAGATCTCGCAGAATGTTCATTCCAAGTGTCACCTCCATCCCTCTTCTAGGGGGGTGGTCCACCAGCACTACCCGTTTCTGACCCAGCTCTTGACCAAACATTTTCAGCCTCATCCACACGATCCCTTTCACCGTCAGCTGGCCATTGTTAGTGGCGGTAAGTCTTATCATTCGGCCATCTTCGGGGACCACTAGTTGACTGAAGTATTCCTCGAACACTTCCAGAGGCATAATGGTACATTCAGATCCCGTGTCAACCAAACAACTCATCTTCCGCCCTTCAAATTCTGCTTCTAAAACTGGACTGCATGCGAACAAATCTTGCTCTTCCCGTTGAGGGCTTTGTGGGGGGTGGGCCGCTGCGATTTGCCCCCTCAAGGCAGCGGCTGGGAGTTTAACATCGGCGAAGGAGTCTCGGGGACTGTGGACATCCGGCAGTATCGTGAGATGTGTCCCTGGCGCCCGCACCTCCAGCAGGTAACTACTCTTCGTGGACGGGGGCTCGAGTTATTCAAAGAGGGTGGTCTGGCTGTCGGTGGAACCACCATTCCAGAGGGTGTGGCTGGTGGCCTCTCCAGGGGAGTAGGAGACGACCCAGCTCTGATCTTAGACACTTCCAGCTTTAGCTCCTTCAACTCGGCACGCAGAGCTTGCACAACGTCTACCAGTCCCTCCGCTCCTGACACTGGCATTTGGCTTTTTTCCATCCGTGTACTGTTCCACAGCCCCTTGAACTACCAGGGTGGACTCCGCCTCCCTTTCCACCGCGGCCTGGTAAATCTGCCAAAAAGATATTTCTGGGGTAGCCCGGGCCACCTCCAACAGTTTATCCCGAAGGGGCCTATTGGCTAGTCCTGTGATGAATTGGTCCAGGAGCAAGTGGTCTACCTCCCGGAAACGCTCCCATGGCCCCTGGGTCTAGTCGCTGCACTTCGTTCAATGTCTCCTGTAGCGTATTAGAGTACTGCATCAGAGACTCACTTTCCTTTTGAGGGCGATTAAAAAAAAAAAGATCGAAGCTGGGTCACACGGGCCCGGCCTCCCAAACTCCCCTCTAACAGTACCAAAATTTTCTCTAACGTACTCCTCTCAGCCTCAGGTCGTACCATCACCATCCGCCTAGCATCGCCCTCTAGTGCATTTAATGCCAGTTCTGCTCGTACTGCAGGAGCCAGATTACACATCCGCAGAATACTCCGGACCCTCTCAGCCCAATCCTGCAACGCCATGTTATGCCCGTCGTATTTCGGCATGTGCTGGAGTAAAGCTCCTACCGGCACAAACCCTCCCACATTCGCCGCGGCTGCCAAAGGATCCGCACCCAGCAGCATGACTGCTGGTGTGGTGGGGTCATTTCTTCCCTCGCCACCTCCGTCCATGACAAACACTGGATCCTGCCGACTACGCCAAAATGTAATGACCAGAGGTCCGTACTAGATCCAGTGAGTCACAGAAACAGAGACGGAGGCAGAAGCAACATAAAATACTTGCTTTTACTTGGGGAAACAGATGGAAAATTTAGAGTAAGATGCACAGATATGTTATTTCCCCAGAAATAGATAATTAGTTACATACACCCAGCATCAAGCTAGGGGTCGGTGTGTTACCTTAATGTTCCTCCTCAGTGTGAGGAGACAATGCCAAAAATAAATTTACCTAAAATCTATACAGAAAAATAAGCGATTTACTACACACAGCAGCAGGACAGGTGTAAATCAGATGGATGCAGTTTAGTGAGGCTCACTGAAATAACACACCGATTTACAATCTTATCAACTCTATACATACAATACATATAAACCCAGTGTACATATATGTACATATATATTTATATATCTGATCTGTTGGATACCCGGGTACCTTATCTAATAGTAAAGTTTAGTCCAATTACAGTCTGTACAGGCCTGGGGAAGTACTGTTAACGCAGTCACTTCCAATGGTCTTCAGCGCCAAAAATGAAAAATAAATAAAACACAACTGTAGTAAATAGGGATATTGTGTTCTCTTGTCTGAAGGGGGGTCTTAGTCTCTGTAGCTTTTTGGGAGGCCAAGTGTGTTCACCTAGAGACACCACACCGAGGCCTGCAGTCTCACAGCAGAGATTCAGTCTTTTCCTCTCACAGTATGGCCGACCCGTCTCCTCTAAAGCACTCCTCTCCTGCAGTAGTATACTTGCTTCTTAGCAGGGAATAAGTCTTTGGTCCCCTCCAGGGCTCTGCTGTCCAGTGGATCAGTGTCCGGTCTCAGCTTTATCTGGCTCAGACTTCTCCACAGCCACTCTCCTCACAGCACCTCAGGAGACTCGTTTACCTCAGCCCAAACTGTCATAAAGTCCTTCCTGTCTCCGTGACAACCTCCTCAGCTGACAGCCCCCACCTTTTTATTCAGGAAGTACATTTTTACACACTCTTACAACGGGTCTTGTAAAACAGATCCCTGTAGTATGTGTCCATACCCTTAGTGGGGAAAAGCAGCCTCCCATTGCAGCCTCCCATCGTCCCCAGTACCCCATTGCAGCCTCTTATCGTCCCCATTACCCCACTGCTGCCTCCCATTGTCCCCAGTACCCCATTGCAGCTTCCCATCATCCCCATTACCCCACTGCTGCCTCCCATTGTCCCCATTACAGCCTCCCATCATCCCCATTACCCCACTGCTGCCTCCCATTGTCCCCATTACCCCATTACAGCCTCCCATCGTCCCCATTACCCCACTGCTGCCTCCCATTGTCCCCATTACCCCATTGCAGCCTCCCATCGTTCCCATTACCCCATTGCAGCCTCCCAGTACCATACAGTAGTGTACCTGCAAAAAAGAAACAAAAAAGACGCACACACAAATCCATACCATACACACACACACGCACACACACACAAACCCATAGCCAAACACAAGCTGCTTCTTACCAGTTCTTTATCACTACTCTGTGGTATTCTCCTGCTCCGGTGCTAAGCGAATCACAGTCCAGGATCCATGCGCCAATCACAGCGCCTGAATCATGATCCAATCACAGCCCAGGTACCGCGAGCCAATCAGAGGCCATGCTCTGACGTCAGCTGGCCTCGGATTGGCTCGCGGTTCTTGTGCTATGATTGGCTCACGGTTCCTGCACTGTGATTAGCGCAGAGCTCCTGGGCAGTGATCAGCACACAGCTCCGGAGCGGTGATTGGCACTCGGCTCCTGGACTGTGAGCAGTGCGTCTGATGGGCCAATTTTGAAAAATATACATGCACGGCAGCTGAATGCAGCGGTGGGCATCGGATGGGCCACAGCTGCATGCCCTTGTGATCGGTGGCATGCTGATGAGTCAAAAACCAGGTATGCCTTATTTTCAGGGAGGTGGTGGGGGGGTGCCTTATATTTGCAGGCACATTGATCCCCCTAGCATGCCTTACTTTCAGGGGGTGCCTTATTTTTGGGGAAACCGGGTACACAGAGATTATACAGCTGGAATCCATATTAGAAGGTACAAGAAAGGGGGAGTGAATCCAGGACTGAACCTTCTATAAATTAGTTACTTTATTTATTCATGCATAATTAAGTCTCCATAACATCCACAGCATTCTGGGCATAAGCCCCACAATTCCAGACATATTCCGGACAGAGTCTTTATTCACAGGTACAACAATTACACATGCATTTATATATTGATAAAACCTGTAAGGGCGGTGTCCAAAAACCCTCATCAAATAGAAAAGAAAAAATAGGCAGCACTCCCAAAATCAAGGTAAAAAAGTGGATACTTTACTGATCCATGACAACATGTCAACAGTTTCCTGTCTTTGTCAAGCAATGTGCTCACAGTCAGCTCAGTCTTAAAAAGAGTTTACAAAAGTGTAATTTGTATGCAAAACCATTACCATAGTGACAACTAAAGTGCATAATAAGTTAAGATCATGTGCATAAGACCAGATCACTAGATTATACATAAAGTGCTCATCAATGCATACCTTGTACAATGCTTATGCTTCATTCATAAACCGAGAGTACCCTCATAAGAATTGTGGCATTATCTTTATATAGTTAAGAAGAAAAATCATACTTTACAATATTGAATGCGGTGTATGCCTCCGGCATCTCCTTCCTGCAATTGTTTATCCGCTCTGCGCCAGTCTATCATGTGTATCTATCATAGCTAATCCCCACAGTGCACATGCACTGAGCATGCGCACTAGACACAGCAATCCCCGTCCCCATTTTCATTATGGGCAAAGCAGCCCACAGTGCATAGTACATTGAAATGCACTCCTAATGAACAGGACACGGATTTACACTGACAACAGCCACATACATCAGAAATGCCCCATCAGGTGTAACGTCTGCTGTGTAACTGCTTAACAGAGATCGACCAATATAAACTCGGTCTCCCTTTTCAGATTTAACCGTCACCAACCACCTTTTTTCACCAGAGGTCGCCACAAGTGCAGTTGTGGCACCCCTGCGGGGAATTGCCACAGGATCCATCGGTGCAAGGAGGGAATTACACCTTGGTCCGCACAGCACACCACACTTTCCACCCCAGACCAGAAGGGGGAGCTCTACTGGCTGCCTTAAGTCAGTTCCCCTTTAAGAACATCCAGGGCTGAGGGGAGCAGTTAGTCAGTCCCCAGAGTCAGTTTAGAGTCTGCAGTGAGAGGGAAGAGAGAGTAGACGGAGGAGCTGGTCGCTGGAAGAGATCCAGGACCAGGACCAGGGACCACTGACTGCTGTGCACACCATAGGGAAAGGGTCGGAGGCAAACGGAGAGAGAAGGGAACTGAGAAAAAGAAACCAGTACCACAGCCCTTTAGTACACGCGAACGACGCTGCCAGCATTTTGTTCTACAGCAAAAGCCCAGAAGACTCAGGAGGAGTTCAGCCCTGAGGAGAACAAAGAAAGAGACACTAAACTGACCAAGTATAGGACTAGGAGCCATAGGAGGAACAGGGACCCCGCAGAAGGACCTCATTGCCAGTTTAGGACAAAGCCCAGAGAGAGAGAAGAAGCGGTGGGTTCAGGCTCAGGAAGGACTTACCCCACATGTCAGAGCACAAAGACAGAGGAGGCCTCATAACTTGCTAAGATGGAAATCCCAAGTTGCACCGGGGACCTGGTTACTACTCTGGACTGTACCTGTTACATTGTCACCAGTAAAAGGTACCGAAACAACAATCCCTGTGTGTCTGTGGGCCTATCTAACTGCCGCAATCCACCGCTGTGTCAGTAAAGACTACTCCCGTCATCCATCCCCTCTGCCCTGAGGTAAAGCTCCACCTGTGGGGAGCTGTACCACATTCTGCTGCACCCACTATCACCTCAGCGGTCGGCTGCAGCGCTGGTATACCCATTACCAGGTACCATAGGTGGCGTCACGTTACCAATCCCCTAATTCCCCCATCATTCCCCGCCATTGAGGGTCCAGGGCATGGGATCGACTAACCGTGATTCCCCCACCCAAGTCGCCATCAGCCTCAGTACCCGAGTACTCCCTACCCTGTCAACCGCCTCACAGTTACCATTCATCAATACACCTCTCATGCCAGATGGCTGTCCATCATTCTACTGGGAAGGGGGAAAAGGGAAGAAATGTCATAAAAACTCGTTTTATAGAAAACTTCAAAGATATAGGCAAAATCTTAAAAGTACTGTCACACCAGGTGACATTGCCGGTGATTTTGCAGGCGACGCAGGGGCGTGGCCTATCGTCAGCATCATCGGCGGCGAGTCTCCCCGTGAAAAGTGGTGATTTTGCACCGAAAAATTGACTGAGAGTGGTGGCCTGGTTTCACAGCACTACTGTGAAGCCAGACAACCACTCTCAGGCAATGTGTATGCATCGTCTCATGTAACATCGTGATTGGCGATGTTACAGGCGATGGGAGCCATAGGCTCCCATGTTACAGGATCCCTGCTGGGGTTTCTAGACACCCCAACAGCGACATCGCCTGAAACATTGCCAACATGCGACGGCAACACTGGCGGGGTGCCAAAAACGTGCGCGCTCCCATGCCTTGCCTGTGATCTTTCCAGCGATGTCTCTCGGTGTGACGGTACCCTAACTGTTATTACTAAGTACCCTTCATAATTATGTGGTCATTTTCTTCACAGCATCAAGTATCTTAAAATCAACGTTCAGTTGATTTCAGTTGATTGAGTTCAGTTTATATTGTTTGTCCTATGGGTTATGTTGGACACCATTTTTTTCTAAAAAATTTTTTTGAGATTTTCTAAAAAAAATGTTTTTCTTGTTTTTTTCTTAGAGGATAATGGAATATACAAAAGATCCATATTTTTTCACATATTCTGAGGAAGATGGGGTAAGAATTGTTGGTGCCATAGAGGTCGATGGAATTTTTCTGAATACCCCCTCGATGTTGGATCTAAACAGAGTGTGAGGGTGATATGAAAAAAATAGTCATCCAGCAATTACATCTGACTACTTTCGGTGAATATTATAAAGAACATAAGACCAAACTTCATGATAAGTAGTGTTCCTTTTTGTACACGTTTCACCCAAATATTTAATAAATATGCTATGGACACCATGCTGTTAAACATGGAATTCCTACAGGAAGAGATTAAACTCCTACAGGAGAAAGTGAATGATGTCAGTGTAAAGATCAAAAGTAAAAGGAAGGAAGAGGAGTGGAAGATTTTTTAGGATGTGGTTAAAGGCAGAGTTGATAAGCTTAACACTGAACTGAAAGATAATAAAAGGAAAAAATGGATCCGAGATGCGGAAGACTATAAAACAGGAAACAATTGGCAAAGAGACAATGTTAGATGGAGGAGAAGAGGTTATTTGAACAATAGGACTCTAAACAAAGGGACACTTTGTAAGAATAATGTTGCTAACCATACATTTATCCCTAGCAGATTTAGATCATCCTCTCCAAGGAAATGGTCAAAAAGGAGAGGAGGAAGATTACAGTGGAAAAGAGAAAAAAGGCAAAAGAGGTGGAAAGCAGAATAACCACCAACTATCACCAACACCAATAATATGGTACAACAGTCAGAATTGATTATCGATTTATCTAAAAAGGTACTGACTGAATCACAAGTCTCTTTATTGAATAAGGCCCCTTCATTCTGTTTTAATACTCACGTCGATTGGTTTGACTGTATGGTTGATTTAAATAAGTTTTTTTAGATCAGTAAAACTAAGAGAATGGTTCCATAGTAAAAGTAAAAGTATAGGAACTCAAGAAGCTGAATTGAGTATGAGCAATTTTGATTTGAAGAAGGAAAGTCAGTTTGGACCCTTGAAGTGCTCTGTAGCAATAGAAGCGTTTGTTGAGGCAGTAACATGTGATATTGAATTACTGAGATATAATACAGTGGAAGGATTCACTAGGCTTAATATAAAAATTTGAAGCAATGAATGATTTGATCCATGATGACTCAGTAGTCATTAAAAAAGCAGACAAAAGGTGGGGCTTTGGTCATTATGGATAGAGAAAGATATGTAGCTGAAATAATTAGACAAATTGGTGAGAAGGATGTATACAGGAGATTGCATTATGACCCTAAATTTCAAATAATCAGGGGAATCTGAAATATAGTGGGTATATAGCTTAAGAGCGCGGGTTGATCGATAAAGATTTTCTTATTGCATATTGTTCCATTGACACCTGTACTGTATACATTGCTGAAGGTGCATAAATCTATAGAAGATCCCCCAGGGCGCCCCATTGTGGCTTGGACTGATTGGGGTGCTCAGTCACATTGGGGTGTTAATAGGTAAAATGTTGAATCCTTTGGCAAAGGAATCCATATTATATGTGAAAAATACCACTGATTTCCTTGAAAGATAAAAGAGTTGAATTTGGGTGAACAAGATTGGGTGGTGTCGTTTGATGTGACATCACTGTATATGTCCATTGTACACAGTGAAGGTCTCATGGCAGTGAAAGAAGCTCTAATTAGGACAAGGTTTTCAAATGAAGCTATAGAGATGATTATGGCTTTATTGGAACTAGTACTGATGAAAAACTATTTCATGTTCGGTGATGAGTACTATGAACAATTAAGGGGTACAGCCATGGGTGCGAACATGGCCCCCTCTTATGCAAATCTAATGATGGCCTCCCTGGAGGAGAGGTTCATCTATGTATCGCCCCATTTCCCCAAAGTGGGGGGATTGTGGCGGTACATTAATGATATCTTTCTGACATGGACTGGGTCACATGATGAGTTGCATGAGTTCTATAACTTTTTAAACACAATCAATGGAACCATAAAATTCACAATGGAATGCTCCAGAGAGGAGTTACATTTTTTGGATGTTTTGATTAAGATGAGTGGAGAGAGGTTGGACACAGAATTGTTTTGTAAGAAGACAGATAGGAATAACCTCCTCCACTACTCTAGTCATTATCTGCAACGTTGCTTAATGCTATTCCATTCAGTCAATACCTGCATGCAAAAAGAAGTGTTAGTGATGATGAAAAACTAGCAGGGACAATTGATGACATGAGCAAAAAATTTTTGAATAGAGGATACCCAAAAACAATATTGAGTAAATAGAGAAAGAGGGTAGACGGTGTTGAAAGAAGATCTGTTTGAATGTAGAAAGAGGGATAATTTAACCAGAATACTGTTTGTAAGCAATTTCTGCAAGGAAATCCAAAAATAACGGGAAACATAATGAATCATTGGTTGACCTTGAGTAGGGGGTGTCCCAAATTGACGAGTTCAAAAAACCTCCAATTAAGGCCGATAGGAGAAGCAAGAGTTTGGGTGATAGGCTAATCAAGGGATATTGTCTCTTTCAAACAATTTAAACAATCCTACTATATAATCGCCTTATCGTGTCTGTCTGTCTCTCTGTAACGGAAATCCCACGTCGCTGTTTGGTCGCCGCTGAGAGCGGTGACCAATCAGCAACACGCACAGTCCAGCCGCAAATCAGGCGCAGAATTTGAACCATGCACGCCACCGCTACCGTTGGGAGATCAGCGGCGCTAGCCACTGATCTCCCGACGGTAGCCACGGGTCATCTCCTGCCACACTGAGGTCAGCGGCGACGCACTAGCTGGTCATCTCATGGCTGCTCGCAGTGGAAGTACCCCAACCGCCATATTGGAACACCCAAGTTAAGGGTATTCCGATATGGCGGCCGGGATTCAAATACCCCACCAAGCCGGGTGCCACTTCGCTGATTGGTCACCACAGATGGCACTGATCAATTAGCGAAGCTGGATTTAAAACATGTCCCAAGACTGCTGATTGGTCGCCGCTGAGCACAGCGACCAATCAGCACTCTTGGCACGTGATTTAAATCCCGCTTCGCTGAGCCGCGGTGACCAATCAGCAAAATGGGATTTAAAACACGTGCCAAGACCGCTGATTGGTTGCTGCTAAGCACGGCGACCAATCAGTGCTCTTGGCACGTGATTTAAATCCTGCTTTGCTGAGCCACGACGACCAATCAGTGAAGCAGTGCAGTAGCTATATTGGAATACCCATAACTTCAGTGTTCCAATATGGCGGTCGGGGTACTGCAAGCTGCGTGCAGCTTGTTTAGATTATGAGCCCCAATGGGGACATTGTTGCAAATGTATGTAAAGTGCTATGGAATTAATAGCACTATATAAATGAATAAATACTATTACCGTATATACTCGCGTATAAGCCGAGTTTTTCAGCCCAAAAATGGGCTGAAAAGTACCCCCTCGGCTTATACGCGAGTCAGTGCTGTATACCGATGTATACATCGGTACATACCGATGTATACATCGGTATACAGCAGCCCCCGCATCCCCAGTAATGCAGGGCCCCCCCAGCGTCTCTCCGGTCACCTGTAAAGAAACTATACTTATCACAGTGCCGCTGTCCGCGTCCGCTGTCCGCGCCCGCTCGCAGCTGCCGACCGCAATCCTCCATCTTGCGTCTTCTTCCTGTTTCTGTGCTCGTCGCGGGCAATGACGTCATTCCCTGCGACGAGCACAGGAAACAGGAAGAAAGAAGACGCAAGATGGAGGATCGCGGTCGGCAGCTGAGAGCGGGTGCGAGCGGGCGCGGACAGAGCACTGTGATAAGTATAGTTTCCTTTACAGGTGACCGGAGAGACGCTGGGGGGGCCCTGCATTACTGGGGCTGCCTGTATACTACCGCTGGGGCTGCTATATACCTCTGGGGCCCTGTATACTACCACTGGGGCTGTATATACTACCACTGGGGCTGTATAAACCACTGGGGCTGTATATACTGCTGGGGCCCTGTATACTACCACTGGGGCTGTATATACTACCACTGGGGCTGTATATACTACCACTGGGGCTGTATATACCTCTGGGGCCCTGTATACTACCACTGGGGCTGTATAAACCACTGGGGCTGTATATACTGCTGGGGCCCTGTATACTACCACTGGGGCTGTATATACTACCACTGGGGCTGTATATACTACCACTGGGGCTGTATTTACCTCTGGGGCCCTGTATACTACCACTGGGGCCCTGTATACTACCACTGGGGCTGTATAAACCACTGGGGCTGTATATACTGCTGGGGCCCTGTTTTACTACCACTGGGGCTGTATATACCTCTGGGGCCCTGTATACTACCACTGGGGCTGTATAAACCACTGGGGCTGTATATACTGCTGGGGCCCTGTATACTACCACTGGGGCTGTATATACTACCACTGGGGCTGTATATACTACTAGGGCTGCGTCTATACTACCACTGGGGCTGTATATACCACTGGGGCTGTATATACTACTGGGGCTGCGTGTATACTACCACTGGGGCTGCTGTATCTACCTCTGGGACTGGTGTATACCACACTGCTGGGGGCTGTATACTTGTGCTAGGGTCCACCCTCGGCTTATACACGAGTCAATAGATTTTCCCAGGTTTTGGGGGCAAAAGAAGGGGGGTCGGCTTATACACGGGTCGGCTTATACACGAGTATATACGGTATATTATTATATAATCTTGTGGCGAGAAGGGTGAGACTCCCTTGTTCAAGTACCTGATAGAGGTTCATGAAGACATTAGAGAAGAGTGTGCCAGAGACTGTGCATGACGACTTTAAGATGTACATGGAAGCCTATAAGGTGTACTCGTTCCTAGAAGCTAAACAGCTGGTGGTTCTGTCTACACCCAAAGTCACCGTGGATCAGGTGTCTATCCTGAGGGACATGCACTAGAGGTGTATTCACATGAAGAGTTTTTTCCGGTTGAAGACCGAAGAAGCAGTTAAGTGGCTGGGGCTTATGAGGAAAGCTCAATGTCTACTGGAAGATGTTGTGCAAGTGCCTGTGCTACCTCGACAACCGGCAACCTAAGTGAGTAACCCCATATTGTAACATAAACTGTCACAATCTGTATGTTCAGTATTACTATTATGCCTGTGAATAAGGACTTTGTCCGAAACGCATCTGAAATTGTGGAGCTTATGCCCTGAATGTTGTGTTTTTTATGGAGATTTTATTATGCATGAATAAATAAAGAAGCTGTTTTATAGAAGAGTCAATGTTGGGTTCACTTTCCCCTTTTTATACTCTTTTGCTTTCTCCCCAGGCCTGGAGAAGTCATATGATGAGACCATATTCCTGTACAGTCAGACATAACCAGTACACAGCAGGGACACATATACAGTTGAAATCAGGAGTTTACACACACTATGTAAAAAGACACATACAGAGAGAGCCTTGTGAAAGTATTTGGCCCCCTTGAACTTTTCAACCTTTTGCCACATTTCAGGCTCCAAACATAAAAATATAAATTCACATTTTTTTGTGAAGAATCAACAAGTGGGACACAAGTGGGACACAATCATGAAGTGGAACGAAATTTATTGGATTTTTTTAACAAATAAAAAACTGAAAAGTGAGGCGTGCAATATTATTCGACCCCCTTGGGTTAATACTTTGTAGCGCCACCTTTTGCTGCGATTACAGCTGTAAGTCGCTTGGGGTATGTCTCTATCAGTTTTGCACATCGAGAGCCTGAAATTCTTGCCCATTCTTCCTTGCAAAACAGCTGGAGCTCAGTGAGGTTGGATGGAGAGCGTTTGTGAACATTCGTTTTCAGCTCTTTCCACAGATTCTTGATTGGATTCAGGTCTAGACTTTGACTTGGCCATTCTAACACCTGGAATCCTTTACTTTTGAACCATTCCATTATAGATTTTGCTTTATGTTTGGGATCATTGTCTTGTAGGAAGATAAATCTCCGTCTCAGTCTAAGGTCTTTTGCAGACTCCAACAGGTTTTCTTCCAGAATGACCCTGTATTTGGCTCCATCAATCTTCCCATCAATTTTAACCATCTTCCCTGTCTCTGTTGAAGAAAAGCAGGCCTAAACCATGATGCTGCCACCACTATGTTTGACAGTGGGGATGATGTTTCGAGGGTGATGAGCTCTGTTGCTTTTACACCAACACAAAAAGAGAAAGGAGCACACATAGAGTCTTATCTATGATAGTAGTTCAATGCCCCCGATCAGTGTGACTCACCTTTTTGGATTGTTTGAGTCACAACAACCTGCAAGGGCCTTGTTTTCCTGGTCGCTGCAGACACCTGGTGAGGGAGAAATCCGTTTGTGTAGAAAAAGCCCAGGCTTAGATTCCGCGCTGACCACAAAGCAGGAAGGGTATGTTTGATGTCTGTTTATTGAGCCTATGCACTTCACAGCAGTACCTGCTGCTTCCTCAGGGAAAACAGTGTACATTTATGAACATGTATGCACATGTATGTACACTGTTTGCCCTGAGGAAGCAGCAGGTCCTGCTGTGAAACGCGTAGGCTTAATAAACAGACATCAAACATACCTTCCTGCTTTGTGGTCAGCGCGGAATCTAAACCTGGGCTTTTTCTACACAAATTGCTTTTACACCAAACATATCGTTTTGCATTGTGACCAAAAAGTTTGATTTTGGATTCATCTGACCAGAGCACCTTATTCCACATGTTTGGTGTGTCTCCCAGGTGGCTTGTGGCAAACTTCAAGCTAGACTTTTTATGGATATCTTTGAGAAACAGCTTTCTTCTTGCCACTCTCCATAAAGGCCAGATTTGTACAGTGAACAACTGATTGTTGTCCTATGGACAGACTCTCCCACCTCAGCTATAGATCTCTACAGTTAATCCAGAGTGATCATGGGCCTTTTGGCTGCATCTCTGTTCAGTCTTGTCTTTTTTTGAGATTAAAGTTTAGAGGGACAGCTGGGTCTTGGTAGAATTGCAATTTCAATATGATCGCTTGCACAATGCTCCTTGAGATGCTTAAAACTTGGGAAATCTTTTTGTATCCAAATATGGCTTTAAACTTCATCACAACAGTATCTCAGACCTGCCTGGTGTGTTCCTTGGTCATCATGATGCTCTCTGTACTTGAAACAGATCCCTGAGACTATTACAGAGCAGGTGTATTTATATGGAGACTTGATTACACACAGGTGGATTCTATTTATCATTACCAGTCATTTAGGACAACATTGTATCATTCAGAGATCCTCACTGAACTTTTGGAGTGAGTTTGCTGCACTGAAAGTAAAGGGGCTAAATAATATTGCACACTCCACTTTTCAGTTTTTTATTTGTTAAAAAAGTTTAAAATATCCGATAAATTTCGTTCCACTTCACGATTGTGTCCCACTTGTTGTTGATTCTTCACTAAAAAATTAGAATTTATATCTTTATGTTTGAAGCCTGAAATGTGGCAAAAGGTTGAAACATAAGTGGGCCAAATGCTTTCACAAGGGACTGTATGCATGTCTTACTTACTATCTGATAAGAAAACAGAATAAACCTTTTCTGTTTTAGGTCAATTAGGATTACCCTAACTATTTATATTTGCCAAATACCAGAATAATGATAGATTATATTACTATGCCTTTAAACAATTTGGGACAGCCTATATGATGTTATGTGTTTGGAAGATTCTGATAGATTTATTAGCAACATCTGAGTTAATTAGACACACATGTGGTTGTATTTTAATGCACACCTGAAACACACTGCTTATTTGTGCAGCATCATGGGAAAGTCTAAAGAAATCATCCAACATATGAGGAAAAGAATTGTGGACTTACACAAGTCTGGTTCATTTTTTGGGTGCAATTTCTGTCTCTGGTCCCCTGTGCGCTGTCTGTAAACCTTGTAATGTGTCCTGAGGTGTCCAAAGATGGCGGCAGTGTGAGTAAGTGTACATGCGCGCATCGGGACACTCCACCATATGCGTATACCGAAGTGTCCAAAGATGGTGGCTACTTGAGTAAGCTGTGTCAGCAACGGCTGCAGGTGGTGATTTCAGGTGGCAGCGGTTTCGTCTGGGTGTGGTTGCGGCACCGCTGTCGGTACTGCACAATATGTCAGTACTGCTAGGAGTTGCTATATTTGCTCACCAATCACTTGGGTGTTCATATATGACTTAGTTTGCAGGCGCATGTTAGGAGGAGATCCAGATGGAAGTGACCCAAGCAGGGTTGCCACTAGGAATTTCAGGGCCCCTTACTAGCAAAATTTTAGGGCGCCTCTGAGACTCCACCTAGCCCCCACCCCAGCTCCGCATTCACCCAAACATACATTATATTTATATTGGAACAGCACCAAAAATTACCTCAATTTATGTACAAAGCTTTCCCAACCAGCAATCCAGATGGTTCCTTACAATAGAGTAAAAAAAGGAAAAACAGTACAGAAAAATAGAAACAAGTGGACTTTATTGCCCAATGCATGGCCACACCATTGGTCAATAAAGTTCACTTTTTTCTGTATTTTTGTGCTGATTTTCCTTTTTTTTTACACTCTCTCTCTACATTATATAATACACACATACACACTTGAGACTGCTGTGGACTGAATACATAATAGCTGTATACACAATAGAGATACACAATAGAGACGGCTGCTAGTTGTATACACAATTGAGATGGCTGCGGGCCGTATAGACAATGGAGATGGCTGCGGGCTATACACACACTAGAGAAAACATAATAGAGACAGGACAAATGCACAATGGAGACGGCTGCGGGACAAATGCACAATGGCGACAGCTGCGGGACAAATGCACATTGGGGACTGCTGGGAGATATATGCACATTCGAGATTGCTGCAGGTTGTATACACATTGGAGACTGCTGGGAGATGTATGCATATTAGTGAATACGATGGGATGTGTACACATTGGAGACTACAGGACGTATACACAGAGACTGCTGGCCCTATGCAGAGGCCACCGGCTGTATATCCTGCATACACAGACAGCACTCTACTGTATATACAGGTCCACATTGTATACATACAGTATATAGATACACAAATACAGCATCCAGTGTGGACCTCTATATAGAGTATAGAGACAGAGAGCGAGTGACAGACAGAGAGGGGGCGACAGACAACGAGCGAGCGACAGACAACGAGCCAGCGACAGACAGCGAGCGACAGACAGCAGCGAGGAGCGAAGAGACAGAGAGCGAGAGAGAGACAGAACAGGGCTGACAGAGCGAGAGACAGACAGAGCAACAGACAGACTGACAGAGTGAGAGACAGACAGACGAGCATCTAACTCACCGGCAGCAGCTCCCTCCTGACTCCTGTTACTTGGCACTGCACTTACATCCTGCCACCGGTGCCGATGCCCACGTTATTTCTTGTTTGCGGGGGAACTGTCTGAGCTGTAGTAGAAACCGGGTCCCCGAATAGGTGTTAGAACTAAGACTGAGAACTGTGAACCTTGAATTGTCTGCAACACAAGTTGCGCTTTTGCGCTTATTTTTGTGCGCAAGCTTTCACTGCAAAAGTGCGTGCAAAAAGAATTGACATGTCAATTCCTTGCATCTTTTTCAGCACACTTTTCCCATAGCCCACAATTATAAAATGGGAAAAGTGCACCAAAAGAAGCACAGCGTGTGAATACAGTCGCGCTTTTTTGCACCGTACACGCACAAAAAAGCGCCACTGCATAAATAAGCAAAAATGACGCTATGTAGGAAAAGGTAAAGAATATTTATACCGTGTTAGCCAGTAGATAGAAAAATATTAGAATCTGAGAGTCCTCAGTGGTTAATACCTTTTAATGACTAACTGAAAAGATGGTAAACATAACAAGGTTTCAGGACACTGTGGTCCCTTTTCAGGCTGGTAATGACACAAATTCTGAAGACATATACATATATACATAAGCAATTAAAAGAAAAGAAAAATGGAAATAAGAAAAAAGAAAAAAAAAAGTCAAAACAGTGTTATATGCTCTGGTGGATATGACAGGTAACGCAAAGCAGAGTGGGGTTAGGGAGGGGTGGAGGAGCAGGGACAGAGAAACCAGATTTCTAAGATAAGCGGAACCAATTGTATTAGGTAAATGGTTAGCAGCCCATGGAGACCTGAAAATGCTTACCGTATATACTCGTGTATAAGCCGACCTGTGTATAAGCCGACCCCCCTACTTTTGCCCCCAAAAACTGGGAAAACTTATTGACTCGCGTATAAGCCGAGGGTGGACTCCAGCACAGGTATACAGGCCCCCCAGTGGTATACAGCAGGCCCCAGCAGTGGGGTATACAGCAGGCCCCAGCAGTGGGGTATACAGCAGGCCCCCAGGGGAATACAGCAGGCCCCCAGGGGTGTAAGCAGGCCCCCAGGGGTGTACAGCAGGCCCCCAAGGGTGTAAGCAGGCCCCCAGGGGTATACAGCAGGCCCCCAGGGGTGTAAGCAGGCCCCCAGGGGTATACAGCAGGCCCCCAGGGGTGTAAGCAGGCCCCCAGGGGTGTACAGCAGGCCCCCAGGGGTGTAAACAGGCCCCCAGGGTTGTAAGCAGGCCCCCAGGGGTATACAGCAGGCCCCCAGGGGTGTAAGCAGGCCCCCAGGGGTATACAGCAGGCCCCCAGGGGTGTAAGCAGGCCCCCAGGGGTGTAAGCAGGCCCCCAGGGGAAAACAGCAGGCCCCCAGGGGTGTAAGCAGGCTCCCAGGGGTGTAAGCAGGCCCCCAGGGGTATACAGCAGGCCCCCAGGGGTGTAAGCAGGCTCCCAGGGGTATACAGCAGGCCCCCAGGGGTGTAAGCAGGCCCCCAGGGGTATATACAGCAGGCCCCCAGGATACAGCAGGCCCCCGGGGGTATATACAGCAGGCCCCCAGGGGTATATACAGAAGCCCCAGTGGCACTCCCCCCCCCCCCCATATTGAGAAGAGACCCCACACTTTGCAGAGCTCCCCTGCTACATAATCTTACCATCCAGGGTCTTCTTCACCGGAGGTCCTGCAGTCCAGTCCATCCTCGCGCGCTGTGTTCCCGGTCTCATGTGACCCGGCGGTCGCAGTCGAATGACGTCATCGCGCCGGGTCACGTGAGACCGGGAACACAGCGCGCGATGATGACTGCAGGACCTCCGGTGAAGAAGACCCTGGATGGTAAGATTATGCAGCGGGGGGCTCTGCAAAGTGCGGGGGCTCTAAACATGCTGAGGGGGCTAGTGCCACTGGGGGGCTGCCTGTATACACTGGGGGGCTGCTGTATATACTGGGGGGCTGCTGTATACACTGGGGGGCTGCCTGTATACACTGGGGGGCTGCTGTATACACTGGGGGCTGTATGCACGGCTCCCCCTGCCGCTGTGATGGGTGGGGGGAGCCGTGCATATCTAATGAGCGGCCCCACGAGATGGGCCGCTGTCAGCAGCCTCCCCCCCGCCTCCTCCAGCCTCCCCAGCACCCGGACCCATAGGATTACCGTATTGACCCGTGTATAAGCCGAGGGGGTGACTTTTCAGCCCAATTTTTGGGCTGAAAAACTGGCTTATACACGAGTATATACGGTAGTTCTAAGTGAGACAGTTCACAGAAGTGTCAAGAGTTCATAGTCCTATAATTTCAGTGTGTTGCAAGATGTCTCCAAATGCATTTTCATTTTATATAAAAATGCATGAATCTGCTATCCCCAAATGTCCGTTCATCTATTATATAATTGCCGTAGCGACTTCCGTCGGAGCGGCGCTGCTTCCGGTGGCTTGGTTAGCGCGAGCGAGCTGCCTCTCCTGGACTCTCCCCGTGGCCGCGTAAGCGGGCATTGCGAGTCGTTGCAGCCTCGCGAAGCAATGCCCGCGAAGTCGGCATTGCGAGTCGCTGACACCCACCAACCAAGCCACAGAAGCCCATACTACTGTAGTGTACACCGCTATACTATACTACAGTCCCATGCCCATAAGCGCCATGGGACTGTAGTATACCATCGCGCTGTACACTACAGACCCCTGCCGCTCTAAGCCACTACGCGCTGTACACTACACTAACCAAGCCACACAACCCCATACTACTGTACTGTACACCGCTATACTATACTACAGTCCCATGCCCATAAGCGCCATGGGACTGTAGTATACCATCGCGCTGTACACTACAGCCCTCTGACGCTCTAAGCCACTACGCGCTGTACACTACAGCCCCCTGCCCCCGCACCCTACCCCCTACCGCCCTAACCCACTACCCCGCCGCAGCCACTACCCCGCCGCCGAAGCCCCTACCCCCTGCCGCCCTAACCCACCACCCCGCCGAAGCCCCTACCCCCTGCCGCCCTAACCCCTAAGCCACTACCCCGACGCCGAAGCCCCTACCCCCTGCCGCACTACCCCGCCGCACCCACTACCCTCTGCTGCAAGCCACTACCCCCTGCCGCCCTAACCCCTAAGCCACTACCCCGCCGTCGAAGCCCCTACCCCCTGCCGCACTACCCCGCCGCACCCACTACCCTCTGCCGCAAGCCCCTACCCCCTGCCGCCCTAACCCCTAAGCCACTACCCCGACGCCGAAGCCCCTACCCCCTGCCGCACTACCCCGCCGCACCCACTACCCTCTGCCGCAAGCCACTACCCCCTGCCGCCCTAACCCCTAAGCCACTACCCCGCCGTCGAAGCCCCTACCCCCTGCCGCACTACCCCGCCGCACCCACTACCCTCTGCCGCAAGCCCCTACCCCCTGCCGCCCTAACCCCTAAGCCACTACCCCGCCGCCGAAGCCCCTACCCCCTGCCGCCGTAAGCCACTAGCCCGCATCCGCACCTAAACCCCTGCCGCCGCAAGCCCCTAACCCCTAAGCCGCACCTAATCCCCTACCCCTACCCCTAAACCGCACCTAAACCCCTGCCGCCCTAAGCCCCTACCCCCTAAGCCGCACCTAACCCCCTACCCCCTGCCGCCGTAAGCCACTACCCCGCATCCGCAAATAAACCCCTGCCGCCGCAAGCCCCTAACCCCTAAGCCGCACCTAATCCACTACCCTACCCCCTAAGCCGCACCTAAATCCCTGCCGCCCTAAGCCCCTACCCCCTAAGCCGCACCGAACCCCCTACCCCTGCCGCCGTAAGCCACTACCCCGCATCCGCACCTAAACCCCTGCCGCCGCAAGCCCTAACCCCTAAGCTGCACCTAATCCCCTACCCCTACCCCCTAAACCGCACCTAAACCCCTGCCGCCCTAAGCCCCTACCCCCTAAGCCGCACCTAACCCCCTACCCCCTGCCGCCCTAAGCCACTACGCCGCATCCGCACCTAAACCCCTGCCGCCGCAAGCCCCTACCCCTTAAGCCGCACCTAATCCCCTACCTCTACCCCCTAAACCGCACCTAAACCCCTGCCGCCCTAAGCCCCTACCCCCTAAGCCGCACCTAACCCCCTACCCCCATAAGCCACTACCCCGCATCCGCACCTAAACCCCTGCCGCCCTAAGCCCCTACCCCCTAAGCCGCACCTAACCCCCTACCCCCTGCCGCCGTAAGCCACTACCCCGCATCCGCACCTAAACCCCTGCCGCCGCAAGCCTCTAACCCCTAAGCCGCACCTAATCCACTACCCCTACCCCTAAGCCGCACCTAAACCCCTGCCGCCCTAAGCCCCTACCCTCTAAGCCCCGCCGCTTTCCCTAACACCTAAGGCCCTACACCCGAAGCCCCCGCCGTCCCCTAACCTAACGTCCCCGTCGATCACTTACATGCCTTCAAGTCATCTGATCGTCCGTCCGATCCTCAAGTCCTCCGTCCGGCCAGGCGTCCTCTTCCTCCGGTCCCGGGGGTCTTCTCTCTTCTTTCCGCCATCTCCGCCTCTTCGTCCGTCCCCGGGGATCTTCTGTCTTCTTTCCACCAACTTCCAGCTCCGACGTCCTCTTCAACTAACATTAAGATACAATGGACGATCAATCCGCCATTGTATCTCAATGAAATGTGAAGGGCTCTTCTGATTGGTCGCTGTCTACTGCCCTCAGCCAATCAGAAGAGCCCCTCATTCAGTTCTCATTCAGGTCCGTCTTTTTTCCCATTGACATACATTAGCGGTGTGTTGGCGATTTTATGGCCGGCCACCTGGTTCTATTTGTCGGCCCTAAAATCGCGGACACACCGCTAATGCATGTCTATGGGCAAGTCAGCTCGAATTCTGATTGGTCGGCGTTCAATCCGAAATCGGGCTGACTGCCCATAGAGATGCATTAGCGGTGTGTCCGCGATTTTAGGGCCGACAAATAGAACCAGGTGGTCGGCCATAAAATCGCCGACACACCGCTAATGCATTTCAATGGGAAAAAAGAAAGGCGGACCTGAATGAGAACTGCGTCTCAGCCTAAATAATACATTAAATAATAAAAAAAATAATTAAAAAATAATTAAAAAAATAAAAAAAATAAATTAAAAATAATAAAAAATTCAATAAAAATAATAATAAAAAAATAAAATATATGCTAATAAGATCAGCCCTTTGCGGACCTGAATGAGAACTGCCTCTCAGCCTAAATAATAAATTAAATAATAAAAAAAATAATTAAAAAAGAATTAAAAAATAATAAAAAAATAAATTAAAAATAATAAAAAATTCAATAAAAATAATAATAAAAAAAAAAATATATGCTAATAAGATCAGCCCTTTGCGGACCTGAATGAGAACTGCCTCTCAGCCTAAATAATAAATTAAATAATAAAAAAAATAATTAAAAAAGAATTAAAAAATAATAAAAAAATTAATTAAAAATAATAAAAAATTCAATAAAAATAATAATAAAAAAATAAAATATATGCTAATAAGATCAGCCCTTTGCGGACCTGAATGAGAACTGCCTCTCAGCCTAAATAATAAATTAAATAATAAAAAAAATAATTAAAAAAGAATTAAAAAATAATAAAAAAATTAATTAAAAATAATAAAAAATTCAATAAAAATAATAATAAAAAAATAAAATATATGCTAATAAGATCAGCCCTTTGCGGACCTGAATGAGAACTGCCTCTCAGCCTAAATAATAAATTAAATAATAAAAAAAATAATTAAAAAAGAATTAAAAAATAATAAAAAAATTAATTAAAAATAATAAAAAATTCAATAAAAATAATAATAAAAAAATAAAATATATGCTAATAAGATCAGCCCTTTGCGGACCTGAATGAGAACTGCCTCTCAGCCTAAATAATAAATTAAATAATAAAAAAAATAATTAAAAAAACAATTAAAAAATAATAAAAAAATTAATTAAAAATAATAAAAAATTCAATAAAAATAATAATAAAAAAATAAAATATATGCTAATAAGATCAGCCCTTTGCGGACCTGAATGAGAACTGCCTCTCAGCCTAAATAATAAATTAAATAATAAAAAAAATAATTAAAAAACAATTAAAAAATAATAAAAAAAATTAATTAAAAATAATAAAAAATTCAATAAAAATAATAATAAAAAATAAAATATATGCTAATAAGATCAGCCCTTTGCGGACCTGAATGAGAACTGCCTCTCAGCCTAAATAATAAATTAAATAATAAAAAAAAATAATTAAAAAAAATTAAAAAATAATAAAAAAATTAAATTAAAAATAATAAAAAATTCAATAAAAATAATAATAAAAAAATTAAAATATATGCTAATAAGATCAGCCCTTTGCGGACCTGAATGAAACTGCCTCTCAGCCTAAATAATAAATTTAAATAATAAAAAAATAATTAAAAAATAATTAAAAAATAATAAAAAAAATAATAAAAATAATTAAAAAATTCAATAAAAATAATAATTAAAAAAAAAATATATATTAATATATCAGCCTATATGCGACCTTAATGTAGAATCTTATGCTAATAATAATTAATAATAAAAAAATAATTAAAAAATCATTAAAAATAATAAAAATAATAACTAATAATGCATATAAAATATATAAATAAAATTAATAATGCTAATAATCACCATTTATGCGTATTAATGCAATAGCTCATGCCTAATAATGCAATTAATAATATAAATTAATGTAATTAAAAATGCATTAATAATTATATAAATGCATAATTAAATCATAATAAATATTAATATAATAATATAATTAAAAATTAAAATGCTAATATAATCATTATGCTCAATTAACTTGAAATGCTTATTAAATGCTATTAATGCATAATTAAATTAATGCAATATAATATAAATGCTAATAATAATGCTATTAATGCTATTAATTAATAATATTATTAATCATTAATAATTTAATTAATGCTATTAATTTAATGCTAATAATCTATTATTTATGCTATTTAATTATATAATGCTATTAATGCTATTAATATGTTATTAATGCTATAATATGCTATAATGCTATTATAATGTATTATGCTAATAATAATGTATTAATCTAATTAATTAATGTTATTAATGCTATTATTATAATGTATAATGCTATTATTAATGCTATTAATGTATTATTAATCTATTAATGTATTATTAATGCTATTAATGCAT
This sequence comes from Allobates femoralis, assembly GCA_033576535.1. Taxonomy (NCBI): domain Eukaryota; kingdom Metazoa; phylum Chordata; class Amphibia; order Anura; family Aromobatidae; genus Allobates; species Allobates femoralis. The sequence goes on along the minus strand of JARQOC010000011.1, from coordinate 151,715,464 downwards.
TAATAATGTATTAATGCTATTAATGCAATATGCTATTAATGCTATTATTAATGTTATTAATGCTATTATATGTATAATGCTAATAATGCTATTATTAATTCTATTAATGCTAATAATAATGCTATTAATGCTATTAATAATGTTATTAATGCTATTATTAATGCTAATTAATGCTATTATTATAGCTATTTATGCAATTATTATTAATTGTTATTAATGCTATTAATGTAATATTATGTATTAATGCTATTAATAATGCTATTAATGCTTATTATTATATGCTATAATCTAATTAATGCTATTATATGCTAATAATAATGCTATTAATGCTATTATAATGCTTAATTAATACTATAGTATATTATTAATGCTATTAATGCAATATTTATCCTATTAATGGTATTTATTAATGCTATTAATGCTAATAATAATGCATATTAATGCTATATTAATGCATTATAATGCTATTAATGCTATTATTAATGTTAATAATGCTATTATTAATGCTAATAATGCTATTATTAATTCTATTAATTTTAATAATAAATGCTATTAATGCTATTAATAATGTTTAATGCTATTAATAATGCTAATAATCCTATTATTTATGCTATTTATGCTAATAATAATGCTATTAATGCTATTAATAATGTTATTAATGCTATTAATAATGCTAATAATGCTATTATTAATGCTAAGCTAATAATGCTATTAATGCTATATAATAATGTTATTAATGCTATTATTAATGCTAATAATGCTATTATTAATGCTATTAATGTCAATATTTATCCTATTAATGGTATTATTAATGCTATTAATGCTAATAATAATGCTATTAATGCTATTAATGCTAATAATAATGCTATTAATGCTATTACTAATGTTATTAATGCTATTATTAATGCTAATAATGCTATTATTAATTCTATTAATGCTAATAATAATGCTATTAAATGCTATTATAATGTTATTAATGCTATTATTAATGCTAATAATGCTATTATTAATGCTATTAATGTCAATAATTTATCCTATTAATGGTATTATTAATGCTATTAATGCTAATAATAATGCTATTAATGCTATTAATAATGTTATTAATGCTATTATTAATGCTAATAAAAGCTATTATTAATGCTATTTATGCTAATAATAATGCTATTAATGCTATTAATAATGCTATTAATGCTATTAATATGCTATTAATCCTATATTATGCTATATAATGCTATTAATGCTAATATTATCCTATTAATGGTATTATTAATGCTATTAATGCTAATAATAATGCTATTAATGCTATAATAATGCTATTAATGCTATTATAATGTTATTAATGCTATTATTATGCTAATAATGCTATTATAATGCTAATAATAATGCTATTAATGCTATTAATAATGCTATTAATAATGTTATTAATGCTATTATTAATACTAATAATGCTATTATTAATGCTATTAATGCTAATAATAATGCTATTAATGCTATTAATAATGCTATTAATGCTATTAATTATGCTATTAATGCTATTAATGCTAATAATAATGCTATTCTATTAATAATGCTATTAATGCTATTAATAATGTTATTAATGCTATTATTAATGCTAATAATGTTATTATTAATGCTATTAATGCTAATAATAATGCTATTAATGCTATTAATAATGTTATTAATGCTATTATTAATGCTAATAATGCTATTATTAATGCTATTAATGCTAATAATAATGCTGTCAATGCTATTAATAATGTTATTAATGCTATTATTAATGCTAATATTGCTATTAATAATGCTATTAATGCTAATAATAATGCTATTAATGCTATTAATACTGTTATTAATGCTCATAATACTGCTAATAATGCTATTAATACTGCTATTACTGCTAATAATAATGCTATGGCTTATATTATTGCTATTGATGATGCGATTATTATTTAAAAATCTTTAAAAAAACAATAAACATATTTTAGATACCCGATGCATTTGCATCAGGCTAACAGCTATAACTACTATAATCAAATTAATGCACGTTCTAGAATCCCGATGCATTTGCATCGGGCTCACAGCTAGTTTTACATAAAATCCCATGAGTCCATGTGAAATATTTAATCTTGTTTTGAATGTGTCAAAGGTTATCAATTTGTATTCTCAAATTCTTCTCTCTCTCTGAGATTTGAAGTCACTTTTTAACATTTTTTTTACAAAGAAATCATCATTAAACCTGCAGACAAGGGTGGTGCAATAGTCATGATGAACAAATCTGACTACCTGAAGGAAGCAAACGGACAACTGACGGACACACGTTACTACAAGAAATTGCTGTCTGACCCCACACAGGACTATCACAAGGAATTAAAAAGGCTGGTTTCCTGTCTACCTGACATATCCGTAAGAGCTGATGACCTAATACCAGTAAGTCCAAGAACAGGCACATTATTCTACATGCTTCCCAAATTTCACAAAGCAGGAAATCCAGGGAGACCAATCATTTCATGTGTGGGCACCCTCACCGAACAAATTTCTGGAGGGTAGAGGGTGTTCTCAAACCCCTGGTAAAAGAGACACCCAGCTACATTCAGGACACAACTGACCTATTGAATAAACTGAGTTGGGGGGTCAGTGTGGGGGTGAGTGGGCAGAGCAGGGTCAGGGGCAGAGTGGGGGTCAGTGGGCAGAGCGGGGGTGAGGGAGCAGATCGTGGGTCAGTGTGCAGCGCAGGGGGATGAGTAAGCAGAGGAGGTTAGATCGGGACAGGACCTTTGATGACGTCACGGTCATGTGAACTGTGACTCCGCCCATCATCGTGACATCATCAGAGGTCCTGAAGCTCCTTGAAAAGAGATTGCGGCTGGCTGGCTGGAGCTGCGGTAAGAGTCGGGGGGTGACCCGAGCGTGGGGGGGGGGGTCTGTGCTGAGTCGGGGCTGGGGGTGGTGACCGGAGAGTGGGGGGGTCTGTGCTGACAGGTGGGGGGTGATCGGAGAGTGGAGGGGGGTGACCGGAGAGTGGGGGGGTCTGTGCTGACAGGCGGGGGATGACCGGAGAGTGGGGGGGTCTGTGCTGACAGGCGGGGGGTGACCCGAGAGTGGAGTGGGGTGACCGGAGAGTGGAGGGGGGCTATGGTGACAGGCAGGGGGGTGATGGGGCAGCGGGGGGAAGTGTTGTGACAGGCGGGGAGCGCGGGCAGGAGGAGCTTCACTATATCTTATCCTTTATATATACTTGACGTAGCGCTACTTCCGTTTGGCAGCCACGTCCACGACGACGGAAGTAGCGCCGAATATGACGGAAGTGAGCTACGGCAATTATATATAAGATCACCTGCTACATTACAAAACTAGAGAAGAAAACAACAGAGTTCCTCTTGTAGTCACCTACAATTCTTTTTTTTTTTTTTCTATTGCTTATGTATAAATGTATGTGTCTTCAGAATTTGTGTCATTACCAGCCTGAAGAAAGGACCACAGTGTCTCGAAAGCTTGCTATCTTTTCAGGTAGCCATAAAAAGGTATCAACCACTGAGGACTCTCAGATTGCAATATATTTTGCTATGTATGAACGTAGCCTTAATGTCCTGGAGGTGGGAAGGAGGTTGTCACTCAGGATTTTGCGGGCCTGCACAAGTGCCTTCTTGAGCAACGGGACTTTGCGGGCACTACAGGATTTTTTATCCATTATGGCATAATGTGTCACTAATGGTTTTCTTGATGGCAGTGGTTCCAGCTTCCTTGAGGTCATTAAGAAGTTTCTCCTGTGTAGATTTTAGGCTGATCTCTCACCTTCCTCATGATTGAGGATACCCCATGAGGTGAGATTTTGCATGGATCCCCAGATTGATGTCGATTAACACTCATTTTGTATTTCTTTCATTTTCTTACTATTGCACCAACAGTTGTCTCCTTCTCACCCAGCGTCTTACTTATGGTTTTGTAGCCTGTTCAAGCATTATGCAGATCTACGATCTTTTCTCTGACATTCTTAGCTGTTTGGTCTTGTCCTTGTTGTGGAGGTTAGAGTGTGACTGAGTAATTGAGTATGTGGACAGGAGTCTTTCATACAGGTGACAATTTATGACAGCTGTCTTTAATGCAGGTGACGAGTTGATTAGGAGCATCTAACTAGTCTGTAAGGAGCCAAAACTCCTAATTGTTAGGAGGTGATCAAATACTTATTTCTCTCTTCAATATGTAAATACATTTATATAATTTAAACAATGTGATTTTCTGGATTTTATTTTTGATATTCTATCTCTCAATGTTAAAATTAAAGGGATCCTGTCACCTCCAAAACGCCTCCTAAGCTAGCAAAACACGTCCCTGCAGCATCCTATCACTAATCTCACACTTCTTTTGTCTCCTAAAAGCATCCTGTCAAAGTGCATAAAAACGTTTTAATACTCACTCATTAGTGATTATAATTAGTAGTGACTATATTCTTTAGTCACCAAGGCGGGCTGTTTTGCAGCTCCAGGGATCCACCCTGTCTGTGTGCTCTGCTGTGATGTGCAGCATTACCCTCCCCTCTCTCTATCACTCACAGAATGCAAATCATTAGTCCTGCCTTCAGTTTCAGTTTCACAGCAGCACAGACAGAGAGAGGCTGGATCATTCAGGCTGCAAAACAACACCCCCTGGTGACCAAAGAATATGGCCCCTGCTAATTATAATCACTAATGAGTAAGTATTAAAACATTTTTATGCACTTTCACAGGATGCTTTTAGGAGACAAAAGACGTGTGAGATTAGTGATAGGATGGTGCAGGGACATGTTTTGATAGCTTAGGAGGTGTTCTGGAGGTGACAGGATCCCTTTAACCTATTCTTAAAATTATAGACTGTTCATGTCTTTGTGAGTTGGCAAACTTACAAAATCAGTAAGGGATTAAATACCGTATATACTCGTGTATAAGCCGACCCTTGTATAAGCTGACCCCCTACTTTTGGCCCCAAAACCTGGGAAAACCTATTGACTCATGTATAAGCCCAGGGTGGACCCCAGCACAGGTATACAGCCCCCAGCAGTGTGGTATACAGCAGCCTCCCCAGGGGTATATACAGGCCCCAGCAGTGTTACAGCAGCCTCCCCAGTGGTATATACAGCAGCGGCCACAGTGGTATATACAGCAGCAGCCCCAGTGGTGTATACAGCAGCAGCCCCAGTGGTGTATACAGCAGCAGCCCCAGTGGTATATACAGCATCACCCCCAGTGGTGTATACAGCAGCAGCCCCAGTGGTATATACAGCAGCAGCCCCAGTGGTGTATACAGCAGCAGCCCCAGTGGTGTATACAGCAGCAGCCCCAGTGGTATATACAGCAGCAGCCCCAGTAGTATATACAGCAGCAGCCCCAGTGGTATATACAGCAGCAGCCCCAGTGGTGTATACAGCAGCAGCCCCAGTGGTATATACAGCAGCAGCCCCAGTGATGTATACAGCAGCAGCCCCAGTGGTATATACAGCAGCAGCCCCAGTGGTGTATACAGCAGCAGCCCCAGTGGTGTATACAGCAGCAGCCCCAGTGGTATATACAGCAGCAGCCCCAGTGGTGTATACAGCAGCAGCTCCAGTGGTATATACAGCAGCAGCCCCAGTGGTGTATACAGCAGCAGCCCCAGTGGTATACAGGCGCCCCCTCCATGGGTATACAGGGCCCCTCCTTGCTGCCGTAAACCTGTAAAGTAATAGATCATTATACTTATCCGTGTCGCCATCGCCGCCGCCGCCATCGCGCTCCTCCGGCTTCATCCGGCTTCTTCCAGCTTCCTCCTCCGGTGGGTGCAGGCAATGACGTCATTGTCTGTGCGCCGGAGGAGGAAGGCGGAAGAAGCCGGATGAAGCCGGAGGAGCGCGATGGCGGCGGCGGCGATGGCGACAGGGATAAGTATAATGATCTATTACTTTACAGGTTTGCGGCAGTAAGGGGGGCCCCTGTATACCCATGGGGGGGGGCACCTGTATACCGATGGGGGGGGGGGCGGGCGGCCTTATGACTCGCGTATAAGCCGAGGGGGGGACTTTTCAGCCCAATTTTTGGGCTGAAAAACTCGGCTTATACGCGAGTATATACGGTAATTATTTTCTCCACTATATCTTTGCCAAGTATATTTATGGCTACTGTGTCTCTATTGTGTATCTCTGTATATTTATATATAACTTTTTATTCTCATTTAAACCACGTTTGAGTTTGTGATATTTTAGCAAATATTTAATCAAGTATTTATTTTTTATATAATTAAAAAGAAAAAACGTCTTTCTAATACACACAATTACTCCCTTGTTTCATACTTCTGATACCGAGTTTTCAAATGCTTTGTAAAAGAAATGTCTTTGTTGCAAATCATTAAACATAATACCTGAACTCTTCCGTCTAAACACACAGGTAAAGTGTTTTCTATTACATTGAATATCAATTGTCAGTCTTGCTTCATTATATATCTTAAAGAAATCAATGTGACCTGCAATATGGGGTCAGGACCACACAGACACTGGCGGCGGTGTGAAAATTGAGTTTCTTTCCTCTGTCTTCTCCTACCAACCTTGGTGAACAGAAAGGGCAATCATTTCTTCCTCATCTCCTGACTGTTCTGTGCCCATTACCTCTTCATCCTCATCCCCCTCTATTTGTTCCTTGGCACCTGCACCTTCACTTCCATTTTGTATGGTACCATAAGTCCCCCTTTGTTGCTCCACTTCACCCTGCCTCTGGTACTACCACTTCATCACGCATTTTTCAAGGTTTACTCCAGCATGTAGATGACCGGTGTAGTGATGCTGATTACGGCATCGTCAGCGCTAACATTCTTAGTAGCCATTTCAAAACTATGCAGAAGGGTGCAGAGGTCCTTGATCTGTGCTCACTCTGCAAGTGTTATTTGCACAACATTCAGTTCACTTTGACACATTGTATGCATCATTACATACTACACCTGGACTTGTCACTGCTGCCACAATAGCTGCAACATGTGCAGAGTGGAATTCCACCCTGTCGGCACTTCGCATATCAAACGGTTAACCGGTTATCCAAAAGACATCTGTAGCAATGCTAGTCGATGAGCCACAGGGTGAGAATAGCGAAAATGAGCACACCGTGATCGCTCCTTGTGTAGCAGCTCATCAAGGCCAGGATAGTGGTATAGGAATTTCTGGACAACCAGGTTGAGGGTATAAGGCTGGGGTCACAGCTGACATGAGTTTTTTTTAGTGATTTAACAAAACTCATGCGTTTTTTCATGTCCGCATGAGTTTTTTAAGGTGTGTGATGGCTCCCTGCGTTTTTGGCTGCGTTTTGAAATCTGCATCAAAAAATAGTACATGTACTATATTTTGGTGCGTTTTTAAAAACGCATGCGTTTTTGTAGAAAACGCATGCGTTTTTATAACATGGGCCCCTATGGAAAACGCATGCAAAAACGCATGTACAATTAGTACCATTTAGTGCCATTCAAAAACGCATGCGTTTTCCATAGGAGCCCATGTTAAAAAAAACGCATGCGTTTTCTAAAACGCATGCGTTTTTTTTAACATGGGCTCCTATGGAAAACGCATGCGTTTTTGAATGGTACTAATTGTACATGCGTTTTTGCATGCGTTTCCCATAAGGCCCCATATTAAAAAACGCATGCGTTTTTGGAAATGCACCAAAAACGCATTGTACAGTCACACATGCATTTTTGCTATTAGGGCATGAGTTTTTTAACATGGGGGCCTATGGGTGCGTTTTTTACATGCGGTTTTGAAAACGCAGGTCTCCAAAAACGCTTGTGAAAAATGCAGCTGTGACCCCAGCCTAAACCATGCAAGGCATGTGTGTAAGTTTGCCCTGGCATAGGGCCACCACCAGGTTCAAACCATTATTGCATATGGCCTTTTCTGGCTCCAGGTTTAGTGGAGACAGCTATTTCTGAAACACAGCCTGCATAGCTGTCAACAAGTCTTCAGCTTTCTGGCTCATATCTCCAAGGCATTTTAATTTCAATACTGTTTGATGGTGCTGAGCCCTGGTAGCACAGAAAAGAGGTGAGTTGGATTCTGTCTGAACTGTTGCAACATTAAGGGAAAAGTCAAGGGCACAGCTGAAGGTCCCAGAGGAGCTAGAGGAGGCAGAAGCAGTGGATGAAGCGGTGCATGCAGAGGTTTCTCCCAAAAGTCTTGGGAATTTCAAGACTTGGGGAGTAGCCCCTTCCCCATCTGACACCACAGCCATCAGAGTCACCCAGTGTCCAGTAAATGAGATGCAATGACCCTGGCCATGTTTGCTCATGCAGGTGTAAGTGGTGATATGCACCCAGTCAAACATAGAGTTCCTGAAGGAACAGGTGATGTAGCACAGGCACAGCTGTCTTTGAGAAGTAAGGTTACTGAGCAACTCATACTGGGAGCTGTGACAGCCATCAGCTTTTGGAACTGTTTGCATCCACCAGGTAGAAAAGCAGCATTTCCGTGGCCGACAAATTAAGGATGGTGAAGTTCAACCTCTTTGCTCTTGGATGTGTAGGAATTAATTATCCTATCCATGACCACAACTGTGGGACCAAGGGCTGGCTGCTGTGCTGAAAGAGGGCGGAGTAGGGTGTACCCGACCAACTGCTGGTGAGGAAGATAAAAACAGAGATGTTATGGTAAGTTGAAAACAAGTGATGTGTTCAGTGTCTGAGATCGGTCAAACCAGCAGGAGTGTCCACTTTCGTAACAGCTGATAGGCTCTCAATCGCCCCAACTGTAGGGGTTAAACAAGTAGGGCTTCTGCGGCTGGACACCTGTTGGACAACACTTGCCAAAATGACGGAGGAGGAAGAAGCAGCAGATGCAGTTGACATGGTGGATGGTGTTTGGTGAGGCCCGCTAGGCAAAGTTTAGAACAGTAATTTTCCCAGAGTAACACATGGTGACAGGCCATGTGGTAGTTAATGCATGTAGTAGTCAAATAGTTTTTTCTGCCTCTACGGAAGTTTTTTTTTTTACAAACTTTGCAAATAACGTGAGTTGGGTGATCTTTTGCAGTGTCAAAAAAGGTCCAGGCTAGGCAATCCTTGCTGCTTCGGACAACTGAAGATCCGCAACCTCTGCTGTCCATAGCCAGAGTTGGGGCTGAGGATGCAGTGTTTGTCGTACTTGCAGCCCCCAGTCTCTGTGCAAGAAGATGCAGTCTAACATCCTCATCTCCTTTTCCACCACCTTCTCTGTGGATCTACTCATCTGCATGACTCTGGGTTGATCCCAAGTGGGTTCTCGAACTTCATCATCATCCTCTCTGTTGTTCCACTCCTCGCCATGGGAGTCACCCTCTTCCTCTTCCTGCCATGAACGCACAGTACAGTGTGGGTGCTCCTCAGGTATCTGAGTCTCATCATGATCATCACCTCCACCCCTGGAGATTAGCATCTGGTGACGAGGGCCTGAATTCTCTCAGGACGCTACTTCGTCCGTCCCTGCATATAACTGTGGTGCCCTGCTACTAGGGTGGCCACAAGTAAAAACTTCAGCCAGGGAGGTGGAGACAGTTTGATATAAACACCTTCACAAACACACCCACAGACACAAGACCCAACCCAGAGCCCGGGACTCTAGGCGGGCAAGGGGTGGTAGGGCCAGTCACAGTGGGTGGGATGTAAGCAAGGTGAAGGACCGGGTACATAAGGAGAGAAAACAGGAAGTAGTAAGTAGTAGGCCAGAGGGCGTCGAGCAGTAAAGACCAGGACTAGGCAAGTACAGCTGGGCCAGCGAGGAAAACAGCAGCGATGCCAGAAGACGACTGAAGGAAAGGATCCCCTATGTACGCCATAGTCGCACGGGTAGGAAGGAGCCTGGTGATCCTCTGAAATATAGGGACGTTGGAAGGCTAGGCCGGGACCAGAGTGTCGGCTCTAAGGTGACCACAGCTACAAGCAGGATCACAGACATTCCGGCGGGGAGATGCAGATTCCATGTCTGATTTCCTAACACAAGTGCAGGAGGTACAGTGGTATATAGGACTCAGAGCTTACATACCCACACACAGGGAGAAGCCAGACAAGAGTCCGAGAGACCTACCATAGAGCACATCAGGAAGGGAAAAGTTAAGAAGGGCCTGAATGGTATTAAGCAGGAGAAGGGTCTTAAGACATAAACATGGCTGCAATAGAGCTAACTGAATGGTGAAAGTGTTGAGTTAACTGGTGAGACGCTGTAATAACTTTGTGAACTAACTGAACTGTGAGCTGTACTGAAAAAGTTGTGAAGAATTCAAGTAAAACTCGGTGAACCCTGCCTGAGTCTCCAGTGTTTGCTTCCTTGCATGTTAAACTGTTATTAACCCTGACAGGAGCAGCCCGACCCACGGCGGGCTCATCCATCCGGCTGCAGCACCATCCATCCTCCTGGCAGAAGCAAGCAGCAGTGGTGGTCCCCATTGACCACAACCCATGGGTGGCATCACAAATATCCCTGTAAATAACCCCTTTCACTTGTGGGCTCGGGATACGGTCCGGACCAAGACCGCTGTGATAACCCCCGCGATACCCGGTCCGGTACCAAGTACCCCGTCCCATTGGGCTCCACAACTTGGCGTCACGAACAGGATGGACCCGGTTCAACAGAACTGGACTCCGTGTGCCTAAAACTCGAGATTTGAACTGTTCTGTTAAGTTTTGTGCTTAATGGCGGCCATAGGAGCCTAAGGCCATGTGCAAAGGAGGAGGCATGCCAAGACCCCCTGTCATGGGCCGATCCGGTCCAGAGCGGGAAAAGAAAGGTCCGCCCTTTCTCCCCTTATCTCCGGGGGAGCCAGCCATCCAAAAGAAGAACCTCTGCCCCAAACTGCGGCTACCAATGATGATATGGCGGGAGCTGAAGAGAACACCCAAAGAAGGTGGGGCGAGCAACAGAATGGAGTGCCGCAGCCATCACGAGAAATCCGGATGGAAGAGCAGGAAGCCAGGCTGAATGGTGCAATCGGAAGAGACGTGGTGATCCCGACGGGCCCACCAGAGTTGTTTGTGGAAGAACCCAGGAAGGGAGAGATACCCAGTGACCAGGAGCTCATGGCAGCAGGCGGCGAAAGGATTCCGGAGGTATAAGACCCCCAGCGGGGTGTATTTAGACTGCTACCTTTTCAGCCCACCCGGGTTCATGCAGGATTAAAAAACCATTACCAGCAACTCTTAGCCATGCAGCGCAATCAGGCCCATGCCCCCTATACTACCCGGGTCAGGGAGGACCGTATGCCGAAAGAGCTGGTGGATGTTTCCATATCTGAAGTTGTGCCCCGGAGTACAGCCACTGTGTCAGACCCTCTAGCTTGAGAGATGCTGCCACTACCGACATATCCGGCACGTGTCCATGAGGTGAGGGCTCGTGTTGTGGAGCGCAGTAGCAGAGAATTAATGGTCTCCTGGACCGATTTGGAGTGGCGTAGATGCTGACTGGACGTACTACAAAGTGTATCAGCATGGGGAGGAGGAGGCAGAGAAGAAGCAAAGGGAATGTGTTGCACCTTACAAGCAAGCATCCGGGTTAGTATCACCGATCCGCGTCATGAAGAAGATCATGAAGTAGCAAAGCGTATGCTCTATGTCCGGAACCAGGAGCAGGGGAGAAGCATCTTTTTACAGAAGAGTGTGGAGGAGTTCTCCCAGCACACGGACAGGAAGTGAAGTGGGAGAATGGTCTCCTATATCATCCTGAGGAGAAGGGACCCTATTGGCATCGAGTAGAAGATTTCCCTAAATCTAAGTAGTATGCAAGGCTTCTGAGACACAGACCCGGATTTTACAATGAACTGAAGTATACCACCATGGGAGGATCTAGGTGCAGGATGGCCCGTGAGAAAGTTATCGTCAACCAGACAAGACACGATGACGAACCCGGATGCAGATGTCTACACACAACCTGCAGAATATGCCTATCCGCTTGGTCCTAGAAACATCAGAGTCCTACCGTGGAAGGAGGACGAAACCGTTCATCAAGAACTGAAGAGGATATGCCTTTGTCGAACCGGGCGGAAACATCGTAAAAGAAGGATTGGAAACAACTCACCGACGGAGTGAGTGGGAGAATGTCTCCTTTACTTCATCAAAAGGAAAGGGTCCCTAGGTCAGGTAGAGCTTGTAATTCTAAGGTAGACTGCAGTCCTTTGAGAACAACCGGATTTCTACAACGACCTTGCTCCAAAAAACTAGGTTCAACTATGTGAGAAGTTGTAATCGAGACAAGGTCACGATTGAGTACCTGGGGCGTGTCTTGAGGTCATATGCATATCCCGCTTCCTGAGACATTGGTCTACGTGGAAGGAGTACGTATACCCGGGCTGTCCCTGTCAAGGAAGCGCAATATTTACACGGATACCAGTGCATACACAGTTGTATGGGATTGTATTACCATTCCACCTGCACGTGCGGCTGTAATCATGAATTCATTGCTTTTGCAATCACTTGTTCAGCCTTCTCAAATACAACAGGTATGCACCCTATGTCCGCGTGCCAATTCCCAGGTATTTGTTTCTCTGTGAGGTTACACCATAAGGGTACTGTGTAACATTGGTGGTAAGGTTCGGTCCACACTAAATTTGCTAACCTGTGCCACCCCTGTGGTACATTCATGATGGTCCATAGTAATTTAAACCTTACTTGTGGAGGCACCTTGTGTATGTAAGGGAGGTGCACAGAGTATTGCACTGGTATTCAGGAGTACCGGTTAGGGGTAACGTATCGGTACTAACGTTGAACGCGCGTGCACGTGCGACACCCGGTGGTTTCTAACCTTCGGTAGCGGCGTGTAAAGATACCTTAAGTGTGAATGTGATGTGTTTCTTATTGAATCCATCCCATTCCTGAATGAATGAATGAATAGCCTTTTTCCCCTGTCCTTTGTGTTTGAAAAGACATTGATATCATGAACAGTGAGTGATATAAACATTTTGTGTATATAGTTAGAGTGCCTTGTGTGCTCTCTATTGGTTTTATAACCAGTCAAGACTGTGAGACTTTTGCACTTTTTGAAAAAGAACTTTGAACTGAGGTTGCTGAACGTGTTTTTGACCGGTTTTTTAAACACTTTTGCCTATTTTTTTAACTCTTTTTATACTTTTAGGAAAGCAATGTGACTTTTATACTTAAATGTTTTGAAGTTTAGCCCTTAACAGGTGTGCTTGGAAAGTTAGAGACCCGGTATAGATATTCCACAGGACTCTTCTGACTTGAACAGTAAAATTGTGTAACCCGTGTCCAGAAAGGGTTAAAAGAAATTGTGGTATAAAATTCCGGCACGGAGAGTAACACCTTGATGACAACTTTGTGACCCGAGGGCCTGAATGCCTCAGCGCTTATAGCTGTAGTACAACGTAAACCTTGTGTTTGAAATGTATATAGTTAATTTATAGTTTATGCAACGTTTAAGAACCGTGCCTCCTTAAGTGGAAGATAAGTAATGCTTGATGTTATTGAAAAATAAAACTGTTTTCAGGGGGAACTATGCCAGTCGGTGTGGGGACACGCCGGTTTAACTCTGGGGGAGTGTGGCGCCCCTGCGACTAGGGTGGCCACAGATAAGAACTTCAGCCAGGGAGGTGGAAACAGTTTTATATAAACACCTTCAAAAACACACCCACAGACACAAGACCCAACCCGGAACCAGGGACTCTAGGCGGGCAAGGGGTGGTAGGGCCAGTCACAGTGGGTGGGACATAGGCAAGGTGATGGAACGGGTACATAAGGGAGAAAACAGGCAGTAGTAAGTAGTAGGCCAGAGGATGCCGATCAGTAAAGACCAGGACTAGACCAGTACAGCTGGGCCAGCGAGGAAAACAGCAGCGATGCCAGAAGACGACTGAAGTCACACGGGTAGGAAGGAGCCTGGTGATCCCCTGAAATATAGGGACATTGGAAGGCTAGGCCGGGACCAGAGAGTCGGCTCTGAGGTGACCACAGCTACAAGCAGGATCACAGACATTCCGGTGGGGAGATGCAGATTCCATGTCTGTTTTCCCAACACAAGTGCAGGAGGTACAGTGGCATATAGGACTCAGAGCTTACATACCCACACACAGGGAGAAGCCAGAAAAGAGTCAGAGCGACCAACCATACAGCACATCAGGAAGGGAGAAGTTAAGATTGGCCTGAATGGTATTAAGCAGGAGGAGGGTCTTAAGACAGAAACCTGGCTGCAATAGAGCTAACTGAATGGTGAAAGTGTTGAGTTGACTGGTGAGATGCTGTAATAACTTTGTGAACCAACTGAACTGTGAGCTTTACTGAGAAAGTTGTGAAAGTGTTTGCTTCCTTGCATGTTAAACTGTTATTAACCCTGTCAGGAGCAGCCCGACCCACGGCGGGCTCATCTATCCGGCTGCAGCACCATCCATCCTCCTGGCAGAAGCAAGCAGCAGCGGTTGTCTCCATTGACCACAACTAATGGTTGGCGTCACAAATATCCCTGTAACTAACCCCTTTTACTAATGGGCACGGGACACGGTCTGGACCAAGACCGCCGTGATAACCTCCGTGATACCCGGTCCGGTACCGAGTACCCCGTCCCAGTGGGCTCCACATAACTTCAAAAGATTTTGCCATTGGTCCAGATGTTTTCCTCCTGAATCTTTAGAGCAGACCTCTAAGGCCCATGGACTAGAATGTGAGAATATCTCTGCAGGATAGCCCATCTATGTTTCCCGACAATCAGTTGTGCAGTTGGAGAGTTGTGACACAGGGTAAAACATGGGTTATTAGAGCACCACCTCTGACTGTAATGTTTGTCATGTTGCGGTGAAAGAACAGGAGGACAAACCACTTGATCCAGTGTTTGCCATGCAGGGGCTTCATCCACATCTCCTATCACTCTGCTGCTGGCAAACAAAGAGACTGGAGCAGGCTATCCAGTAACAGACGTTGTCACTTTGCTTGGGTTACGACAAGCCAATGTTTGGTCAGTACAGCTTTCAGTAACATTAGAAGTAGCACCTACCCCACTTATACCCTAAACACAAAGCCTACTTTCCTTTCAAACAATTATTTCCCCCTTCCTCTTTTCCCCTAAACGTTGTGATTTCCCAAACATGTTATATGCACATAGATTTGGAAAGCACTTGTTTGAGGTCATGACAGCCTTTTTAGTACAAAATTAAGGATTTGGCAATCACTGGTTAGAGGCCAAACACAGTATTTTTAGGGGAAGCTGAAGAATTTGGCAATCACTGGTTTGAGGCAAAAATATGCATTTTAAATACAAAGCTGAATGATTTGACAATCACTAGCTTCACACGCTAGAATATTGTTAACGATATCCTTGAAACGTCACGAATTTGCGACCATTCCAACGATATCGTTAGTGTGTCCTTGCGTGTAAATGAACGATGTAGGATGGAAAAATCATTGGAACGGTCATCACAAAATTGGGATCCTGACCTCAAATCTATCATTCGTCGTCCAAGTAACGCTGCTAGAAGAACCTACATCGTTCAGTGTGACACCTTTTTGAACGATGTCATTCAAAAACTTCCTATTCCTGCCGCTTTAAAGGTACCGTCACACGCGACAATATTGCTTGAAATTTCACTGGCAATTTGCTGGTTGCTGTGAAATCATGGACACATTGTTCCATTTGTACACTGCAACAGTCTCCGGACAGTATTGCGGCAGCTCGGACCCCTGTGGGTCCTCGTGGTTGCTACTGTGCTTTCTATCCTTTGTGTGGGAACTCCAACTTAGAATTGTAGCTCCCCGTCGGTGAATCTGGTGATACCGGGTGAATCTTCGATCCCCGTCAGAGCCGACACTCTGCTGTGTGCCTAGCCTGCAATAGCCCTCTCCTGGAAGGCACTAAAAGGCCCCTTCTAATCCGGGTGACTCCAGCTTCAATAGGGAAGACTACTCCGCCTGTAGTTGGTCGATACTGGTGTGTTCCTCGGACCCAGTACTGCTGGTCCGTCTCTTTCCTCACACTCTCCTGGGGTGCTGGCTATGGTCGAGCTTTCTCTCCATGGTTTCTGTGACTCTGTGGATTTTGCATAAATAGAAAAAGACAGCACCACATACCATACAGGATTCTTTGCCAATTCTTTATTCCAGCACCCAGTGCAAGCGACGTTTCGGACTGTGTCCTTTTTCAAGGACACAGTCCGAAACGTCGCTTGCACTGGGGTGCTGGAATAAAGAATTGGCAAAGAATCCCGTATGGTATGCGGTGCTGTCTTTTTCTATTTATGACTCATGGACTGGGATGACTCCCTGACATAGGAGGAGGAGGTCTGATTAAGCCTCATATTTTGTGGGTGCTGTGGGCTTTGCATTTATGATCTGTGGATTTTGCGTCTCCATCAGCCCCACTCCTCCAGAACATGTGTCTTTCTTTTCTGTTCTTGTCTTTACAGCTCAGCTCACTCTGGCCTACTACCGTATATACTCGTGTATAAGCCGACCCGTGTATAAGCCGACCCCCCTACTTTTGCCCCAAAAATCTGGAAAAACCTATTGACTCGTGTATAAGCCGAGGGTGGACCCCAGCACAGGTATACAGCCCCCAGCAGTGTGGTATACAGGCCCCCCCCAGTGGTATACAGGCCTCCCCAGTGGTAGTATACAGCAGCCCCAGTGGTAGTATATAGCATCCCCAGCAGCCCCAGTGGTACTATATAGCATCCCCAGTGGTAGTATATAGCATCCCCAGCAGCCCCAGTGGTAGTATATAGCATCCCCAGCAGCCCCAGTGGTAGTATATAGCATCCCCAGCAGCCCCAGTGGTAGTATATAGCATCCCCAGCAGCCCCAGTGGTAGTATATAGCATCCCCAGCAGCCCCAGTGGTAGTATATAGCATCCCCAGCAGCCCCAGTGGTAGTATATAGCAGCCCCAGCAGCCCCAGTGGTAGTATACAGCAGCCCCAGTGGTAGTATACAGCAGCCCCAGTGGTAGTATATAGCATCCCCAGCAGCCCCAGTGGTAGTATATAGCATCCCCAGCAGCCCCAGTGGTAGTATATAGCATCCCCAGCAGCCCCAGTGGTAGTATATAGCATCCCCAGCAGCCCCAGTGGTACTATATAGCATCCCCAGTGGTAGTATATAGCATCCCCAGCAGCCCCAGTGGTAGTATATAGCAGCCCCAGCAGCCCCAGTGGTAGTATACAGCAGCCCCAGTGGTAGTATACAGCAGCCCCAGTGGTAGTATATAGCATCCCCAGCAGCCCCAGTGGTACTATATAGCATCCCCAGCAGCCCCAGTGGTAGTATATAGCATCCTCAGCAGCCCCAGTGGTAGTATATAGCATCCCCAGCAGCCCCAGTGGTACTATATAGCATCCCCAGTGGTAGTATATAGCATCCCCAGCAGCCCCAGTGGTAGTATATAGCATCCCCAGCAGCCCCAGTGGTAGTATATAGCATCCCCAGCAGCCCCAGTGGTAGTATATAGCAGCCCCAGCAGCCCCAGTGGTAGTATACAGCAGCCCCAGTGGTAGTATACAGCAGCCCCAGTGGTAGTATATAGCATCCCCAGCAGCCCCAGTGGTACTATATAGCATCCCCAGTGGTAGTATATAGCATCCCCAGCAGCCCCAGTGGTAGTATATAGCATCCCAGCAGCCCCAGTGGTAGTATATAGCATCCCCAGCAGCCCCAGTGGTAGTATATAGCAGCCCCAGCAGCCCCAGTGGTAGTATACAGCAGCCCCAGTGGTAGTATACAGCAGCCCCAGTGGTAGTATATAGCATCCCCAGCAGCCCCAGTGGTAGTATATAGGAGCCCCAGCAGCCCCAGTGGTAGTATACAGGAGCCCTAGTGGTAGTATACAGGAGCCCAAGCAGCCCCAGTGGTAGTATACATCAGCCCCAGATGTATATACAGCCCCAGAGGTAGTATACAGCCCCAGTGGTAGTATACATCAGCCCCAGAGGTATATGCAGCCCCAGTGGTAGTATACAGGAGCCCAAGCAGCCCCAGTGGTAGTATACATCAGCCCCAGATGTATATACAGCCCCAGTGGTAGTATACAGCCCCAGTGGTAGTATACATCAGCCCCAGTGGTAGTATACAGGAGCCCAAGCAGCCCCAGTGGTAGTATACATCAGCCCCAGATGTATATACAGCCCCAGTGGTAGTATACAGCCCCAGTGGTAGTATACATCAGCCCCAGAGGTATATGCAGCCCCAGTGGTAGTATACAGCCCCAGTGGTACTATCCAGCAGCCCCAGAGGTATATACAGCCCCAGTATTAATAAACAGCCCCCCCTCCTTATCATGGCCCCCCAGGCTGCGGCAGCTGTCAAAATAACAAACAGTGTATACATCACCTTCCGACGCAGCTTCTCCGCTCCTCCGGTCCTCCGCTCGCCGGCTGCTTCTTCTTTCTTGTTGTGCCGACTTCTGTGACCGCGCGCAGGAAATTACGTCATCTCCTGCGCCCGGTCACATGACACCGGCACAAGAAGAAAGAAGAAGCCGGCGAGCGGAGGACCGGAGGAGCGGAGAAGCTGCGTCGGAAGGTGATGTATACACTGTTTGTTATTTTGACAGCTGCCGCAGCCTGGGGGGCCATGATAAGGAGGGGGGGGGGCTGTTTATTAATACTGGGGGACCCATATTAAGGAGGGGGGCTGTGCAGTGCAATATGCACGGCATCCCCCCGCCGTTGATGGACGGGGGGATGCCGTGCATATTCATTGCACTAATGAGGCGGCCCCACGTGACCGCATGCGGTCACCGCGGCCCCTCCTGCCTCCTCCAGCTCCCGGTCACAGCCCCCCCCCACAGCATTACCGTATAGACCCGTGTATAAGCCGAGGGGGGGACTTTTCAGCCCAATTTGTGGGCTGAAAAACTCGGCTTATACACGAGTATATACGGTATGTCTTTTCAGCTCGGCACCCTCGGCCTTCTGTGTCTTTTCAGCTCGGCACCCTCGGCCTACTGTGTCTTTTCAGCTCGGCACCCTCTGTCTACTGTGTCTTTTCAGCTCGACACCCTCGGCCTACTGTGTCTTTTCAGCTCGGCACCCTCATCCTACTAACTCCTTCCTCCTCCTCTTCCTCTATTTCTACCTTCTGTCACCTGACCTACATGCTTCCCACCCACTGTCCTCTAAACCGATGTAATGTTGTTATATCTTCTGTAATTTGCTGTTTGCATTTTCTGCCTAGTAACAGTGATGTAAGATAGAGGAGGAGCTGTGGCAGGAAAAGGGGGAGCTGGGAAGGAGAAGATGACTTCATAAAAGTATGGCCGCTCGACTGAGCAGTTCAGCATATCTGTGTGTGCTTCTGGATTCCTCCTCATCTGCACTACAACACTACAATTGGCGACGAGGAAGCGTTCATTCATCAGCTAAAGGTATTTCGGTGCCACAAGACCATCAGTGCTCACCATGGCCTGTCTACCTGCATTCCCAGCTTTTGATGTGGATCAGTCCCAAGCAAACCTAGCAGCATGTTGGGATAAATGGCTGAAGCGCTTTGAGATATTTCTGCAAGCCATGAACATAGCCGATGATACAAAAAGGAAAGCCATGTTATTACACTATGCAGGGGAGCAAGTCTATGATATCTTCGCTACTCTGCCTAACACAGGGAAGGACAAGGACTATGAGCTCAGCAAAGCAGCATTGAGCAAACACTTCTCCCCACACAGAAATGCAGCATTTGAAATCTTCAAATTCAGACAATCAAAGCAATCAGCTACAGAAAGCATTGATGAATATCATGTCCGGCTACGGCACCTTGTGAGTTTACAGACGTAGACAAAGAAATCCAAATGCAGATATTACAAGGATGTGTTTCTTCAAAGTTAAGAAGACAAGCACTCAGAGACCCTACTATGACCCTAGCAAAACTATTAGACACAGCGCGTATAAATGATACTGCAGAGAAACGGGCAAAACTCATAGAGAGCAGTGAGCCAGAAGCACCATCTTCTATAGCAAAGCTTACACAGAAACCACAAGTACAGGCGGCCATTTGTTACAACTGCAGTGGGTCGTATCCTCACCAGAACGCTTGTCCAGCAAAGGGTACAACCTGCCATAATTGTGGAAAACTAAACCATTTTGCAAAAGTGTGCAGATCTACACCGCAGCAATCTGCTCGTCCCACAGTACAGCTCAGGTCACAGAAGGTCCAAGCACTGCAGCTTAATGATGAGGCTCAAAGCACTTACTTATTCTCAGTGACTGAGGAAGGATCTCGGGCTGTGCACATGATTAACAATCCAAAACAAGTCATCCTCATAAATGGCAATCCAGTGGAAGCCCTGGTGGACACAGGGGCGTCAGTCAATGTCATCAGTCATACAATCCATAATCAACTCCTGAATAGACCTGCTCTACAAAATACCAGCCTACAGATTTTCCCTTATGGTTCCACAGCTGCGTTGCCCCTGTGTGGCAAATTTCAGTCAGAACTAACAGCGGAAGGGAAATCCATCACGGACACGTTCTATGTAGTGGAGTGCTCTGCAGATACGCTTCTCAGCTGCAGCAGCGCAGTGTCTCTAGGCCTGGTGAACCTGGTCAACAGCGCTACAGGTTCTTCAGTCCCACATATTATTCAGAGGTACCCCAGTCTCTTTAAAGGCCTTGGTAAGCTAAAAGACGTTCAGATAAAGTTAAATATTGATCAGTCGATACAGCCCTCCATCCAACCTCACAGGCGCATCCCCTTTCATGTCCGCAAACTTGTGGAGCAGGAATTGCAAGACCTGGAGGCATCTGATGTTATTGAACGGGTTGAAGGCCCAGCTCCCTGGGTCTCGCCAATCGTTGTTGTGCCTAAACCAAAACAGCCTGGTAAAATACGGCTTTGTGTGGATATGCGGCATGCCAATCTAGCTATTCAAAGAGAAAGGCACATCACGCCTACTATTGATGACATTCTCACAGATCTGAATGGTGCAAAGGTGTTTTCAAAAATTGATCTAAAATCCGGCTATCATCAACTTGAGTTGCATCGAGACTCCAGGTACATCACAACTTTTAGTACTCATTTGGGCCTGCGTAGGTTCAAGAGGTTGAACTTTGGTATCTCATCAGCTGCAGAAATCTTTCAAAATGTTATCAGTCAGGTTCTCTCTGGAATAGCGGGAGTCCTCAACGTCAGTGATGACATTCTCATATACGGAACAACCCAAGAAGAACATGACAGTCACCTTGAGCAAGTGTTTCAGAGATTGCAAGCCTGCAATCTAACTGTCAATCCATCAAAATGTGAGTTCAACCAAACGTCATTAAATTTTTTTGGATACATCTTTTCAGAACAAGGTGTGTCAGCAGATCCTCAGAAAGTAGCTGCCATCAAGTCTGCTGGTCAACCTCAAAATGTATCAGTGGTTCGCAGCTTTCTAGGACTGGTCACATACTGTGGACGATTCATACCCGACCTAGCCACTATTTCCGAACCCCTGAGACAACTCACAAAGAAAGATATTCCTTGGTCATTGGGGAAATGAGCATCAAGCATCGTTTGATGCGCTGAAGTCCAGCCTAACTGGTGACACTGTCATGGCCTACTTTGACCCATTAAAGTCCACAGAACTGATTGTAGATGCTAGCCCGGTAGGCCTGGGTGCAATTCTCACACAAGTGTCCAACAATGGCAACATTTCTACAATTTCCAACGCAAGCAAGACATTAACAGATACAGAACAGCGCTACTCACAAACTGAAAGGGAAGCTCTTGCAGTTGTGTGGGGATGCCTTCACTTTCATCTGTACGTCTTTGGACACAAGTTCACAGTCGTAAGTGACCACAAACCGCTTGTTCCAATTTTCAACAAACACTCTTCCAAACCCCCTCCACGAATTGAACGCTGGTTGCTCCGCTTACAGAACTACCATCTTCAACTGAGATATGAGGCAGGAGTTGGAAACCCGGCGGACTATTTCTCCAGACACCCAATACCACAACCTACTAAGGACAACATTCCAGCAACTGTTCTAGTGGAGGAACATGTAAATTTCGTTGCTGCACATTCAGTGCCAAGAGCTATGACTATGGAGGAAATACAACAGGTGGTGGACTCTGATCCCCAACTTCAGTTGGTGATAGAATCGGTTCGGTCTAAGAAATGGAGCTGTTTTCTTGCTGAGGCTCGCCTTCAACCACCCGATCGAGTAGGTTACTTGGAGGCTTTCTTTAATGCACGACATTCACTCTCAGTGTCGGACTCAAATCTGCTGTTGCGTGACAGTCGCCTAGTGATACCTCAGAAACTGGAGGACCGTGTACTTGATCTAGCCCACAAGGCTCATCAAGGGGTAGTAAAAACAAAGCAATTACTTCGAGAAAAAGTATGGTTTCCAGGACTGGACAAAAAAGTAGAGGCATTGATTCAAACATGCATTCCTTGTCAAGCAACTATAGTTGACCATAGGCATGCGCCTTTACAAATGACACCCCTGCCAAAGAGCCCATGGACTGCTGTCAGTGTTGATTTTTGTGTTTTACCGGACCGCTCCTACCTGTTGGTGGTCATGGATGACTATTCTCGGTTTCCAGTCATTGAACATGTTTCAACTGCCTCGGCCAGGGCTGTTATATCAAAATTAGGCAAGATTTTCTCGGCTTATGGCATACCTGAGACAGTGAAGACGGACAATGGACCTCCATTCAATAGCACAGACTTTCAGTCATTGGCAACTTATCTTGGGTTCTCCCACAGGAAAATAACTCCTTATTGGCCTCAAGCCAATGGCGAAGTGGAACGATTCATTCAATCAATCAACAAGACCCTGAGGATTGCTACTATGGAGCACAAGGACTCACAACAAGAATTACATAGATTCCTTAGACAGTACAGAGCCACACCACACTCCACTACTGGGATCCCACCAGCAACGGCATTGTTCGGCAGGCCCTTGCGCGTCAAAATCCCATGCATTCCGTCACTTCCGGTCCAAACCCCAATTGCTGTTAATGATTCCGTCTCTAAGGATAAAATGAAGCAGTATGCAGAAAAAAGTAACCGCCGTTACAAGTATCCAGAAATAAAGGTGGGTGATTGGGTTCTTGTAAAGAGACTGAGACCTAGCGACAAGTTTGCATCGCCATACTATCCCGAGCCCTTTCAGGCCACACAAATCAGAGGCACCATGATTACTGCTAAAAACCAAAATCATCAGGTCACTAGAAATGTGTCCCATTTCAAAAAACTTTGTGGCTACGTCCCAGAAACGACGCATGCAGAGGAAGTAGATAGCGACGACATACTGCCAGAGACAATGAACTCAGCTGTTCCCATAGGAGATACCTCGGAAGACCCCCCGAGTTTATCTGGAAATGATATGTCTCGACGTTATCCTGGGAGAACAAATCGAGGGCCACCAGTCCACCTTGCGGACTATGTTCTGCAGTAGAGAAAAAAAAAAACAAAACTTTTCTACAACGCGAACTTTTGAACGGTTAACTGTTTACTTTGTTTTTTTGTAAGATGATAAGAGATGTAATGTTGTTATATCTTCTGTAATTTGCTGTTTGCATTTTCTGCCTAGTAACAGTGATGTAAGATAGAGGAGGAGTTGTGGCAGGAAAAGGGGGAGCTGGGAAGGGGAAGATGAATTCATAAAAGTATGGCCGCTCGACTGAGCAGTTCAGCATATCTGTGTGTGCTTCTGGATTCCTCCTCATCTGCACTACAACACTACACCCACCACCCCTTCCCCGCCTAGAGCCTAGAGTTCCGGGCTCCGGGTTGGGTGCTGCCTCCTAGTGGTGTGTGGGATGTCTATGAGGGTGTTTAGTATATAAACTGTCTTTTCCTCCTACCTGGCTGCAGTTCCCTATGTGGCCACCCTGGTCGCAGGGGCGCCACATTTGTTGCGTTCATACACTCAAGTACTATTGGTATGAAAAAGACAACATGGTGTTCCAGTGGGTCAATGACCCGAAGTATACGTCAAGATTGGCGAAAATATGGTTATTGACAATAATGCAGAGGTGCTGGATTGGCCCTCACAGTCCTCATACCTGAACCCAATTGAACACTTCTGGGCAGAGTTGAAGAGAAAGCTAATCAAAGAAGGGTGGGTGTTCAACAGGAAAAATATCCATGAAAGGTGAGTTGGAGATGTAAAATTTCATCTTTATTAGAAACAGCTAAAACATAGTAGGATTAAAATATTTATCATGGAAATTAGGCATTTCAAACTGAGATTTTCTTAGTCAGGGGTCACGTAAATCGCATAATCACAGTCTCCCTTGGTCCGAGCACCGTTCATGGAGCCCACACCCAGTGCAAGACTTCTTTTTTCTATATTTGAAAAGAAAGATGTATACATAACCATACGAGTTGATCAGTATGCACCAACATTGGGAACACGTAGAAAAGACCTAGGATTACATTTCAGTCGACACTTGCTTAAATCTGTTTGAGAGAAAGTCCAAAAAGATTCAGACAGTTTTGAAAGCCTAAGGGGACTTCCAAAATACTAACAAATGAATAAAAATTTAAATTTAGGATTTTAGGCGCAAAACAGTAACAATGCAGTGACATGACAAGAATCTGCATAACTAATAATATACTAAATAGTTGCAAGTCAAATTCACGTAGGAAATAGCCAAGATTATTGTCTATAACATTACGGTAGTCTCACATTAAAAGATTTAGTGGATGGTGAGAAATGGAGCCTGAAAGTTTTGCTTGTCAGAGTATATGATTTTTTTTTTGCCTTTGCCTCATCTGTTTAGGGGGCTACTCTTTTAAATAATCACTTTATGGCTCTTGTTCATCGTCCCTTCCTTGGTTCAAATTCCATTACCCAAATTCACAGTGGGGGAAATAAGTATTTGATCCCTTGCTAATTTTGTTAGTTTTCCCACTGTCAAAGAAATGAACAGTCTATAATTGTAAGGGTAGGTTAATTTTAAGAGTGAGAGATAAAATATCCAAAATAAAATGGCAAAACTCTTGCTTGCAAGCACTGCAGTCAGACATTTCTTGTAGTTGATGATGAGGTTTGCGCACATGTCAGGAGGAATTTTGGTCCTCTCCTCTATGCAGATCATCTCTAAATCATTAAGATTTTAAGTCTGTTGCTTGGCAACTCAGAGCTTCAGCTCCCTCCATAAGTTTTCTATAGGATTAAGGTCTGGAGACAGGTATGGCCACTCCATGACCTTAATGTGCTTCTTTTTGATCCACACCTTTGCTGACCTGGCTGTATGTTTTGGGTCATTGTCGTGCTGGAAGACCCAGTCATGACGCATTTTTAATTTCCTGGAGGAGGGAAGGAGGTTATCACTCAGGATTTTACAGTACATGGCTCCATCCACTATCCCATTGATGTGGTGAAGTAGTCCTGTGCCCTTAGTAGCGAAACATCGCCAAAACATAACGTTTCCACACGGCGACTTCAGTTAATGCCAAAGAGCCCAATTTTTGTCTCATTTTACCACATCACTTTCTCCCAATTATTCTCAGAATCACAAAGGTGTTATTTGGCAAAGTTCAGACGGGCCTGTACATGTTCCTTCTTGAGCAGTGGGACTTTGCGGGCACTGAAGTATTTTAATCCATTATGGCTTAATGTGTTATCAATGGTTTTCTTGGTGACAGGGGTCCCAGCTGTCTTGAGATTATTAACAAGTTACCCCGTGTATTTTTAGGCTGATCTCTCACCTTTCTCATGATCCTGGATACCCCATGAGGTGAGATTTTGCATGGAACCCCAGATCGATGTCGATTGTCACTCATTTTGTATTTCTTCCATTTTCTTACTATTGCACCAACAATTGCCTCCTTCTCACCCAGCGTTTTACTCACGGTTTTGTAGTCTATTCCAGCCTTCTGCAGGACTAGGATCTTTTCCCTGATATCCCTAGAAAGCTGTTTGGTCTTGCCCATGTTGTAGAGGATAGAGTCTAACTAATTAATTGAGTGTGTGGACAGGAGTCTTTTATACAGGTGATAAAATAAGATGGCTGTCTTTAATGCAGGTAACGAGTTGATTAGGAGCGTCTAATTGGTCTGTGGGAGCCAGAACTCCTAATGGTTGGTAGAGGATTTAATGGCCCCTCTTCACGTCCAACTCCGACCAATAGTCACGTGGTTCGTGCGTTGGCCCCGATATCGTTCGTGCGTTGTATGGTATAAATGTCCAATACGATGTACGAACGATGCGAAACCGATATCGGGGATCAAATGAGCCTGCTCTCCAACGGCCCGATATTGGATGGACGATGTCGCAGGATTGTGCTGTGTAAAAGCCCAACTACGATGTGGAGTACAACTTCCCCTATCCTGTCCCATGTGAAATGGTCGTTCCTGGGTCGGTCGTACAAGGGGGCGTACACATCGTAGTGGCGTTGCCTGCCGATATCGCGCTGTGTAACATCTCCTATGCGATCTTGGATTTCTGCCCAGAAAAAGCGCGCTCCCGCGCCGTTGGATCC
The DNA here is from genome assembly GCA_033576535.1 of Allobates femoralis. Lineage (NCBI taxonomy): Eukaryota > Metazoa > Chordata > Amphibia > Anura > Aromobatidae > Allobates > Allobates femoralis. The sequence goes on along the minus strand of JARQOC010000011.1, from coordinate 151,689,113 downwards.
AATATCGGACCAACGTTGGGACGTGTAAAGTGGCCATTATACTTATTTCTCTCTGCAAAATGCAAATACTTTTATATAATTTAGACAATGTGATTTTCTGGATTTTATTTTTGATATTCTATTTCTCACTGTTAAAATTAATCTACCCTTAAAATTATAGAATGTTCATGTGTTTGTCAGTGGGCAAACTTTCAAAATCAGCAAAGGATCAAATACTTATTTCCTACACTTTACCTATCCACATTTTATCATCAATTTGCATAGTTTCTTCCTTTTTTAAACCTTTTTTATACTATATTCATCTCTCAATTGCAATTTAATCTTCCCTCCCCTTCCTTACTTTCCTATTCATCTAAATATCCCTTTGGGTTTTCCCAACATTAATTGGAATCCTTATTGGGGCTTTTAAAAACATCTGTTGTTATGGTTTGCATATTTATTTATTTTTTTTTTAATTTGTTAAAGGTGCCAATACATCTTAATATTATCATTGTTAAAGAATCCATTTACTGCAGCAGCACAGCCCACCTAATGAGTTTTTGTACAATTGGATCCAATATTTCCTGGAGGATTCCTCCACCAGCCACAAGGCAGCAGCTGTGTTCCTTAATGCCTACATAGATGTGCCTGTCACCAGTTGTACCTGATGAGCATCAACTAAGCACTTACCCAATATCCTTCATTCGGGTACCACCCTATTATATACATCTGTTCACTACATCTAGATTTCTTTAAATTCATGTCATTAGCACCTTTAGTGCCAAATATATTTACTTAGAAAATGTGTGACATGTTTAATAGTTATTTCACTTGCTGTACATATATACACATGTATACTGTATATATAGAGAGTGCAAAGGTACAGAACCAGAATATTGTAAAAATTCCCACCTCAAAAAAACCCTACTCAATAGTTTTTTTTCAACCACCCCATTTGAATTTTTCCCTTGTTTGTATATTGTGATAAAACAAAATTAATGGTTTTATTCAAAATATTCTCCAAGGAAATTCTGCTTACATGGTTTACTCCCTTGAGGGTGTCCTAGAATGGCGGGTAGAGATGGCTGACTGTCATTCGCATGAAAAATACATTTCTAATTATGTTGAGAGCTCAATAACTTCTCTGAGAATCAGTACTTTCTATGGAATCTATGATAAAATGGGTAAATGTTTCTATTATCTAGTAATAACATGATGTGGTTACATCTTCCCTCTTATTGATGCAGGTTTAATGCTTTTCACAGTGGTTGCTCTCATTACTGTATGACTTACTTACAACCCAAACAAGCATTTTTTCTCTCATGGAAAATAGATGGCTGCTATTCAGTCTATTAGCTGTAATGTTGTTAACTGACTATCTCATGATTTTAATGAGAACTTATTAGGAGTGAATCTGTGAAGTGACATCCACTGCTGTGATTTACTGGAGAAATGTTTCCAGGCTCACTGCTGCTCCATGAATACAGAAATGAGGTTTTTTTTTAGAATCTCTACTGAAATAGTGAATGCCAAAAACATACTGATGTTCATATGATTACTTGAGTATTTCCACATTGCATATCAACAAGTAATGGGGTTGCCTTGATTTAGTGAAATAAAAACCGACTTTTTCTGTAATATTTGAGTTTAGCCCCTATCACTTGGACGGGGATCAGCTAGTCCACTAGCCCACGGAGGTGGCACTGTTTTTTATTACATTTACATTTTAAAAGGAGATTTTTTGTGATTCCAGACAACCCTTTTATGCCCTTCCCGATCTCCAATTTTACATTTTCAATTGTTGTTTTTTCCTTTTTCTTCCAAGAGCCATAACTATTTTGTGTTTCCGCCCCCATCGCCGTAATAGGCAGCTTGTATTGTTGTGACACAAATTGTAGTTTTGAATAATATCCCTCTTTTTATCATTATCGTGACTGCAAAGTGGGAAAAAATTCCAAGTGTGTTGAAATAACACATAAAGTGCGCAGTTGTAGTTTTTTTTTATTTGCCATATGTACTATATGGTAAAACTGACTTGGTAAAATCATTTTCCAAGTCAGTACTAGCACACAGATAACAAACATATAGAGTTTTTTTTATTTAAGTGTTGAAAAAAATAAAACAAAGTTGTAAGAACAATTTTTTGCATTTGTTGCCATTTTCTGCGGCTCATAATGTGTTAATTTTTCAGGATCTAGGGCTGTGTGAAGGCTTCTTTTTCGGGCTCTGAGCTGATATATTTCTTGATATCATTTTGGGGTAGATACAATGTTTTGATCGCCTCTTATTGCATTTTATTACAATTTTGCCTAGACAAAAAAAACGTAATTCTGACATTTTGATTATTTTTCTCAATACGCTGTTTACTGAGGAAATAATTTATTTTATACTTTGATAAATTGCACTTTTACAAACAAAGTGATACCAAATATGTGTTTTTATTTTAACCCGTAGACGACAGCCTAACGTCTACAGACGTCCAAAAAAAAGGGTACTAAAGCCCAGCCGTACGTCTGTAGACGTAAGGCTAGAAAATGCCCTGTAGCGCAGCCCCTGTAGCAAAAATCTCTAGGGTGTCAGCGTACCGATTGTAGCTGAGACCCTAGAGATTAGTAATTAGCTAGTGTTTTACCGGCACCTGTAATGTGATGACCGGTAAACACCGTTTACCGATCATCACATTGCACAAAGTGAAAGTGCCGGGAAAAATGCTTTCACTTTGATCCGACATGAAAACACATGTCGGATCAAAGTGAAAGCATTAACCCCCTAGCCCACCAAGACCCCCAGTACTGGGGATCATCATCCCACCCCCCCACCCCACCCCCTAACCATCTGAAAATGGCGGCGGCCGGCGCCAAACCCGCCGCCTCCGCTGCATCTCTATGCGATCTGTCAGATCGCATAGAGATGCCGCCATTCCTGGGGGGCCACTGGTCCCCTCAGTGGCCCCCCAATGCCATCCCCCCTCACCCCTGGTCTCACCCCTGATCTCCCCCTGCTCCCTGCGCGGCTCCCCAGCTAACCCTCTTCCCTGCGCGGCTCCCTGAGTCCCCAGCTCCCCCTCCTCCCTGCGCGGCTCCCCTCCGGTCATCAGAGCCCCCCCCCTCCTTCCCCAGGTCTTCCCCATGCTGTCCCCTCGATCCCCGACCCCCTCCTCCGATCTGCAGCCCCCCCGTTCGCTCCGATCCCCCCCCGGGCCCCCTTCCCTGCTCCTCTCATACTTACCCGTCCTGCAGCGTCGCCGGCCGTCTTCTCTCTGCCTCTGTCCCGGCGCCGCTACTCTGCGTGCGCCGGAACAGAGGCAGAGTTAACCCATCAACGACCACACAGGGGTCTTCTGCAGTTAACCCCCTGTGTGGTCACAAGGGGTTAGCTGCAGATCATTACATTATCCCTGTGTGATCACAGGGGGTTACTGGATCTGCAGTTAACCCCTTGTTACCACACAGGGATGATGACCTGCAGTTAACCCCTTGTGTGGTCACAAGGGGTTAACTGCAGGTCATCATCCCTGTGTGGTCACAAGGGGTTACTGGATCTGCAGTTAACCCCTTGTGACCACACAGGGATGATGACCTGCAGTTAACCCCTTGTGTGGTCACAAGGGGTTAACTGCAGGTCATCATCCCTGTGTGGTCGCAAGGGGTTACCGGATCTGCAGTTAACCCCTTGTGACCACACAGGGATGATGACCTGCAGTTAACTCCTTGTGACCACACAAGGGGTTAACTTCAGATCATCATCTTAATGAGAATCGTCGCGGGACCTCCCACTGGACTACGTCGGACCTTCCCAATGGACTACGTCGGACCATCCCACTGGACTACGTCGGACTTCACTGTAATAAAGATGGGGTCTAAATATGTGTTTGTGTTTTTTTTCCAATAAAAATATTTTTCTCTGTGTTGTGTTTTCTTTACAATCTATTAGAGATTCCTAATGGTCCGGTCTAATATTGGCCAGACGTTATGAATCTCGGGCTTAGTGCCAGCTGCCAAAAAGCTGGCATTAACCCCTTATTACCCAGTCTGCCACCGCTACACGGCAGCTGGAAGAGCTGGATACAGCGCCAGAAAATGGCGCTTCTATGAATGCGCCATTTTCTGGGGCGGCTGCGGGCTGCAATTCGCAGTGGGGGGGGGGCCCAGAAAGCTTGGGCCTCCCTACGCTGAGGATTCCAGCCCCCAGCTGCCTAGTTGTACCTGGCTGGCCCAAAAATATGGCGAAGCCCACGCCATTTTTTTCAAAAAATTATTTCATGAAATATAAAAAAAAAAAGGAGCTTCCCTATATTTTTGGTTTCCAGCTAGGTAAAACTAGGCAGAAGGGGTTTGTGGCAGCCCGTAGCTGCCTGCTGTACCTGGCTGGACCAAAAATATGGCGAAGCCCTACGTCATTTTTTTTTTAAATTTAATAAAGTAATACTAAAAAAAAATGCAGGGGAGGAGACAACCAGGACACGGTGTGTCCGTATCTTGTGCACATGCTCTAAGGGCCCTTTCACATCAGCGTTTTTTGAAATTTGCGGCAGATGCGGTGAAAAAACCGCATCTGCCGCAATTACCGCATACCGGCTGCACTTGCGGCGCGGTTGCGGTAAACGCCATGCAAAGTATAGGCGTACTTGCGGCAGGTGCGACAAGTGCGGTTTTACACTTGCGGCAGGTGCGGCCGCGAAAAAAAACTGCGGTCAGCCTCGGTTTTTTCGCGGCCGCACCTGCCGCAAGTGCAAAACCGCACTTGCTGCACCTGCCGCAAGTACGCCTATACTTTGCATGGCGTTTACCGCAACCGCGCCGCAAGTGCAGCCGGTATGCGGTAATTGCGGCAGATGCGGTTTTTTCACCGCATCTGCCGCAAATTTCAAAAAACGCTGATGTGAAAGGGCCCTAAAAGTGAGAAATTGTGTGAAAAAAAGAAAATGTTCATAATGACATTATCAAATTCTGTGAAGTAGCTGTAGATTCCAAATGCTCACTATACCCCTAGATAGAATCCTTGAGGTGTCTAGTTTCCAAAATGGGGTGACTTGTGCGGGAGCTCCAATGTTTAGGCACATAGGGGCTCCCCATATGCGACATGGTGTCCGCTAACTATTAGAGCTAATTTTCCATTCAATTTGTTAGCGGACACCATGTCGCATATGGAGAGCCCCTGTGTGCCTAAACATTGGAGCTCCCCAACAAGTGACCCCATTTTGGAAACTAGACCCCCCAAGGAAAATATCTAGATGCATAGTGAGCACTCTCAACCCCCAAGTGCTTCACAAATTAGTCTGTAAAAAGGAAAAAAAAGAAGATTTTTGTGAAAAAAAGTACTTTTTCATTTTTACGGATCAGTTTGTGAAGCACCTGGGGGTTCAAAGTGCTCACTACGCATCTAAATACGTTCCTTGGGGTGTCTAGTTTCCAAAATGAGGTCACTTGTGGGGGAGCTCCACTATTTAGGCACATAGGAGCTCTCCATACATGACATGGTGTCCACTAGCAATTGGAATTGTAAGTGGATACCATGTCGTGTATGGCGAGCCCCTGTGTGCCTAAACATTAGAACTCCCCCACAAGTGACCCCATTTTGGAAACTAGACACCCAAAGGAATTTATATAGATGCATAGTGAGCACTTTGAACCCTCAGGTACTTCACAAATGGATCCATAAAAATGAAAAAGTACTTTCTTTTCCACAAAAATTTTCTTTTTTCATTTTTACGGATTCATTTGTGAAGCACCTGGGGGTTCAAAGTGCTCACCACCCATCTAGATAAGTTCCTTGGGGGGTCTAGTTTTCAAAATGGGGTCACTTGTGGGGGAGCTCCAATGTTTAGGCACACAGGGGCTCTCCATACGCAACATGGTGTCCGCTAGCAATTGGAGCTAATTTTCCATTCAAATTGTTAGCGGACACCATGTTGCATACGGAGAGCCCCTGTGTGCCTAAACATTGGAGCTCCCCCACAAGTGACCCCATTTTGGAAACTAGACACCCCAAGGAATTTATATAGATGCATAGTGAGCACTTTGAACCCTCAGGTACTTCACAAATGGATCCATAAAAATGAAAAAGTACTTTCTTTTCCACAAAAATTTTCTTTTTTCATTTTTACGGATTCATTTGTGAAGCACCTGGGGGTTCAAAGTGCTCACCACCCATCTAGATAAGTTCCTTGGGGGGTCTAGTTTTCAAAATGGGGTCACTTGTGGGGGAGCTCCAATGTTTAGGCACACAGGGGCTCTCCATACGCAACATGGTGTCCGCTAGCAATTGGAGCTAATTTTCCATTCAAATTGTTAGCGGACACCATGTTGCATACGGAGAGCCCCTGTGTGCCTAAACATTGGAGCTCCCCCACAAGTGACCCCATTTTGGAAACTAGACACCCCAAGGAATTTATATAGATGCATAGTGAGCACTTTGAACCCTCAGGTACTTCACAAATGGATCCATAAAAATGAAAAAGTACTTTCTTTTCCACAAAAATTTTCTTTTTTCATTTTTACGGATTCATTTGTGAAGCACTTGGGGGTTCAAAGTGCTCACCACCCATCTAGATAAGTTCCTTGGGGGGTCTAGTTTTCAAAATGGGGTCACTTGTGGGGGAGCTCCAATGTTTAGGCACACAGGGGCTCTCCATACGCAACATGGTGTCCGCTAGCAATTGGAGCTAATTTTCCATTCAAATTGTTAGCGGACACCATGTTGCATACGGAGAGCCCCTGTGTGCCTAAACATTGGAGCTCCCCCACAAGTGACCCCATTTTGGAAACTAGACACCCCAAGGAATTTATATAGATGCATAGTGAGCACTTTGAACCCTCAGGTACTTCACAAATGGATCCATAAAAATGAAAAAGTACTTTCTTTTCCACAAAAATTTTCTTTTTTCATTTTTACGGATTCATTTGTGAAGCACCTGGGGGTTCAAAGTGCTCACCACCCATCTAGATAAGTTCCTTGGGGGGTCTAGTTTTCAAAATGGGGTCACTTATGGGGGAGCTCCAATGTTTAGGCACACAGGGGCTCTCCATACGCAACATGGTGTCTGCTAGCAATTGGAGCTAATTTTCCATTCAAATTGTTAGCGGACACCATGTTGCATACGGAGAGCCCCTGTGTGCCTAAACATTGGAGCTCCCCCACAAGTGACCCCATTTTGGAAACTAGACCCCCCAATGAACTTATCTAGATGCATAGTGAGCACTTTGAACCCTCAGGTGCTTTACAAATTGATCCGTAAAAATGAAAAAGTACTTTTTTTCACAAAAATTTTCTTTTGTCCTCTATTTTTTTCATTTTCACATGGGCAACAGGATAAAACGCATCCTAAAATTTGTTGGCCAATTTCTCCTGAGTACACCGATACCTCATATGTAGTCATAAACCACTGTTTGGGCGCACCGCAGGGCTCGAAAGAGAAGGAGCGCCATTTGACTTTTTGAATGGTAAATTAGCTCCAAAAGTCAAATCGCGCTCCTTCCATTCTGAGACCTGCCGTGAGCCCAAACAGTGGTCTATGACCACATATGAGGTATTGGTGTACTCAGGAGAAATTGCCCAACAAATTTTAGGATGCATTTTATCCTGATGCCCATGTGAAAATGAAAAAATCGAGGCTAAAAAACATTTTTGTTGGAAAAATTAAAATGTCCATTTTTTGTTTCCACTTTGCTTTAGTTGCTGTGAAGCACCTGAAGGGTTAATCATTTTCTTGAATGTAGTTTTGAGTAGCTTGAGGGGTGCAGTTTTCGGAATGGTGTCACTTTTGGGTGTTTTCTGTCATGTACACCCCTCAAATGGACTTCAAATGTGATGTGGTCACTAAAAAAATGGTTTTGTAAATTTTGCTGGAAAAATGAAAAATTGCTGATGAACTTTGAACCCTTATAACGTCCTAACCCAAAAATTTTTTTTTTCCAAAATTGTGCTGATGTAAAGTAGACATGTGGGAAATGTTATTTATTAACTATTTTGTGTCACATAACGCTCCGGTTCAACAGAATAAAAATGACAAATTTGAAAATTGTCAAATTTTCAAAATTTTTGCCAATTTTTTTATATTTTCACAAATAAACACAAAAATTATCGACCTAAATTTACCACTAACATGAAGCCCAATATGTCACGAAAAAACAATCTCAGAATCGCTAGGATCCGTTGAAGCGTTCCAGAGATATTACCTCATAAAGGGACACTGGTCAGAATTACAAAAAACAGTCTGGTCATTAAGGTGGAAATTGGCTTCGTCACTAAGGGGTTAATTTAATGAGGCAAAAAGGAGATGATTTGAAGTCGTACTTTTTAATTTTTGTTCCTATTTCACATTTCGATTATTTGCCGTGAATATCACTGCAATGTTCTATTAAATCGCACTGAATCTGACTGTACATCCCCAGATTCATTTCTTATGTGCGCATGCATTTCTATCTAAGGCCAGTTTCACACCACGGCATGATGAGATCTGGGGCTGTCCAGTCTAAACCGGACAGCTCCGGACCCGATCTAGAAGCTGAAGTGGAGGGCAAATATGCCCTCTGGTCCAATTTGCAGCCAGATGCAGCTGCTGGAATTTCAAGATTGTGGCTAGCGGGGAGATAGCCGCAGTCCTGAAATCTCTGCAGGGGACAGCTGATGGTGCTGAAGTTTAGCAGCACTCACTGCTAAACTCCAGCAGCCCCACTTCCTGTTTGCTGCTATAAATAGCAGCGACCGATACCACACAGTGCTCATTCCTACCAGGACCCTGACGGGGGCGGACTAATCACCTAAAGAAGGTATTTAACTCTATACTAACTGGCACTTTGTCTCGTCATTACGAAACTATGCTCACCATGCACTTTGGGGAGAAACAGGGGAAACTAATCTATTAGGTGATATTACTTAGTATCCCTCTAGGGTCTACCTGATCACATATGGGGACCCCACTACATACATTTATTTTGACAACGAATAGCTCCGCACATATATTATACAACCTATCTGACACATATATCTTTTTAGGCTACATAGAAACTAAGGAGATATAATCAAACTCTATAACCACATAATACTAATGATTTGTCAGCTTGGAGGGACTAACGCTACATGGTACTTTATTTAGCTCTGGTTGATCTTCTTGCCAGTATAGTGACAGCTATGATATTGCTTTCCATAGGACCGTGCTGAAAAACGCCTATCCCATTTGGGAATCATTGAAATATAGCAACCACCACAATCAAGCGTTCGCTCCCAATGAAAGACGCCTCTTTCCAATCTTTTCCTAGAACGTTCCATGACCTACACCTGGTAATTTGGAAATTTTTACATATTACGACCCTATCTCTCTTACTAAATATGTCTACTTAAGTATATCTATATACATCTATTTGTATCTAATTCCTCCTAAACCTATCTATACCTTCCTCCAATTGCTATGGACCAACCCTTTGGCACTCCCTAAACTAACTGCTCAGCTCCCCTATTACCTTCTATGTACTAATAACATCCTCTGGGACAGTAATAAATTCTTGCTGTCCTCAACAGTATCGTTGACCTATGTAAATATGTAAATTGCCTTTTTCCTGTGCTCTCTACAGCACAGGTGACACCATATATTTGTAAATATTTATACACTTTTATTTGTTTTGTTTCATAGCCAATTGTCGTGATCAAGGCTTTGGTTAAAGCCGAAACGCGTTGACATCTGTGGTCATTATCTGTTCATAATAAACCTTGCATCAAAAACATCAAAAGGAGTGTGCAACTTTGTACTCATATCTGCAAACTCCAGCAGCCGGCGTCCGGCTCCCGGATCTGATTTTATGTTGGATCCGGGGTGATCCGGTGTATAGATCCCCATGTTAGGGGGCGCCAGATCCAGGAGGATCCGATTTTGTCCGATTGTTTTTTCTCCTGGACATAAAAATGTTGCTTGCAACATTTTTGTGTCCGGGAGAAAAATCTGAATTGTCCTGGATCCTCCAAGACAGATGGAAACCGAATGGCACATAGCTGCCATCCAGCTCCATCTGGCCCCACAGGGTGGCATTACAGCAAAATCGGGTCCAGGGCTGTAAGGTTCACACTGGACAGCCCCGGAACTGATGTTGCTGTGGTGTGATATCGGCCTAAGGCTGGCTTCACACTGCAGTTTTTCACTGATCAGTATCCATCAGTGTTTGGGTGCCAAAACCAGGAGAGGAACCAGGAAAGGAACTTGCAGAGAAAAACTATAATTGAAAGATTGACACCTGTTCTGAGTTTTGGAGACACTCCTGGTTTTGGCACACAAACACTGATGGACACTGATCAGTGAAAAACTGCAGTGTGAAGCCAACCTAAGTGTTCTACTGCTGCAGCTGCTGCCAGACGAAGAAAGGCAGATGCGCAGAGTGCATGCCTTGAAGCTGAGGGGAAGTGTGCAAGTGTGGTATTTAATACAAGATTGCTCAATCACAAGGGCAATCAAGGGCGTGTCCATAATTTGAAGAAGCCTGACTCTGACTGAACTGAAGATAAACGCCACACCTAATACTGTAATACTGAAAGAAAAGTTCTGTAATGCATTTACTTGACCATAAAAAGTGTTGTTTGTTTTAAGATAAACAAGAGGAACTTTTGTTTGACAAAACCATGTTAGTAATGTACATCGCATCACTACAAGATATTGGGAAAACAAAGAGAGAAGGGAGCGCACATAGGGTCTTATCTATGATGATAATTCAATGCCCCCCGATTAGTGTGACTCACCTTTTTGGGTTGTGTGAGTCACAACAAACTGCAAGAGCCTTGTTATCCCGGTCGCTGCAGACACCTGGTAAGGGAGAAATCATTATTATGCTATTTATTTGGTAAGATACATAGTTTCTCATATATTATCCCCGGTTATGTTCTCTTTCGATAAACTGTCCCCAATATCTTGTATATGTAGAAAAAAGCCCAGGTCTAGATTCCGCGCAGACCACCAAGCAGGAAGGGTAGGTTTGATGTCCCTGAGGAAGCAGCAGGTCCTGCTGTGAAACGCGTTGGCTCAATAAACGGACATCAAACCTACCCTTCCTGCTTGGTGGTCTGTGCGGAATCTAGGCCTGGGCTTTTTTCTACATATACAAGATATTGGGGACAGTTTATCGAAAGAGAACATAACCGGGGATAATATATGAGAAACTATGTATCTTACCAAATAAATAGCTGATTTATGAATCCTGAAAACGCGAAATATCTCCAGGGTAAATACAATGAAGCTTGAGATAATAGTGTACAGGAATGATGACTATTCACTGACAACACACTTTTAGGACTGAACTGATCCCTTTATCAGATCATGAGTTTTTGCACAAAGCATAAAACATGACTTTCAAGAGAAAAAGTTTAACTCTTAAAATTCATATGTGAAAAAAATTCTGAATTAGGCTATCTTCACCCAATATCTTTAAGTTGCTAGTGCACCTGCAGAGGTATTTTATGCCGGCAGGCTTGTTCCCCAAGCTGCTTTTCTGGCTGTTTTGCTGCTGGCACCTTTTTTAAATTGTTTCAACTATAAAGAGCTTCCAAATAAAGCCGAAAGAATGATCATATTACTAATTTTAATCGCTTCACAGTCCCTGAGCCCTGAAATTAAAAGAATAAACATGTACACTGCAATGTTATTTTTACATTGCTGTTTATTGATATTTTTTTCATACACTTAAAAAAAATCCAGCATGATATAATTGTATAAAAACGTGTAAAAATTATACTGCATATGCCTGTCAGCTTTTTTCCAAATGATTAAAGGCCATTGCTAGCTAATTTATATTTTGTTGTAAATTGTCACTTCAGTGAGGAAGTGGAAACTCTAATGCCACCCAATAAGTGTAGCAATCCTTGTAGTCATAATTGACTCTTTTACAAGCCTTTTAATATGACCTAGGCATTTACCTATGCATTTACAGTATACTGTATGATTAAACATATTTGGAAGTCATTATTTGCCCTTTGTCTTTTCTGTATAGTTTGAACCTGAGACTTCGTGATTTCCATTCTTCACTTATTTCTTGATGTTCCATAGGTGTAGGGTACCATTTTGACTTCTCATAGGAGACCACAAAATTATTTTAATGTTAATGTTTCTGTGTCAAAGTCTAATTTGTAGTGACTGGCCATAGCTACTAATAGCTATTACATACAATCAAAGAAAACTCCCAGCTGATTGTATGTATTTTAAACTTCACGAAGAGAAGTTAAGGTCTTCTTGCACCTCCATATAGAATGCTGTGCTGCTCCTTTTTCTATTGATACTGATAGCTATTAGCTATTTCTCAACTTATATATAGATTCCATATATCATCTCCCCAATATTCACCTATTACCTTGACTTTTGACACTGCCTTCATGATCTCCTCCTGATTTGCTGTTCCTGCTTTATCTTCCGGTTATAAAAGTATTTTATTCAGTTTGTGTAAGCTGAAACAAGCAAAAGGTGCAAAAATATATTTTTTCTGTTTGTGTCACATTTGAGAGTACTATAATCACACCCACAACCCTTTGATGCACATCTTTCTCTGCAGTGTGTGTTTCGAAGAGGTTTGAGAATGAGTCAGTCAAAGAACAAAAAGGTATTATTGAAAAGCATTCACCTTTTAGTGAGTGATGAATGTTCTCTGTCCTCAGTGCCATCCAGATGTCTGGAAGTGAGTCTTTGCCAGGGGTGCACCAAGCCCCTCCGCCGCCTGAGCCGCGGCCCCCTCTGCCGCCCGAGCCGCCTGAGCCGCGGCACCGGCAATATTGACACGGCCGCGGCCGTGAGTACCGGGGGGGGGGGGGGGTGCTGTTGACCCGTGGGCACCTCTTCTGTCCCTCTCCCCGGGTCGCGCCGCTTACCTGCGGTGCGCTCGGGGTGAGCGGCCGGCGCCATGACAGGGGGAGGCTGCGTGCATGAGGCGCTGCTTCTGCACTGCCGCTCCCCCTGCCGGCTGCCGCCTGAATGACAGGGCTCACCTTGTCCAATGGACGGTGCGGCCCTGGTCTTTGCATACAAAATATACTGTCATGGCCAAAAGAGTTGGCACCCTTGAAATTGTCAGAAAATGAAATTTTCCTCCCAGAAAATTACTGCAATTACATATGTTTTCTTTTACATATGTTTAATTCCTTTGTGTGTACTGGAACATCACAAAAAAGAACAAAAAAAAGTTAAATTGAACATAGAACCCAAAAAGTTGTTGGACAAAATTGTTGGCACATTCAACTTAATATTTGATTGCACACCCTTTGGGATAAATAACTGCAATCAATTGTGGCTGTAACAATCAACAAACTTCTTATACCTATCAGCACTTCATAAACTAGTCTTAGAATGAAAAAAAAGAAACAAGGCAAGCATTACTTGCACTGAATAAAACAAAAGAGCATAAACACAGTCCTTATAACAGCGGCTTTTACCCTCCAAGGTTTGGGGTTTCACTCTGCTCAGAGTATCAGGGTGCACAGGGTTGGTGTTGAGCCATTGCTGGTCCCTCCACAGCTGGGACGGCCCACTTGCCATCAGGGACAGGCAGCCCTGACAGCGAGGGGTCCATCACAGTCAGGCATCCCTGACAGCCAGGGGCCCATCAGGGACACTCAGCTCTGCAGCGCTCCCAGCTTGCATGGCTAATTTTCATGCAATGCAAATGAGCCATGTGCTGGCTACCAGGGCATCATCACACCACATCATGCTGGTGCAGCCATGCAGGAAAGAAGTGCAGGGAGCCTGCTGCTATAAGAATGTGGTGGAAAAGCATCTGAAGAGGACACAGCCCCAGGGCAGCGGATGGAAGGTGTGTATAATTTTTTTTTATTACTGTGTGCAGAAGGATGGAGGATTATATGTACCATAAAGGCTGTGCTGAGTGTATGTGTAGGCTGTTCTGGGTGTATGTGGAGGCTGTGCTGGGAGTATATGGAGGCTGTGCTGAGTGTATATGTTGGCTGTTCTGGGTGAATGTGGAGGCTGTGCTGGGCTATATTGAAGCTGTTCTGGGTGTATGTGGGCTGTGCTGGGAGTATATGGAGGCTGTGCTGAGTGTATATGTTGGCTGTTCTGGTGTATGTGGAGGCTGTGCTGGGCTATATTGAAGCTGTGCTGGGTGTATATGGAGGCTGTGCTGGGATATGTGAAGGCTGTGCTGGGTGTACATGGAGGCTGTACTAGGGTATATATATATATAACTAGCTGTTGAGCCTGGCGTTGCCCAGGCATAGTAACTAACTGTTTTTAGTTATAAGCTGAGTTTATGTCTGTGTGTGTGTATGTATGTCCATTATACGCATCAAACCTGTCTCCCCACACCAACCTCTGTACTCACCCCACTCAAAACTTCTCCTACCCCTAATCCTGCCCACCCGCACTACCCAAAAAAATGCAGCTCCCTTGTCGTCCTTAACCTGCACACCTCCAAACTTGCCCACCTGAAAAGCCTACCTCTCAAACCCACAGTCCCTCTGCGCAAAAATGACAAACCCACACCTCTGCCCAAAAAAAATGCCCCCCCAAAAACAATGCCCCCCTAAACCAGCACCACCCCCCCTCCCCTAAACTCGTTCTACCCCCTCCCCCCAAAAATGCCCCCCTCTGCACCTGCACCCGCCAAGCCTTCCCCCCCATATCCACACCCCCCCATAGACTGTGAGTCAAAAGAGGTGTGTGCAAAATTTTGTGATTGAAGATGCAATGGTGCAAATTCCTTTAGTGGACATAAAGGTTGACATTTAGAGACATAAAGGTGGTGGAGCCATGAAGAGGTGTGGCTATGTTGAGTGGGTGGGGCTATGACACAGCTGTGGAGTGGATATGGCTATGTGGAGTGGGCGGGGCTATGACACAGCTGTGGAGTAGGCTTGGCTATGTGGAGTGGGTGGGGCTATGTGGAGTGGGCATGGCTTGTGGAGTAGGCGGGGCTTTTGCCACATACTCACACATACTCGCACATACACTCAGCTTTATATATTAGATGTAAGCTTTATTTTAGAAATTACAGTGCTTGCAATAAAAAGATACCTTTTTTATAAAGGATAAAGATAAAAGTGCCACACAAGTATGCAAAACAGTTATACAATAAAAAGGGAGAAATAACAGATATACCTAAACTTTTCAGTCTAAAATTGTTATTGCTTCCTTGGGGGAGGAGAAAAATGAAATATAGAAAACACTCCAGCACAGACAGGATTTCACATGTGAACAGCTTTCTTTTATGCCACCCAGCTTTTATAAGTATAACCCTGTGCTGATGTTTCCAGGACTGCCTAGATTTTAATATTTCAATCTCAGGTCTGTGACTTGACTGTGGGCTAATTTATGGGTGAGTACCTTGCATATTAAATGCCCTGTTTCATCCACTCGTCCAGCTATTTGTAACTTGGCCTTTAGTTATGCTCCTCTGAGGTAAGCCTGGCTGTGAAGCAGTGGGTTTACACCCGCCAGTGTAGACCTATGTGACACACACGCTTCTGGATGATTGTGTGTAAATTCCCACAGACGCGCTTCAAAATCTTGCAGAAGCCTTTCCAGAAGAATGGAAGCTGTTTTTATTAAAAAGGGGGAATAAACTCCATATTATTGTCTGTAGATTTAATGTATGTATTCTGCCCGAATGCAAATGTCGCAATCTCATAAAGTTACAGCAAACCTGGAGCTCAATCGCAAACAACCACTTTGACAATACTTTGAATTACTGCTCTTTTGCTAATCTAAAAGTTAAAAAAAAACATTTGTGATATTGCTACTTTAGTAAAAAACCTGATTTTTTTTTTTGAAGACAGATGTGTAATAGATAAGGAGTGCCTTTGATGAAAGCACCATTTATAAGAATGTGCGGGCACTGGATATTTTTATGTGTAACTAGATGGCAGCCCGATTCTAAAGAATCGGGAGTCTAGAATCCATATATACTTTATTTATTCTAATTTAACAATAATGCAATTAATAGTAAGAAAGAACAAAAAATGGCAGCACTCACCAGCTTGTGAGAATTCTTTTCATTCAAGGTCCAGTTACACAGCATCCATAAACGTGCTTATGAGGGGAGGGATGGAAACATCAGATGTTGGCTTACCGTTTCATGGCAAATGCCACTTCCACGGGTCTTTGCTCAACAACAATAATGCAATAAATAAATAATATATATCCATCAACTATGTATATTTGTATGTTCTATAACATTTTTGAATATTTCATGAATATGTGCAAAGGCGCTTAGTACCCATACGGGCGAATACTTGTGTGCCCATCATGTATTTTCACAGTAATTTTACATCTGATGGGTTGCTATAGAACGTTTTCAATCATTTTATGGGCTTAGCTAAGCCTTCATTTTTAATAATTCTAAGAGGTACAACTGAGATAAAAGACCTTTTGTGTACCCCAAATTTTTGTTTTTATTTTTACAGAAGTGTAAAATTTAAGAAATCAACGTCTATAGTACACCGATTGGCCAATATAAGCGTGCCCATCAACCACTTCATGGTGGCCTTTGATTTGACGGGTCCTAACTAACTTATCCCTACTTCTTAACACTTACAGCCCTTTCACATCTGTATTTTTCTGCTATTTGCAGAAGTAATGTTAAAAAAAATAAAAACTTCCACACTTGGCACCTAAGAACTGACCTGCAACACACTTGCAGCAAGTACGATGCAATGTATATGAAACTTGCAGTTAACTTGTAGTAAATGCGGCAAAGTTGGCTTCAACAGTTGCAGCAAATGCATCCACAAAAAAACACTTGCAGCCATGGTTTTTGTGGCCAAAACTACTGAAACCAAGTTGCTGCATCTGCTGCAAGTGAACCACAAATTTCATATATATTACATACGACTTACAGCAAGTGAGTTGTAGCTCAGCCCTTGCACAGCAAGTCCAAAAATTGTGCTATTTGCACTCTAACTTCCATAAATAAGGCTAGGGTCACACTTGCGTTTTTTACAAGCGTTTTTGGAGACCTGCGTTTTCAAAAACACATGTAAAAAACACACCCATAGGCCCCCATGTTAAAAAACGCATGCCCTAATAGCAAAAACGCATGTGTGACAGTACCATGCGTTTTTGGTGCATTTACAAAAACGCTTGCGTTTTTTAATATGGGGCCCTATGGGAAACGCATGCAAAAACGCATGTAGAATTAGTACCATCCAAAAACGCATGCGTTTTCCATAGGAGCCCATGTTAAAAAAACGCATGCATTTTAGAAAACGCATGCGTTTTTTTACCATGGGCTCCTATGGAAAACGCATGCGTTTTTGAATGGCTCGAAATGGTACTAATTGTACATGCGTTTTTGCATGCGTTTTCCATAGGGGCCCATGTTATAAAAACGCATGCGTTTTCTACAAAACCGCATGCGTTTTTCAAAACACACCAAAAAATAGTGCATGCACTATTTTTTGGTGCAGATTTAAAAACGCAGCCAAAAACGCAGGGAGCCATCACACACCTTGAAAAACTCATAATTACATGAAAAAACGCATGGTAAAACGCAGAGTTTTTTTTAAGTCACTAAAAAAACTCATGCCAAGTGTGACCCCAGCCTAACAGTAAAACACAGATGTGAAAACTAAATCTCTATTCTTTCCCTATCTATCTAAATACGTACCTCTCTATCTATCTATTTATATGTACAGAACACACCTCGAGATAGAGATGTGTGTGAACAGCCATCCCACCCGTCTCTTAGCTGTTCACAAAAACCTCACCCTGTTTAAAAACAAAATGAAATCTCCCAGCAGCTATACTGCTGGAGCTTCAAAGACAGGTTCCTATCACCAATTACAGTCATTTGGATGATACACATCTACCATCTTCTACTAAGTGTGTGTTCATATACATATATTATCAAATATATAAAAGAAAATGCTGTAAGCTAAAAAACTAACAACTATATATCTTAAATGACTATTTCCTATCTAAGTAATTATAATCTCTATATCTATAACTAAACTAATTTTTTTTTTTTTTTTTATTTCTATACATTAGGGATGGGCGAATCCTGAAATACTCGGACTCGCTGGACTCTAACGAGTCCGGGTCCGAGACTCGGTACTCGTTGCGAGTCCAGCGAGTCCGAATAGTAACCTGTACTTTTGCAGTGTATCTATACAGATACACTACAAAAGTACCCTAAAAGTTAATCTAAGGGGTTAAAAAATAGTAACCTGTACTTTTGCAGTGTATCTATACAGATACACTACAAAGGTACCCTAAAAGTTAATCTAAGGGGTTAAAGACAATAAACATTAATACTCACCTCCTGTACTCTTGTACCTTATGTACCGGGACCGGTACCGAAGACCTCCGGCTGTTACAGGACCTCCGAGACCACCGGGAGAAGATAGAGAAAAGGACCTTGCAGTTCAGCCAATCAGGATGCGGCTAGCGGTCACATGGGTTGTGACGCGGCTGCACTGCGGTCACATGACAAACCCATGTGACCGCTAGCCGCGTGCTGATTGGCTGAACTGCAAGGTCCTTTTCCCCATCTTCTCCCGGTGGTCTTGGAGGTCCTGTAACAGCCGGAGGTCTTCGGTACCGGTCCCGCTACATAAGGTACAGGAGTACAGGAGGTGAGTATTAATGTTAATTGTTTTTAACCCCGTAGATTAACTTTTAGGGTACTTTTGTAGTGTATCTGTATAGATACACTGCAAAAGTACAGGGACTCGCTACCCCCGAGTAATTCCTAAGGAAACTCGGCGAGTAGCGAGTCCCCCGAGTCCGCTACTATTTGGGCGAGTCCCGAATAGTAGCAAGTTATTTGCCCATCCCTACTCTACATCTATGGCTAAACTAATTTTTTTTGTATTTTTTTGTTTAATTTTAAAGTGACTATGTGTCTACATCTAACTATCTATCTAAAGAGTTTAAGGTAAAATATTTTTATAAACAATATTTTTTGTGAAAACTTTGGGACTATTCGGAACTAATTTCCCTTGAGCTGCTGTATCCACCACTTGAACCTTGACATTGCAGCGTTGCCTCACTCGTGAAAAAGCAACATATAGTTGACCGTGGCCAAATGCTGGTTCAGGTAGAAAAATACCAACTCGATGGAGTGTCTGGACTTGCGATTTGTTAATTGTCATGGCAAATGCTGGCTTCACTGGAAACTGGCGGCGTCTTAATGTAAAAGGTAATCCTGTGTCAGATGGACATAAATCGATACGTGGAATGAATACAATATTTCCAGCTGCTGACCCAGTAATTACTTTAGCTTCTATGATGTTGGGAAACAAAGCAGTAACAATCAAGGAAGTACCGTTGCACAGACCTTTTTTGGTGTTAAGGTTTCGTAATAGCATGATAATGGTGCCACTTTTAAGTTTGAGCCGATGTGAAGGCATTCCAGTTGGTGTAAGCGAATGTAAGAATTCCACTGGATATTGGTCAGGGTCATCAGATTCGTCAGCATCAATGGAATCATGACTGGTATATTCAGTGTAGTCACCATTTAGACAATCCATGATGTTGGAGTTAACATTATCAACATCCTCATTTTTAGGGCATAGAATTGCATGTGATGCCGCAATATTGATACTCTCACTGTTATTAATATCAATAGAAATGTTGTCTCCAAAGATATCACGTATTAATCAGCCAGTGGAGAGCATGTCTGAAGGTATTTCGATGACATCATCTCCAAGGTTAAAATCATTGGAAAGTTCATCATTTCCCAGTTGAAGCAATCAGTACTGTATTGTTGGTCAATGGAGCGCATGTTGTTAATGAGTGGCAGTCTAACGAAATGTTGCCAGTGTTGGGAATACTTCATGCAGCTCTCTACAATATCAGTTCTGGTTCCGTGAGCGATGACAGGAAGGCATTGTCTAAAGTCTCCTCCCAGAACAATAACTTTAGCTCCAAATTGTGTTTGCTGTTTCTTGGAGACATGTGTTGTCATGACATCCCGTAAAAGTCTAT
The DNA here is from genome assembly GCA_033576535.1 of Allobates femoralis. NCBI lineage: Eukaryota > Metazoa > Chordata > Amphibia > Anura > Aromobatidae > Allobates > Allobates femoralis. The sequence continues at coordinate 151,669,228 of JARQOC010000011.1, read as the reverse complement.
CAATGACATGCAATGCATATTTAGAGAGCATTGTGCACACATCAATGATACATAGTTTTGTATTCTGCAACTGTTTGGCTGCCTCTGTATCAGTTTTAATCCTTGAAACAGAGGTTTCATTGTCAGGGATTGGAATGCCATAGAGAGAATGGATTGTGCGTCCTCCTTCGAGTAAGTTGGCCGCAATTCCTGTTGTGGCAGCCGCTGACACAATGTGTCCTTCTCCCCTTAGCTGATGTAGCAGTAAATGATATAAGTAGGTTTTTCCACTCCCACCAGGACCATCAATGAAAAAGCACTTTGTGGTGTCAGTAGAGTCTTGTAAAGCTTGACTGATAGTATTATAGGCCAACAGTTGTTCGTCATTTAGAGTGGCTTTCATCTCTGCAGCTGTTTGTAGCTCAACATCCTTATTATACAGCGGGAGGAGGTGTGGTTTATTTACGGGTCGTGGTAAAAGAAATCCGTATAACTATTCCCGTGACTTTTTAGAACATCTTGCACATCAGTCATAGCATAGCCTTCACAATTTATACAGGCCTGAGTATTGGAGTGGTATGCATGGCAGTAGTCCTGTAGAAAGTGTTCCTTAAATTCATCCCATAACTGCAGAGGATTAGCTGGAGGGCCAAAAATGCAGATATAGGCAAACATGTCCCGAAGCTGTGCTGGCATGTTGAGAATACCGGCATCTTGTAGCATATTTTTCCATAGACTATGTCAAAGAGTAAGCCAAGGGCTAATGCTGCCTCTTTGAAGGTTTCATAAGCAACTCCTTGACCGTTTTAATACTGTCAAAACTTGTAGCACCTTTGACGTGCAATAGCAACAATCGCAAGTAGTAGCGTTCTTGATCTTTGACACTGACGGTGTACATCCTTCCAATAACAGAGCCACCTCCTCGCTTTTCTAAGTTCCCAAGAGCCTTCCTTCCAAACATAGTACTCTGGAATTTGCCGGTATAAATAGTTATGAGCATGTTGGTCATTGATATCATTGATATTAAGCTCAAAGTAGGTCATAAGAGTAGAATTCCGATGAAGTTTTTGTCGGATGTTAGCAATGGAGTCATCCTCATGAAAATAGAGTGACTGAGAATGAGGCAGATGTACGGCAAGGCGAATGATGCTATGAGATTGCTTATGCAGAGGATAAGCAAAAATGTGCCAAGCTGCCTCTGGTGCACTAACATCTGGAATCCATAAATTGATGTGTTTCATCATGGTCAATGTGAGTCTGGCAGATGTCAAGGTTGGCTTTGTCATGGCCTTTGTAGACATATTAAATAAATATTTGACACTTTGAATTGAAGCACAAACTTCCACATTAATATGGCACCTGTATTTCAAGAGTAGGAACGGATTGTATGGAACTACCCAAGAATTGTCAATTATTTTAGAGTGGTGTTGAATGGAAGGGCCAAAGCTTCTGCGATAAATGGGATAGGCATCTTTAGCTATGATGGTAGATGTTTGAAAATCTTTATGGAAACCTTTTGTACATTTGCCGAGATCCATACAGGGAGAATTGGGGTTGTGTTCTCCACAGGGCCCATGAATCATATGTTGCAAAACAATGTCATAAAGTTGAGGGTAGTAGTTAGCATCAGGAATTTCTGCCCAGACGATATTGTCGACATCCTCCTTAGTCCTTAATTTAGAGTTGCTCTCTAAAATGATTAAAATGTGTGCGTGTGGTAGACCACGTTTTTGGAATTCGATTACGGCACCATAGCACAAACTTTCCAAGCAATCCTTTGCTGATGTCTTGTAATAGAGCTTCTAACTTAATTTTGAACCACGTGCTACTAAATCAGGTCTGTGTTCGACACGCTGCCATGGCTGTAAATTAGTTGTAATCTCGCTCCATTTAGGATTGCAGGTCATAGTGATGAACAAATCAGGGCGACCGTACTTGGTGACAATAGCCATGGCATCCTGATACCGTTGCTGCATGTTCCTAGGAGTACCCTCAAAGAAGGATGGTAAAATTACGTTTTTTGCCAATGGGGATGCCTTTTTGGATGGATTTTTTTAATAAATGCTCTTGCAATACACAGTAGTCCTCTACTTTCAATCCTTTTGATGTTTGCGGATAAAATGTAGGCGATTTGCCTCGATTTTGACATAAGCATCAACAATGTACTGTTGGGTGAGTTTGCCATCATTCAGTACGGATTAAAGTGATGTCTTACAGATAGCATGTAGCAATAGTATTGCAGTTGTGTAATTCTGCGTGTACTTGGAGCTTGTTGTTTCATGTCATCATGCCAGCCTTGTTCTCCGTATGGGAAAAACAGTGGATAGAGGAGAGCATCTAAATTGCTATGCAGAATGCTGATAGGTTTGGTTTTTGGGGTCAAAGGATTGTTAGGGTCAGGTTTTAAGTGAACTAAAGTATCTTGATTGAATGGTGGCTCTCCATTGTCATTTTTGAATACAATGGCAACCTCATTGACAGTGGGGTTATTGCAGCGTCGAGGGTCTTGTGTGCAATCTTGTTTTAGGGCCATGGTTATATTAGGCATGACACTGCCATTTGCAAGAGCTTTAAGATGTTCCTCCTGTTCTACATCCCGAACATTTTGTACGCAGCTACAAGGGATTGATATTATCTAATTGAAGAGCAATGATACTCATCAAAGTAGGATGACAATTTTGATTTTGTTGACATTGCAAGCGTTGTTGATTAGCAGTATGGGTATCTAAAATGTAAAGCTGGGCATATACTGGAAGTCATCATCAGACGGATGTAGGGTTCCAGTGCGATGATATATTTGTCCATGTATCCGGAAGCAATATGGGCCATATCCAGGAGGCGGGGCACCCATGGAGGAAAAAGCAAATGAGCTGTTAATGCTGCGAATATTCTCCATTAAATTTTTACTGAACTCACTTTCACCTTTAAGCAAACGGGTAAAGACATCTGGATATTGTTGTATGGGCACCTGTACTTTACCCTTATGACAGCATAGGGTGAAATTGTGATTGGAAGGTATCTCAGCGACGAAATGCCTAGCTTGGCAATGGTCACAAAGATGGTTCATTTCACCACAGCTGTGTTGTGTAACGGTATTTTCATCAGCACTGTGATATTGATGGTGTAGTGACTGTGTATGTAGTAATGGAGGACGGGATCGTGTGAGTGGAGGAATGTAGAGTAGTCGTGGCGCTGGTGATGTCACTTCATAGTGCTGTTGACTGAAATCTTGAGATTGAGAAAACTGTAGGTGTGGAGACAGTATTAGTGGGCTTGGTACGGAGGAAATAGGCAGTTGCAAAGTCACGTGTGAAAAGTGGGTAGAGAAGAAGTGTCTGGAGCAGAATTGGGATGTTGTATGAGTGAAGACTGAATGTTGGAAGAGGTAGAAGCTGTAATTAGACGTTTTAGATGGTGCGTAGACACATTTTTGCTAATCTAATTGATTTAGATATAGGCAATTCGGTTCTGCAGCGTTGTGCATAATAAGCCTTCTGGTAGTCAAGGTACTGCTGATGTTCCTCAGGGGTCTGGTTTTCACGGCATTTGCGTTTACGTTGTATGATGGCAGCTTTATTGTCAGAATCATTAGCATATTTTTTATTGCGACCCATATTATTAGTGTGCAGATACTATGTAAAATGAGGTCAAATGCAGATATGCAGTAATAGTAGTAGTACGCAGAGGAGTAGTACTATAGGAAGTCTATAGTGTACAGAGATATTGTGGAAAAAGATATTATAGGTCCAAATGCAGTATATACCAAAGGGTTGAGGAGTTCAGAGAGGCAAAATGGTGCAAACAGGCAGCGTAGACAAAATGGAGGACACAGGACTTTTGATTTGAAATGTAGCGCCATACAACAGTCCGCTATTCTGATTGGTTGCCACGTTCAGCGCGCCGACCAATCAGAATAGCGGCGGGCGCAATGCCGCCATATTTGAAATACACTTAATACAGTGTATTTGAAGTATGGTGCCATACAGCGCGCCGCTATTCTGATTGGTCGGCGCGCTGAATGCGGTGACCAATCAGAATAGCGGCGCACTGAATGGCTCCTCCAGGAGGATTCGATGCCAAGGACCTCTACAAGCGTCAATGGAGACAGGTACAAAGTCTTGCGAATACTTTCTGGGACAGGTGGCGCAAACAATATCTGTCTACCCTGCAGCCACAGACAAAGTGGCAATCTACTTGTCCCAATCTGAACATAGGTGACCTTGTCCTTGTGAAAGACTCTCAAGTACACCGGAACCAGTGGCCACTTGGTCTAGTTACTGCAACATTCCCGAGCAATGACGGTAATGTCCGCAAGGTTGAACTAGAATGACTAAGGAAATGAACCTAAGACATTCCTCAGACCAGTATCTGAACTGGTCTTGCTGTTACCCTCAGAAGACAGAGATAGTGACATCCGGTGATGCCAGACAGGGAGTGTTCTGTCTCTGACATTCAATCCATCTCCAAATGTTTGTTTCTGTATAATTTGTTATTAATTTTTTATAGCTGTAGATTTTTAATGAGCTTATCTCATATGTAGTGTTCTGGCTCCCTCTAGCGGCCAATGCTATGTTTGCAGTCTATCTCTATGTCTAATTCTCCTCCCCCTTGCAATACATTCTGGTAGCTCAGCCTCCATTTTACCCTTATATCTGGAAGGAAGAAGACACTCAGTACTACAGTTCCCACAAGATTGCATTGCTGGTATGTAACTATATCTTCTTTAGCTGTGTTCCTCTCTAATATTAGCCTATCTTAGCCAGTTGCACCCTTGGTTAGCTACTAGTTTAAAATGTTAATGTATATTGTGAAACTATGTGGAAAATGCATGTTTACTGTACCCTCCACTAATTGTCTGTATTTGATTGCTTTCAGTTTTACCGCGCCAATGTACTGTTATGTTCAATAAAACACAGATTCTACCACAATCTCCTTATTGGACCTCGGTGCAGCGGTTTACCTGCCTGTATAGCTACATGAGCCCTCGGCCCATTTAGTGAGGACAGAACAGTAAAACGTCAGCCTTCCTACTGGGAAACGCTGAACGCGCCGACCAATTAGAATAGGGGCGCGCGGCAATGCCGGCATATTTGAAATACACTGTAGTTAGTGTATTAGAAGTATGGCGCCATACAGTGTCGCCATATCTGGTGCTCGGCACTCCATCTGCCGGTCCCTGTAGCCGGTAGACGACCTCCCGGCTACCTCGGGCTCGGCGTTCCGCTCCATCCGGCTCCCGAAGGTTGGCGCGAGAGCGGCCACCGCGAGCCGCGGGTCCGGTGGCGGAATAGCGACTCGTGCTCGGGGAGTCATCTGGTGTTGGGATGGCGGCTCGCGGTGGGTGCTTTCGCCCCCACCGCTCGGGGGTCTGGTGGGCTCTGCCGCGGCCACCGCTCGCCGTTTTGACAGCGGCTCGCGGTGGGCTCTAAAGCGCCACCGCTCGCCGCCATCTTGGATCACCCTGAGCGCTGTAGTGCCCAACCCACTTCCGTCGTGTGACGTCATTTTTGTCCCTTGAAGACGGAAGTGGCTTCGCTTTTATATAATAGATGGAGGCTATATATATTATTTGGAGACTGTGCTGTATATATAATATGAAGGCTGTGCTGGACTATGTATATATTATTTCGAGGCTGCTGATGGTCTGCATATATTTTTTGGAGGCTGCTGCTGGGCTGCCAAAGCCTCCATGTCATATATACAATCCAGCACAGCCTCCAAATAATATACACAGCCCGCAGCCCTTATATTATATATGCAGTCTGGCAGTCTCATTATTATATATAGAGCCCTGCATAGCCTCTATATTACATATACGGCCCACCCAGGAGCCTCTATATTATATACACACAGCCTGCAGCTTCTATATTGTATTCATGAATCATGGTCTGCATTAAAAGGCCCACTGAGACTGTTTTGCCCGGGGCCCACAAAAACTTGGAGCGGTTCTGAGGGTGGAGGACTGTTTCACCAAAACACAGAACACTGAGTGATTCCAGAGGCTTTGCTTTTACCGCCACACTCAGTGTTGGAGATATGTTGAACAGCTGTCCCACCCATCTATTTAGCTGTTGACAAAACCTGGTCCTGTTAAAAGCCATATAACTCGTTCAGCAACTAATATGTCAAAGCAATACATCTCGGTTCACATCACCGCATTTAATAATTTCAGTCACACATACATCCTCTCTTGTACTTTACCAGTGATCACCCTACTGTAGTTTTACCTCAGGCTTGCTTCTCCAGTCACAACTACTCCATAGAAGAAAACCAGGGGACTCAATTGAAAGTCCAGATACAGTTGTGACCAAAAGTATTGACACCCCTGCAATTCTGTCAGATAATACTCAGTTTCTTCCTGAAAATGATTGCAATCACAAATTCTTTGGTATTATTATCTTCATTAGTGATGAGCGAGTACGCTTGTGACTACTCGGTACTCGCACAAGTATCACTGTACTCGGGCTACTCGGCGAGTACTGAGTAATCTCGCGATACTCGTGCTGTACTCGGGGTCCTCATCCCTGCATGTTGGCGCTCTTTAGAGAGCCAGTCCACATGCAGGGATTGGCTGGCAGTCACTGCAATGCCACAGCCCTGTTAGTTGTGGCATTGCAGTGATTGGCCGTCCCGCACAGCGTGACCGAGACTTTATAAGACCCGGCCACGATGTGCTCTGCACACAGCCATCCAGACAGCGAGTGTGGGGAGAGTGTCTGCTGCTGCTTAGGGACAGATTTGCGGCCCTCATAGATAGATCCGGAGCAGGGCTGCAAACTGCTGCTGAGTCTGACCAGAACAGTCCTTCTCAGGACTAATCTAGGAGGATATAGGCAGGGTGATCCAGATCGGAGTCCCAGCTTTCCTGTGATCAGAACAGTCACCAGACTGTTGTAGCTGTATACAGGCAGGGTCTAATATCCAGCTTTCCTATGACCAGCACAGTCACCAGACTGTTGTACTGTATACAGGCAGGGTTCTATACAGGCAGGGTCTAATATCCAGCTTTCCTGTGACCAGAACAGTCACCAGACTGTTGTACTTGACTAGCTCTATACAAGCAGGGTCTAATATCCAGCTTTCCTGTGACCAGAACAGTCACCAGACTGTTGTACTTGACTAGCTCTATACAGGCAGGGTCTAATATCCAGCTTTCCTGTGACCAGCACAGTCACCAGACTGTTGTAGTTGACTAGTTCTATACAGGCAGGGTCTAATATCCAGCTTTCCTGTGACCAGAACAGTCACCAGACTGTTGTACTTGACTAGCTCTATACAGGCAGGGTCTAATATCCAGTTCTTTCCTGTTGTACCAGGAAACAGTCACCAGACTCGTTGTACTTGACTAGCTCTTACAGGCAGGGTCTAATATCCAGCTTTCCTGTGACCAGAACAGTCACCAGACTGTTGTACTTGACTAGCTCTATACAGGCAGGGTCTAATATCCAGCTTTCCTGTGACCAGAACAGTCACCAGACTGTTGTAGCTGCTGTATACAGGCAGGGTCTAATATCCAGCTTTCCTGTGACCAGAACAGTCACCAGACTGTTGTACTTGACTAGTTCTATACAGGCAGGGTCTAATATCCAGCTTTCCTGTGACCAGAACAGTCACCAGACTGTTGTACTTGACTAGCTCTATACAGGCAGGGTCTAATATCCAGCTTTCCTGTGACCAGAACAGTCACCAGACTGTTGTACTTGACTAGCTCTATACAGGCAGGGTCTAATATCCGCTTTCCTGTGACCAGAACAGTCACCAGACTGTTGTACTGATAGCTTATACAGGCAGGGTCTAATATCAGCTTTCCTGTGACCAGAACAGTCACCAGACTGTTGTACTTGACTAGTCTATACAGGCAGGGTCTAATATCCAGCTTTCCTGTGACCAGAACAGTCACCAGACTGTTTACTGACTAGCTGTATACAGGCAGGGTCTAATATCAGCTTTCCTGTGACCAGAACAGTCACAGACTGTTGTACTTGACTAGCTCTATACAGGCAGGGTCTAATATCCAGCTTTCCTGTGACCAGAACAGTCACCAGACTGTTGTACTTGACTAGCTCTATACAGGCAGGGTCTAATATCCAGCTTTCCTGTGACCAGAACAGTCACCAGACTGTTGTACTGACTGTCTATACAGGCAGGGTCTAATATCCAGCTTTCCTGTGACCAAGAACAGTCACCAGACTGTTGTACTTGACTGCTTATACAGGCAGGTCTAATATCCAGCTTTCCTGTGACCAGAACAGTCACCAGACTGTTGTACTTAGACACTCTAGTTCTATACAGAGCATGGGTCTAATATCCAGCTTTCCTGTGACCAGAACAGTCACCAGACTGTTGTACTGACTAGTCTATACAGGCAGGGTCTAATATCCAGCTTTCCTGTGACCAGAACAGTCACCAGACTGTTGTACTTGACTAGCTCTATACAGGCAGGGTCTAATATCCAGCTTTCCTGTGACCAGAACAGTCACCAGACTGTTGTATGACTAGTCTATACAGGCAGGTCTAATATCCAGCTTTCCTGTGACCAGAACAGTCACCAGACTGTTGTACTTGACTAGTTCTATACAGGCAGGGTCTAATATCCAGCTTTCCTGTGACCAGAACAGTCACCAGACTGTTGTACTTGACTAGCTCTATACAGGCAGGGTCTAATATCCAGCTTTCCTGTGACCAGAAACAGTCACCAGACTGTTGTACTTGACTAGTCTCTATACAGGCAGGGTCTAATATCCAGCTTTCCTGTGACCAGAACAGTCACCAGACTGTTGTACTTGACTAGCTCTATACAGGCAGGGTCTAATATCCAGCTTTCCTGTGACCAGAACAGTCACCAGACTGTTGTACTTGACTAGCTCTATACAGGCAGGGTCTAATATCCAGCTTTCCTGTGACCAGAACAGTCACCAGACTGTTGTACTTACTAGCTCTATACAGGCAGGGTCTAATATCCAGCTTTCCTGTGACCAGAACAGTCACCAGACTGTTGTACTTGACTAGCTCTATACAGGCAGGGTCTAATATCCAGCTTTCCTGTGACCAGAACAGTCACCAGACTGTTGTACTTGACTGTCTATACAGGCAGGGTCTAATATCCAGCTTTCCTGTGACCAGAACAGTCACCAGACTGTTGTACTGACTGTCATACAGGCAGGGTCTAATATCCAGCTTTCCTGTGACCAGAACAGTCACCAGACTGTTGTACTTGACTAGTCTATACAGGCAGGGTCTAATATCCAGCTTTCCTGTGACCAGAACAGTCACCAGACTGTTGTACTGCTGTTATACGGCAGGGTCTAATATCCAGCTTTCCTGTGACCAGAACAGTCACCAGACTGTTGTACTTGCTAGTTATACAGGCAGGGTCTAATATCCAGCTTTCCTGTGACCAGAACAGTCACCAGACTGTTGTACTTGACTAGTCTATACAGGCAGGGTCTAATATCCAGCTTTCCTGTGACCAGAACAGTCACCAGACTGTTGTACTTGACTAGCTCTATACAGGCAGGGTCTAATATCCAGCTTTTCCCGTGACCAGAACAGTCACCAGACTGTTGTATTGACTAGTCTATACAGGCAGGGTCTAATATCCAGCTTTCCTGTGACCAGAACAGTCACCAGACTGTTGTACTTGACTAGTCTATACAGGCAGGGTCTAATATCCAGCTTTCCTGTGACCAGAACAGTCACCAGACTGTTGTACTTGACTAGCTCTATACAGGCAGGGTCTAATATCCAGCTTTCCTGTGACCAGAACAGTCACCAGACTGTGTACTTGCTAGCTCTATACAGGCAGGGTCTAATATCCAGCTTTCCTGTGACCAGCACAGTCACCAGACTGTTGTAGCTGTATACAGGCAGGGTCTAATATCCAGCTTTCCTGTGACCAGAACAGTCAACAGACTGTTGTACTTGACTAGCTCTATACAGGCAGGGTCTAATATCCAGCTTTTCTGTGACCAGAACAGTCACCAGACTGCTGTAGCTGTATACAGGCAGGGTCTAATATCCAGCTTTCCTGTGACCAGAACAGTCACCAGACTGTTGTACTTGACTAGTTCTATACAGGCAGGGTCTAATATCCAGCTTTCCTTTGACCAGAACAGTCACCAGACTGTTGTACTTGACTAGCTCTATACAGGCAGGGTCTAATATCCAGCTTTCCTCTGACCAGAACAGTCACCAGACTGTTGTACTTGACTAGCTCTATACAGGCAGGGTCTAATATCCAGCTTTCCTGTGACAAGCACAGTCACCAGACTGTTGTAGCTGTATACAGGCAGGGTCTAATATCCAGCTTTCCTGTGACCAGAACAGTCACCAGACTGTTGTACTTGACTAGTTCTATACAGGCAGGGTCTAATATCCAGCTTTCCTGTGACCAGCACAGTCACCAGACTGTTGTAGCTGTATACAGGCAGGGTCTAATATCCAGCTTTCCTGTGACCAGCACAGTCACCAGACTGTAGTAGCTGTATACAGGCAGGGTCTAATATCGAGCTTTCCTGTGACCAGAACAGTCACCAGACTGTTGTACTTGGCTAGTTCTATACAGGCAGGGTCTAATATCCAGCTTTCCTGTGACCAGAACAGTCACCAGACTGTTGTACTTGACTAGCTCTATACAGGCAGGGTCTAATATCCAGCATTCCTGTGACCAGAACAGTCACCAGACTGTTGTACTTGACTAGCTCTATACAGGCACGGTCTAATATCCAGCTTTCCTGTGACCAGCACAGTCACCAGACTATTGTAGTTGACTAGTTCTATACAGGCAGGGTCTAATATCCAGCTTTCCTTTGACCAGAACAGTCACCAGACTGTTGTACTTGACTAGTTCTATACAGGCAGGGTCTAATATCCAGCTTTCCTGTGACCAGAACAGTCACCAGACTGTTGTACTTGATTAGCTCTATACAGGCAGTGTCTAATATCCAGCTTTCCTGTGACCAGAACAGTCACCAGACTGTTGTACTTGACTAGCTCTATACAGGCAGGGTCTAATATCCAGCTTTCCTGTGACCAGAACAGTCACCAGACTGTTGTACTTGACTAGCTCTATACAGGCAGGGTCTAATATTCAGCTTTCCTGTGACCAGCACAGTCACCAGACTGTTGTAGCTGTATACAGGCAGGGTCTAATATCCAGCTTTCCTGTGACCAGAACAGTCACCAGACTGTTGTACTTGACTAGTTCTATACAGGCAGGGTCTAATATCCAGCTTTCTGTGACCAGAACAGTCACCAGACTGTTGTACTTGACTAGCTCTATACAGGCAGGGTCTAATATCCAGCTTTCATGTGACCAGAACAGTCACCAGACTGTTGTACTTGACTAGCTCTATACAGGCAGGGTCTAATATCCAGCTTTCCTGTGACCAGAACAGTCACCAGACTGTTGTACTTGACTAGTTCTATACAGGCAGGGTCTAATATCCAGCTTTCCTGTGACTAGAACAGTCACCAGACTGTTGTACTTGACTAGCTCTATACAGGCAGGGTCTAATATCCAGCTTTCCTGTGACCAGCACAGTCACCAGACTGTTGTAGCTGTATACAGGCAGGGTCTAATATCCAGCTTTCCTGTGACCAGAACAGTCACCAGACTGTTGTATTTGACTAGTTCTATACAGGCAGGGTCTAATATCCAGCTTTCCTGTGACCAGAACAGTCACCAGACTGTTGTACTTGAATAGTTCTATACAGGCAGGGTCTAATATCCAGCTTTCCTGTGACCAGAACAGTCACCAGACTGTTGTACTTGACTAGCTCTATACAGGCAGGGTCTAATATCCAGCTTTCCTGTGACCAGAACAGTCACCAGACTGTTGTACTTGACTAGTTCTATACAGGCAGGGTCTAATATCCAGCTTTCCTGTGACCAGAACAGTCACCAGACTGTTGTACTTGACTAGCTCTATACAGGCAGGGTCTAATATCCAGCTTTCATGTGACCAGAACAGTCACCAGACTGTTGTACTTGACTAGCTCTATACAGGCAGGGTCTAATATCCAGCTTTCCTGTGACCAGAACAGTCACCAGACTGTTGTACTTGACTAGTTCTATACAGGCAGGGTCTAATATCCAGCTTTCCTGTGACTAGAACAGTCACCAGACTGTTGTACTTGACTAGCTCTATACAGGCAGGGTCTAATATCCAGCTTTCCTGTGACCAGCACAGTCACCAGACTGTTGTAGCTGTATACACGCAGGGTCTAATATCCAGCTTTCCTGTGACCAGAACAGTCACCAGACTGTTGTATTTGACTAGTTCTATACAGGCAGGGTCTAATATCCAGCTTTCCTGTGACCAGAACAGTCACCAGACTGTTGTACTTGACTAGTTCTATACAGGCAGGGTCTAATATCCAGCTTTCCTGTGACCAGAACAGTCACCAGACTGTTGTACTTGACTAGCTCTATACAGGCAGGGTCTAATATCCAGCTTTCCTCTGACCAGCACAGTCACCAGACTGTTGTAGATGACTAGTTCTATACAGGCAGGGTCTAATATCCAGCTTTCCTGTGACCAGAACAGTCACCAGACTGTTGTACTTGACTAGCTCTATACAGGCAGGGTCTAATATCCAGCTTTCCTGTGACCAGAACAGTCACCAGACTGTTGTAGCTGTATACAGGCAAAATGCGCAAGGGTGTTGGCAAGGGACAAGGAAGTGGACGTGATGGTGGTGCAGGCAGAGGCCGAGGTCGTGTGCAATCACTAATTTCGCAACAACAAAGTGCCACATCTACTCGCTCGCACGTCCTGTCCCAAATTCTTGGGGTCCGCAGCAGTACACCGCTCTTGAACCAAACCAGTGTCAACAGGTTGTTACTTGGATAGCGGATAATGGTTCAAGTCAGATTGGCACCTCCACAAACACCCTGTCTTTTACACGGTCAAGTGTCAGTAGCCGTGATACTGCACCGCACATTTCCCAAACTGATCCTCCTTCCTACCACCGGGCCGAGTACATGTCCACGGACATTACTGATCCCACACTTGGACACTCGGAAGAGCTGTTAACGTATCTATTCGCACAATCTGGCCTCTTGCCAGCTCCTGTTGAAGTGGGTAATGAGGAGATGGTATGTACAGATGCCCAAATATTTGAGCAGCCACGGTCTCACGAACGGAATGTTGGCAACGTGTCTCAACAAGGGGTGGACGATGATGAGACACAATTGCCAGGAAGTCAGGAGGAGGATCAGGGTGCGGAAGAGGAAGAAGACGTGGTGGATGATCCAGTAGCTGACCCAACCTGGCAGGGGGATATGCAGAGTGAGGACAGTAGTGCACAGGGGAAGGGAGGCGTAGCATCCCAACAGGCAGTAAGAAGCAGGGTCGTGTCCGCAGGCAGAAGGCAGGCAACCGTTTCCTGGAACAACAACACGAAACAAGGTGCCTGTGCAAATGTTAGTTCTTCCCGAGTCTGGCAGTTTTTTAAGTTGGCTCCAGATGACTCTAAAAAGGCCATTTACAACACCTGCCATGCCAGCATCAGCAGGGGTACGAAAACTAGCAGCCTGACCACCACCAGCATGATCAGGCACATGTCAGCCAAGCACCCGACATTGTGGGAAGTACAACAGAGTCAAGGAGCGGTGCTTGCTGATGTCACTGCTACGTCTTCGCGTGTTGTGCAGTGTGAGCCAATCCCCTGTCCATGCTGGCCGTGAACAAGCCTCCGGCCCTGCACCTGAAGTTGCCCACGCACAAATAACACCACCATCAGGCACGTCCTTGTCCCAGCGCAGCGTTCAATTATCCATTCAGCAAACCTTTGAACGCAGGCGCAAATACGCTGCCAACTCCCCACATGCCACAGTCCTAAATGCTCACATTTCACGACTGCTTGCACTAGAAATGTTACCTTTCCGGCCGGTGGAGATGGAAGCATTCCGCGACCTGATGACGGCTGCTGTCCCACGTTCCTCGGTCCCCAGCCGCCACTATTTCTCCAGATGTGCCGTCCCCGCATTGCATAACCATGTGTCACAAAGCATCACACGTGCCCTGAACAACGCTGTTTTCAGCCAAAGTCCACCTAACCACAGACACGTGGACAAGTGCTTGTGGGCAAGGCCGCTACATCTCCTTGACGGCACACTGGGTTAATATTGTGGAAGCTGGGACCCAGTCTGAGCGAGGGACGGAACACGTCCATCCCACACCAAGGATTGCAGGCCCTACCTCAGTCAGGGTTTCACCCACACTCTACAGATCCGGAATGTCATGCTCCTCAGCCTCCTCCTCCTCCTGCGCATCCTCATCCACTTTACCCTCCACACCAGTCCCAAGCTGGAAGCACTGCCCCTGCGAAGCGGCAACAGGCTGTGCTGAAGCTAATATGCATAGGTGACAAACCCCACAATGTAGAAGAGGTGTGGACAGCTCTGAAACAGCAGGCAGATCACTGGCTCATACCTCTGAACCTAAAGCCAGGAAAGGTCGTGTGTGACAATGGCCGGAACCTGGAGGCAGCTTTGAGGCGAGGCCAGCTGACGCATGTTCCATGCGTGGCCCATGTGCTCAACCTGGTGGTTCATTTGAGCACTCTTCTGAGACTTTTGTGACATTTTTAGGGTTTCTACATGCTGCCGGCGGTCATATCATAAAAAAACTTGGATCTCCCATAGGATAACATTGGGCTCGGTGCTCGGGCCGAGTACACGAGTATCTTGGGATGCTCGGCCCGAGCATCGAGCACCCAAGCATTTTGGTACTCGCTCATCACTAATCTTCATTTAATTTGTCTTAAATGAAAAAACACAAAAGAGAATGAAGCAAAAAGCAAAACATTGATCATTTCACACAAAACTCCAAAAAATGGGCCAGACAAAAGTATTGGCATCCTCAGCCTAATACTTGGTTGCACAAACTTTAGCCAAAATAACTGTGATCAACCGCTTACAGTAACCATCAATAAGTTTCTTACAATGCTCTGCTGGAATTTTAGACCATTCTTCTTTGGCAAACTGCTCCAGGTCCCTGATATTTGAAGGGTGCCTTCTCCAAACTGCCATTTTTAGATCTCTCCACAGTTGTTCTATGGGATTCAGGTCTGTACTCATTGCTGGCCACCTTAGAAGTCTCCAGTGCTTTCTCTCAAACCATTTTCTAGTGCTTTTTGAAGTGTGTTTTGGGTCATTGTCCTGCTGGAAGACCCATGACCTCTGAGGGAGACCCAGCTTTCTCACACTGGACCCTACATTATGCTGCAAAATTTGTTGGTAGTCTTCAGACTTCATAATGCCATGCACACGGTCAAGCAGTCCAGTGCCAGAGGCAGCAAAGCAACCCCAAAACATCAGGGAACCTCCGCCATGTTTGACTGTAGGGACCGTGTTCTTTTCTTTGAATGCCTCTTTTATTCTCCTGTAAACTCTATGTTGATGCCTTTGCCCAAAAAGCTCTACTTTTGTTTCATCTGACCAGAGAACATTCTTCCAAAACGTTTTAGGCTTTCTCAGGTAAGTTTTGGCAAACTCCAGCCTGGCTTTTTTATGTCTTGGGGTAAGAAGTGGGGTCTTCCTGGGTATCCTACCATACAGTCTCTTTTCATTCAAACACCGACGGATAGTACGGGTTGACACTGTTGTACCCTTGAATTGGAGGGCAGCTTGAACTTCTTTGGATGTTAGTCGAGGTTCTTTATCCACCATCCGCACAATCTTTCGTTGAAATCTCTCGTAAATTTTTCTTTTCCGTCCACATCTAGGGAGGTTAGCTACAGTGCCATGGGCTTTAAACTTCTTGATGACACTGCGCACAGTAGACACAGGAACATTCAGGTCTTTGGAGATGGACTTGTAGCCTTGAGATTGCTCATGCTTCCTCACTATTTGGTTTCTCAAGTCCTCAGACTTGAGTTCTTTGGTCTTCTTTCTTTTTTCCATGCTCAATGTGGTACACACAAGGACACCTGTTAGGTGCCATAGGTAAGTTACAGGTGCTGTTAATTACACAAATTAGAGAAACATCACATGATTTTTCTAACAGTGCCAATACTTTTGTCCACCCCCTTTTTTATGTTTGGTGTGGATTTATATCCAATTTGGCTTTAGGACGATTCTTTTTGTGTTTTTTCATTGAAGACAAATTAAATGAAGATAACAATACCAAGGAAATTGTGATTGCAATCATTTTCAGGGATAACGTATTATCTGACAGAATTGCAGGGGTGTCAATACTTTTGGCCACAACTGTACCTATGTAGTGGTTAAAAGGTATTAGGGCTCGGACACACTCATCCGAGTTTGACTGAAGAGACTGTGAAAGGGCTGGAGCAGTAACCCTGAACGGTTTCTCCCTAGTGGATGGGGCTGTCAGCTGATTATGTTTTTGTGCAGCTCCAGACTCCCCATCTAGACAGGGAGAGGCTGTTCAGGGTAACTGCTCCAGCCCTTTCAGAGTCTCTTCAGTCAAACTCGGATGTAACTAGGAAAGTGTGTCCAAGCCCTTAGACTGTCTGTCCAGAGTTGCCTTTTTGAGCTGATGGCATTTGACAGACGTCATGTGAATACATTCAATGAGCATTCTGCATAGAAAAGGACACAGTTTCCAAATTGGATTATACTTAAAGGTAGCTGTATCAAGATTTTTTAAACATCTATAAAATAAAACCCGAAGGCCACTTCCAGAAAACCCGAAGGTTACTTCCGTGATGGCCTTCGAACCATGGTGGTCACATCACCAGTGCGGGGTAGCCGGGCGGCGCCCGGCTACAGGGACCGACGGAGGTACGTTCCGCTCTCGGAAGTTCCGGCCAGGAACGTTCCCGTCTGTCCCGGCGCCTCCTCTCTCCTCCGGCCGAGTCCTCCCGCTCCAGCCTCTGCCATCCTGCCTCTGCCCCCCAGCCTCTCCAGTGGCGGACCCTGCCACTGGGGGGCCCTGGTGCAGACGGTGAGGACATTGAGGACCGGAGAGGGGGGTGCTATCTATCGATTGCGGCCGCGGGAGAGGACCGGGGGGGGGGTGCTTTTCCGCTACCATGGCCGCCGGCGAGATTTAGGGGGGGGTTGTGATGCGGCCTCCGGCTCCTACCTGCATCGTGCATCGTGCAAGCCCCTGGGAGCCTGAGCAGCAGCAGAGGAGAGGAGGGGCGGGTTCAGCCGGGGGAAACAGGAAGCTTCCCTCGGTTAACCCACTCTCCTCTGGCACACTGGCACAGAGTCATGGGGGGCGGCTGGGGGCCCCCTGCAGGCTCAAGGGGCCCCCTAGCAGGTCGGGCCCTGGTGCACGGCTGCACCACAGAAGTTCCGCCCCTGAGCCTCTCCCCTCCAGCCTCTGACCTCCAGCCTCTGCCCTCCAGCCTCTCCCCTCCAGCCTCTGCCCTCCAGCCTCGCCCCTCCAGCCTCTCCCCTCCAGCCTCTGTCCTCCAGCCTCTCCCCTCCAGCCTCTTCCTCCAGCCTCTCCCCTCTAGCCCCTCCTCTCCAGCCTCTGCCCTCCAGCCTCTCCCCTCCAGCCTCTGCCCTCCAGCCTCTCCCCTCCAGCCTCTCCTCTTCAGCCTCTGCTTTCCAGCCTCTGCCCTCCAGCCTCTGCTCTCCAGCCTCTCCCCTCCAGCCTGTGCCCTTCACCTCTGCCCTCCAGCCTCTCCCCTCCAGCATCTCCCCTCCAGCCTCTGCCCTCCAGCCTCTCCCCTCCAGCCTCTCCCCTCCAGCCTCTGCCCTCCAGCCTCTGCCCTCCAGGCTATGCCCTCCAGCCTATGCCCTCCAGCCTCTCCTCTCCAGCCTCTCCCTCCAGACTCTGCCCTCCAGCCTCTCCCCTCCAGCCTCTGCCCTCCAGCCTCTCCCCTCCAGCCTCTGCCCGCCAGCCTCTCCCCTCCAGCCTCTCCCCTCCAGCCTGTCCCTCCAGCCTCTGCCCTCCAGCCTCTCCCCTCCAGCCTCTCCCCTCCAGCCTCTCACCTCCAGCCTCTGCCTTCCAGCCTCTGCCCTCCAGCCTCTCCCCTCCAGCCTCTGCCCTCCAGCCTATCCCCTCCAGCCTCTGCCCTCCAGCCTCTCCCCTCCAGCCTCTCCATCAGCCTCTTCCCTCCAGCCTCTCCCCTCCAGCCTCTGCCCTCCAGCCTCTGCCCTCCAGCCTCTGCCCTTCAGCCTCTGCCCTTCAGCCTCTCCCCTCCAGCCTCTGCCCTCCAGCCTCTGCCCTCCAGCCTCTCCCCTCCAGCCTGTGCCCTTCACCCTCTGCCCTCCAGCCTCTCCCCTCTGCCTCTCCCTCCAGCCTATGCCCTCCAGCCTCTCCCCTCCAGCCTCTCCCCCTCCAGCCTCTGCCCTCCAGCCTCTCCCTCCAGCCTCTGCCCTCCAGCCTCTCCCTTCAGCCTCTGCTCTCCAGCCTCTGCCTCTAGCCTCTCCCTCCAGCCTCTCCCTTCAGCCTCTCAACTCCAGCCTCTGCCCTCCAGCCTCTCCCCTCCAGCCTCTGCCCTCCAGCCTCTGCCCTCCAGCCTCTGCCCTCCAGCCTCTCCCTCCAGCCTCTCCACTCCAGACTCTGCCCTCCAGCGTCTCCACTCAAGCCTCTCCCTCCAGCCTCTGCCCTCCAGCCTCCCCTGTCCTCTGTCCTCCAGCCTCCCCTGTCCTCTGCCCTCCAGCCTCCCCTGTCTTCTGCCCTCCAGCCTCCCCTGTCCTCTGCCCTCCAGCCTCCCCTGTCCTCTGCCCTCCTCACCCCTCCAGCCTCCCTCTCCTCACCTCTCCTCACCCCTCCAGCCTCCGCTCTCCTCACCCCTCCAGCCTCCGTTCTCCTCACCCCTCCTCACCCTCCAGCCTCCGCTCTCCTCACTCGTCCATATGCAATGTACAGTATGTGTATGTGGCGCCCCTGCGGGTATTAGCCACAATATAAGATCATAATAGTTGCACTCACTTAGAAAGCCAAGCCACTGCACTACCACCTTTGGCCAGTAGGGGGAGCTCCAGAGACACCAGAGACTTCCCTAGAGATAAAACACTGGTTTGAGGTAAATTTTCAGACAGTTGGAGCCAGGGACTCAGAGTGACAGGAGCTGCATTGAGTTCCTGAGGACTGACTGAAAATTTCCAGGGCCAAGCCATCGGTCTGAGGAGGAGAAAACTGATAAGAGAAACACTTTCAGAATCGGGTAGCATCATTATCTACCCTAGATAAAAAGCGCAAATACGGATACCGGATCCGTGGCTGCATTAGTTATATACAATACAGCAACCGGAAAACGTGAGGTAACAACAAGCTTCACAGGGCCAGACACAGCAACATACTTAGAGTTCAGCAGTACTCCCGGAGGGGGTAAGCAGAGAGAGACAAAGGACTCAAGTTGCCTGTTGAGTGGGACCCAGAGAGGACAGATTTGGGCCAGCAGCGAGTTCACACACGGCAGCAGGGCCACATAGACAGCGCAAGCAGGAGGTAAAGGACCCGGTGGGGCCTGAGCAACTGAACCCCTATTGCAGACTCCGGAGACGGGACTTGTTGTATTGTAGTTTGGTTGAAAGTAAACCAGTTAAACTTCATCTGTGCCTCAGCCTCTGATTTAACAGCTACCATCTATCCAGGATTGGGACCATCACCGCTGAGAGAATTTGCTGTGAATCAAGTAAGTGTCTGTGTCCTTAACATCTCCTCACCATACTTCCATCTTCATCCATCATTAACTTTAACATCACCTGTCCAGGGGACCCTACAGCCCTACCCGGAAAAGGGCTATACCATCTCAGCTGCCTCTCACCATCATCCCCTGGCCAGTACAAGGCAGCGGTGGCCATATATAGCCACATTATTCTGGGTGGCGTCACGACAATAACATCTACAAACTTTATAAATTATATAAACTTCTAAATCCCCTGTAAATACCCCCTTTTAGGAGTGTGCCAGCCTGGGGCCACGGCCTGGGTCCAGCCACCAGTGACTCCCCCAAGGAAAGGGACCCTGCGCCGGGTATCCCGGTCCCCTAAGCTGGGCGGCACATGTATATATGTGTGTATGTAGGCACTTCCGTCACTTTGTCCGCACTTTGTACACACACATACACACACTCCGCTATACTTACCACCGGCCCTGCGTCCGCTGCCTGGATCCTCAGTCGACATGTCGCCGCCCCGAACTACTGGATCCAATATAGCGTCCAAGATGTCTCGCCAAACTACCCGGATGACATATTGGATCCAGTCGTCCGGGGGCGGCGACATGTCGACTCAGGATCCAGGCGGCGGGGAAGACGCAGCGTCGGTGGTAAATATAGTGGAGTGTGTGTATGTGTGTTTGTGTGTGATCTGATGGGTGTGGCGTGCTGACCACTCTGCCCACGGCGCTGCGACTGACCACTCTGCCATGGCGCTGCGCTGACACAATGCCCACAGCGACTGCTCTGACCACTGCCCCGCTGGTCTGCACTGACCACTGCTGCCCCCATGCCTGCGCTGACCAATCTCACCGCACTCACTGCTAACCACTGAGCCACCGCATCAGTCTGCTAACCACTGAGCCACCACACTCATGCTAACCACTGAGCCACCGCCTCACTGCTAACCACTGAGCCACCGCCTCATGCTAACCACTGAGCCACCCCACTCAGTGCTAACCACTGAGCCACCGTGCAGTGCTAACCCTGAGCCACGCCAGTGTAACCGAGCCACGCGCGTGCTAACCACTGAGCCACCGTGCAGTGCTAACACTGAGCACACGAAGTGCTAACCACTGAGCCACCACGCAGTGCTAACCACTGAGCACCACGCAGTGCTAACCACTGAGCCACGCGCAGTGCTAACCACTGAGCCACCGCGCAGTGCTGGCCACTGAGCCACCGCGCAGTGCTAACCACTGAGCCACGTATACTCTGCTACCCACTGAGCCACCTGTATACACACAATTAATTTCACCGCACTCCCCTAACTATTAGTAAATAAACTATATATGGATTCTAGACTACCAGATTCTTTAGAATCGGGCCGCCATCTAGTGTTTTAATAAAGATCATCTTTTAACTTGGAGAACAGCTGGATGACTTCTCTCTCTCTTTAATCGTATAGCTCCTGGAGCCTCCTTATCCTAGTAGCTGGAACTCTTGGTGATCTTGGTTTGTAGACCTTCACTGATTAGGTCTTTGACCGTGGTTAAAGTGTCAGAGCATACAGGGTGATTCCTAGCCATGTCTGGGACCATGTTTGTTTACATAGTGCAGCTGATTTAGAAGTAGCTATACACAGTATATATTATTATCAATAATAATAATAAGATAATTTTATACTCTGACACCATGGTTTCTTTGTTTTTCATAATTAGCCCTTAGAAAAGAAGGGATATGACTATGAAAGTTGACTATAATGGGAATTTGTCACCTGGTTTTGCTTCCTCATCTGAAAGCAGAATGAAGCAGGGGCTACAACCCTAATTCCAATTATATATCACTTAGTTTACTGGTTGCCGTAGTTGTGAAAAAATCAGAGTTCTTAGAAGTAGCATGTAACAGAGCTCAGAAAGATAACCCTGTCCACACCCCTGATTCACAGCTTTCTATGTACATTGTAAAGTGACAATAAGCTTCTAATCAGTGATTGGGAATGGTAGTTCTAGCAAGAACGTGACACTTATTAGAGGCAGTGATAATCTCCTGATGATAAAACACTCATTGTACTGAAACAACAGCACACAGCCTAATATGTGAGACATTAATTAAATTAGTGTCTAAACACCTATATCACACTGTCCTTAGGGTGGCTTCACACTTGCGTTCGTCTGTGCTGCACATTGCGGCGGGCCAACGCAAGCCGAGCGCAAGCACCACCCATCCCTATGTTTAACATGGGGACCGCACGGTGTATGCGTCCAGGTGCGGATGGCCGTGCGTACTCATTACTCCCCATGTGTGATTTGTACGCATGCGGATGCTTCCGTACAAATCATACATTCTCGTCCGCACCATAAAAGCAACATGTTACAATGCACAGCACAGGCGAACGCATGTGTGAACCACCCTTAGATTGCTTAAAAAAAACATGTGATGGATTCCCTTGAGTAAACCTTTATATTATGAAAATAAAAAGGTATTTAATATCAATTATATGCAAGAATCAAGGCTAATCTCATGCTTCTATTGGAGAAAAAGAAAACTGAAATGTGTCTGAGTCTGCATTAGTTGATGTAGCTCTGGTTAATTCCTGAACAGTGATGACAGGCCCTGTTTAAGAGATACCATTGACAGGAGAAGAAATTGTGCGTTTAACTGTAATTACAGTTCATCAATGCTTTTATCTCACAGAGGTTTCAATCTTTTTATTGGCATTTGCCAATGAGTTAGGCAGCTGGCTAAAGAAGATATTGCTGATGAGGTCTCTTGGGATGACCTTCCTAACTCTCTGCTGCTCTCTTCTACCCACAGATTCTCTGACTTTTGATGATTTTCTATTTGTCTGCACAGAAAATAAAAGTCATGCCGGCAGGGAAGGGGTTACTTGGATACCGGGACGGTTGCTTCGGTGGGGAAATACAGATGGTCGGGTCCCGGTTCTGTGCCCTGGGCACTCAGTTGGCTGATGGGGGATGAGGGGAAACTTGGGGATAGGGAAAGGTGACACCACCTGTGGTACCTGGTAATGTGGTTACCAGCGCTGCAGCCAGCCGCTGAGGTGATGGTGAAGCAGCTTTGCTAGTACAGCTCATTACATCATCGGGTCTTTTATGAGATCTGCGGCATAATATTCAGCACACTGCAGTTCAGGGAGAGTTATTACAGGAGGGAAAGCTTAGTGTAGGGCAGGCATATAGGCAGGGTTTTACACTTGCTCCCTTTAGTGCCTTTCATGTGGCACTAAATTGTAATTGTATCCTGGTTTAACTAAGTAAAAAATAAAAAAAATGCCATGGGGTCCTACCTATTTTTGATAATCTGTAAAGGTAAAGCAGACAGCTGTGGGCTATTATTACCAGGTTTGGAAGGCCCATGGTTATTTGGCCCTTCCCAGCCTAAAAAAGACAACCTGAAGGCGCCATCAATTAGTTGTGCAAATTTTGGCACTTCACAATGGCTCTTCCCAATTGCCCTGGTGCATTGGCATTCAGGGTAATATGTTTGGAGGTTGATGTCAGCTGTGAATTGTTAGCTGACATCTATCCCAGGGGTTAGTAATGGAGAAGTGTCCATCTGACCTCCTCATTACTAACCAGTAAGTGTAGTTAGAAAACACTCACAGAGGAAAAAAGATTATTTGAATAAAAACTCCCCCTACAATATCCCTTGTTCACCAATTTATTTAAAAAAACAACAGTAAAGATTAGGGATGGGCGAGTCTACTCACTAGGACTCGTTACTCGGCGAGTAGTCAGGGACTCGCAGGACTCGGTACTCGGCGAGTTTTCCAGCGATTACTCGCACAGTAACGAGTCCAATGCAAGTCAATGGCAATCCTAGTTTTGTCAGAGTTTACTTTTTCTCACTTGCTAGACTCGCTATATCACATCGCTATGTAGCTTGAATCTCCCCAAATCGTTTAAACAATCGCACCGCTTCACGGATACCCACTGTCAGCAGCGAGTCTGAGCGAGTCTGAGCGAGTCTACGAATCCGAGTCCTGTTACTTCCGGGGCCGCCTATTAAGCTCATTACATATTCACTGCACTATCAAACTAACAGCCAATCACAGGAGCTCACACTCTGTGGGAGCCTCTGTGATAGGCTGTTGTAATCAGACTTGATTTTCTCAATCTGGACAGTGATTCTGCTTTTTTGCCATACACATTAGTGTATGGCAACCAACCTGGCCTTGTAGAGTGTAAAATAAATAATTATTAAAAAAAAAAACGCGTGGGGCTTCGCAGCATTTTTAAGTCTAGCCCGATGAAAGCAGGCAAACTGCGAGCTGCCACCCTCAGCTGCTTAATTTCCACTTGGCTGGCAAAAAAAAATGTGTGAGCTCCGTCCTATTATCCATGCCAGCCAAGGTAAAACTAGGCAGCTGAGGGCTGGTATTCTCAGCGGGGTGAGGGCCCATTGTTATAGGGCCCCCCCACGCTAAAGAATAGCAGCCCGCAGCCGCCCTGAAAATGGCGCATTAATAATAAGCGCCATTTCCAGGCGCCTTACCGGGCTCTTCCAGCGGCCCTGTGTACTCAGTACACAGTAGGGGGAGCTCAACCTGCTGCACTTAGGCAGGATCTCTTATAATTACTGCTGCTGGGGGCGGAGTTAGTCAGAGTGTAGCAGACGCTAGAAGAGCTGCAGGAAGGTTCTGGTGCTGGTGCCACGAGTAGGCACAGGCCAGAGACCCAGAGGAGCCCTTCAGCGCCCCACCAACCTAAGTGGGACTGAAGGCAAGGAGACTAGAAGCAGAATCAGAAGCAGGGAACAAGCAGCTCCAGCTGAGAGTTCGTTCCAGAGAGGAAAGAGAAGCTGGATATTAGGGATCCGCACCAGTGGAGAACAAAAGTCCCACAGGAAACCCCTGGGCACCGAGGAAGCTACAGCTACCGGTCTCCTTAGAGAGTCAAAGCAAGGGAGCCAGGTGCAGGGGCCCCTGCAGAAACCAAGAGAAGGTTGTCACAGAGACCGCACAGGAGGGAAGGAGAAACAGACCAGAGAAGAGAGTGGAGGCAAGTCAAGATTTAATAGACTGTGCTTCAGAGAACACAAAGGGAAGGAGGCCTTATACCCACTTTCTGTGGGGGCTCACTGTGCAGCCCAGCTACCCGTCAGTGCTTGGGACCATTTGCCTGAATACCATCAGTAAAAGGTAAAGAGACTTATTCTTTCTGCTCCCTCACCGTGCCTCTCCATAGACTATTCCTATCCTTCCAAACCGTCTCAGCTCTGCTGCATCCTGTCAATTCCTTACCCCTCTGCCCGGAGGTCCCAGTCCTGCCTGTGGGGACTATACCATCACAGCCGCAATCTCACCGACCTCCAGAGGACTGTAACAGCGCTGGTGATCCCTCACCAGACACAGCAGGTGGCATCACAAAGACAAAAACTGTAAATAATCCCTGTAAATAGATCCCCTTTCCGCTGACCCCCAGGGCTACAGCCTCGGGCAGCCACCCGTGACATCCCAGACCGAAAACCGCCCGAGAGCTGAGTACCCTGCCCTGGGCGAGACACAAAATGGTGTCACGAACAGGATCCCGTGTCCGGTATTCCCGGGTACTGTGTGCCGTTTATTGACTGTAAAGTGTGACTGTTTAAGTTCTGCTGCCATTACTGCGCTGAAGAGCGGGAAGAAAGGGGATGTGCCAGTCTGAAGAGCGTGAAACTGAAACCCCGCCCCCAGCTCAGCCGAGCATTCCCGAGCGATGCGGTCCGGAAATTCCTGAACTATTTAACCCTTCAGCAACTGGCTGTAATTTACTAGGGGGGCCTTCAACATGTCGGCCTCCTCCAGTGAGGACGAGGCGGCATACGCTGACCCCCAGACATATCCTGGACCCTCGATGGCTGCCTCCGGTAGCACTGCAAGTACCTCCGGTGCTTCGGGCACCGTTGCCCCGATAATACCCATGTCGTTCCCATAAATCCCGGGGACCAAATGGTTGCCTCAGTATGATGGCCGCCCTGATACACTCGATGAGTTTAAAAGAAAGATTGAAGGCATCCTGGACATGTATGCTATGACTGGCCAGCAACGCGCTACAGTGGTGCTTGGACAGTTAACTGGGGCAGCAGAAAAAGAGAGTGTGTCCTGGTCTGTTGCTGAACGCAGATCAGCCCATGCTATATTTGATAAACTGTGAGCTGCCTTTGAGGAGTGTAATGAAGCTGACATTCGTATGTGCTTTCATCACTGCTACCAGAGGCCGGAAAACGACATCAGAGCTTATGCCTGGCGCCTGGAGAGAGCACTGCGCGTCCTCATACATGTCAGCCCTGCAAGTGCACGAGATGAAAATAAACTTCTCATTGAACAGTTCACCGGGGCTTGCTATCCCCTGAGGGCAGTAAAAATGTGCGCTGGTGGTCATTAAGCAATCCCAATGCTGATTTTAACACCTTAAAAGAAATGGCCATGAAAGGGTTAAAGCCGGTAGAAACCCATGAAGCTGCAATAAAGCGGTGGTGCGATGATGAAGTGCAGGCTGCTCCAAAATCTGTACCCGTGACTGCAGCCACGCACAGTATACAATCTGCGCAGCCTGACAAATATGACTCTCTGCGGGCTGAGATACGCACTGAAATGCGTGAAATGAATAAAAACATCTCCAAATTGATGAACGCTATGCAGTTACAGAAGAGCCAGCAGCCAGCATCAAGCCCCCAGCCGAGCTTCAGCCTCTGATCCAGCTTGCCGACAGCCCGGATGACGTCCCCTGGATGCGAGGGAAGCAAGCCACAGCCTACAGAGGGAGAACCACCGATCGCTACAGCTCCACTGGGGAGCCCATCTGCCGCAACTTTGATCGCGCCGGTCATATAGCCATACGCTGTCCTTTAAACAGGCAGTCCCTGGGGGCCGGGGCCAAACCTCAGGATTAGATCAACAGGGCCCAACCACTTGATGCAAGACTTTCATTGGACAGAGGCTGTTCCTGTCCGTTGTATTGTATGGCATCCCGTTACCTGCTCTACTGGACACCGGATCGCAGGTGACCCTCGTCCCCTATATCCTTTATAGAAAGTATTGGGCTGATGCTGAACTGAAACAGCCCGAAGTAGACATTTCCCTTCATGCAGCAAATGGGGAACCAATTAATGTAATGGGGGTTAAGGAAGTGCCCATAAAGGTTGGGAAGGTAGAATTACAGAATCAAGGGGTCCTTGTAGTAGCAGAAGCCACTAATGCAAATGATCCTTATGTTATCTTGGGTACCAATGTTGTTAGCAATTGCATGGAGGAGGTTTTGTCTTTGCTTCAACAGATTGCTGAAACTGCCAGGCCTGGTCAGAGGAAGATTATCCAACATGAGATCAGAGCCATCTTACAGCAATGACAGGTAACAATTACAGGTGGTGAAATTGGTACAGCACGGGTGACAGACCCGATACTTATTGTGATACCCCCAATGAGTGAAATGATGGTATGGTGTCGAGCAGCTATAGGTCTGAGAGGGCAGAACTATCAAGCGTTAGTGGAGCCCGTAGGCACAGAGCACAGACCTACACTGTTGAAAGCCAGGGGGGTGGCTAATCTACACAAAGGGAGAGTCCCAGTTCGCATCTTAAATTGTGGCAGTGAAGAGGTTAAACTACCCAGGTATACCACTGTTGCCAAATTATACACAGTTGGTAACAATGAGATCCAAGCAGCGCAACCCAAACCCCACGAGGAAGGGGCAAAAACTGATCAAACAATCGGGCCGCTGGAGGACTGGTGCCAGCAGCTCCATGTCGGAACTGACACTACTCCTGTGTATGAAAAGCAAGGTGTGTACCAGAATTTGAACAAGTTTTTACTAAGCATCCACTTGATTTTGGTAGGATAAAAGGGGTACAACACCACATCCCCACAGGTACACATCCACCAATCAAAGAGCGGTGTAGGCCTATTCCACCTGCACATTATCAAAAAGCCAAAGAGATGTTACAGGACATGAAAGACTCAGGGGTTATACGAGATAGTTGTAGTCCCTGGGCAGCACGATTAGTCCTAGTAAGGAAAAAAGATGGCAGTATGAGGATGTGTGTAGATTATAGGCAGATAAACCGCATAACCCACAAAGATGCTTACCCGTTACCATGTATGGAAGAGTCATT
The DNA here is from genome assembly GCA_033576535.1 of Allobates femoralis. Lineage (NCBI taxonomy): Eukaryota > Metazoa > Chordata > Amphibia > Anura > Aromobatidae > Allobates > Allobates femoralis. The sequence continues at coordinate 151,641,601 of JARQOC010000011.1, read as the reverse complement.
AGCTGCGTTGAAGTCTGCCAACTACTTCTCCACCTTAGATCACACTAGTGGGTATTGGAAGGTGTCCGTAGCCGAAGAAGATCGAGAGAAGACGGCATTCGCAACACCTATGGGCCTATGTGAGTTCAACAGCATGCCCTTCGGACTATGTAATGAACCCGGAACCTTCCAGAGGTTGATTGAGAGTTGCCTGGGACACAAGAACTTCGAGACGGTACTGCTCTACCTGGATGACGTGATCGTGCATTCCAAGACCTACAAGGAACATGTCGCCCATCTAGGAGAGGTGTTTGAAGCTCTGGCCAAATACGGGATGAAGCTGAAACCATCAAAATGCCACCTGTTAAAGCCAAGAGTGCAGTACCTGGGTACACATAGTCAGTGCTGAAGGTGTGGCCCCTGATCCAGACAAGGTGACAGCAATCAATAAATGGCAAGAACCCAAAACCATCAAGGAGGTACGTCAATTCCTGGGTTTGGTGGGCTACTACCGAAGGTTCATCAAGGAGTATTCCAAGAAGGCTGCTCTTCTGCAAGACCTACTAGTAGGCCAACCCATGAAAGGCAAGCCAAAGGATTCTCCGTGGAGAAGGGGTAAAGAGCAAGAAGAATCGTTCCAACGATGAAAGAAGTCCTGACAGGAGAAGAAATCCTAGCTTACCCGGACTACAGTCTGCCATTCCTGCTGTATACAGACGCCAGCAATGTGGGACTTGGAGCCGTCCTTGCCCAAAAGCAAGACGGCAAGGAGAGAGTAATTGCCTATGCAAGCCGAAAGCTGCGACCCACAGAGAGGAATCCAGAAAATTACAGTTCCTTCAAGCTGGAGTTCCTAGCCTTGGTCTGGGCCATCACCGAGAGGTTTAAAACACTACCTAGCCTCTAGCAAGTTCACCGCCTACACGGACAACAATCGCTCACCCACCTGGAAACTGTAAAGTTGGGAGCCATGGAGCAGAGATGGATGGCTAGACTCTCCATCTACCAATTCACCATCAAGTACCAGGCTGGGCACCAAAATGGAAATGCGGACACCTTATCCAGGATGCCTCACTTATCTGAAGGAGGTGTAGATGAAGACGAGCTGGAAGAAGTGGAGTTACCTGCTTTCCATCAAGTGAGAGAAACCCCATACCAGCAGACTCATCGAAACCTCTGTACTGAAGCAGTGAATGTGTTACCTCACTTTGACTGGAAGAAAGTGCAGAACCAAGACCCAGATGTCAGTCTAGATAAACAACCAATAGCACAAGAGTCAGCGAAGCTGCCTGCAAACCCTCCGTCTGATGCTAAGCATCTGTGGAATGAGCGAGGTAAACTGTTCCAGTACCAAAATAAGTTATGCCAGCGGTATATAAATCCAAGAACCCATGAACAAGTGTGGCAAATCATCGTGCCAAATTCAGAGGTTCCCATGATCCTAGATGCCTACCATAACAAAACTGGTCATTTTGGGTAGAAGAAACTTGAACTGCTGCTAAAAGGTAGATTTTTCTGTCCAGGTATGAGATCATCCATAGAGAAGTGGTGTAGAAAGTGTCAAGCCTGTACCCTGAGAAGGAAAGGTGTGCAGAATCAGAAAGCTCCACTTAATCCCATCATAACAACACAGCCTTTGGAATTAGTCGCCTTGGACCATGTGAAACTTACTCCAAGTAGATCCGGCTATACACACGCCTTGACAATGGTGGACCATTACTCAAGATTTTTAATGGTAGCCCCTGTAAAAGACTTGACAGCTGCAACTGCTGCGAAAACCTTTCAGAAAGTCTTCTGCAGACCGTTGGGATATCCAGAGCGTATACTCACTGATCAAGGACCAGCATTCGAAGCAGAGATTTTTCAAGAGTTTTGCAAGATGTATGTGTGCAAGAAGATCAGAACGACCCCGTATCATCCTCAAACTAATGGACTCTGTGAAAAAATGAATAACATTGTAATTGACATGCTGAAAATTCTCCCGTTGGAAGAAAGGAACCTATGGCCTGAGAAACTCCCCAACTTAATCAACATGTACAACCACATTCCAGTGAGTTCCACCAATTGTACACCAGCATATTTGATAAGCGCTCCTACAGGAAAATTACCCGTGGACTTAGAACTCGGTGTAGTAGATCCTGAAGCAGAACAAACCATCTCAAACTGGAAAGTCCATCAACAAGAACAGTATGCTAAATTGCAACAAAGTGTCGAAAGTAACCTGGAGAAGTCCCGTGCAAAACAAGAGAGGGATTACAACAAGCATGCTCCAGCAGAAGTCATATCACCTGTAAGTTTAGTCCTAAAAAGAAAAAGAACCCGCAATAAGTTGGATGATAAATGGGAAAATGAACCCTATGTCCTGTTATATTATGTCCATGACAACAACAAGATCTGTGTCGTCAGTAAAGATGATAGGAAAACCAGACAAACAGTGTCCAGAGATCATCTTAAGAGGTGTCCTTCAGATTGGGAAGATCAAGAAAATTATATTCAACCCATTCAAGAGTTCAAACCAATCCCAATCCCAGAACCAATTCCGGAGCCAAAGGAAAGAATGATCCAGACTGAACTAGGAGAATTCCCTGAAGATTGGCCTCAAATAGATGAAGCCATCATTATTCCTGTAATAAACTTCTACCAACCTCAAGAAGAAATCCCAAGGAATCAGGAAGAAATACCTGTTGCAAGAGAATCTGAGGTAGCTGCAAGAGAATCTGAGGAAGCTGCAATCGGTACACCTGCTAGCCCAGTAGTGAGATTAAGGCAACGCAGAAACTCACCTGAACCACCTACCCCAAGTTCAACACTACTAAACACTTCACCTGAGGCAGTGAAATCACATAGGAGCACACTAGGTCAACCCCCGTCTAGGTTTGGAGAATGGGTATAAAGTAGAATACAATTGAAACCATGTAAATAAGAGACTGTGTAAACAGAAATGTAAATAGTAGTGTACAGAAGGGTGGAGGAACTGGGCCCAGTCCCACGCACATTAAGTTAGGAACAAAAAGTGCCTGGGGCAGGGAGGGACCAGGTCTCCTAAGACGAGACACCCATAGGGACCCCTGTTTGTTGTGAAATGTGAACTTTTGAAAAGACTTTTCCCCTTTATTACGCGGAGCGTACAGAGACATTGCTGTATAGATTCTTATTGAACATTGTCCCATTTTGAATTTTGAACTCTGTAAAAACTTTAATTGACTAACGTAGCCACAAACTTAAAAAAAAGCCTACGGTGGATGGACTAGCACTGTATGGACTTACCCGTTTTTTCCATTTTTCTATTTTCCAATATTTTTCTTAGTGTCTTTTTGTAATTTTTCATTTTTCAAATAGGTAAATATGTTATTACTAGCTGTGAGCCCGATGCAAATGCATCGGGATTCTAGAACGTGCATTAATTTGATTATAGTAGTTATAGCTGTTAGCCTGATGCAAATGCATCGGGTATCTAAAATATGTTTATTGTTTTTTTGAAGATTTTTAAATAATAATCGCATCATCAATATCAATAATATAAGCCATAGCATTATTATTAGCAGTAATAGCAGTATTAATAGCATTATTAGCAGTATTATGAGCATTAATAACAGTATTAATAGCATTAATAGCATTATTATTAGCATTAATAGCATTATTAATAGCATTATTAGCATTAATAATAGCATTAATAACATTATTAATAGCATTAATAGCATTATTATTAGCATTAATAGCATTAATAATAGCATTATTAGCATTAATAATAGCATTAATAACATTATTAATAGCATTAATAGCATTATTATTAGCATTAATAGCATTAATAATAGCATTATTAGCATTAATAATAGCATTAATAACATTATTAATAGCATTAATAGCATTATTATTAGCATTAATATCATTATTAATAGCATTAATAGGATAAATATTAGCATTAATAGCATTAATAGCATAATTATTAGCATTAATAGCATTATTAATAGCATTAATAGCATTAATAATAGCATTATTAGCATTAATAATAGCATTAATAACATTATTAATAGCATTAATAGCATTATTATTAGCATTAATAGCATTAATAATGCCATTAATAGGATAAATATTAGCATTAATAGCATTAATAGCATAATTAATAGCATTAATATAATTATTAATAGCATTAATAGCATTAATAGGATTAATATTAGCATTAATAGCATTAATAGCATAATTAATAGCATTAATAGCATTATTAATAGCATTAATCACATTATTATTAGCATTAATAGCATTAATAATAGCATTATTAGCATTAATAATAGCATTAATAACATTATTAATAGCATTAATAGCATTATTATTAGCATTAATAGCATTAATAGCATTATTATTAGCATTAATAGCATTAATAATACCATGAATAGGATAAATATTAGCATTAATAGCATTAATAGCATAATTAATAGCATTAATAGCATATTAATAGCATTAATAGCATTATTAGCATTAATAGCATTAATAGGATAAATATTAGCATTAATAGCATTATATTAATAGTATTAATAGCATTAATAGGATAATATATTAGCATTAATAGCATAATGAATAGCATATAATAGCATTATTAATAGCATTAATAGCATTATTATTAGCATTAATAGCATTAATAATAGCATTATTAGCATTAATAATAGCATTAATATATAACATTATTAATAGCATTAATAGCATTATTATTAGCATTAATAGCATAATAATACATTAATAGCATAAATATAGCATAATAATTAGCATTAATATGCATAATTTAATAGCATTAATAGCATATATATATAGCATTAATAGCATTAATAGAAAATAATTAGATTAATAGATAGCATTTAATAGCATTAATATATAGCATTAATAGCATTAATAGCATATTATTAGCATTAATAGCATTAATAATAGCATTATTAGCATTAAATAATAGCATTAATAACATTATTAATAGCATTAATAGCATTATTATTAGCATTAATTAGCATTAATAGCATTATTATTAGCATTAATAGCATTAATAATACCATGAATAGATAAATATTAGCATTATAGCATAATAGCAATAATAATAGATTAATAGCATATAATAGCATTAATAGCATTATAAATACATTAATAGGATAAATATTAATGCATTAATAGCATTATATAATAGTATTAAATAGCATTAATAGGATAAATATTAGCATTAATAGCAGAATTAATAGCATTAATAGCATTATTAATAGCATTAATAGCATTAATTAATTAATAGCATTAATAGCATTAATAATAGCATTATTAGCATTAATAATAGCATTAATAATTAATAATAGCATTAATATAGCATTATATAGCATTAATAATACATGATAATTAATATAGCATTAATAGCATTAATATAGCATTAATAGCATTAATAGCATTATTAATAGCATTAATAGCATTATAATAAGGAAATATTAGGATTAATATACATTAATAGCATTAATAGCATAATTAATAGCATTAATAGCATTATTAATAGCATTAATAGCATTAATTAGCATTAATAGCATTAAATAGCATTAAATAATTAATTAATAGCATTATAATAGCATTAATAGCATTAATAGATAAAATTAATTAGCATTAATAGCATAATAATAGCATGATATGATAATATATAATATAGCATAATAGCATAATTAATTAGCATTAATAGCATTATAATACATTAATAGCATTAATAGGATTAAATATTAGCATTATTAGCATTATTAATAGCATTAATAGCAATTAATAGCATTAATATTAGCATTAATAAAATTAATAGTTAATAATATACATTAATAGCATTATATTAGCATTAATAGCATTAATAAGCATTATAATTAATACATTAATAATAACATTATTAATAGCATTAATAGCATTATTATTAGCATTAATACATTAATAATACATAATAGCATAAATTACAAATTAGCATTAATAGCATTAATATTGCATTAATAGCATTATATAATACATATAGATAAATATAGCATTATTAGCATTAATAGCTAATTAATGCAATAAGCTTATTAATAGCATTAATAGCATTATTAGCATTATACTAATAGTAATTAGCATTAATAGCATTATTAATAGATTAATAGCATTAATAGATAAATAGCATTAATAGCATGAATAGCATTAATAGCATTATTAATAGCATTAATAGCATTATTATTAGCATTAATAGCATTAATAATAGCATTATTAGCATTAATAATAGCATTATTAACATTATTAATAGCATTAATAGCATTATTATTAGCATTAATAGCATTAATAATACCATGAATAGGATAAATATTAGCATAATAGCATTAATAGCATATTAATAGCATTAATAGCATTTTAATAGCATTAATAGCATTATATAGCATTAATAGCATTATAATACAGCAATAATAATATAGCATTAATAGCATTAATACATTAATAGCATTATTAATAGATAATAGCTATTAGATTAATACATAATAATAATATTAGCATATGCATATTAATAGTATTAATAGCTTAATAGGATAATATAGCATTAATAGCAAATATAGCATTAATAGCATTAATAATAGCATATAGCATTATATAGCATTATACATTAATAATAGCATTATTAGCATTAATAATGCATTATTACATATAGCATTAATAGCATTATATTAGCATTAATAGCATTATAATACCATGAATAGGATAAATATTAGCATTAATAGCATTAATAGCATAATTAATAGCATTAATAGCATTATAATAGCATTAAATAGCATTATTATTAGCTTAATAGCTTAATTAAGAATATTAGATTAATAGCATAATTATTAGCATTAATAGCATTATTAATAGATTATACATTTATTATTAGCATTAATACATTAATAATAGCATTATTACATTATAGTAGCATTAATAACATTATTAATAGCATTAATAGCATTATTATTAGCATTAATAGCATTATTATTAGCATTAATAGCATTAATAATACCATGAATAGGATAAATATTTAATTTTTTTATTATTATTTTTATTGAATTATTTATTATTTTTAATTTATTTTTTTATTATTTTTTAATTATTTTTTTTATTATTAAATTTATTATTTAGGCTGAGACCCAGTTCTCTTTCAGGTCCGCTGAAAGGGCTGATATTATTAGCATATATTTAATTTTTTATTATTATTTTTATTGAATTATTTATTATTTTTTATTTATTTTTTTATTATTTTTTAATTATTTTTTAATTATTTTTTTTATTATTAAATTTATTATTTAGGCTGAGACCCAGTTCTCTTTCAGGTCCGCTGAAAGGGCTGATATAATTAGCATATATGTATTTTTTTTATTATTATTTTTATTGAATTATTTATTATTTTTTATTTATTTTTTTATTATTTTTTAATTATTTTTTAATTATTTTTTTTATTATTAAATTTATTATTTAGGCTGAGACCCAGTTCTCTTTCAGGTCCGTTTATTTTTTATTTATTTTTTTATTATTTTTTAATTTTTTTAATTATTTTTTAATTATTTTTTTTATTATTAAATTAATTTGTTCGCATTGAAATACATTAGCGGTGTGTCGGCGATTTTATGGCCGCCGACCTCGTTCTATTTGTCGGCCCTAAAATCGCGGACACACCGCTAATGCATGTCTATGGGCAGTGAGCTCGAATTCTGATAGGTCTGCGTCCAATCCGAAATCGGGCGGACTGCCCATAGAGATGCATTAGCGGTGTGTCCGCGATTTTAGGGCCGACAAATAGAACCAGGTGGCCGGCCATAAAATCGGCGACACACCGCTAATGTATTTCAATGGGATCTGAGGTGCTCTTCTGATTGGCTGAGGGCATTAGAGAGCGACCAATCAGAAGAGCAGCTCACATCTCATTAAGATAGAATGGCGGATTTGTCGTCCATTCTATGTTAATGATAACTGAAGAGGACGTCGGAGATGGAAGTTGGCGGAAAGAAGACAGAAGACCCCGGGGGCCGGACGAAGAGCCGGAGATGGCGGAAAGAAGAGAGAAGAGCGGCGGGGCCGGAGGAAGAGGACGGCTGGCCGGACGAAGGGATTGTGGATCGGACGGACGATCAGATGACTAAGAAGGCATGTAAGTGATCGACGGGGGCGTTAGGTTAGGGGACGGCGGGGGCTTCGGGTGTAGGGCCTTAGGTGTTAGCGGCGGGAGCTTAGGAGGTGGCGGGGCTTAGGGGGCAGGGGGGGGGTAGGGGTTTAGGTGCGGATTCGGGGGTAGGGGGTTAGGTGTAGGGCCTTAGGTGTTAGCGGCGGGAGCTTAATAGGCGGCGGGGCTTAGGGGGCAGGGGGGGGTAGGGGTTTAGGTGCGGATTCGGGGGTAGGGGGTTAGGTGCGGCTTAGGGGGTAGGGGCTTGCGGCAGAGGGTAGTGGCTGCGGCGGGGTAGTGGCTTAGGGCGGCAGGGGGTAGGTGCTTCGGCGGCGGGGTAGGTTAGGGAGGCAGGGGGTAGGGGCTTGCGGCAGTGGGTAGTGGCTGCGGCGGAGTAGTGGCTTAGGGGGGTAGGGGCTTCGGCGGCGGGGTAGTGGCTGCGGCGGGGTAGTGGGTTAGGGCGGCAGGGGGTAGGGGCTTGCGGCAGAGGGTGGCTGCGTCGGGGTAGTGGGTTAGGGCGGCAGGGGGTAGGGGCTTGCGGCAGAGGGTAGTGGGTGCGGCGGGGTGGGGTAGTGGGTTAGGGCGGCAGGGTGTAGGGGCTTCGGCGGCGGGGTAGTGGCTGCGGCGGGGTAGTGTCTTAGGGCGGCAGGGGGTAGGGGCTTCGGCGGCGGGGTAGTGGCTTAGGGGTTAGGGCGGCAGGGGGTAGGGGCTTGCGGCAGAGGGTAGTGGCTGCGGCGGGGTAGTGGCTTAGGGCGGCAGGGGGTAGGGGCTTGCGGCAGAGGGTAGTGGCTGCGGCGGGGTAGTAGCTTAGGGCGGCAGGGGGTAGGGGCTTCGGCGGCGGGGTAGTGGCTTAGGGGTTAGGTGCGGCAGAGGGTAGTGGATGCGGCGGGGTAGTGGCTTAAGGCGGCAGGGGGTAGGGGCTTGCGGCAGAGGGAATTGGGTGCGGCGGGGTAGTGGCTTAAGGCGGCAGGGGGTAGGGGCTTCGGCGGCGGGGTAGGCGGCGGGGTAGTGGCTTAGGGGTTAGGTGCGTCAGAGGGTAGTGGCTGCGGCGGGGTAGTAGCTTAGGGCGGCAGGGGGTAGGGGCTAGGGGGTAGTGGCTTAGGGCGGCAGGGGGTAGGGGTGTTTTAGAGCATGGCGCTGTAGTGTACAGCGCGATGGTATACTACAGTCCCATGGGCATACGCGTGTCGGGCCTTATGGGACTGTAGTATACTATAGCGGTGTACACTACAGTGGTATGGGCTTCTGTGGCGTGGTTAGCGGTGGGTGCAAGCGACTCGCAATGCCCGCTTCGCGGGCATTGCTTCGCAAGGCTGCAACGACTCGCAATGCCCGCTTTGCGGGCATTGCTTCGGGAGTCGCCGTGGCCGCGTAGGATAAGAGGGGTCCCAGAATCGGGATCACGGGGGTGCATTCACTAACTCCCGGAGACAGTGTACACAGTGGTGGGCATCCAGCTACTGTTAAAGTCATGGACACTCAGGTTTCATATCAACCATATTAATGTAGGGTAGAAGAAAACCATTTCCCTTATATACTGGAAATTACCAGAGAAGAAGATACTTCAGGTCCATAAGCCTCCCATAGAGCTAAAGTGACTCCATATGTGTCTGATTCCAGGGTGAAGTGTCCAGGCTGGACACTTCACCCTGGAATCAGACACATATGGAGTCACTTTAGCTCTATGGGAGGCTTATGGACCTGAAGTATCTTCTTCTCTGGTAATTTCCAGTATATAAGGGAAATGGTTTTCTTCTACCCTACATTAATATGGTTGATATGAAACCTGAGTGTCCATGACTTTAACAGTAGCTGGATGCCCACCACTGTGTACACTGTCTCCGGGAGTTAGTGAATGCACCCCCGTGATCCCGATTCTGGGACCCCTCTTTTGAAGCGATACAATATCTTGATCTATTCTTTGTCTCGTGAAAAAAGAGTGACAGGCAATTGTTGTGAAACTCCAAAAAGATCTCTGATGAGCCTCATCTTGAATTTCTGAGGCGAAACGCGTAAGATGGAAACAATGGAGATTCATTAACGTTTCTTTTAACGTCACAACTGAAGGAAGAACGTGAATGCACTGTGGACCAGCGTGGAATCAAAGGACTAGGGAGACTATTTGAGTTAAGTTGACCCTGGTCCGATTCTGTGTCCTGTTGTTACCCAGACATATTGTATGCATCCTCTGACAACTTTCTATTGTTGCTATTTTTTGATACCCGTAGTATCTAGGGCTATCATAGGGCGAGCCGCCGTGGAGTGGGGGCACCCGAAACTTTAGGGTGATTTACCTCCACTGACAGGCAGTTTGCAAACATAGGGAGAGGAAGGGGTACATGTATTGTTATGTGCTGTTGTCCTTCAGCGAATTTGTATAATACACCTGTTTGTTCACTCTTTGTATACTATGTTAGACTTGACCAGTCATTTTTAAAAAGAATAAAATAAAAGATTCTTTTAAAACTATTCCCGAAGTGGTAGCTTTCACGTCTTTAGCAGCTAAAATAAATCTACCACACTTACCTATAAATCTAATTATATAAAGTGTGATATAATTTATTGTGATAGCATATAGCACTAGCCTCCTCTGTTCCAAAGTATAAAGCAATAAATTCCCCTGTTCACCAGTAAATAGCACCTGCCTCGCCTCTTCACAAGTATATAGCACCAACCTTCCCTGTTCACTAGTATATAGGACCAGCCACCCACAAATCCCCATTCTAAATCATCAGCCTCCCCCAAATCCCCAGCATGCGTAGCACCAGCCTCCCTTGTTCAACAGTATAATGCAACAGCCTCCTGTGCTCACCAGTATATAGCACCAGCCTCCATTGTTCCGAATTATATACACCAACCTCCCCTGTTCACCAGTATATAACACCAGGCTCCCCTGTTCACAGTATATAACACCAGCTTCCCCTGTTCACCAGTATATAGTACTAAACTCCCCTGTTTACCAGTATATAGCACCAGCCTCCCCTATTCACCAGTAAATAGCATCAGCCTTCCCCAAATCCATATTCTAAAGCATCAGCCTCCCCGATATGAGGCTATCGCGCCGGCAGTTCAAGGTGGAGTGCAAAAGCGATGCCGCGTGCCAGCAGGGAGCGCTCTGCGTTCCATAGGTTCTCCATCACTGATCCTATCCTAATAATAAATAGATTAATGTGGTGAATGCCTTTTGAACATTACAAACTTCCAAGTGTGCTGCATGATTTTGTCATATCTAATAGTCTCAAACTTATTAGTAATCAGATGCATAACCCAATGTCATGGATTTCTACTAAAACTAAAGTGTTGAAGTAAATTGGATTAAATTGATAAATCTTTTCATCTGTTGGAAAATATTTTGGGCAGAGTTTCAGTGCAGTCACACTTTAGGAAAAATCTAACAACTGCTTGTTTTCGAAACAGGCAAAAAAGTCAACAGTTCTTGGCCAGAATATAAAATTATATAATGCTTTTGTGCCCCTAGGCAAAGTTTATTTGCTTGAGATATCAATTATGTTACGAATCATTGGATTAGATGAAGATCTTGTGAAAATGCGCAATTGGGGGAACATTTGCATTTTGCCACACAAAAATATCAGAACCAGCAGCCAAGCAAATCTTCCATTCTGTATAGATTTTCCCTATATGTATTCATGTTCTCCAGCTCTTTAAAGAGACTGTCAGCACAGAATAATTGTTCATACCAAGTACAGGTGCTCAGTGCTTCATGGTGCCTGTACTTTCCCCTGCTTGTTTCCACCTGTCTCCTCCCTTCCTTAGCTCTAAGAAGTCAGAGCTATCAAACAAAGAAAAGGGGAGGGCATAAATTGGGGAAAGCAAGTAGGTTGAGAAGGTGGATTTAAATTTTTGACCACACCATAATGTATTGAGTGCCCTGTACTTAGTTTAAACAGTCATTCTGTGCTGGCAGAGTCACTATGACTGCTATACCTGTCATGGCTTTGAACTGTCACTGCATGTAAACACTCTATTTGGTCAAAGAAATGCAGAAAATATCATCCTAAATTTACTACTAACATGACATCCAATATGTCATGAAAAATCAGTCTTGGAATCACTAGGATATGTTAAAGCGTTCCAGAGTTATAACTTCACTAGATGGTGGCCCGATTCTAACGCATCGGGCATTCTAGAATATGTGGTGCGGTTATGCGAGTGTGCAGCGGTGGTCCCCTCAGTTCTCACATGCTCCAGGTTTCTGTACAGCCGCCTCTCACCCTAGCATGTCTTCTTCTTCTTCATCCTCCAGCATACACATCAACAATTCAAAGGACTCAGTAGGCGGAGTTAACAGGGGGCATCATAGTAGGCGTGTCCAAGCGCATAGCCCTGATGTGGTGGGCGTGCCCTTGTTCACGGCCATTATGACGTCCCCTTTGGTAGCTCCACCCCCAATCATTGCGGCCTTTGAATTTCTGGAGTCTATGCCATGAAAAGAAGAAGAATGGCAGGGTGAGCGGCGGGCAGATGGAGCATGGAGCGGGGGCCGGGAGGAAGCGTGGAGCGGGTGAGCAGCGGGCAGGAGACCAAGCGGAGGGGGGCCGGGAGACCAGGTGGACTGTGCCTGTTTTGCTGTAATGGAAATCCCGCGTTGCTGATTGGTCGCACCCAGCCTGCCGCGAACAATCAGCGACGCGGGTTTTGCATTAGAGACAGTGTGACGTGAGTGCATGGTGAATGCAGGGCTAAGTGTGAGGTCAGTGCAAGGTGAGTGTAGGGCTAAGTGTGAGGTGAGTGCAAGGTGAGTGTGACGTGAATGCAGGGCTAAATGTGACGTGAGTGCAGGACAGAGTGTGACATGAGTGCAGGGCAGAGTGTGACATGAGTGCAGCGCAGATTGTGACATGAGTGCAAGCTAAGTGTGAGTGGTGGGTGAGTGTGAATGCAGGATGAGTGTAGGGTGTGTGGGTGTAAGTGGTCTGCAGTACCTGGCTCCTGGTGCTGTGTGCGTTTAGCTTAAGGACCTTTAGTGATGTCACAGCCATGTGATCTTGCTCCGGCCATGATTGTGACATCATCAGAGGTCCTGTAAGTATAGAGCCCCCGTCACACATAACGACACACCAGCGATACCGATAACGATACGACCTGGCCAGGATCGCTGGTGCGTCGTTTTCACATCGCTGTTCATTTCAAATAGCGGGACGGGAGAGCCGACAGTGAAGTCTGCTTTCCCGCCCGCTATTTGAGTGTAGCGCTGTTGTCTTTTTTTGTAAAAAACATATTTGCCGGTACGCATTTCCGATTAATTTCTACTATGCACAGGGGTGCAGAAAGGCTCTCTGCCGCTTGAGCCTAGGTGAGGACCGGGGGGGTGGAGTTGCTGACGGCGGCCGCATGTGAGGAACGGGGGGGATTGCTGTCGGCGGCCGTGGGTGGGGTCGCTATCGGTGGCCACGGGGAGGGGGGGTGCTGTCGGTAGCTGCCGCTGGTGATTTTACCTTATGCAGCCGGCGCACGTCACACAGGGAGCCGGCTGCATGGTACAGGTGCCGCCTCCTTCTGCTCTGCGGCTCCCCCTGCCTCCTTGCCGCCTGAGCCTAAAGGCTCATATTGACCATTGGACAGTGCGGCCCTACCTATGCATGAAACACGTACCCTATGCATGGCACACGTCCCCTATGCATGGCACACGTCCATTAAGTGTGGCACACATCCATTATGCATGGCACACGTCCATTATGCATGGCACACGTCCCCTATGCATGGCATACGTCCATTATGCATGGCACACGTCCATTATGCATGGCAAACATCCCCTATGCATGGCACACGTCCCCTATGCGTGGCACATGTCCCCTATGCATGGCAGACATCCCCTATGCATGGCACACATCCATTATGCATGGCACACGTCTACTATGCATGGCACACATCCCCTATGCATGTCACATGTCCCCTATGCATGGCACACGTCCCCTATGCGTGGCACATGTCCATTATGCATGGCACACGTCCACTATGCATGGCACACATCCCCTATGCATATCACACATCCATTATGCTTGGCACACATCCATTATGCATGGCACACATTCCCTATGCATGTAACACGTCCATTATGCTTGGCATACGTCCATTATGCATGGCACACGTCTCCTATGCATGGCACATGCCAATTATGCATGGCATACGTCCCCTATGCATGGCACACGTCCCCCATGCATGGCACATGTCTATTATGCATGGCACACGTCCCTTATGCATGGCACACGACTCCTATATATGACACATGTCCCCTATGCATGGCACACGTCCATTATGCATGGTACACATCCCCTATGTATGTCACACGTCCATTATGTTTGGCATACATCCATTATGCATGACACATGTCCCCTATGCATGGCACATGCCAATTATGCATGGCATACATCCCCTATGCATGGCACATGTCCCCTATGCATGGCACACTTCCCCTATGCATGGCACACGTCCATTATGCATGGCACACGTCCCTTATGCATGGCACACGTCCCCTATGCATGGCACACATCCCCTATGCATGGCACACGTCCCCTATGCATGGCACATCCAATTATGCATGGCAACATCCCCTTATGCATGGCACACGTCCCTATGCATGGCACATGTCCCCTATGCATGGCACACGTCCATTATGCATGGCACACATCCTCTATGCATGCACACACATTACCTATGCATGGCAACGTCCATTATGCATGGCACATCCCCTATGGTCAATGCCTATGCATGCCATTCCCCTATGCATGGCACACGTCCATTATGCATGGCACAATCCCATATGCATGGCATACATCCCTATGCATGGCACACGGTCCACTATGCATTGGCACACGTCCCCTATGCATGGCACACGTCCCTATGCATGGCACACATCCATTATGCATGGCACATGTCCCTATGCATGGCACACATCCCCTATGCATGGCACGCATGTACATCTATGCATGGCACAAATCCCACTATGCGTGGCACTACTCCATTATGCATGGACACATGTCCCCTATGCATGGCATCAATCCCCTATGCTTGGCACAGTCCCCTATGCATGGCACACATCCCCTATGCATTGGCACACTCCCCTATGCATGGCACACTCCCTATGCATGGCACACGTGCCCTATGCATGCACTCCCTATGCTTGACACATGTCCCCTATGCATGGCACACGTCCATTATGCATGGTACACATCTATGCATGTCACACATCCATTATGCTTGGCAACGTCCATTATGCATGGCACACTCCCCTATGCATGGCACACATCATGCTCACACTCTATGCATGGCACACATCCATTATGCATGGCACAGTCCCTTATGCATGGCACACAGTCCCCTATGCATGGCACACGTCCCTATGTCATGGCACACATCCCTTATGCATGGCACACGTCCCCTATGCATGACACATCCCCTATGCATGGCACAATCCCTATGCATGGCACACGTCCTATGCATGGCACAGTCCCCTATGCATGGCACACATCCCTATGCATGGCACACTCCTTATGCATGGCACACGTCCCTATGCATGGTCACCTCCCTATGCTTGGCACACGTCTTTGCATGGCACATCCCCTATGCATGGAAACACTCCATTATGCCTGGCATACGTCCATTATGCATGGCACACTCCCTATGCATGGCACATGTCAATTATGCATGGCATAGGTCCCTATGCATGGCACACATCCCCTATACATGGCACACGTCCCCTATGCATGGCACACGTCCCTATGCATGGCACACTTCCATTATGCATGGCACACGTCCCTTATGCATGGCACAGTCCCTATGCTTGACACATGTCCCCTATGCATGGAACACGTCCATTATGCATGGTACACATTACCTATGCATGTCACACATCATTATGCTTGCATACGTCCATTATGCATGGCTACATCCCCTATGCATGGACATGTTCCCTATGCATGGCACACGTCCCCTATGCATGGCACACTGTCCTTATGCATGGCACAGTCCCTATGCATGCACACATCCCTATGCATGGCACACGTCCTATGCATGGCACACTCCCTATGCATGGCACACTCCCTATGCATGGCACACTCCCTTATGCATGGCACACGTCCCTATGCTGACCATGTCCCTATGCATGGAACAGTCATATGCATGGTACACATTCCTATGCATGTCACAATCATTATGTTGGCATATCCATTATGCATGGCATACATCCCTATGCATGGCACATGTTCCTATGCATGGCACACGTCCCTATGCATGGCACACTCCTTATGCATGGCATGCACATGTCCCTATGCATGACACATCCCCTATGCATGGCACACGTCCATTATGCATGGCACAAATCCCCTATGTGCCCCGTCTGATGCACAGTCCATGCATGCTAGTGCCCCTACACACCATGTCCCCCTATGCTGACACACATCCCCTATGCTTGGCACACGTTCTCCATGCATGGCACACGTCCCCTATGCTTTGGCACACATCCACTATGCATGGCACACTTCGCAGTTATGCATGGCACACGTCCCTTATGCATGGCACATGTCTCCTATGCATGACCACATGTCCCCTATGCATGGCACACGTCCATTATGCATGGTACACATTACTATGCATGTCACACATCCATTATGCTTGCCATACGTCCATTATGCATGGCACACATCCCCTATGCATGGCACATGCCAATTATGCATGGCATACATCCCTCCTATGCATGGCACACGTCCATTATGCATGGCACACGTCCTTATGCATGGCACACAGTCCCCTATGCATGGCACACGTCCCCTATGCATGGCACACATCCCTTATGCATGGCACACGTCCCCTATGCATACACATCCCCTATGCATGGCACAAGTCCATTATGCATGGCATACGTCCATTATGCATGGCACATGTCCCCTGTGCATGGCACACATCCCCTATGCATGGTACACGTCCATTATGCTGGCACACATCCCCTATGCATGGTACACGTCCCCTATGCTTGGCACACGTCTCCTATGCTTGGCACACGTCTCCTATGCATGAAATACGTCCATTATGCCTGGCATACGTCCATTATGCATCGCACACGTTCCCTATGCATGGCACATGTCAATTATGCATGGCATAGGTCCCTATGCATGGCACACATCCCCTATACATGGCACACGTCCCCTATGCATGGCACACGTCCCCTATGCATGGCACACTTCCATTATGCATGGCACACGTCCCTTATGCATGGCACACGTCTCCTATGCTTGACACATGTCCCCTATGCATGGAACACGTCCATTATGCATGGTACACATTACCTATGCATGTCACACATCCATTATGCTTGGCATACGTCCATTATGCATGGCATACATCCCCTATGCATGGCACATGTTCCCTATGCATGGCACACGTCCCTATGCATGGCACACTTCCTTATGCATGGCACACGTCCCCTATGCATGACACACATCCCTTATGCATGGCACACGTCCATTATGCATTGGCACACATCCCTATGCATGGCACACGTCCCCTATGCATGGCACACATCCCTTATGCATGGCACACGTCCCCTATGCATGGCACACGTCCATTATGCATGGCATACATTTCCTATGCATGGCACACATCCCCTATGCATGGCACACTCCATTATGCGTGGAACACATCCCCTATGCGTGGCACACATCCCCTATGCTTGGCACACGTCTCCATATGCTTGGCACACTCTCCTATGCATGGCATATCGTTCATTATGCATGGCACATGTCCCTATGCATGGCACACATGGCACACATCCCTATGCATGGCACATCCCAGCTCTCATTATGCATGGCACAAATCCCCTATGCGTGGCACACGTCCTCTATGCGTGACACATGTCCCCTATGCTTGACACACATCCCCTATGCTTTGGCACACGTTCTCTATGCATGGCACACGTCCCCTATGCTTTGGCACACATCCACTATGCATGGCACACTTCCGTTATGCATGGCACACGTCCCTTATGCATGGCACACGTCTCCTATGCATGATACATGTCCCCTATGCATGGCACACGTCCATTATGCATGGTACACATTACCTATGCATGTCACACATCCATTATGCTTGCCATATGTCCATTATGCATGGCACACATCCCCTATGCATGGAACATGCCAATTATGCATGGCATACATCCCCTATGCATGGCACACGTCCATTATGCATGGCACATGTCCTTATGCATGGCACACGTCCCCTATGCATGGCACACATCCCCTATGCATGGCACACGTCCCCTATGCATGGCACACATCACTTATGCATGGCACACGTCCCCTATGCATGACACACATCCCCTATGCATGGCACAAGTCCATTATGCATGGCATATGTCCATTATGCATGGCACATGTCCCCTGTGCATGGCACACATCCCCTATGCATGGTACACGTCCATTATGCGTGGCACACATCCCCTATGCATGGTACACGTCTCCTATGCTTGGCACACGTCTCCTATGCTTGGCACACGTCTCCTATGCATGGAATACGTCCATTATGCATGGCAAATGTCCTATATGCATGGCACACATCCCCTATGCATGGCACACGTCCATTATGCATGGCACAAATCCCCTATGCGTGGCACACGTCCTCTATGCGTGGCACATGTCCCCTATGCTTGACACACATCCCCTATGCTTTGGCACATGTCCCCTATGCATGGCAAACGTCCCCTATGGTTTGGCACACGTCCCCTATGCATGGCACACGTCCCCTATGCTTGGCACACGTCCCCCATGCATGGCACATGTCCCTATGCGTGGCACACATCCCCTATGCTTGGTACAAGTCCCTTATGCTTTGGCACACATCCCCTATGCTTTAGCACATGTCCCCTATGCTTTGGCACACGTCCCCTATGCATGGCACACGTCCCCTATGCTTGGCACACGTCCCCTATGCATGGTACACGTCCCCTATGCGTGGCACACGTCCCTATGCATGGCACACATCCCCTATGTGTGGCACACGTCCCCTATGTGTGGCACATGCCCCCCTGTGTTAGACATGGCCCCCATGCTGCTCTTCTTTCCTCCTCCAGCGCTGATCTTCCGGTTTCCCTCATGCTGCTGTAATCGGGCAGTGATGATGCAGTAGAGCTCCTCCACTTCCTAGTTCTATGCGGTCATGTGATCGGCACAGCAGAGAGTGACATCATCTCTGCGTGAAATCACAGTAGCAGCAGGGAGACCGGAGAGACACCAGGGGATCAGCACTGGAGGAGGAGCCAGGAGGTAAATATAGAGTTTATTATTTTACTATGGCAACAGCATGCGGGCCATATCTAACATAGGGGGGGCATGTGCCATCACAAGGGGGTGCAGGACCATATAATATGCGCTGCTCCCCCAGCCCATCACCATGGTGCGGTTTCAGCACCATGGTGATGGAGAGCGGCTATGCATATTATATGAGCGGGAGCAGGAGCGGCGACCAATCAGAAGAGCCCCGGCTGGCTCGCGCGCGCTGCGGCCACCGTCGGCTGGACCCGTGTATCCCGGCGACACAGCGGCGCGGCGCCGGGCTGTAAATTGTCGCAAAATTTGAACTTTGAATTTGCGCGCCTATTTGCATAGTCTGCGCTCATTGGTGGCCGCCTCCGGCAGCCACCGATGAGCTGCCTCTGTCTCGCACGCGATTTCGACTTCAGACAGACGCCTTAGACAATTATATAGTAGATAAAGTGGTAGGTCATGGTTAGGGTTTTGAAGCCCACGTCATTATTTTTCTGAAAAATCAATAAAACAATCCTAAAATAGGGACTGCATCTTTATTAACCCCTCGTCCATGGTCCAGGGGTTAATAAAGATGCAGTCCCTTTTATTTACATTGTTTTATGGATTTGTCAGAAAAAAATTTGACGTGGGCTTCGCCGTATTACTGAAACCAGCCGGATCCAGCAGGCAGCGACGGGCTGCCCCCAACCCCCAGGTGCCTATTTGTACCTGGCCGGACACAAGAATATAGGGGAGCCCTTTTTTTTATTATTTCATGAATTTCATGAAATAAAAAAAAAATGCGTGGGGCTCCGCGCAATTTCTATGTCTAGCCAGGTACAGCTAAGCAGCTGGGGGCTGGAATCCGCAGCGCAGGGAGGCCCAAGCTTTCTGGGCACCCCCCACTGCAAACTGCAGCCCGCAGCCGCCCCAGAAGATGGCGCGTTCATTGAAGCACCGTCCTCTGGCGCTGAACCCCGCTCTTCCAGCGGCCCTGGTGGCAGTGGCACGCTGGGTAATAAAGGGGTTAATACCAGCTTTGTTATACAAGCTGGTATTAAGCCCGAGATTCTTAATGTCAGGCCATGTTTGACCCGGCCACTAACAATCTCCAATAAAGGGTTAAAAAAAACACAACAGAGAGAAAATTTTTTATTAGAAATAAAAAAAAAAGCCATTAGGGACTCCATCTTTAATTAAAAAAATCCTCTTCCGTCCGACGTAGTCCAAAACGCGATGTCCTCTCTGCTACATCCCTGTGCATAGATATAGATGTCTATGCACAGGGAATGAGCAGACTGAGAACAATCGCAGCTCTGCTACATCATCTCTGTGCACAGACATTCATGTCTGTACACAGGGAGAGCAGGCGGGCTCTAGGACCCTGGAGCTGCGGCAGCCTGCAGGACTCGAGCCCGACACAGAGCAGACAGCTGGACTCCTTACTGTGCGAGTTTCCCTGCGATTACTTGCACAGTAACGAGTCCAATGCAAGTCAATGGCAATCCTAGTTTTGTCAGAGTCTCTGACAAAACTAGGATTGCCATTGATTTGCATTGGACTCGTTACTGTGCGAGTAATCACTGGGAAACTTGCAAAGTACCGAGTCCTGCGAGTCCCTTACTACTTGCCAAGTAACGAGTCCTAGCGAGTAGACTCGCCCATCCCTGTTTTTCACCCTAAATCGGGACTGAAAGTCCACAACAATTTTGGTATGTGGGAACACAACATTTCTGACTTTTGTATCAAATAGAAATTAGTTACAGTTCATGACAATTATAACTTGGACAAGATCATCATGGCTCTGTAGCACAGCTTTAATGGTGGGAATGTAGGGCAGTTCTACACTACATTCTGATCAGTGACTGATTTCCATTAAAAAAACGCACACACCCATTTTTGATCTCCATATATCAATCCGGGTGTTTCATATGAGTCATTCCCATGTGACACATAGCAGAGAAAATCTCATTTCACTGAAATGAATGATTTTTTTATACAGTGATGTGCAAATTAAATAGGACAATGCAAGTCTTTACTTGTTTTTCTTGCATTAGTTTTAGTATTGCTGATAAGTGTTTTATCAGTTCTTGATGTAGTTTTCTTTTGTCTTCCACATTTTCCTTTTCGTTTTGGAGAAAACGATCCAGTTTCATTGTGTGTGCGAATTATTCTTGAAACGGTAGATTTTCCAATACCAACAGTGGAAGCGATTTCTCTTCCTGTCAGACTTGTATGTTCATTAAGACTTGGGTCCCACGTGCCATGAGTTTTTTTAGTGACTTATAAAAACTCATGCGTTTTTGCATGCGTTTTTCCATGTCAGCATGAGTTTTTTAAGGTGTGTGATGGCACCCTGCGTTTTTGCATGCGTTTTTAAATCCGCACCAAAAAATAGTGCATGCACTATTTTTTGGTGCTGTTTTAAGAACGCATGCATTTTTTTAACATGGGCCCCTAAGGAAAACGCATGCAAAAACGCATGGTACATTAGTACCATTTAGTACAATCCAAAAACGCATGCGTTTTCCATAGGGGCCCATGTTAAAAAATGCATGCGTTTTTGGATGGTACTAAATGGTACTAATGTGCCATGCATTTTTGCATGCATTTTTGATGTCAGCTAATTACATAACTGCAAAAACGCACACAAAAACGCATGGTACTGTCACACATGCGTTTTTGCTATTAACACATGCGTTTTTGCTATTAGGGCATGTGTTTTTTAACATGGGGGCCAACGGGTGCGTTTTTACATGTTTTTTTAAAAATGCAGGTCTCCAAAAACTCATGGAAAAAACGCAAGTGTGACCCCAGCCTAAGAGTAATAATTCTAGACCTCTTCCATGGAGTAACATCCATTTTTACAGGCACGAACCACACTGAGAGAAAAAGTACACTAAACCACTCCTCACAGAAACAAGCACCTAACTGAAGCTGAAGGGGAAGCTAGATGTTATTTTCTGACTAAAACCAGTCAAACCACATTTTGTTACTCAAGTTTGTACACTCACCTGTTCAAAGCAGTAAAAACTGGTTTGAATCACTGACTGGTAACCCCAACTTACGATTTTACTTACAAAAATGCTTTGTCCTAATTAATTTGCACAGCACTGTATGTAAAAGATGTGCACAGATAAATAAAAGATCAATGATGATTAATGGAGAAAAAATAGAGATAGATATATGGAAAAATAGATGTATAGATAGATAATAGATCGATGGAAAGAAAGGATAGATAGATGAATAAGACGAACCCCCCACTTTCCTCCACAATCTTCTGGAAAAAAGTGCATCTTATGGTCCAAAAATAGAGTAATCAAACACCAAAGAAAACATGATCAAAAACAAAGATGAAAACTAACAAACGGGGGAGCCAGCACTACCTAAGGATAGTATACAATATAAAAGTGCAATGCACATACTCATATATAGTCAGTAGGACGGCTCTATTGAGATTAGCCTTGACATGGCAGGGTGGTTCGGAAAACTGATCAATTATTTGGTAAAACCCTAATTTTACATTTTAGTATAGTTTGGAATTAATATGTTCGATTCACTTTTTATACTGCATACTATTATCAGGTAGTGCTGGCTCCCCCATGTTGTTTGTTATGGCCACTTTACACGCAGCTACAGGTAACAGGTTTTCCACAGGTAACTTACTGGTTGCAGTGAAATCATGGAGACATAGTTCCATTTGTACACAGCAACAAGATAGAACCTTGTCTCCATGATTTCACTGCAGCCAGTAAGTTACCTGTGGGTAAGCTAGAAATGTAGCCGTGTGTAAAGTGGCCATTAATGATGAAAATAATTTTTTTTTTTTTGTATGAGAAGAATCAGTATTGTGTGAATGAGGCCTCAAATTAATCTCAGATTTGGGGAAAAATAAGTAAATGACCATCTAACGTGTAAGGGCTAAAGCTGTTAAGTAAAAATCTGCAGTAAAAAAAGAATCAGTCGCCCTTTTTTAATTCCCTGGCACGCTTGCAAAGGAAAATGTGCAGGTAACAGCAGTCCAAGTGAATGATATCTAACATGTATCATTATGACTGAATCAGCTCTCGCTGAGGAAGCAAAGATAGCAAAAACAACAATTGAAACAGATGTGCCTCAACAAAGGGACTTGGCTGTATACATAGGATAGCTACTGCTTGTTTTGCTAAGGTGAAGTTTGGCTGCCGAATGTTATGTTCATTCCCTGATTAATCTGTTATTGTGATTGTTATTGCTATGATAAAAAGCTCATGGTTCTGCAAATACATTTCACTTTGGGCTATTTGACAGATGGGATGTATAAAAAATAAATGTATCTGTTAAAGACAAAATTATACAGTATCTTGGTAATGAGAACATTCACTGCTTTCTATACCAGGTGTGTTTTGTAATCACGCCTAGTGAACACAGACATATGTCCTTCTAAGGCGGCCGTCACACGGTTCAATATTGCGAACGATATCGTTTAAGCGATCTGCGTTTTGATCGCTTAAGCGATATCGTTTGTGCATCGCTGCGTGCAATCAAGCGATTTTACAATGTAAAATCGCTTGATCGTGACATCACAGATATGAGAGCCGGAGCTAATATCAAGCGATAAACGCTTGTTCAATCTGCTTCATCGTGGTGTGTGACACCACGATGAACGATCTCCCAGCGGCAGAGCCTATGCTGGGAGATGGTATCTATGGTAAACGTCGGGTTACTAATCGCCGCGCGGCGCCTAGTAACCCGATGTGTACCATAGTTACCAGCGATCTCGCTGGCCCACATCGCTGGTGAGTCTGTCTGTGTCACCAGCGATGTGAGCGATATCGTTAGCGATCGCGCGTGCACGTGATCGCTTACAATATCGCTCTCGATATTGATGAGTGTGACGGCCGCCTCAGTGAGGTTGCTGTTAGTGCTGTCCACTTGCCTTGAAGTCAGCAGCTGCAGGGAGAATACAACAGTACTAGATGGCGGCCCGATTCTAAAGAATCGGGTATTCTAGACTATGTATGTAGTTTATTTATGAAGATTTAAGAATAATGCAAAGTGAAGCTGGGTTTAAATCCTGTGACAATATCTTTGATTGCTTGCAGGAGGGCGGGTGCGGGCAGGAGCAAGCTGTGGAAGAGCAGGCGGGTGAGGGCAGGAGGGGGCCGGGGAAGAGTGGCTGTGTGCGGGCAGGAGGGGGCCGGGGAACAGCAGCCATATTAGGGCAGGAGGGAGACAGGGAACCGCAGTGGGGGGTGGCAAGAGGGGGCCAGACCCCTCTGGTACTATACACACAGGTGACAGTGCTGATGCTGGTGATACTATACACACAGGTGACAGTGCTGATGCTGGTGGTAGTATACACACAGGTGACAGTGCTGTTAGTACAATACACACAGAGGAGACAGTGCTGCTCATGCTATATACACACAGAGGTGACAATGGTGCTGATACAATACACACAGAGGTGACAATGGTGCTGGTACTATACACACAGAGGTGACAATGATGCTGCAGGTACTATACACACAGAGGTGACAATGGTGCTGCAGGTACTATACACACAAAGGTGACAATAGTGCTGCAGGTACTATAGACACAGAGGTGACAATGGTGCTGCAGGTACTATGAACACAGAGGTGACAATGGTGCTGCAGGTACTATACACACAGAGGTGACAATGGTGCTGCAGGTACTATACACACAGAGGTGACAATGGTGCTGCAGGTAATATACACACAGAGGTGACAATGGTGCTGCAGGTACTATACACACAGAGGTGACAATGGCGCTGCAGGTGCTATACACACAGAGGTGACAATGGCGCTGCAGGTATCATACACACAGAGGTGACAATGGCGCTGCAGGTACTATGCACACAGAAGTGACAATGGCGCTGCAGGAACTATACAGATAGAGGTGACAATGGTGCTGCAGGTACTATACACACAGAGGTGACAATGGCGTTGCAGGTACTATGCACACAGAGATGACAATGGTGCTGCAGGTACTATACACACAGAGGTGACAATGGTGCTGCAGGTGCTATACACACATAGGTGACAATGGTGCTGCAGGTACTATATACACACAGAGGTGACAATGGTGCTGCAGGTACTATACACACAGAGGTGACAATGGTGCAGCAGGTACTATACACACAGAGGTGACAATGGCGCTGCAGGTACTATACACACAGATGGTGACAATGGTGCTGCAGGTGCTATACACACAGAAGTGACAATGGCGCTGCAGGTGCTATACACACAGAGGTGACAATGGCGCTGCAGGTGCTATACACACAGAGGTGACAATGGCGCTGCAGGTACTATACACACAGATGGTGACAATGGTGCTGCAGGTGCTATACACACAGAAGTGACAATGGTGCTGCAGGTATCATACACACAGAGGTGACAATGGCGCTGCAGGTGCTATACACACAGAGGTGACAATGGCGCTGCAGGTGCTATACACACAGAGGTGACAATGGCGCTGAAGGTACTATACACACAGAGGTGACAATGGCGCTGCAGGTGCTATACACACAGAGGTGACAATGGCGCTGCACGTACTATACACACAGAGGTGACAATGGCGCTGCAGGTACTATACACACAGAGGTGACAATGGCGCTGCAGGTACTATGCACACAGAGGTGACAATGGTGCTGGTACAATACACACAGATGTGACAATGGTGCAGGTACTATACACACAGAGGTGACAATGGGGCTGCAGGTACTATACACACAGAGGTGACAATGGCGCTGCAGGTGCTATACACACAGAGGTGACAATAGTGCTGCAGGTACTATATACACAGAGGTGACAATGGCGCTGCAGGTACTATACACACAGAGGTGACAATGGCGCTGCAGGTACTATACACACAGAGGTGACAATGGCGCTGCAGGTGCTATACACACAGAGGTGACAGTGGTGCTGCAGGTGCTATACACACAGAGGTGACAATGGCGCTGCAGGTGTTATACACACAGAGGTGACAATGGCGCTGCAGGCACTATACACACAGAGGTGACAATGGCACTGCAGGTGACATACACACAGAGGTGACAATGGTGCTGAAAGTACTATACACACAGAGGTGACAATGGCGCTGCAGGTGCTATACACACAGAGGTGACAATGGCGCTGCAGGTACTATACACACAGAGGTGACAATGGTGCTGCAGGTACTATGCACACAGAGGTGACAATGGTGCTGGTACAATACACACAGAGGTGACAATGGTGCTGCAGGTACTATGCACACAGAGGTGACAATGGTGCTGCAGGTACTATGCACACAGAGGTGACAATGGTGCTGCAGGTACTATGCACACAGAGGTGACAATGGTGCAGGTACAATAAACACAGAGGTGACAATGGTGCTGCAGGTACTATGCACACAGAGGTGACAATGGTGCTGCAGGTACTATGCACAGAGAGGTGACAATGGTGCTGCAGGTACTATGCACACAGAGGTGACAATGGTGCTGCATGTACTATACACACAGAGGTGACAATGGCGCTGCAGGTGCTATACACACAGAGGTGACAATGGCGCTGCAGGTACTATACACACAGAGGTGACAATGGCGCTGCAGGTACTATACACACAGAGGTGACAATGGCGCTGCAGGTACTATACACACAGAGGTGACAATGGCGCTGCAGGTGCTATACACACAGAGGTGACAATGGCGCTGCAGGTACTATACACACAGAGGTGACAGTGGCACTGCAGGTGATATACACACAGAGGTGACAATGGTGCTGCAAGTGCTATACACACAGAGGTGATAATGGCGCTATAGGTGCTATACACACAGAGGTGACAATGGCGCTCCAGGTGTTATACACACAGAGGTGACAATGGCTCTGCAGTTACTATACACACAGAGGTGACAATGGCGCTGCAGGTACTATACACACAGAGGTGACAATGGCACTGCAGGTGATATACACACAGAGGTGACAATGGTGCTGCAAGGGCTATACACACAGAGGTGACAATGGCGCTGCAGGTGCTATACACACAGAGGTGACAATGGCGCTGCAGGTACTATACACACAGAGGTGACAATGCCGTTGCAGGTACTATACACACAGAGGTGACAATGGCGCTGGAGGTACTATACACACAGAGGTGACAATGGCGCTGCAGGTACTATACACACAGAGGTGACAATGGTGCTGGAGGTACTATACACACAGATATGACAATGGTGCTAGTGGTACTATACATACAGAGGTGACAATGGCGCTGCAGGTACTATGCACACAGAGGTGACAATGGTGCTGCAGGTACTATGCACACAGAGGTGACAGTGCTGCTCTCCCCTGTGCAGGCCCCGGTGCTCCCCTCTCCCCCTCCTCTCCTCCGGAGCTGGGAGGAGGAGCGCGATAGTGGGCGGATGTGGCCGGAAGCGGCGAGTACCTTAACCCCCCCTGCAGGCCCCGGTGCTCCCCTCTCTTCCTCCTCTCCTGCAGACGGCAGGGGTTAAAAATAGCTCAGCATCTTTTATTCTTACCTTCCCCAGCTCCAGCGGCGCGATCCAGCTCTATCCTCAGATGCTAACAGGAAGTCTCGCGATGTAATAGTCACATGACCGCTGATGTGACTCTTACATCGCGAGACTTCCTGTTAGCATCTGAGGATAGAGCTCCGGCCACAATCGCGCTCCTCCTCCCAGTTTTAACCCCTGCCGTCTGCAGGAGAGGAGGGGGAGAGGGGAGCACCGGGGCCTGCACAGAGGCACAGAGGGGAGCACCGAGGCCTGCACAGAGGCACAGAGGGGAGCACCGGGGCCTGCACAGAGGCACAGAGGGGAGCACCGGGGCCTGCACAGAGGCACAGAGGGGAGCACCGGGGCCGAGAAAGAGAGAGCGCGCGCGCGCTCCGGCAACGGCTCGCAATGGCCTCGTGGCCATTGCTCGCGCCACCTAGCGACTCGCAATGGTGCGCACGCGCGCTCCAGCAACGGCTCGCAATGGCCTCGCGGCCTTGCAGCACCCACGTCCACGACGACGGAAGTAGCGCCGAAAATGACGGAAGTGCGCTAAGGCAATTATATATTAGATTTTCTCCCTGCAGCCAAACATCTAATTAGATTAAAATATTGACCTAATTATTAAAAATATGTCTGCAGGTAAATTTCTATTATGACAGGTTACTTTTAAACAAACTTTAACAAACCTTTTTTATTTTAATGCAGCTAAAAAATTAAGGAAATAAAGAAGTTATGCACTATACAAACTCAGTTACTGTTTTTCCATAATGTCTAATAATAATATCCTTAAATAGTTCCGTAAACCCTTTCTGACAATATTCATGTTGTTTTATGCCTGTAGTACATTCCAAAAAAAGGGAATCTGATGGTGAAAATGTATTTACCCTAGTTTTGAGAAATTTTAAAGTTGCTCATGTTACTAATGCATTGAAATGTCTGAAAATGTGTAGTTTGCAACCCAATCACATGACCAAACAGCCATCTTAGGCAGCTTCAAAACATGGTTTCTTGCGGTCAGGCTGTGTCCGGTGTTTTGCTGGATGCACCAGACACAGCCTGGCAGCTCCGGACAGAACAGAATCAGAGGGCAAATATGCCCTCTGGTCCTATTTTCTGCAGGAATCAGGACTGTGCGGCTGCTGCGCTGTGCAGGTCCTGAAATTTCAAAATTGCGTTTAGTGGTGAGCTAGTTGCGGTTCTGAAACTTCAGCCAGGAGCCCTCCAGGTGCTGAAGTTCAGCGCCAGTCGCCATTGAACTTCTTCATCCGGCGTCCAGCAGCTGCATCCAATTTTCTGTCAGATCCAGTGCGATTTGGTGCCCATAGCCTCCTATGTTAGGGGGTGCCGGATCGCAACGGATCTGGGAGGATCCGGTAGGATCCGATTTTGTCAGATCTTTTGCCCTGGACACAAAAATGCTGCAGCTGCAATTTTATGTCCAGGACAAAAATCGAATGCAGCCTGATCCTGCTGGACAGGGACAAAATCGGGGGGCAAATCACTGCCATCCGGCCTCATCCGTCACTGCATTACTACAAAATTGAGTGTTAATGCCAGTTTTTGTATTGGCAGCTCACAGCCAATAAGCCCGAGATTCATAATGTCGGGCCAATGTTAGACCCAGCCACTAGGAATCTCTAGTAAATAGTCAAAATATACACCACACAAGAGAAAAGTCCTTTTATTTGAAAAAAAAATACACGCAAAATTCAGACTCCATCTTTATTATAAAGATCCGTTGTAGTCCACAATGAAGGTCCCATGACGCTCGATTTCCTCCGACGTAGTCCACAACGAAGGTCCTACGATGCTCGATAGCCTCTCCTACATTCAGAGCAAGCGAGGAATTAAGCATTGCAGCAAGGAATCAAGTGTCCTCTTCCTACATTCTCTGGGGTCAGCGTTATGGTGCACTGTGTGGCAATGATCTGTCATACAGTGCACCATTATTATATAAGGAAGGGACTGGCATCACCAATGTTAAGGTGCAAGCAAAAAAAACAATATATTACAAAAAGAGAAATTGCTGCAACACTAAACATAATATGAATGTTGAAAAGCTAATGGCTAATGACTAAGGGATAACAATGAAACACAGGGCAATGTGTACAGCTAAAGGGGATATATGAAACTAGCTGTGAGCCCGATGCAAATGCATCGGGATTCTAGAACGTGCATTAATTTGATTATAGTAGATAGCTATTTTTTATTTTATTATTTATTTTGTTTTGTTTTTTTACTATTTTTATTATTATTAAATTTATTTATTACTAGCTGTGAGCCCGATGCAAATGCATCGGGATTCTAGAACGTGCATTAATTTGATTATAGTAGTTATAGCTGTTAGCCTGATGCAAATGCATCGGGTATCTAAAATATGTTTATTGTTTTTTTAAACATTTTTAAATAATAATCGCATCATCAATAGCAATAATATAAGCCATAGCATTATTATTAGCAGTAATAGCAGTATTAATAGCATTATTAGCAGTATTATGAGCATTAATAACAGTATTAATAGCATTATTATTAGCATTAATAGCATTATTAATAGCATTATTAGCATTAATAATAGCATTAATAACATTATTAATAGCATTAATAGCATTATTATTAGCATTAACCCCTTCCCGACACATGTCTCATATATGAGACATGAAAACCAGTTCGTTAACGACCGATGTCTCATATATGAGACATCTGGGGAACGCACTGCTGCAGCTCAAGTGAGGGTCTCACTGACCTGTCACTTGAGCTGCAGGTACATGGGGAGTTGCAGCACACCCCAGGGGGGTCGCTTTGCCCCCCCCAAGGCTACAGCCGCGGTGATTGGCTGTTGAAAATGAAACCGCAAATTACCGCGGCTGTAATGAATTTCTGCCCGCCGCTTCTCCCCCTGTCTTCCGATATGCCCCTCCTGGGCTCCGATGCCGCCCCCCGTGCTCCATAGTCCCCCCCTGGGCTCCAAAGTCCCCCCTGGGCTCCGATGTCCTCCCCCGCCACCTCCGTCTCTCCTCTTCCTGACGCCCGGCGCTTCTCCTTCCGGCGCCTGTCCTCTGATGTGCCCCCCTGGGCTCTGATGTCCCTGCTGGGCTCAGATGTCCCCCCTGTCCTCTTATGTGTTCCCCTGTCCTCTGATGTGCCCCCCTGTGCTCTGATTCTCCCCCTGGGCTCCCACTGCACCCCCGCTTCTCCTAACTGCCGCCCGGCGTTTCTTCCTACGCCGCTCTTCCCCCTGTCCTCTGATGCGCCCCCCCCCCCGCTTCTCCTTCCTGCCCCCCCGCGATCACTGGAGATCACCACCTGTCTCCGGTGATCTCCAGTGATCACCTCCCGCTCACCTCTCCGCCGCCACCGTCCCGCTCCTCCAGTCCGCCACAGCTGATGGTCCTCCTGCGCTCCCGTCCCGCCGCCGCTTGTGTCCTGCCTCCTGTCTGGATCCTTCCTCTGCAGTTTGATTCAAACTGCAGAGGAGGGATCCTGTCAGTACTGGCACAGTGATCACATAGTGGATCACTGTACCAGGATTATCAGATCCCTACACTGCAGTTTGATCCTCATGCAGGGGGATCAAACTGCAGAGGAGGGATCCTGTCAGTACTGGCACAGTGATCACATAGTGGATCACTGTACCAGGATTATCAGATCCCTACACTGCAGTTTGATCCTCAATGCAGGGGGATCAAACTGCAGAGGAGGGATCCTGTCAGTACTGGCACAGTGATCACATAGTGGATCACTGTGCCAAGTTATCAGATCCCTACACTGCAGTTTGATCCCCATGCAGGCGCATAAGGCTGCAGAGTAGCGATCTGACAGTCTCAGCGCAGTGGTCCACATAGTGGATCACTGCGCCGGGGTGTCAGATCGCTACTCTGCAGTCCGATCCGCCTGCACGGGGATCGAGCTGCAGAAAGCGATCTGACAGCCCCAGCGCAGTGTTCCACATAGTGCATCACTGCGTGCGGCCTGTCAGATAGCTTTCTGCAGCTCAATCCCCATGCAGGCGCATCAGGCTGCAGAGTAGCGATCTGACAGCCCCGCCACAGTGGTCCACATAGTGGATCACTGTGCTGGGGTGTCAGATCGCTACTCTGCAGTCCGATCCGCCTGCATGGGGATCGAGCTGCAGAAAGCGATCTGACAGCCCCAGCGCAGTGATCCACATAGTGCATCACTGTGCATGGGCTGTCAGATCACTTCACTGCAACGTCAGGTCACCTGACCCAAGCCTCAGAGATCACGTGATCTCTGAGACTTGGGTTTGCACAGTGATGCTGCACAGTATGGCAATGATCTGCCATACAGTGCATCATCAGTATGACACCAGAGACTGCAACAAGAGGACACTTAATCCCTTGCTGCAGTATCTGGATGTAGCAGAGGCAATCGAGCGTCATGGGACCTTTGTTGTGGACTACGTCGGAAGCGATCGAGCGTCGTGGGACCTTCGTTGTGGACTACGTCGGATCTTTTTATAATAAAGATGGAGTCTGAATTTTGTTTGTTTTTTTTCAAAATAAAAATATTTTTCTCTGTGTGTATTTATTGACTACTTACCAGGGATTCCTAATGGCGGGTCTAACATTGGCCCAATATTATGAATCTCGGGCTTAGTGCCAGCTGCCAATAAAAAGCTGGCATTAACCCCTTTATTACCCAGTTTGCCACCGGCACCAGGGCAACTGGAAGAGCATGGGTACAGCGCCAGAAAATGGCGCTTCAATGAATGCGCCATTTTCTGGGGTGGCTGCGGGCTGCAATTCGCAGCATGGGGGGCCCAGAACGCTTGGGCCTTTCCATGCTGAGGATTCCAGCCCCCAGCTGCCTAGTTGTACCTGGCTGGGCCAAAAATATGGCGGAGCCCCACGTCATTTTTTTTTCTAGAATTCGTTCTAGAAATAAAAAAAATGGGATTCGCTGTATTTTTGGTTGCAGCCAGGTACAACGAGGCAGCTGGGGGTTGCTGGCAGTCTGTAGCTGCCAAGTTGTACCTGGCTGGACCAAAAATATGGCGGAGCCCCACGTCATTTTTTTTCTCTAGAATTAGTTCTAGAAAAAAAAAAAGGCCTTCGCTGTATTTTTGGTAGCCAGCCAGGTACAGCTTGGCAGCTGACTGACTGAAATCCTCAGCGTGGAGAGACCCAAATGTTGTGGGTCCCCCACGCTGCAAATTGCAACCCACAGCCACCCAAGAAAATAGCGCATTCATTAGAGGTGGCATTTTCTGGTGCTGTACCCCAACTCTTCCAGTTGCTCTTGTGCTAGTGGCACACGGGTTCTCCATATGCGACATGGTGTCCGCTAACAATTTCAATGGAAAATTAGCTCCAATTGTTAGCGGAAACCATGTCGCGTATGGACAGCCCCTCCCTGTGTGCCTGAACATTGGAGCTCCCCCACAAGTGACCCCATTTTGGAAACTAGACCCCCTAAGGAACATATCTAGATGCATAGTGATCACTTTCACCCCCAGATGCTTCACAAATTTATCCATAAAAATGAAAAAGCACTTTTTTTTCCCACAAAACTTTTCTTTTTTCAATTTTACTGATCAATTTGTGAAGCACCTGGGGTTCAAAGTGATCACTATGCATCTAGATACGTTCCTTAGGGGGTCTAGTTTCCAAAATGGGGTCACTTGTGGGGGAGCTCCAATGCTTAGGCACATAGGGGCTCTTCATATCCTACATGGTGTCCGCTAACAATTCCAATTTAGTGGACACCATGTTGCGTATGGAGAGTCCCTGTGTGTCTCTACATTGAAGCTCCCCCACAAGTGACCCCATTTTGGAAACTAGACCCCCTAAGGAACGTATCTAGATGCATAGTGAGCACTTTTAAACCCCAGAGGCTTCACAAATTCATCCATAAAAATGAAAAAACACTTTTTTTTTCACAAAAAATTTATTTTTTCATTATTACGGATCAATTTGTGAAGCACCTGGGGGTTCAAAGTGCTCACTATGCATCTAGATATGTTCCTTTGGGGGTCTAGTTTCCAAAATGGGGTCACTTATGGGGGAGCTCCAATGTGGAGACACACAGGGACCCTCCAAACGCGACATGGTGTCCGCTAACAATTTGAATAGAAAATGAGCTCCAATTGTTAGCGGACACCATGTCACGTTTGGAGGGTCCCCGTGTGTCTCCACATTGGAGCTCCCCCACAAGTGACCCCATTTTGGAAACTAGACCCCCAAAGGAACATATCTAGATGCATAGTGAGCACTTTGAACCCCCAGGTGCTTCACAAATTGATCCGTAATAATGAAAAAATAAATTTTTTGTGGAAAAAAAAGTGTTTTTTCATTTTTATGGATGAATTTCTGAAGCATCTGGGGGTTCAAAGTGCTCACTATGCATCTAGATACGTTCCTTTGGGGGTCTAGTTTCCAAAATGGGGTCACTTGTGGGGGAGCTCCAATGTGGAAACACACAGGGACCCTCCAAACGCAACATGGTGTCCGCTAACAATTTGAGCTAATTTTCCATTCAAATTGTTAGCGGACACCATGTCGCATTTGGAGGGTCCCTGTGTGTCTCCACATTGGAGTTCCCCCACAAGTGACCCCATTTTGAAAACTAGACCCCCTAAGGAACATATCTAGATGCATAGTGAGCACTTTGAACCCCCAGATACTTCACAAATTCATCCATAAAAATGAAAAAGCACTTTTTTTTCCACAAAAATTTTCTTTTTTCATTTTTATGGATCAATTTGTGAAGCACCTGGGGTTCAAAATGCTCACTATGCATCTAGATATGTTCCATGGGGGGTCTCCTTTCCAAAATGGTGTCACTTGTGGGGGAGCTCCAATGTGGGGGACACACGGGACCCTCCAAACGCGACAAGGTGTCCGCTAACAATTTGAGCTAATTTTCCATTCAAATTGTTAGCGGACACCATGTCACGTTTGGAGGGTCCCTGTGTGTCCCCACATTGGAGCTTCCCCACAAGTGATCCCATTTTGGAAACTAGACCCCCTAAGGAACGTATCTCGATGCATAGTGAGCACTTTGAACCCCCAGATGCTTCACAAATTCCTCCATAAAAATGAAAAAACACTTTTTTTTTCACAAACAATTTCTTTTTGCCTACATTTTTTCAGTTTCACATGGGCAAAGGGATAAAATGCATCCCAAAATTTGTTGGGCAATTTTTCCTGAGAACACCGATACCTCATATGTGGTCATAAACCACTGTTTGGGCGCACGGCAGGGCTCAAAAGTGAAGGAGCAACATTTCACTTTTTGAACGGAAAATTGGCTCCAAATTCAAATTGCGCTCCTTCCCTTCGGAGCCCTGCCGTGCGCCCAAAGAGTGGTTTATGACCACATATGAGGTATCGGTGTACTCAGGAGAAATTGCCCAACAAATTTTAGGATGCATTTTATCCTGTTGCTCATGTGAAAATGAAAGAATTGAGGCTAAAAGAACATTTTTGTTACAAAAATTAAAATCTCCATTTTTTCCTTCAACTTTATTTTAGTTCCTGTGAAGCACCTGAAGGGTCAATAATCTTCTTGAATGTAGTTTTGAGTAGCTTGAGGGGTGCAGTTTTTGGAATGGTGTCACTTTTGGGCGTTTTCTGTCATGTACACCCCTCAAAGGGACTGCAAATGTGATGTGGTCACTAAAAAAATGGTTTTGTAAATTTTGCTGGAAAAATGAAAAATTGCTGATGGACTTTGAACCCTTATAACATCCTACCAAAATTTTTCTTCCAAAATTGTGCTGATGTAAAGTAGACATGTGGGAGATGTTATTTATTAACTATTTTGTGGCACATAACTCTCTGGTTTAGCAGAATAAAAATAAAAAATGTGAAAATTGCACAATTTTCAAAATTTTTCCCAAATTTTTGATTTTTTTACAAATAAACGCAAAAATTATCGACCTAAATTTAATACTAACATGAAGCCCAATATGTCACGAAAAAACAATCTCAGAATCGCTAGGATCTGTTGAAGCGTTCCCGAGTTATTACCTCATAAAGGGACACTGGTCAGAATTGCCAAAAATGCCTCGGTCTTTAGGGTCAAAATAGGCTCGGGGGTGAAGGGGTTAATAGCATTAATAATAGCATTATTAGCATTAATAATAGCATTAATAACATTATTAATAGCATTAATAGCATTATTATTAGCATTAATAGCATTAAT
This sequence comes from Allobates femoralis, assembly GCA_033576535.1. Classification (NCBI taxonomy): domain Eukaryota; kingdom Metazoa; phylum Chordata; class Amphibia; order Anura; family Aromobatidae; genus Allobates; species Allobates femoralis. The sequence continues at coordinate 151,605,558 of JARQOC010000011.1, read as the reverse complement.
AATAACATTATTAGCATTAATAATAGCATTAATAACATTATTAATAGCATTAATATTATTATTATTAGCATTAATAGCATTAATAATAGCATTATTAGCATTAATAATAGGATTAATAACATTATTAATAGCATTAATAGCATTATTATTAGCATTAATAGCATTAATAATAGCATTATTAGCATTAATAATAGCATTAATAACATTATTAATAGCATTAATAGCATTATTATTAGCATTAATAGCAATATTAATAGCATTAATAGGATAAATATTAGCATTAATAGCATTAATAGCATAATTAATAGCATTAATAGCATTATTATTAGCATTAATAGCATTAATAATAGCATTAATAGCATTAATAATAGCATTAATAACATTATTAATAGCATTAATAGCATTATTATTAGCATTAATAGCATTAATAATGCCATTAATAAGATAAATATTAGCATTGATAGCATTAATAGCATAATTAATAGCATTAATAGCATTATTAATAGCATTAATAGCATTATTATTAGCATTAATAGCATTATTAATAGCATTATTAGCATTAATAATAGCATTAATAACATTAATAGCATTATTATTAGCATTAATAGCATTAATAATAGCATTATTAGCATTAATAATAGCATTAATAACATTATTAATAGCATTAATAGCATTATTGTTAGCATTAATAGCATTAATAATAGCATTATTAGCATTAATAATAGCATTAATAACATTATTAATAGCATTAATATTATTATTATTAGCATTAATAGCATTAATAATAGCATTATTAGCATTAATAATAGGATTAATAACATTATTAATAGCATTAATAGCATTATTATTAGCATTAATAGCATTAATAATAGCATTATTAGCATTAATAATAGCTTTAAATATAACATTATTAATAGCATTAATAGCATTATTATTAGCATTAATAGCAATATTAATAGCATTAATAGGATAAATATTAGCATTAATAGCATTAATAGCATAATTAATAGCATTAATAGCATTATTAATAGCATTAATAGCATTATTATTAGCATTAATAGCATTAATAATAGCATTAATAGCATTAATAATAGCATTAATAACATTATTAATAGCATTAATAGCATTATTATTAGCATTAATAGCATTAATAATGCCATTAATAGGATAAATATTAGCATTGATAGCATTAATAGCATAATTAATAGCATTAATAGCATTATTAATAGCATTAATAGCATTATTATTAGCATTAATAGCATGAATAGGATAAATATTAGCATTAATAGCATTAATAGCATTATTAATAGCATTATTATTGGCATTAATAGCATTAATAATAGCATTATTAGCATTAATAATAGCATTAATAACATTATTAATAGCATTAATAGCATTATTATTAGCATTAATAGCATTAATAATAGCATTATTAGCATTAAAATAGCATTAATAACATTATTAATAGCATTAATAGCATTATTAATAGCATTAATAGCATTATTATTAGCATAAATAGCATTAATAATAGCATTATTAGCATTAATAATAGCATTAATAACATTATTAATAGCATTAATAGCATTATTATTAGCATTAATAGCATTAATAATAGCATTATTAGCATTAATAATAGCATTAATAGCATTATTATTAGCATTAATAGCATTAATAGCATTATTATTAGCATTAATAGCATTAATAATACCATTAATAGGATAAATATTAGCATTAGTAGCATTAATAGCATTATTAATAGCATTAATAGCATTATTATTAGCATAAATAGCATTAATAATAGCATTATTAGCATTAATAATAGCATTAATAACATTATTAATAGCATTAATAGCATTATTATTAGCATTAATAGCATTAATAATAGCATTATTAGCATTAATAATCGCATTAATAACATTATTAATAGCATTAATAGCATTATTATTAGCATTAATAGCATTAATAGCATTATTATTAGCATTAATAGCATAATTAATACCATTAATAAGATAAATATTAGCATTAATAGCATTAATAGCATTATTAATAGCATTAATAGCATTATTATTAGCATTAATAGCATTAATAATAGCATTAAGAGCAATAATAATAGCATTAATAACATTATTAATAGCATTAATAGCATTATTATTAGCATTAATAGCATTAATAATGCCATTAATAGGATAAATATTAGCACTGATAGCATTAATAGCATAATTAATAGCATTAATAGCATTATTATTAGCATTAATAGCATTATTATTAGCATTAATAGCATGAATAGGATAAATATTAGCATTAATAGCATTATTAATAGCATTATTATTGGCATTAATAGCATTAATAATAGCATTATTAGCATTAATAATAGCATTAATAACATTATTAATAGCATTAATAGCATTATTATTAGCATTAATAGCATTAATAGCATTATTATTAGCATTAATAGCATTAATAATACCAATAATAGGATAAATATTAGCATTAATAGCATTAATAGCATTATTAATAGCATTAATAGCATTATTATTAGCATAAATAGCATTAATAATAGCATTATTAGCATTAATAATAGCATTAATAACATTATTAATAGCATTAATAGCATTATTATTAGCATTAATAGCATTAATAATAGCATTATTAGCATTAATAATAGCATTAATAACATTATTAATAGCATTAATAGCATTATTATTAGCATTAATAGCATTAATAATAGCATTATTAGCATTAATAATAGCATTAATAACATTATTATTAGCATTAATAGCATAATTATTAGCATTAATAGCATTATTCTTAGCAGTAATATCATTATTATTAGAATGTTTTTTTTTAATTATTATTTTTTATTTAATTATTTATTATTTGTTATTTATTTTTTTATTATTTTTTAATTTTTTTTTAAATATTTTTTTTATTATTAAATTTATTATTTAGGCTGAGACCCAGTTCTCATTCAGGTCCGCTGGAAGGGCTGATATAATTAGCATATATTGATTTATTTTATTATTATTTTTATTGAATTATTTATTATTTTTTATTTATTTTTTTTATTATTTTTTAATTATTTTTTAATTATTTTTTTTATTATTAAATTTATTATTCAGGCTGAGACCCAGTTTTCATTCAGGTCCGCTGGAAGGGCTGATATAATTAGCATATATTTATTTATTTTATTATTATTTTTATTGAATTATTTATTATTTTTTATTTATTTTTTTTATTATTTTTTAATTATTTTTTAATTATTTTTTTTATTATTAAATTTATTATTTAGGCTGAGACCCAGTTCTCATTCAGGTCCGCTGGAAGGGCTGATATAATTAGCATATATTTATTTTTTTTATTATTATTTTTATTGAATTATTTATTATTTTTTAATTTTTTTTTTTATTATTTTTTAATTATTTTTTAATTATTGTTTTTTATTATTAAATTTATTATTTAGGCTGAGACCCAGTTCTCATTCAGGTCCGCTAGAAGGGCTGATATAATTAGCATATATTTATTTATTTTATTATTATTTTTATTTAATTATTTATTATTTTTTATTTATTTTTTTATTATTTTTTAATTATTTTTAAATTTTTTTTTTATTATTTAATTTATTTATTTTTTTAAGTGAGAGTGAGACACAGTTCTCATTCAGGTCCGCATTTATTTTTTTTTTTTTATTATTATTTTTATTTAATTATTTAATATTTTTTATTTTTTTTTTATTATTTTTTAATTATTTTTAAATTATTTTTTTTATTATTTAATTTATTTATTTTTTTAAGTGAGAGTGAGACACAGTTCTCATTCAGGTCCGCATTTTTTTTTTCTTTTTTTTTATTATTTTTATTTAATTATTTAATATTTTTTATTTATTTTTTTATTATTTTTTAATTATTTTTAAATTATTTTTTTTATTATTTAATTTATTTATTTTTTTAAGTGAGAGTGAGAGACAGTTCTCATTCAGGTCCGCATTTTTTTTTTTTTTTTATTATTATTTTTAATTAATTATTTAATATTTTTTATTTATTTTTTTATTATTTTTTAATTATTTTTAAATTATTATTTTTATTATTTCATTTATTTATTTTTTTAAGTCAGAGTGAGACGCAGTTCTCATTCAGGTCCGCCTTTTTTTTTCCCCATTGACATACATTAGCGGTGTGTCGGCGATTTTATGGCCGGCCATCTGGTTCTATTTGTCGGCCCTAAAATCGCGGACACACCGCTAATGCATGTCTATGGGCAGTCAGCTCGAATTCTGATTGGTCGGCGTTCAATCCGAAATCGGGCTGACTGCCCATAGAGATGCATTAGCGGTGTGTCCGCGATTTTAGGGCCGACAAATAGAACCAGGTGGGCGGCCATAAAATCGCCGACACACCGCTAATGTATGTCAATGGGTAAAAAAAAAGGCGGACCTGAATGAGAACTGCGTCTCAGTTTTGAGGGGCTCTTCTGATTGGCTGAGGGCAGTATACCGCGACCAATCAGAAGAGGGCCTGAGATCTCATTGAGGTAGAATGGGGGATTTTTCTTCCATTCTATCTTAATGAGAAGGAAGAGGACGTCGGAGGTGGAAGATCCCCGGGGCCGGACGAAGAGGCGAAGATGGCGGAAAGAAGAGAGAAGACCCCCGGGGCCGGAGGAAGAGGACGCCTGGCCGGACGGAGGACTTGTGGATCGGACGGACGATCAGATGACTTGAAGGCATGTAAGTGATCGACGGGACGTTAGGTTAGGGGACGGCGGGGGCTTAGGGTGTAGGGCGTTAGGTGACAGCGGCGTTAGGTTAGGGGACGGCGGGGGCTTGGGGTGTAGGGCTTTAGGTGTTAGCGGTGTGAGCTTAGGAGGCGGCGGGCTTGGGTAGGGGCTTAGGTGCGGAGGGGCTTAGGGGGGCTAGGGGGGGGTAGGGGTTTAGGTGCGGAATCGGGGGTAGGGGGTTAAGTGCGGGTTAGGGGGTAGGGGCTTGCGGCAGAGGGTAGTGGCTGCGGCGGGGTAGTGGATTAGGGCGTCAGGGGGTAGGGGCTTCGGCGGCGGGGTAGTGGTTTAGGGTTTAGGGCGGCAGGGGGTAGGGGCTTCAGCGGCGGGGTAGTGGGTTAGGGGTTAGGGCGGTTAGGGGTAGGGGCTGCTGCGGCGGGGTCGGCGGCGGGGTAGTGGGTTAGGGCGGCAGGGGGTAGTGGCTTGCGGCAGAGGTTGGGGTAGTGGCTTAGGGGTAGGGGCTGCTGGTTAGGGCGGCGGGGGTAGTGCTTAGGGGTAGGGGCTGCAGCGGCGGGAGCGGCGGGGTCGGCAGGGGGTAGGGGCTTTTGGGGGTTATTGGCTTAGAGGTAAGGGGGGTAGGGGCTGCTGCGGCGGGGTCGGCGGCGGGGGTAGTGGGTTAGGGCGGCAGGGGGTAGTGGCTTGCGGCAGAGGTCGGGGTAGTGGCTTAGGGGTAGGGGCTGCTGGTTAGGGCGGCAGGGGGTAGTGCTTAGGGGTAGGGGCTGCAGCGGCGGGAGCGGCGGGGTCGGCAGGGGGTAGGGGCTTGCGGGGTATTGGCTTCGAGGTAGGGGCTGCCGCGGCGGGGTAGTGGGTTAGGGCGGCAGGGAGTAGGGGCTTGCGGCAGAGGTCGGGGTAGTGGCTTAGGGGTAGGGGCTGATGCTGGGGGGTCCAGTACAGCGCGATGGCTGTAGTGTACAGCGCGATGGTATACTACAGTCCCATGGGCTTAAGGGCATGGGACTGTAGTATACTATAGCGGTGTACACTACAGTAGTATGGGCTTAGGGTAGTGGGAGTTGTGCGACGGTGTACAGCGTGATGGCTGTAGTGTACAGCGCGATGGTATACTACAGTCCCATGGCGCTTATGGGCATGGGACTGTAGTATACTATAGCGGTGTACACTACAGTAGTATGGGCTTCGGCTTCGGTGGCTTGGTTAGCGGTTGTAGCGACTCGCAATGCCCGCTTCGCGGGCATTGCTTCGCTAGGTTGCAACGACTCGCAATGCCCGCTTTGCGGGCATTGCTTCGGGAGTTGCCGTGGCCGCTACGCGGCCACGGGGAGAGTCCAGGAGAAGCAGCTCGGACTCGCTAACCAAGCGACCGGAAGCAGCTCCGCTCCGACGGAAGTCGCTACGGCAATTATATAATAGATTTGTTATTTTAAGTGAATTTATTTGTATTAAGATTATTTTATTTTATTTAAAAACCGCATCTGCGGCACGGTTGCGGTAATCCCCATACAAAGTATAGGGGGACTTGCGGCAGGTGCGGCAAAACCGCACTTGCCGCACCTGCCGCAAGTCCCCCTATACTTTCTATGGGGATTACCGCAACCGCGACGCAACTTGCACTTGCGGCGCGGTTGCGGTAATCCTTATGGGGATTACCGCTACGGCGCCGCAAGTGCTCGCACTCAGCCAGCGACTCGCAATGCGGCGCGGTTGCGGTAATCCTTATGGGGATTACCGCAACCGCGCCGCAAGTGCTCGCACTCAGCCAGCGACTCGCAATGGCCTGGCGGCCATTGCTCGCGCTACCTGAGCGGGAGATCGCTAGCTTTGTGGCCGAGCCTCTGGTTCTATTTTCGGGCCATTGCTCGCGCAGGCCAATGACTCGCATTGGCCGCTACGCAGCCAATGCTTCGCCGTGGTGACATCACAGAGTGACATAGCCATGGTCTTTGCCGGGGTCCGACACGGAAGTGCCTACGGCAATTATATAGTAGATAGCTGTTAGCCTGATGCAAATGCATCGGGTCTCTAAAATATGTTTATTGTTTTTTTAAAGATTTTTAAATAATAATGGCATCATCAATTGCAATAATATAAGCAATAGCATTATTATTAGCAGTAATAGCAGTATTAATAGCATTATTAGCATTAATAATAGCATTAATAACATTATTAATAGCATTAATAGCATTATTATTAGCATTAATAGCATTATTAATAGCATTAATAGCATTAATAACATTATTAATAGCATTAATAGCATTATTGGTAGCATTATTAGCAGTATTAATAGCATTATTAGCAGTATTATTAGCATTAATAGCATTATTATTAGCATTAATAACATTAATAATATCCTGAATAGCATTATTAGTAGCATTAATAGCAGTATTAATAGCATTAATATCATTATTATTTGCATTTTTATTTTATATTAATATATTATTAATTATATTATTTTGTATATAAATTTTTTATTTTAATGAAAATTATTTTATTTTATTATATTTTAATTACTTAATGTAATTAATATCTTAATTTAATATATTATTATTATTTTTTTTTGTTATTCTTATTTTTTATTTTATTATTTATTTTGTTTTGTTTTTTTACTATTTTTATTATTATTAAATTTATTTATTATTTGTTATTTTAAGTGAATTTATTTGTATAAAGATTATTGCTATCCTTATGGGGATTACCGCTACCGCGCCGCAAGTGCTCGCACTCAGCCAGCGAGTCGCAATGCGGAGCGGTTGCGGTAACTTATGGATACGCAACCGCGCAAGTGCTGCACAGGGGCACAGGGGCACTGGGGCACAGGGCACAGGCACTGGGGCACAGGGGCACAGGGCACAGGGCACTGGGGCACAGGGGCACAGGGGCACAGCTCGGAGCACTGGTCAGCATGTGATGACAGCAGCTGTCGGAGCGGGATCACAGGGGCACAGGGGCACAGGGGCACTGGGCACAGGGGCACAGGGGCACTGGGACACAGGGGCACAGGGGCACAGGGGCACTGGGGGCACAGGGGCACAGGGCCGGAGCACTGTGTCAGCATGTGCTGGACAGCAGCTGCTCCGGGCGGGTCACAGGGGACACAGGGCACCTGGGGGCACAGGGGCACAGGGGCACTGGGGCACAGGGGCACTGGGGCACACAGGGAGCAACTGGGGCACTGGAGCACAGGGGCACAGGGGCACAGGCTCCGGAGCACTGTGTCATCATGTGCTGACAGCAGCTGCTCCGGAGCGGGATGACAGGGGCACAGGGGCACAGGGGCACAGGCTCCGGAGCACTGTGTCAGCATGTGCTGACAGCAGCTGCTCCGGAGCGGGATGACAGGGGCACAGGGGCACAGGGGCACAGGCTCCGGAGCACTGTGTCAGCATGTGCTGACAGCAGCTGCTCCGGAGCGGGATGACAGCGGCGAGGGGTCGCAATGCCTGCTACGCGGGCAATGCCTCGCACGTCATGACGTCACATAGTGACATAGCCACGGCGTGCCGGGGTCCGACACGAAAATGCCTACGGCAATTATATAGTAGATAGGATCACAGTAAATACTGCACTGGAAAAAAGAAAAGAGAGACTTAGCTTCAACATTGGCGCCACTGTGGAAGAGCCCGGTAACTACGCCAAAGTGCTCTCATCTTACCGGGTCCTACGCTAACATGACAGGTGATGGAGGATTATTCGGTCAATCTTTACCAACCTTTTAACCACCCCCAACCCCCTTTTTCCCTTCGGGCCCCAATAATGACACAACTACTGCCATGACTTGGTTAATAATTGGCCACAGCAGCCTTTTTATTGCCTATTGTTTACATACTAAATAAACTCAACTGGTTCGCCTTCCAACGGGCGTTCCAACTTTAAACAATAGGCACTCCTCAATCATTCCTGGATAGGCCCGGTCCAGAAGCCTCCAATGATTATCCCTGGCCGCTACCCCCACCGGCCCCAGGGACGAGGTACTGGTTCTTTCCCCCTGGCACTGGCTATTCATTATTATTCTTATTACTATCCCTGGCCGCTACACCCACCGGCCCCAGGGACGAGGTACTGGTTACCAATAACCAAATACCCCACCTTTTTGTACCCCGTACTTGCCAAGTACCATTTTCCGTAGCCACTGTAACCTCCAAGTGACTTCACCCCTTTTTCAAATGTACTTTTCTTGCCTCTGGACCAGACCTACCCCCGCCACAGGACAGGACAAGTGACCCCTCACTTGACCTGGACCCGCCACACCAACTGCTTGTTCCACTCCATCCCGCAAACCCAACATCCACATGTCCATCCCTATGTCAGTCAGATGAACCAAATCTGCCTTCAAATATTGCCTCGATGATGACTGCAAATCCTTGTGCTGTACAACCACGCCTCCATTCCTTGCTACAAACGCCCCCACTACCTTATTCACCTTCACACGTGCCTTATTGATCTTATCGACAGATCTCGCAAAACGCCAACTGCCAAGGGGGACTATATCTGACCACACCACAATCAAGCCTGGATACGCACACCATAACCGCAACAAATCACACCTAATATCCCTAATTAACTCTCGGGACACACGCACTCCCAGATCATTCCCCCCAACATGCAACACCAACACATCCGGAGGTCGATTCACACCACAAAAATACTCAAACTCTGGCAACACTCTTCCCCACGTCATGCCCTTGAGCCCCAACCATTTAACTTCCGCGGCCGAACGATCCAGCCCCAACTGATGGCCATCCGGACGAACATCTGCTCTCCGAGCCCCCCAATAGATGTAAGAATGACCCATAATCCAGATCAGACAGGGACCTGTGTAAACAAACACAAAACAAGTAAGTGCAAAACCTTCGACGGAAAACAAAAGGCTCACCCGCCGTGAAACATATCCCGGCCATCGATCAATCCCCTGTTCGTGTCCCCCCCTTTTTTGGCAACCTGTGTTCAATCCTTACAGCCGTTGCCGAGTGAGCAAATGGGGCCGAACATACAGCCGAAAACGAGACGATTCCCACTGACCAATGCGCCGAACCATCTCATCTCCCAAACCCCACCGAGACGCTTCCGTGGCCGCCCTGATTCGAAATGAATGAGTACCGTATTCACTAGGCTGTTCACCCACTGTGACCAAACAAGTTCTCAACACCGCCCGAAACTGGAACCTCGACAAAAATGAACCATCCGCATGCAGCAAGAAAGGACCCCTGCATCCCCCCCTCACTGACAAAAATTCCCTCACGGTACGCACCGGACACAGATGACTACTCCCCAGGGCGTAAACCACAACCAGCCTTCCCCTTCCCGCCTGATCCGTCTTGGAATGCCGCAGCCAACATTCCACCCTGTCAGGCCACACGACAACATCCCCAAACATCAAACCTCCTGCCCTGACCTTAGAAGGGCTAACCAATTCCCCCAAACGAAATGCCCCAAAAAACGCCAACACAAACGCAGCTGAGAACATAACCTTCTCATATTCCGATACACAAAATCCTTCCAAACACCCTACCATTCTATCTAACAATTCAACCGAAACTGGGCGCCGGCTGTCTCTCAACCGCGCTCCCTGCTTAAAGCCTTTTAACGCCTGCCGAACCCTAAAATCCTTCGTCACATCTGGTTTTCCCAATAACTTAAACCAAAACGCTATAGCTGCCAGCCGCATTGACACCGCAGATGCCGATTTTCCCAACACAAAATCATTGCTAATAAACGCCAAAACTGACTGCAGCCATGCCCTGTCAATACCAGCTCCAAACACTCCCACAAAAACCTCCCATTCACGCCACACCGCAGTATACCGTGCCCACGTCGATTCAGCTAAAGACCTGCAAATCAAACCACCCACGATCACATTACCAGGGTCCATAAGCCATCCGGACACTGCAGACCCTCCTCTTCTGCCCATGGCACCAGCTCCCGAAACCTGCGGAGCTGAAAGCGAGAAAGCGCATCAGCCACAGAATTAGAAACTCCAGGCACATGTTTTGCCACAATCTGAATGTTCTGCTGTAAACACAATAGCACCAGATGCTGCAGATACGCTACCACCGGCGGAGATTTTGCGGACAATGAATTGATCGCGTGCACTACCGCCATATTGTCACAATAAAAACACACCTTTCGTCCAGCCAATACAGTCCCCCACAATTCAACTGCCATCACAATGGGAAACAGTTCCAATAGCGCCAAATTCCGTACCAAGCCCTCAACATGCCACTGCTGTGGCCACGCGCCCGCACACCAACTGCCTTGAAAGAAAGCACCGAAACCCAATGAGCCCGACGCATCCGTAAAGAGTTGCAACTCGCTATTGGGCACCATCTCTTTCAACCAAAAATTACGCCCGTTATACGCCTGCAAGAACGTATCCCAGACCTTCAGATCTTCCTTGATCTCCCTCGTAATCCTGACAAAATGCGACGGACATGCAGTACCAGACGTGGCTGCCGCCAACCGTCGGGCAAACACTCGACCCATCGGTAAAATCCTACACGCAAAGTTCAGCTTGCCAAGTAGCGACTGGACCACTTTTAGCCGAACCTTCCTTGCCATGCCCAACTCTGCCACGGACCGCCGCAAGTCCAAAACCTTTTCCTCTGGCAACCGACATTCACCTATCACAGAATCCAATTCAATTCCCAAAAAACGCATCACTGTAGCCGGGCCCTCCGTTTTATCCAGAGCCAACGGAATACCAAAACGATTAGCCCCCCCCTGCAACGCGAACAATAAACTTGCACAAATCGGGGAACCAGCAGGTCCCACACAGAAAAAATCATCGAGATAATGGATTATGGAATCCATACCCGACACATCCCTCACAACCCATTCCACAAATGAACTAAAAACCTCAAAATAAGAACAGGAAATCGAGCACCCCATGGGTAAACAGCGATCCACATAAAAACACCCATCCCACATACAACCTAACAAACGCTGGCTCTCCGGGTGCACCGGCAATAAGCGAAACGCCACCTCCACATCCGACTTCGCCATCAGCGCCCCCGGACCAGCTTTTCTCACCAAATCCACCGCCTTATCAAAAGAAACATAACAAACTGAAGACAAATACGGAGGAATTCCATCATTAACTGAATTCCCAGTCGGGAATGACAAATGGTGAATCAATCTAAACCGACCCGGCTCCTTCTTCGGCACGACCCCCAGCGGAGAAACAATCAGCATTTTGCAAGGTGGCTCCAAAAAGGGGCCCTCCCTACGCCCTAACCCCACCTCCGTCCGCAGCTTGTCCCCAATTACCCCCGACTGCTCCTTGGCCGAGCGCAGATTGCCTGGAAACACCCCACTAGCCGTCGCATCGGACGGGATGTTAAAACCAAAACGAAACCCTGAACGTAATAACTCAGCTGCCTCCGCATCTGGATATCTATTTAGGAACTGCTCCATCGCGTCGACCTTCACCGGAGTCCTCCCTTTGACCAGCACTGTCACCCCCTTTTCCCCCCTTTTTAAAGCAACGGGACCGGCTATGGGTGCCCCCACAGCCGGAACACTCATGTTTAAAACAGCAAGACGACCCAAATCTGCACTGGCCCTCATTGAACTGCCAACAGCGCCCCCCCCCTCGGGCATTTGCCGGGGAGCCCGAACCGAAACCCGAACCCCCGGCCGTCCCACGAAAGGGCTGAGCCGGGACCGTCATCAGCCGCAGCCACAATGAAATATCCTTATGGCCCCACTGAATCTCCGGCCGCACCGCCATTCTCTGCCTAAACTCCTCGTCGTAACGCAGCCATGCCGAGCCCCCATGTTCCCTGTACGCCTCCCCGATAGAATCCATGTATCCAAATAAGGCGGAACAATGTTCCGGCTCCTTTTCCCCCACTACGCTTGCCAAAATCGCGAACGCCTGCAGCCAATTTGCAAACGTCCGCGGGATGAGCCGATAATCTCCACGTACTCCTTGTTCCAAATTTTTTCACGAACTTCCTTCTTGAGGTGCGCCCCCAAAAGACCCTCAAAACACACATAAACCTCGCTCTTCGCCTTATCGCTGATTCTGACTACCTCATCCTCTTTGTCCTTCTCCTTCCCCGCCTCCTGCTCCTTCTCGGTCTCCTTCTCAGTCTGCCTCTCAGCCACCAACCCGGCCGCCCCACTCGCAACCTCCAGCACAGCCGGCGCAGCACCCCCCATGACCGGCACCACTGCTGTCCCGACCGCACCCGCCCCAGCCGGCCCCACCCATGCCCCAACCGGCGACCCCGGCAACGCACTCGGACTCATCAAATTGCCATCAAATTGCGCAAAAAACCCACTAACTGGCCAAACCCTTGTAATTCCCCAGAACTCCCCTGCAAACCCTCCCTCAATGGCTGTGAACACTCCCCATAAACCTCCCCCACCACAGGTAAAATCACATTCCCCAATGTCTCACCAGACTGCTGAGGAGCAGCCGCAACGACGTACTCCTCCGGTCCTCCGTCCACAGAAGATCCCTCGGACTCTTCGCCATCCTCCCGACAGGACGCCTCGTCAGCACCGGTCAGGGAGGCCGTGTCATCATCCCTACGCCGCCCAAGGCCACCCCCCACACCCACTGTAGACACAGCCACCCCGACAGGCCGTTGCCTCTTATCAGATGCCCTGTCCTGGGAACCCTGACCGTGCCCAGCCACCGAGTTCCCCCGCTGCCTCTTCCGGCTGGAAGATCCTCCCGCTCCAGACCCCTGTGGCCGACTGCCAGAGGGGTGTAATGCCTGATCACGCCGGGATCCCCCTCCCGTAGTACTGGAGGGATCCGCACCAGCCCTCCTGGGCCGTACTTTCCTCGCCGCTCCATACCTGGTGCCACCCACCTCACCACCCGGGGCCACCGTCTCGCGTCGTAGCCTTCTCAGTTCCTTCTCTGTTGATCCCGTACTCCGTCTCCTCCCGTCTGCGGCCCCCAGGCCCCCGTCCTCATTCAGATTTTCCCTGGTGTGACTCGCCGCTGCTGGTCCCTTCCTCCCGGAAGGCCGCTCTGCCCCCCGCCGACTGCTGGTGGCTCCCGATGTCGCCGACGGCCGCCCAGCGCCGCTCCCTGGCCTATTCAAGCCGGGAGCCGCCGCAATAGCTGGTCCTCCACTCCTGGATTGCCGGCCGGAAGTACGCGTTAGGCCGGGACCGCCCACTTCCGGTCCAGCGCTCCCTCGCCGCGGATTCCTTCTAACGGCCGGAGATGGCTCCAAGCCTGGAGTACGCGTGCTCCGCCGTTGAGGGTCCCCACCGGGGCTCCCCGAATGGACCCGCCTCGCGCCACCCGCATCCGGTGAGTAGCGCTCCGGCGGCCGCGAACGCCGGCTGCGCGCTTCGGTGTGGAGGGGGCCGGTGCCGATGGGGACGTGCAGGCAGCCTGAACGAAGGCCTGTACTGCCCAGCGCCCCATGCACCGCAGTGGCCGCTGCCAATAGCTCCCTCAAAACCGCCAGGTCCGCCATTGGAACAGGAACAGACTGACAGAGAAACTCCTTCTGTCAGTACCAGAAGCCAAGTGACATGTGCTTCCCTTCCACTGACCCATGTCCCCCCCACGACTCCCCCCCTTCCTGCCCTGACCACCAATCCTTTTATGCCATTTATTACAACCAATCCATGAATCCCCCATTCACTCCCTACCTCCCCTCCTGTCATGGAGGCCTGTCCACCCTATGGGTTCCCTTGCCTGCTCTCTATGCTGTGTACTACTGCTTGGATGTATTTATGAGCCTGTAAATGCAGTTAAAATCAGCTGGGATGGTGTGTCCCAGGACCAGGCCTACAGCAAAATTCATATTATGTTTAGTGTTGCAGCAATTTCTCTTTTGTAATATATTGGTTATTTTGCTTGCACCTTAACATGGGTGATGCCAGTCCCTTCCTTATATAATATTAGAAGTTACCTCAGGGGAAATGGTGTATCAGTGTCCGCGCTGCTGAAATCCCAAGAAAACGATCCGGAAACCATATGTAGATTGCATCAATCATCCATTTATTCCTTTCCTACGCGTTTCAACACTGTCCTAGTGTCTTCCTCAGGGATATCCCTGAGGAAGACACTAGGACAGTGTTGAAACGCGTAGGAAAGGAATAAATGGATGATTGATGCAACCTACATATGGTTTCCGGATCGTTTTCTTGGGATTTCAGCAGCGCGGACACTGATACACCATTTCCCCTGAGGTAACTTCTGGATGATTCCCACGTGCATGTGGAAGGTGGAAGTCCTGCAGCAGCTGCATTTAATGCCAAATGCTTTTACACCAGTTGTGGGTCTCACAACTGTGCTAGGTGAGTGAATTCATACCCACCGCATACATTAGTGTCACTAGTGATAGGGCACTATTGCGCCTCTTGTTCCCCCCCCTATATATTTTTTTACTTTGATACAGTTGGTTATATAATATTAGACTTTTTTGGACTGTGCACCCTTCCCCCGCCCTGTAGCTACACCTGCCCCTCCATTTGCTGTAACCCTGGTCCCGCAAACGCCCGCAAACGCTACACTGCCAGTTACCCGCCCCATGCTCCCGCTCCCCCGCTCCCTCGCCCCATCTTCCCACTTCCCCGCTCTCTCGCCCCATCTTCCCGCTTCCCCGCTCCCTCGCCCCATCCTAACGCTCCCCCGCTGCCAGGGCCGCACCGTTCATTGGACAGTGTCAGTCCTCCAAAGCGGCAGCTGCCAGGGGGAGCGGCTTTAGAAAAGGGGCCGTCGCAAGTATCTGCACCCGCCTTAATTTTACACGGCGCCCGCCGATGCCTCCCCCCGGTAAGATGCCGGCAGGGCTGCAGTCTCCTACACCCCCCCCCACCCACTGCTCCTCAACTAAACTTACAGGGGCCGCGGCGCTGCTCAGATCTGCTGCTCCCACACTGCCCCTCATTACTAAACACTCACCCACACTGCCCCTTCTCACTCCTCTTACCCCCCATGCCCTCACTCCCCACACTGCCCCTGATTACCCCCTACTCACCCACACTCCCCCTCCATAGGCCACCCCACTCACCCACACTGCCCCTCCTCTCTCCTCTTACCCCCCTATGCCCTCACTCCCCACACTGCCCCTGATTACCCCCTACTCACCCACAATGCCCCCACTCAACCACACTGCCCCTACATAGCCCACCCCACTCACCAACACTGCCCCTGCTTACCCCCCACTCACCCACACTGACCCTGCTCACTCCTCTTACCCCCCCATCTCCTCACTCCCCACACTGCCCCTGCTTACCCCCCCAATTCCCCACACTGCCCCTGCTTTCCCACCACTCACCCACACTGCCCCTGCTCACTCTCTCTTACCCCCCTATCCCCTCACTCCCCACACTGCCTCTGCTTACCCCCTACTCACCCACACTGCCCCCACTCACCCATACTGCCCCTGCATAGCCCACCCCACTCACCCCCACCGCCCCTGCTTACCCCCCACTCACCCACACTGACCCTGCTTAACCCCCACTCACCCACACTGCCCCTGCTTACTCCTCTTACCCCCCCTATCTCCTCACTCCCCACACTGACCCTGCTTACCCCACAATCCCCCACACTGCACCTGCTTTCCCACCACTCACCCACACTGCCCCTGCTCACTCCTCTTACCCCCCCTATCCCCTCACTCCCCACACTGCCCCTGCTTACCCCCTACTCACCCACACTGCCCTCACTCACCCACACTGCCCCTGCATACCCCACCCCACTCACCTCCACTGCCCCTGTTTACCCACCAATCACCCACACTGCCCCTGCTTACCCCCCACTCACCCACACTGCCCCTGCTTACCACCCACTCACCCACACTGCCCCCACTTACCCACACTGCCCCTACTTACCCCCTACTCACCCACACTGCCCCCACTTACCCACACTGCCCCTGCTTACCCACTACTCACCCACACTGCCCCCACTTACCCACACTGCCCCTGCTTACCCACTACTCACCCACACTGCCCCCACTTACCCACAATGCCCCTGCTTACCCCCTACTCACCCACACTGCCCCCACTTACACACACTGCCCCTGATTATCCCCTACTCACCCACACTGCCCCCACTTACCCACACTGCCCCTGATTACCCCCTACTCACCCACACTGACCCCATTTACCCACACTGCCACACTGCCCCTGATTACCCCCTACTCACCCACACTGTCCCCACTTACCCACACTGCCCATGCTTACCCCTACTCACCCACACTGTCCTCACTTACCCTACTTACCCCCTACTCACCCACACTGCCCCCACTTACCCACACTGCCCCTCCATAGCACCCCATTCACCCACACTGCCCCTGCTTACCTCCCACTCACCCACACTGCCCCCGCTTCCCCCCCCCACTCACCCACACTGCCCCTGATCACCCCTCTTATCCCCCCACATGCCCTCACTCCCCACACTGCCCCTGCTCATGCCCCCACTCTGTACCTGCTTACCCCTCTTACCTCCCCCACATGCCCCCACTCACCCACACTGCTCCTGCTTACCCCTCCCACTCACCCACACACCCTGCTTACCCCTCTCACCCCCCCAACTGCCCCGACTCACCCACACTGCCCCTGCTCAACCCCCCCACTCACTCACACTGCCCTGCTCATGCCCCCACTCACCCCACACTGTCCCTGCTCTGCCCCCACTCACCCCACACTGCCACTCTTTACCCCTTTCACCTTCCCACTCACCCCACACTGCCCCTGCTCACCCGTCTTACCCCCCCACATGCCCTCACTCCCCACACTGCCCCTGCTGATGCCCCACAGGGTAAAGTGACAGCTGCTGCCCCCAATGCCAAATAGCCCGCCACCCATCTTCATGTCACCCCACTCCCGATGCCATAGCATCGGCCCTTTATATAATCGTCAGTTTAGGATTCGCCCACTGTAGCCCAATCCCTAAATCCTTTGCCGTACTGCGAGCGATGACGCCATAGTGAGCCACAACTGCACTAGCTAACACCGCCGCCATCCTGCCAATCGTTGGCCACGCCGCCAGCGATGACGCAATTGCCCCATCACCAGCGCCCTCCGCCAGCTCAACGCTGCCTGCATGCCTGCGGTGCCTTCCGCCCCTCACCGCTCTCTCATCGCTGGGGCCTCGCTGTCCCCATGCTGGTGGAGTAGCGCTGTACGGGCTGTGGGCGGGTGGCGGGAGCCAGTGACGTCGTCCTGTGGGTGGCGCCAGACAATGGGAGTGAGCAGTGAGTGTCAGGCTGAAAAGCCTCACATGCCCTGCTCACTCCCATTGCCCGACGCCCCTGCAAGCGGATTGCCCGCTCTGTTGTAAACACAGGACGCCCATCCCATTGGCCAGGACTCTGCGTCCTGGACCAAACGCATGCCCGTCCTGTCTTTACCACAGAGTGCTCAATCCGCTCCTTCCCCTCATGTCACATGTGACCTGAGGGGAAGGACTTATCCTTCTCTGCAGCCCCCACCCCGCCGCACAGAACAATGGCGTCTGACTGGGGCTGCCATCAGCCCCAGCACACTGCCACGTCCTGCCGCCGAGCCGTAATGTCGCCCATCCAACCGGACCTCTCTTCACCCCTCCAACCTCTGCTCTCCTCACCCCTCCAGCCTCCTGCCACATCATACTCTGCTATCCACAGAGTCACCTCTATACTCTGCTACCCACAGAGCCGCCTGTAAATTCTGCTACCCACAGAGCCGCCTGTATACTCTGCTACCCACAGAGCCGCCTGTATACTCTGCTACCCACAGAGCCGCCTGTATACTCTGCTAACCACAGAGCCGCCTGTATACTCTGCTACCCACACAGCCGCCTTTATACTCTGCTACCAACAGAGCCACCTCTATACTCTGCTACCCACAGAGCCGCCTGTATACTCTGCTACCCACAGAGCCGCCTGTATACTCTGCTACCCACAGAGCCGCCTGTATACTCTGCTACCCACAGAGCCGCCTGTATACTCTGCTACCCACAGAGCTGCCTGTATACTCTGCTACCCACAGAGCCGCCTCTATACTCTGCTACCCACAGACCCGCCTGTATACTCTGCTACCCACAGAGCCACCTCTATACTCTGCTACCCACAGACCCGCCTGTATACTTTGCTACCCACAGAGCCGCCTCTATAATCTGCTACCCTCAGACCCGTCTGTATACTCTGCTACCCACACAGCCGCCTGTATACTCTGCTACCCACAGAGCCGCCTGTATACTCTGCTACCCACAGAGCCGCCTGTATACTCTCCTACCCACAGAGCCGCCTGTATACTCTGCTACCCACAGAGCCGCCTGTATACTCTGCTACCCACAGAGCCGCCTGTATACTTTCCTACCCACAGAGCCGCCTCTACCATCTGCTACCCTCAGAGCCATCTGTATACTCTGCTACCCACAGACCCGCCTGTATACTCTGCTACCCACTGACCCGCCTGTATACACACAATTCATTTCACCGCGCCTTTTTACTAGTTAGTTATAATTCTAAGTAGCTAATTATCTCTTACCAGTATGACGGTCTTTAACTATTGTGCTGTGGTGAATCCCGTAGGTCTGATCTTCTTATAATAGACCAGGAGTGCTGTTTTATGGGTCCCAGATTACAGAAGAATTGTAATATTGTTGTTTCCTTTGATGTTATGGTTTCATCATCGTGTCTTATGTCCCTATTGAGAGTCCCCTTTGGGTTGCTCTTTTGGATTTCTATGATGCTCTTTAGTGCAAACCTTTGTGATGCTGTGCTCCGGTCTGCTCCTCTACAATCCTTTGGTGTAACTTTCCTCTGTCTGTTCAGTAACGTCTCCTGTATGGAGCTGGTTAACAGCTATGCGGCGTGGCCAGCGGTCGCACAGTGAGACGTCTTCAGTATGCTGTCGGCGGGACGTGACTTCACTGTTAGTTTAGCGGTCAGGTGACTGGGGTGGGCGGAGTCATAGTCGGGGCTGATCACAACTTGTGGGACCATCAGTCTGTGGGCAGTTCAGTGGTATCAGATAATGACTGTTGGTCTAAGATTTAAAGAGTGGTCTGTGATGAGAAGGGGTAGAGTAAGAGCATCTGGGCAATAAATACCAGAGTTTAGACTTGTTTTCCAAGATTTGAAATTTAAAAAGACAAATGTAATACATGACACAGGTAGTTGTAAGTTGGGAGGGGGAAGGAGCAGCAGCTGGTAGTAAAATCAGGGTTCCCAGGTAAGAGGTACAGACAGATATATTGTCTTTTAATAAATGGTTGGTCTAAAAACAGAAATGGGACAGGGGTGAAGTGGTTTGTGATAACAGTTCACATAAGAAGTGTCAAAGTTTAAACTGGGGTCTGTAAAAAGATATGATGCACCCAAATGTCTCTTCAATTTATGTACAAAGACATATAACCATAGAAAACGTTCAATCCTGCTTTGAATGTATCAAAGGTCGTTATCAATTTGTATTCCCAAATTCTTTTCTCTCTCTGGGATTTGAATTTACTTTTAAAATGAGCAGCCTCATATCGGTTTCACTGTGGTCAGAGCTACAAAAATGCTTGGCTACAGGTAGGTCCATACATTTTTCTTTTATTGTGTGTCGATGGGAATTTATTCTTGTCCTTAATTGTGTCCTGTCTCACCTACGTACATACCACCTTTTGGACATTTGGTACATATAATCAAATACAACACATTGCTTGTGGTGCAACTGAAGTTACCTAGGATCTTGTAGTCATGATCTGTGCTGGGAATCTTTAGCTTGTCTATTGTCATTGTAAATGGACAGGTTTTGCACCTGTTCTGGTTGCAGGGAAATGTTCCTGTTGTTGCTGGAGAGGACAGGGCGCTTCTGACAATGATGCGTTTTAGATTTGGAGGTTGTCTAAAACACAAGAGTAGGGGATCCAGAAATATTGATTTTAGTCAAGCATCCTTTTGTAGTAATAACACAGGAGG
The DNA here is from genome assembly GCA_033576535.1 of Allobates femoralis. NCBI lineage: Eukaryota > Metazoa > Chordata > Amphibia > Anura > Aromobatidae > Allobates > Allobates femoralis. The sequence goes on along the minus strand of JARQOC010000011.1, from coordinate 151,584,961 downwards.
GGGTATATCACTCCCCTTCACCAGGAAAGATTCAATGTAATTCATAAAATTTCATAAATCTTTATTATTCAATTTCATTTCATTACAATATTTTAGAACATTCCCTCCGGGAGGACACATGAAGAACCAATTCAATCTATACCTATTTACAATAGTACATACTGAAATAACACCAATGTTAAAAATATTTCCGTGTCATCATCTATCTAGTATATTAGTTTTCTACACAGAAATAACCAAGGATCTTACTGGCACAATCAGATATACATTTGTCAACCTGTCACCATACAAAAGCAACTCCCAGTTATAGTAAATGGGCTCACTTTGCCATATGCCGCTCCACCATACAGCAACCAGTGTATTCCACCCCCATCAGGGTTACAATTGTAGTATAAACTTAATGTATATCACAAACACACCTCTTATTTCCACAATGGTTTAAGGTTTTCTCTCAACAAGCCATAAGTCCTAGTCAAAAGTTATTGTCAGTACTTGATATTGTACAGCCAACCAGCGCTCACGGTCCCTCCACTTCTATGATTGTTTTGCTACCCACTCTTCTTCCGAAGGGGGTGTTTCAGGGTATATAATACAACAATGGATCAGATATATAGACGACGTCCTCTTTATTTGGGAGTGGAGTGTGTCAGAGCTGGAATCACTAATGGACAAATTAAATCAGAATGAATTGAATTTCAGGTTGACATACAAATATGGGAGAAAAATTGACTTCCTGGATGTTATGATTAATGTCTCATCAAGTGGAGAAATATCAACATATGTAGTTAGAAAACCTACATCAACCAATTCCTTTCTTTATGCAGATTCCTCTCATCCACCATCTATGATCAGAGGTATACTCAAAAGCCAATTTCTTAGAATGAAAAGAATATGTTCAGATGAAGAGTCCTTTCAACGTCAGTTTCTTGATCTCAAGAAAGGCGATGGAAATAACAAGGAATTAATTATTATATCGAAAGAAGACAGAAGATACTTCAAGTTGTGATCAGGTACGATACATTACCACGTACAATAATAATTGGAGTGAATTGAGAAAGATCCTATATAAACATTGGTCTGTGTTACACACAGATCTGATCTTGAAGCAAATTCTTCCTAAAAATCCATCTATGGTGGCAAGACGGTCAAATAACTTAAAAGACGTTCTTGTACACAGCCATTACCATCCTAAGAAAAACGTCAATGAAGTTAAAAAAGACTTTGATGGCTTTTTTCCATGTGGCTTTTGTAAAGCCTGTGGCATTCTCTAATCAGGAGGGTTCCAAAACTTTCAGGATATTGAAACATCTGACCTGTGCATCTAAGGAAGTGGTATATGTAGCGGAATGTCTGTGTAAAAAACTCTATGTGGGTCTTACCACAAGGGAATTAAAAATACGAGCCAGGGGACATTGTCTGGATATAGAAAAGGCCAAAGAAGAAAGACATTTTACAATTAAAAACACTCCCTAAACATTTTAAACAATTCCATCAATGTACCGTATATACTCGTGTATAAGCCGACCCGTGTATAAGCCGACCCCCCTACTTTTGCCCCCAAAACCTGGGAAAACCTATTGACTCGTGTATAAGCCGAGGGTGGACCCCAGCACAAGTATACAGCCCCCAGCAGTGTGGTATACAGCAGCCTCCCCAGTGGTAGTATACAGCAGCAGCCCCAGTGGTATATACAGCAGCAGCCCCAGTGGTAGTATACAGCAGCAGCGCCAGTGGTAGTATACAGCAGCAGCCCCAGTGGTATATACAGCAGCAGCCCCAGTGGTAGTATACAGCAGCCCCAGAGGTATATACAGCAGCCCCAGTGGTATATACAGCAGCCTCCCCAGTGTGTATAACAGCAGCAGCCCCAGTGGTATATACAGCAGGAGCCCTAGTGGTAGTATACAGCAACCCCAGTGGTAGTATACAGCAGCCCCAGAGGTATATACAGCAGCCCCAGTGGTAGTATACAGCAGCAGCCCCAGTGGTATATACAGCAGCGGCCCCAGTGGTAGTATACAGCAGCCCCAGAGGTATATACAGCAGCCCCAGTGGTAGTATACAGCAGCCCCAGTGGTATATACAGCAGCAGCCCCAGTGGTAGTATACAGCAGCAGCCCCAGAGGTATATATAGCAGCAGCCCCAGTGGTATATACAGCAGCAGCCCCAGTGGTAGTATACAGAAGCCCCAGAGGTATATACAGCAGCTCCAGTGGTAGTATACAGCAGCTGCCCCATTGGTAGTATACAGCAGCAGCCCCAGTGGTATATACAGGCCCCCCATCAGTATACAGCTCCCCCCTTACTGCCTCAATCCTGTAAAAGAATACATTATTATACTTATCCCTGCCGCTGTCCCGCTGCCGCTATCCCGCCTCTGCCATCGCGCTCCTCCGTCTTCATCCAGCGTCTTCCGGCTTACTCCTCTGGCGCACAGACAATGACGTCATTGCCTGCGCCCACCGGAGGAAGCCAGAAGAAGTCGGATGAAGACGGAGGAGCGCGATGGCGGCGGCGGGACAGCGGCAGCGGGACAGCGGCAGGGATAAGTATAATAATGTATTCTTTTACAGGATTGAGGCAGTAAGGGGGGGGGCCTGTATACTGATGGGTGGGGGCTGTATACTGTATACACTGTATACACTGTATACAGAGTATACAGTATACAGTGACTCGCGTATAAGCCGAGGGGGGACTTTTCAGCCAATTTTTGGGCTGAAAAGCTCGGCTTATACGTGAGTATATACGGTATATACTACAATTGTAACCCTGGTGGGGGTTGAATTCACTGGTTGCTGTATGGTGGAGCGGTATATGGCAAAGTGAGCCCATTTACTATAACTGAGAGTTGCTTTTGTATGGTGACAGGTTACAAATGTATATCTGATTGTGCCAGTAAAATCTTTGGTTATTTCTGTGTCGAAAACGAATATACTACATAGATTATGACACAGAAATATTTTTAAAATTGGTGTTATTTGAGTATGTACTATTGTAAATAGGTATAGATTGAATTGGTTCTTCATGTGTCCCCCTGGAGGGAATGTTCTAAAATATTGTAATGAAATTAAATTGAATAATAAAGATTTAAGAAATTTTATGAATTACATTGAATCTTTCCTGGTGAAGGGGAGTGATATACCCCATCCTGTGTTATTAATTTCTCAAAGAAGAGAGAATAATTTTATAGGGACCTGGTTTTAGATCTTTTAGTAGGAGTGGTTGCAGTTTTCCTGCTGCTCCTCTTAACACCTCCAGACTTGGATTGTAGGTGACTACAAGAGGAACTCTGTTGTTTTCTTCTTTAGTTTTGTAATGTAGGAGACGATTCCTTGATATTCTGGTGGCTCTTGTAATCTGGTTTTCAATTGCTTTTGGATGGTAGCCCTGGTTCAAAAATTCCTTTCTGAGGCCATCAACGTGATTGTCTCTATCTGTAGGGTTGGAACATATTCGATTGTATATGATGGCCTGACTGTATAGAGTTTTATATGTGTTTTGGATGAAAACTGTCTCATTGAAGATATGTTGGACGGTCAATTGGCTTCCAGTACAGGGTTGTCTCTACTGTGTTGTTCCATATCTTGATGATCGTGTCCAGAAAGCTGATTTCAGTGCAGGAGTAGTTGAGTGTTAAGTTGATGGTGGGATGGAACTGATTAAAGTGTTCTTGGAACGTCTTCAGCTGTTGCTCAGACTCCATACAGATGATTAATATGTCATCGATATGACGGTAGGCCAGAGGCCTGATAGGATAAGAGGATAAAAAGTCACCTTCAAGCTTGGCCATGAAAAGATTTGCATATTGTGGTGCCATTTTGCTTTCCATTGCTGTGCCAGTCTCCTGTAAATATATGTTGTCATCAAATGCAAAATAGTTGTGCGTGAGGATAAAGTTTGTGAGTTCTACCACAGAGTCAGCATCATTCCCTGTGTTTTCCAGGAAGGTTTTGCAGGCATTTAATCCATCCTGGTGTGGGATGTTGCTGTACAGAGATTCCACATCCATGGTGGTAAGGATGGTTCCTTCTGGTAGAGGACCTATTGCTGACAGTTTATTCAATAGGCCAGTTGTGTCCTGAATGTAGCTGGGTGTCTCTTTTACCAGGGGTTTGAGAACACCCTCTATCCTCCAGAAATTTGTTCATTGAGGGTGCCCACACATGAAATGATTGGTCTTCCTGGATTTCCTGATTTGTGAATTTTGGGAAGCATGTAAAACATGCCTATTCTTGGACTTTCTGGTATCAGGCCATCAGCTCTTGAAGATGTGTCAGGTAGACAAGAGACCAGCTTGATTAATTCCTTGTGACAGTCACATGTGGGGTTAAACTACAATTTTTTGCAGTAGCTTGTGTCAGTCAGTTGTGTGTTTGTTTCCTTCAGATAGTCTGATTTGACTATTGCACCACCCTTATCTGCAGATTTAATGATGATTACTTTGTTGGTTTTTAAAGATTGTATGGCCCATCTCTCCTGAGCATTGATGTTGGATGGTTGACTCTTGTGTGTATCTAAGCCAACGACAAAGAGGCACAGCCTCGAATCGAGTCTAGAGTTACCTCTTAGGGGGCATGTCTGTGATGATTTTATGATGGCATAAATAAATAAATTTGGATCCGATCCTGTTACATGGTTATAAAAAAAAATCATTAAATGGGTACTCTTTCTTTGGGGGCAATTGTTTTTCTAACTTAAATACAATCAGTTCGGGCTAATAATTATTTTTCATTTATAACTATTTAAACATTTTGCACTGTTTGCCTTTGTGGCGCCCCGCAACGAGTGCGTCACAGGAGGGTATTGCAGCCCAGACTGCAGCTGCAATATTCTCTGACTAAGTAGTGACATGGTTAAACCTCAGAGCTCCATACCCTACATGCACATCAGAATAGAGGGCCAATAAGGTCCTGGTGGGCGGAGTGTAGGTGTAGTGCGTTAGAGGAGAATGTAGGAGAAGGAGGAAGAAGAAGGAAGTGGTCGGGAGGGACGTAGGAAAGGGGGCTCTGCACAGTCCCGTGCAGCCCCCCTAGACCACCTACCGGTTGGCGCCATTCCTGGTGCCTCAACAACCGGACTCTGGGCGAACATCTACGGGTCAAAATACACCTGTGCCCATCTACAACCGGATCACTGGTTCCGAAGCTAGCAAGTCGTTTATCACTGCTATGCAAACCAGGAGTAGAGGGACCGCTCTACAGGAGTACCCCACTGCCGCCGCAAACAGAGCCGTCTTGCCAGCAGAGTACCCACCAAAAGGACCCAGGCTACCCCTCACACCGGAACTTACACACCGGCAGGGAAATTTAAGTAGTCCCTTGTACCCGATCTTGGCACACAAAGGCAACATCGGCAACTTACCTAGAATAAGTTAGAATGGAGGAACACCGCGGAGCTCTGAGAAACACCGTTCATTGCCAAGTCCACCCAGTCCGTTACCTGTATACCATGTATCACCCGCTGGTTACAGTAAAAGACCCATTGCAGAGACTATTGGTGTCCGTGTTTCTTAAGAACTGTTTCACTCCTCATACAGAAAGTAACTAAGCTGCCTCACAACATCTTATGCAGCTCCTGGGACTCCCGCTCGTCCTGTGGGGAGCGTCCCATCTCGCTGCATTCCATCCCCCGGAGACCCAAGCAGCGCCGGTGAACTCACCGGAACTCTCACAGGTGGCGTCACGACAAGAAACAACCTTTAATCTGTTCAGCCAACCCTTTTGAATCTGGACCACCGGGCCCCACTACAGCAGGCGCGGTTCCGTGACAAGGGGAAGAGAAACGCCTGCCCTGTGAAGTCCCAGCTACGGTGAGTCAGATACCTTCTATAGCTGCTATACTACATTGTCTATTGCTGGCAGCAGAATGATTTAAAGATAACGTGGCCACCCCAGTTATTTTAACAAATATATTGGGGACATGATTTTGTGATACCCTGAGGACGGTGCCAGGATTGGGCGCCGAAACGCGTCGGTTTGTAAGAATAAAGAAAACTTTGCTTGGAACATTGTTTCCCCTGTGATCCTTTGGATGATCGGGCAGCGCGGACTGTAACACACCTTTGACCCCAGAACTCTTGAAGCTCCCACACATAGCTGGTAGAGGTGGTTTATTAGCCTGCAGCTGGGCTTGCTTTACAATTGGGCTCTGACTGCTTTCTGATGGCGGGTTTACACGTCGCGATATCGTATTACGATTTCAATCAAAAGTCACGTGGTTCAATCGTCGGAGGCGAAATCGTTCCTGCGTTGTATGGTGTGAACGTCCAATACGATGCAGGAACGATGTCAATGCGATATCGGGGATTGAATGAGCGTGCTATTCAATGCCCCGATATTGCATAGCGATTGAAGCCGGATCGTGCTGTGTAAACGCCCAATTACGATGCGATTTCATACGTCACCCATTCACTCCCATGTTAACTATGCGATCCTGGGTTGGGAGGCGGAGACATCGCACGGACGTTGTAATCCGATATCGCAGCATGTAAACATTCAATGCGATGCGGGAGGAACGTGCACTAATTGTGCGCTCCCGCGCCATTGAACTGCGATATCGGATCGCAATTGAAGCGTGTAAAGCCACCTTGAGAGTGCATTTTGATTCTGCTTTTGGCAATGATGGTAAGAAAAATCATGCCCCCAAGAAATCTGTAAAAGAAAGGTAATGTGGCCAACCTCATTAACACATTCTGCTGCCAGCAAAATACCATGTAGTACAGAGGCTATAGGAGGCAAACAACACAAAACTTTTAATGAAACCCAATTGCAAGAAAGATTTTTAGCTCCATTTAAGTAATAAAAAAATTGTCTGCAAAAGTGGAGAACCGCAGTGTGCATACACCTTTGCATAAATAGTTATTATTCTGTTGAAATACTCAGGGGTTTTCCCACAAAATTATTTGAATAACTACCACTTAGAATCCCAGTACTCATCATATAGGACAAGCCATGCTTCCATTTCTTGTTGCATCCAATTACACAATGTTTACTATTAAATATTTTAGTTATTCAAAAAAGTTAAATTGATATCCTTCCCACATAAACATTACCCATATGTCACCTGTATATTAGGGTGGTTTCACACTGGCGTTTGCAAACGCCGCGCACTGAACGCAGCCAAACGCTTGCACACATGCATTCATTTGCGTTTGTGCTCGCATGCGCACAATTTGTGCACACTCCGAGTGCACTCTGGATGCAGCCCTGTTGGATTTTTTGTTCGGTCGTGGGCACTTTATCAGCAAGCGCCCGGAAGCGCACAAACCACGCATAGAAGTCAATGGATCCGCAGTGTCCTCCGCATGACACCGCAGGAGAACGCTGCAGATCTCATTGAAATATCGCCGGTGATCAGCGGCGGCCACTGGGAGATCAGCTACAGCCACCGATGCTCTCCTGCCGGTGTCAGCGGGGAGAAACAGCTGATCTGACAGCTGTTTAAATCTCACGCGCCGACACCGAATAGGTGAGGTCGGTGCGGGAGATTTGAAGCAGCGATCAGCTATTTCTCATCTCCTGCACCGATATCACCCTATTCAGTGTCGGCATGGGAGATTTAAACAGCTGTCAGATTAGCTGTTTGCTCAAATCTCCCGTGCTGACACCGGCGGGAGATCAGCTGTGGCCGGGAGGAGGAGATCTCTGCCGCTGATCTCCTCCTCCCGGCCGCCCCCGAGACAGCTGATTGGCTGTGCATATTAATGTGAACGCATGCAGAGATTCACTGCTGCGTTCACATTAATATGGTTGCGTTTGCACTGCGTTTGCGTCTGCATGCCATACGCATGCAGACACAAACGCCAGTGTGAAACCAGCCTAACAATGCATTTGTAAGTTTCAGCTGCTGCATGAAAACAAGATATTCAGCCTTCTGACATTGAAGGTGTCATGCAAATGTTACATCCGTTACTCTGGAATCACCCTTTCTGATTCCCTTCTTATCCTCAGACACCAGCTCTGCTGTCACAGCCATCACTTCATACTCAGAATCCACTGCTCTTTTCTGACATACAACTTTATCACTACCTTTTTCTAATGTTGTAGGGCAATAAGTCATTGTTACAGTACATAGAAGCTGAAAAAAAAAACATCACAATCTCAGAGAATGAAGTTTATCCCTTAAGGTACCTTTACACGCCGCTACAACAGGATGGATACAATCCGCTACTTCACGTGCATGAGCATGCCCAAACGGTTACAAACGGTAAACGCACCTCCTTTACACGCCGCCACAAGGTGCGCTACGCTACGCTACATCTATAGCTAGATACATCGCCGGGTGTCTCAAGTAGCCATCTGTAGCTCATCTTACCTCATTTACACACCGCTACAACAAGCTAATATGAGCGGACCTGGTGCAGCAGGGACAGCACATAGGCGTGCCACAATTGTGGATTACGAGTCGTCCGTACGGTGATAGGACAATGCAATAACATCATGATTGGGCAGGCATCGCAGGAGGCTGTTTAATACATGACGCTCGAGCAATTGTGTAGTGTGACTGGGCAGCTCCTTAAATATGCCGCCCTGTGCAGCGACAACCAATCGCAACGCAGGAGCTTCCTCCAATGATCGCTGAAGGGGCGCGGTAACACGGAGCCTGTGTCACGCCTTAGCTACATTGCAGCTACATCGCCGGGTGTCCAGAGTTCCCTTCTGTAGCTTCTTTACACGCCGATACAGGTCGCTGCAATCGGCTTTGTAGCCATCTGTTTTCGAGCAGTGCTCGGAAACAGATTTATCTGTTGCCGGCTGTCACGTCCCGTCTTCACACGCCGCTACTACGGGCTATATTGGCGCTACAAGCTACATTTGTAGCCTGTAGCGGGTTGTATCCATCCTGTTGTAGCGGCGTGTAAAGGTACCTTTACACTCCTAACTGACTAATCATGCTCTACTCTAACATGGTCAATGAATATGTATGAAGATATACATTTATATACATATATATGTATATATACAGTATCAGTGTTGTGCGGCAGTGTCGGTGTGCGTCGGTGTCGTCATGCGGAGCTATCAATGTTGTGCGGTGGTGTCGGTGTGTGGCGGTGGCGGTGTTCAGCGGTGTTATGGTACCTTTACACGCAGCTACAGGTAACAGATTTTCCACAGGTAACTTACTGGCTGCAGTGAAATCATGGAGACATGGTTCTATCTTGTTGCTGTGTACAAATGGAATCATGTCTCCATGATTTCACTGCAGCCAGTAAGTTACCTGTGGAAAACCTGTTACCTGTAGCTGCGTGTAAAGGTACCATAAGTGTACAGCAGTGTCGGTGTACAGAAGTATCAGTGTTGTCCGGTGGTGTCGGTGTGCGGTGGTGTTGGTGTGCGGCGGTGTCGGTGTGCGGCGGTGTAGGTGTGCGGCGGTGTCAGTGTGCAGCAGTGTCGGTGTACAGCAGTATTAGTGTTGTGCGGCAGTGTCATTATGGGGTGGTGTTGGTGTGCGGCAGTGTCGGTGTTCAGTCGCCGGGTGAGACTAATCAGCGGGGGCCAGAATGGAGCGAGATAGGATGGAGCCAGCAATGCCAGTGTGAAGTGATGTCGGTGTGAAGCGGTGTTAGTGTGTGGCGGTGTCGGTGTTCAGCAGTGTCGGTGTGCAGCGGTATCAGTGTTGTGCGGCAGTGTCGGTGTGCAGTGGTGTTGATGTTTAGTAGCCGGGCGAGACTAATCAGCAGGTGCAGAAAGGAGCGAGACAGGATGGAGTGAGCGGGGCAGGATGGATCGAACAGGACAAGATGGGGCCAGCGGGGCAGGATGGAGCCAGCGGGGCAGGATGGAGTCAGCGGTGTCAGTGTGAAGCGGTGTCGGTGTGAAGCGGTGTCGGTGTGAAGCGGTGTCGGTGTGAAGCGGTGTCTGCGGTGTGCAACAGTGTCTGCGGTGTGCAGCGGTATCTGTGGTGTCAGTATTGTGCAGCGGTGTCTGTGTGCAGCAGTGTCTGTGTTCAGTGGCCAGGCGCGACTAATCAGTGGGAGCAGAATGGATCGGGGCAGAATGGAGCCAGGGAGGGCAGGATAGAGCCAGGAGGGCATGGAGCCAGGGGGGCAGGATGGAGCCGGAGGAGCAGGATTGTGGCAGGGGGCAGGATGGTGGCGGGGGACAGGATGTAGCGAGCAGGGCAGGATGGAGCCGGCGGGGCACGATGTAGCCGGTGGGGCAGAATGGAGCCAGAGGGGCAGGATGGAGCCGGTGGGGCAGGATGGTGGTGGGAGCAGGATGGAAGTGGGGGGCAGGATGGAAGTGGGGGGCAGGATGGAGACAGCAGGGCAGGATGGAGCCGGCGGGGCAGGATGGAGGCGGAGGGGCAGGATGGAGCTGGCGGGGCAGGATGATAACGGGGGGGCAGGATGGAGGCGGGGGGCAGGATGGAGGCAGAGGGGCAGAATGAAGCGAGCGGGGCAGGATATAGTGAGTGGTGCAGGATGGGGCGAGCGGGCAGGATGAAGCGAGTGGTGCAGGATGGGGCGAGCAGGGCAGGATGAAGCGAGCAGGGCAGGATGGAGCAAGCGGGGCAGGATGGAGCGAGCAGGGCAGGATGGTGGTGGGGGGACAGGATAGAGGCGGGGGAGCAGGATGGATGCGGGGGAGCAGGATGGATGCGGGGGGGCAGAATGGAGCAAGCAGGGCAGGATGGAGCGAGTGGGGCAGGATGGATTGAGCGGGGCAGGATGGAGCCTGGGCGGGGGATGGAGCCGGGAGAGCAGTATGGAGCGAGCGGGGCAGGATGGAGCCAGCGGTGTCAGTGTGCAGCGGTGCCAGTGTGCAGTGGTGTCGGTGTGAAGCGGTGTCGGTGTATGGCGGTGTCAGTGTTGTGCGGCAGTGTTGGTGTGCGGTGGTGTCGGCGTGCGGCAGTGTCGGTGTTCAGCAGTGTCGGTGTGCAGCGGTGTAAGTGTTCAGTCGCCGGGTGAGACTAATCAGCGGGGGAAGAAAGGAGCGGTGCAGGATGAAGCGAGCGGGGCAAGATGGGGCCAGCGGTGCAGGATGGAGCCAGCAGGGTAGGATGGAGTCAGCGGTGTCAGTGTGAAGCGGTGTCAGTTTGAAGCGGTGTCTGTTTAATGCGTTGTCGGTGTGAAGCGGTGTCGGTGTGAAATAGTGTCCGCGGTGTGCAGCGGTGTCTGCGGTGTGCAGCGGTGTCTGTGGTGTCAGTATTGTGCGGCGGTGTCTGTGTGCAGCGGTGTCCATGTTAAGTGGCTGTGCATGACTAATCAGTGGGGACAGAATGGATCGGGGCAGGATGGAGCAAGCGGGGCAGGATGGAGCCGAGGGGGGTCAGGATGGAGCCGGGGGGGCAGGATTGTGGTGGGGGGCAGGATTGTGGTGGGGGGCAGGATGGTGGCAGGGGGCAGGATGGAGCGAGCAGGGCAGGATGGAGCCGGGGGAGCAAGATGGAGCGAGTGGGGCAGGATGGAGCGAGCGGGACAGGATGGAGCCAGGGGGGAGTAAGGAGCCGGGGGAGCAGGATGGAGCGAGCGTGACAGGATGGTGGCGGGGGGACAGGATGGAGGTGGGGGGACAGGATGGAGTGGGCTGGGCAGGATGGAGCTGGGGTAGCAGGATGGATGCGGGGGGGCAGAATGGAGTTGGGGGGCAGGATGGTGGCGGGAGGGCAGGTTGGCGGCGGGGGGGCAGGATGGTGCACAGGGGGCAGCATGGATGCAGGGGAGCAGGATGGAGCTGGGGAGGCAGGATGGATGCAGGGGGGGGCAGGATGGGGGCGGGGGGCAGGATCCCCCTTGCTCCCCTCTGTTCTCACACGTCTTCTCCAACTACAGAGTCGCACTCTGTACAGCGGTCATGTGACAGGGCGGGCTGATGTGACATCACACAGCCCGCCCTGTCACATGACCGCTGTACAGAGTGCGACTCTGTAGCTGGAGAAGACAGGTGAGAACATATGGAGGCGAGAAGGGAGGCAAAAAGGGAGGTGAGGGGCAGGCGAGGGAGGGGCGGGCGAGGACTGAGCAGCGGGTACCAGTGTCGAAGGTCACCGCAGCCGGACGCGTGTATCCTGGCAATAGCGACGCCTATGTGTCACTGTCACCAGGTTACAGCTTGGTGCGAGTTTCGAATGCGCGTGGCTGTTTTGCATACGCTGCGCTCATTGGTTGCCGCGGGTGGCGGTGACCAATGAGTGCTGGCACGCGATTTTTGCCTCAGACGGAAGTGGCCACATGGCAATTATATAGTAAATAATATTTATATATGATATACTAGATGTGGGCCCGATGCTGTCGCATTGAGAGGGCAGTGCCATCAGTATGGGGTGTGCTCTGTGGCGCCGGGGGCAGCAGCCATCTCTCCCTCCTGTCCACTGTCTCTCTACCCCATGCTGTCTCCCAATCAGGGCCGCACCGTCCATTGGACAGTGTGAGCCCTGTCATTCAGGCGGCAGCAGGCAGGGGGAGCGGCTGTGCAGAAGGGGGCGGCGCCTCATGCAAACAGCCTCCCCCTGTCATGGCGCCGGCCGCTCACCCCGCGCACCGGAGGTAAGCGGCGACCGCCTGGGAGAGGCACAGAAGGGGCGGCAGCCCCAGGCTTCAATAGCAGCCCCCCCACCCCCACCCCCCGGTACTCACGGCCGCGGCCGGCAATCACTGCCGCGGCTCAGGCGGCAGTGGCGACCCGGTCACTGCAGAAGGGGCGGCAGCCCCAGGCTTCATTAGCACCCCCCCCCGTAATCAGTGCCGCGGCTCAGGCGGCAGTGGGGCTCGGTGCACCCCTGCTCCCAATGTATGTAAATAAATGTATTTTTAGTTAAAAACCTGTTTCTATGTTTTTATTAATAATAAAGTGTTAATTTCCTGGTAAAAAAACATGTGGGGCTTCTCTGTATTTTCTCTTGCCAGCGCAGGTAAACTAAGCAGCTGCTGGCTTCCAATCCCCACTGTCTGGTATTACCTTTGCTCGCAATGAAATATACGTGGGAGACCTATATTTTTTTTTAGTTATTTAATTAAATAACTAAAAAAAAAATGGCATGGGCTCCACCATATTTTCTATTTCCAGCCAAGGTAACCCAGGCTGTACAGTGATTCTCAGCATGGTAAGGCCCTAATGTTCTGGGCCCCCACGCTAAAAATTGCAGCCAACAACTGCCCCATGATTGGCACCTCCACGAGAGACACCAACACTGGCAATTACCATGCTCTTACAGCTGTCATGTAGCGGTGGCAGACTGGGTAATACAAGGTTGATGTCAGCTTTTTTTGGCAGCTGATGTCAAGCCTTACTGCTAGTGTCATACATCAGTATGACAGCCGGCCATTAGCAATACTTTCAGTAAAAATAAAAAAAAAACACAACACCAAGAGAAATCCTTTATTACATACAAACTAAGAGCAGCCACCTCATTATCCACTTTATTGGCCCCCACCAAGTTCCCCTCTAATGTAATCCTGTAATTACTGTAATCTTGGGGCAGTGTCATATGTCATACCACCACCATCTTTGTATACCTTAGTGTCTAAAGATGGCAGCTGCGTGTGTATATTTGTGCATTTATGTACTTGTGTTTGTGTATGTAAGTGTGCGTATGTGTGCATGTATGTATATGCATGTGTGTGCATGTATACTGTATATGTATATGTGTGTGCATGTTTTTATGTGTGTGTTTATCTGTCTGTGTGTATATGTGTGTATGCACATGTGTATGTGTGTGCAGTATGTGTCTTTGTGCATGTATGTGCATATGTATGTGCATCTGTGTGCATGTATGCACAGTGTGCATGCATGTATGTGCATGTATGCATGTGTGTTCATGTGTATTTAGTGTGTTTATGTGCATGTGTGTGCATGTGTATGCATGTAGGTATGCATGTGTGTATACATGTGTGTGTACGTACATGCATGTGTCTATGCATAAGTGTATGTGTGTATGTATATATGTGTATGCATGAGAAAAAACTGCAACACCCATTCCATGAGTGTGCACAGGTGCGAAGCCAAACAACAATAGTAGCACTAAAAAAAGAGAAGCTGCACTCTGCTCTGACCATAAAAATACAAAATTATTTCAGTTAAGCAAGAATACAAAAATTGAGACACATAGCTTTAAAAATATGGCCATGTCATTGAATGGGTTCACGCCCACTGCTGAGCACCCTTCCATTGCCCTGTTGGCCGGTGATGTGATTGTTCTCTGTTGTAACTTTTCTAACTTGCCCATACAAAAGGAGGTTTTAACCCAAGTAGAGGCAGAAATTTAAGATTAGGGACCAAGTCCAAGAGACACGCCTCGATGTGGCGACTGGGCAGTTTAATGATATGGCCATATTTTTAAAGCTAAGTGTCTCAATTTTTGTATTCTTGCTTAACTGAAATAATTTTGTATATTTTTGTGGTCAGAGCAGAGTGCAGCTTCTCTTTTTTTTGTGCTACAAATGTGTGTATGCATGTGTATTTGTGTGTGTGTGTATGTGCATACATGTGTGTATGTGCACATGCGTAAGTGTGTGTATACACAGTACAGACCAAAGGTTTGCACACACCTTCTCATTCAAAGAGTTTTCTGTATTTTCATGACTATGAAAATTGTAGATTCACACTGAAGGCTTCAAAACTATAAATTAACACATGTGAAATTATATACTTAACAAAAAAGTGTGAAACAACTGAAAATATGTTTTATATTCTAGGTTTCTTCAAAGTAGCCACCCTTTGCTTTGATTACTGCTTTGCACACTTTGGCATTCTCTTGATGAGCTTCAAGAGGTAGTCACCGGAAATGGTCTTCCAACAGTCTTGAAAGAGTTCCCAGAGATGCTTAGCACTTGTTGGCCCTTTTGCCTTCACCCTGCAGTCCAGCTCACCCAAGCCATCTCGATTGGGTTCAGATCTGGTGACTGTGGAGACCAGGTCATCTGGCGTAACACCCCATCTACATCACACCTCCTCTCCATGATTTACAATGGGAACCAGGCATGTAGAGTCCATCCGTTTACCTTTTCTGCATCGCACAAAGACACTGTGCTTGGAACCAAAGATCTCAAATTTGGACTCCTCAGACCAAAGCACAGATTTCCACTGGTCTAATGTCCATTCCTTGCGTTCTTTAGCCCAAACAAGTCTCTTCTGCATGTTGCCTGTCCTTAGCAGTGGTTTCCTAGCAGCTTTTTTACCATGAAGGCCTTCTGCACAAAGTCTCCTCTTAACAGTTGTTGTAGAGATGTGTCTGCTGCTAGAACTCTGTGTGGCATTGACCTGGTCTCTAATCTGAGCTGCTGTTAACCTTCGATTTCTGAGGCTGGTGACTCGGATGAACTTATCCTCTGCAGCAGAGGTGACTCTTGGTCTTCCTTTCCTGGGACAGTCCTCATGTGAGCCAGTTTCTTTGTAGCGCTTGATGGTTTTTGCAACTGCACTTGGGGACACTTTCAAAGTTTTCCCAATATTTCGGTCTGACTGACCTTCATTTCTTAAAGTAATGATGGTCACTCGTTTTTCTTTACTTAGCTGCTTTTTTCTTGCCATAATACAAATTCTACAAATTCACCAGACTTCTGCACAACAAAACTGATGGTCCAACCCCATTTATAAGGCAAGAAATCCCACTTATTAAAGCTGACAGGGCACACCTGTGAAGTGAAAACCATTTCCAGTGACTACCTCTTGAAGCTCAAGAGAATGCCAATAGTGTGCAAAGCAGTAATCAAAGCAAAAGGTGGCTACTTTAAAGAACCTGGAATATAATATGTATGTTCAGTTGTTTCACACTTTTTTGTTAAGTAAATAATGCCACATGTGTTAATTCACAGTTTTGATGCCTTCAGTGTGAATCTACAATTTTCATAGTCATGAAAATACAGAAAACTCTTTGAATGAGGTGTGTCCAAACTTTTCGTCTGTACTGTATGTGTATATGTGTGCATTAGGGATGGACGAGTCTACTCGCTAGGACTCGTTACTCGGCGAGTAGTAAGGGACTCGCAGGACTCGGTACTCTGCGAGTTTCCCAGCGATTACTCGCACAGTAACGAGTCCAATGCAAGTCAATGGCAATCCTAGTTTTGTCAGAGTTTACTTTTTCTCACTCACTAGACTCGCTATATCACATCGCTATGTAGCTTGAATCTCCCCAAATCGTTTAAACAATCGCACCGCTTCACGGATACCCGCTGTCAGCAGCGAGTCTGAGGAGTCTGAGCGAGTCTACGAATCCGAGTCCTGAATACTGTATTCGGGACTCGCGAATACAGAATCTGTTATGTTCCGACAAAGCTTCCAAGACAGCCTAGCGTGTTAGGTCAGAAAACTTGTGAAGATGGACAAGCATGTTAGCCAATCATATTCAGTAATGCCACAGCCATGTTGGTTGTGGCAGGACTATGATTGGCTTCTGTCCATCGTGATGCCTATGTCATGTATGAGAGGCGAGCCTGTATATAAGCCTTGCCACCGCCATTTCCTCCACATTCCTGTGACGATCTGAGCCTAGTGTAGGGTGAGGTAGATGCTGGAGCAGATCACAGGAAGTGTCAGTCAGTGTAGGGAAACTTCAAGATTCCTTATATTTAACCCAAACAGCTCTTCTGAGAGATACCAGGAGGACAGAGGATACTGTGTAGAGGACTGTAGGCAGGCAGGCAGGCAGGGAGGAGCAGCCTTACAGTAACACAGGACTAACCTCATAGCTTAGCTTATTCACTCAACTTTCCTAATAGCTGAAGTCAGAGGCTTAGGGTACTTTCACACTAGCGTTTATTTGAAATCGCGGCAGATGCGGTGAAAAAAGCATCTGCCGCGATTACGCATACGGCTGCACTTGCGGCCGGTTGCGGCACAGTTGCGGCAAGCCCATACAATGTATAGGCGGGCTTGCGCAGGTGCCGCAAGTGTGGTTTTGGCTGACCGCGGTTATATCGCACTTGGCACACCTGCCGCTAGCCTGCCTATACATTGTATGGGGCTTGCCACAATTGTGCCGCAACCGTGCCGCAAGTGCAGCCGGTATGCGGTAATCGTGGCAGATGCGTTTTTTTCACCGCATCTGCCGCGATTTCAAATAAACGCTAGTCTGAAAGTACCCTTAGTTGAGGTACTATTTCTTATTTTTTTGCACCTGATAGATTTTGGGTCATAACCCCTTCAGCTTTATTTTCTCTGTGGCAGACCAGTGCGTTGCTGCTCTCCTACCTGCAAATAAAACAAACACATGCGAGTTTGGCCTGGGACACAGCAGCAAAAAACTGTTGCGAGTGGGTTTCCAAAACGGCAATGCGAGCGCTTTCCGAGACATATCTGCGATTTGTAAATCGCACATTACTCGTTATTACTCGCTTTCCCATTCATTAACATTGGACTCGCTAGACTCGCAACAAGTAGCGAGTCCCGGGCTCGGACTCGCTCCATCAAGCAATTCCGAGTAATTTAGGACTCGCCCATCACTAGTGTGCATGTGTGTGTGCGTGTATGTGTATGTGTGTGTATACGCATGTGTATGTATGTGTGTGTGTGTGTGTATGTGCATGTATGTATATGTGTGTGCATGTATGCGCATGTGTGTATGTATGTGCATGTGTGTTCTCATGTGTGTATGTGCATTTGTACGTGCATATGTATGTGCATGTGTATGCATGTGTGCATGCGTGTCTGCATGTGTCTATGTGTATGTGTGTATATGTGTGTCTATGTATGTAGGGTTGTGTCTGCACCCACCTCCGCCCTAGTAAACTACAGGGCTCTGTATAGGGCCTGAGTGTGCAGAAGAAGATGGGGTGCAGTGCCCGCTGTAGCCACCAGAGAGCACCCGTATCCCATCTCCTCTTGGACACACAGGCCCTAGATAGAGCCTTGGAGCTTCCTAGGGTGGAGGTGTTAGGCAGCAGAATTGAGTGCAGCAGGGTTTTTGGATGGCAGAAGTGGGTGCTGCAGGGGTGTCAAGTGGCCGAGGTGGATGCTGCTGGGGCGGGTCGGTTGGCAGAGGTGGGTGCAGTTGGGGTGTCAGGTGGCGGGGTTGGGTGTAGCGGGGATGTTGGGCTTGTTGGCCTGGCGTGTGGAGGGTGTGCGGCAGGAGAGCGGGGACGGTTGCCATATAGGAACATCCATCACTTGGGTGTCCCAATATGACTTCCAGCTTACTTCTGGTCGGCGCAGTGGACTGTGTGGAATTCAGCCCCACACAATAAAAATAATGGTGTGCACCACAAGTAAATATCACACATGTGCCATATGCCTGTGGGGACTGAGCAAAAAGAAGGAAAAAGGCACATTGGATACCATGGTGAATAATTAATAAATAAACATCATATTATTATTATTTATACAAACAAGTTAAAAATACAATGACCAAACAGTGACAGATCGATACAGAGGGGAGAGCGTATGCTGCCCTTGTGGGCTTACATTCTACAGGGCAGTAGGGAGAGAGACAGTAGGTTGGGTCAGCTCTGGAGGTGGTGGAGCGCCGGGTCCAATGGTGGTGGAGCGCTGGATCTGATGGTGGTGGAGCGCTAGGTCCAGTGGTGGTGGAGCACCGGGTCCAGTGGTGGTGAGGTGACACTGTGGTCATTGCAGGCTGTAGGCTGTTCTGAAGAGAAGGGTTTTCAGGTTCCGCTTGAAGTTTCTGAGTGTGGGGGACAGTCAGACATTTTGGGGTGCAGAATTCCAGAGAATAGGGGATGCTCAGGTGAAGTCTTGCAGGCAGTTAGATGAGGAACATACAAGTGTGGAGGAAAGAAGGAGGTCTTGGGAGGATCGAAGATTACGAGTTGGATAATATCGGGAGATTAGTTCAAAGATATATGAGGGGGAAAGATTGTGGACGGCTTTGTAAGTCAGTGTTAGTAGTTTAAATTGGAAACGTTGGTGAATTGGGAGCCATTGGAGGAATTTGCAGAGGGGAGAGGTGGAGGAATAGCAAGGAGAGAGGTGGATTAGTAGGGCAGCAAAGTTAAGGGCAGATTGGAGAGGTGCAAGAGTGTTAGTGTGGAGGTCACAAAGCTGGAGCTTGCAGTAGTTGAGGCGAAAGATTAGGGCTACCAATTTAGCTATGAAAGTGCACAGGAGATATGCTAAAAATACAGAGTATAAAGTACATTTTCTGTGCCTTAGAATTGGGCAACAATGCAATTGGGGGATATCACAGGAGGATGTGCAATAAAGCAACAGGATAATATAGGCAGAGAAAAATCTCCAACAGTATACATCACAAGTTAAGCAAGGTTTTAAGGCATGCTATACATCATCACAGCAAGGTAAAAATAGTAAATGAAGCTCACAGAGAAACCTGTGAATAGCTGCTTGAGGATACAGCCATATACAGGATTGCCCACGCAGGTATTCACCAGAGATAGTAAATGCAAAGTGACCCTTATTTTTGCAATATTGTGGATGCAATAAACTCCCCTGAGGAAGCCTACCAAGGCATAATGCGTAGGGTCTTGGGTCTGTGCTCCCTACATTTAATCTGCCTAGGATGATGGGCTGTAATCTCAAGCAGCTATTCACAGGTAATTTCTATCCAGCATGTGCACCAGTAAAGACAAAAAGTCTGGGATATTTACATTGAGAGCATTGGAAGCGTCAGATGGATCCATTAAGGACTGAATTTTACAGGTTAGCAAGAAAGAGCTGGGTGGGTCTGGCTAACCACATACCTCTCATAGGTGTGTCTCATTCAATATAGTGAGACTGCTGTTATATCATGTGACCTTCTGATGTCATCCAAGTTCTGGAAGTATAGACTTCCTGTTTGATGCACATGCTGATGTGAGACCATGTGTGTGTGTGGAGCATGCCAGAGCTCCAGACAAAGAGAAGGACCTGAACTTCCTGTGAAAGATGGAGCCTCTCCGAGGTTACTGGGAGTGACTGAAGGACTCAGTGTGCAAACGCTGGCCAAAACCTTCCAGAGAGGTAACACACTGAAATCTGTGTCTGAAGACTGACGGGGGTCAGTGGAATCGTTATGGACATGTATGTTATGTCATTGTATAGCCAGAGGAAGGCTCCTGTTGATGTTTATTTGCTGGTTAATGGAGGACTAAATAAACCACATAGATGTTGAAATGGAAAATGTCATTCCTGGTGCTACCTTGTGACCAGCAACCTGTGTGAGTAACTCCATATTATAACATGAACTGTTACAACATGTATATTTCCTTAGTGTATATTGAAAACAATATAGAGAAAAAGGGCAAATAGGAAGATATTTCCCACATAACTCCAAAAATGGGCTGGACAAGATTGTTGGCACCCTCAACATAATATTTAGCTGCACACCCTTTGGATAATAAATGCAATAAATTGCTTCCTATAAACATCAACAAGCTTCCTACAACTATCAACTGGAATTTTCGACCATTCTCCTTTTGCAAAATGCTGCAGGTCTCTCATATTTGAAGGGAGCCTTCTCCCAACAACAATTTTAATATCTCTCCACATGGATTCAATGGTATTTTTATACAGACTCATTGCTGCCCACTTCAGAATTCTACAGTGATTTGTTTCCATGCATTTCTGGGGGACTCTTAAAGTATAATTGGGGTCATTGTTCTGCTGGAAGACCCATAAGCTAGGACACAATGCCAGCTTTCTGACAGTGGGCACTACAATGTGACCAAAAACCCTAGGTAATCTTCAGATTTCATTATATGCTTTGCACACAGTCAAGGCTCCCAGTGTCAGAGGCAGAAAAACAATCCCAAAACATTTTTGAATGTCCACAATATTTACCTGTAGATACAGTGTTCTTTTCCTTGCTGGCTCATTCCATTCTTGGTAAGCAATAGAATGATGTGCGTTACCAAAAAGCTCTTTCTTGGTCTCATCTGTAAACCCAGAAGCTATTGGCTTACTCATATACATTTTGGCAAACTGCAGTTTAGCATTTTTATTAGTGATGAACAGGCATGCTCGCCACTACTCTGTACTTGCACGAGTATCCTGGTACTCGGGATGCTCGGTGAGCACTGAGTACCTCCAAGGTGCTTGGACTCATCACTAATCATTATCGATGTGACAAAGTATACAGCCCACTTCAGTGCACAATGTGAGCTGGCACCTCACAGAGAGCAGATTGATTTTAGGATTCCTCTGGGGGCACAACAAGGTGTTGTATGCTGCATATGCTGTGACGATTTGAAAAAGCCCACCCTCCCGCCCTTTCCCAGAAGCACTCAGTTTATAGCCAGGATGTATGTGGGCGGAGCCTATCACTCATTGACTTGCATTGGCCTCGGTGCTCGGTCGAGCACCCGAGCATCTTTAAGTGCTCGACCAGAGCATGAGCACCCGAGCATTTTAATGCTTGCTCATCACTAATTTTTATGTCTCTGTGTCAGCAGTGAGGTTCTCGTGTGTCTCCTGTTTCATTTAACTTTAATGTCAATGTATAGTTTGCACTGACACTCATGCACCCTGAGCTTGCAGGGCAGCTTGAATTTAATTGGAACTTGATTGGGGCTGCTTATTCACCATCCAGACTATCCTGCGTTCCGACCTTTCATCACTTTTTTTCTGCTGTTCCCGTGCAGGGAATGTAGCCACATGCCTTCGGTTGTAAAGTTTTTAATTATATTACACAGAGTGGACAAAGGAACCTTAAGATCTCTGGAAATAGACTTATAAACATGAGATTGATTGATATTTTTCACAATTTATGTTCTCAATTCCAAGCTCTCTTCTCCTCTTTCTGTTCATGATTATTGTGACACACCCAGACACAAAATGCAAATATTGAGTCAACTTATCCCTTTTATCTGGTGTCAGATGTGATTCTTGCCACAGGTGGGTTTCAATGGGCATCACATCCTTGAAACAAAGTTGCTTACTAACAATTTTGTCCGGCCCATTTTTGGAGTTTTGCATGAAATAATGTCAAATTAGCATTTTTTGTGTTGCCATGACTGTATATCTTAAAAGGTCTAAGTAGGATTACAAGGGCTCACACAAACAAGTAAGGCCGGCTTCATACCAGGTTTTTCAGCTGTCAGGTACTGTCCGGTGTTTTGCAGGATCCACTGGACAAAACCTGAAAGGACAGGATGAGCAGAAAGTGTGGGCAAATATGCCCTCCGATCCTGTTTTTTGCAGGATTCGTTTTTCTGCTGCTGTCCACAGTGCTGATCTGTCAGCCTGTGTGTGCAGTGCTGCTGTCCATGGTGCTGAACTCCCAGACGTGTCTCTGAAATGCTGCTCTACTTCATTGAGCACCATGGACAGCAGCATTTCAGAGACATGGCTGGGAGTTCAGCGCCATGGACAGCACAGCAGCACTGCACACACAAGCTGACAGATCAGAGCCTGTGCAGTGATTTTCATTGGATCTGGGAAACAATCTGATTTTATAATGGATCCGGCGCCCATAGACTCCTATGTTACGGGCGCCGGATCTGCGGTGGGAGGATCTGATTTTATCTTTATTTTTGCATCGAAGCCAAAAAATGATGCTGATTCCGATTTTGTGTCTGGTGCAAAACCAGACAAAATCAGATCAGGGATTAAAACAACAAAACCAGATGGCCAAATAGGACCAATCCGGCACAATAGGGATACATGGGGCAAAACTAGATCAGGTTCTGTCCGGTTCACACCGGACAGAACCTGAAAGCTGAAAACTGTAGTGTGAAGCCGGCTTAACAACCTAGTGGTTTTGGCGGGAGAAGCATGTCCGGTTCCCATAAGGGTACCTTTACACGTCGCAACATTGCATGCAATTTCACTTGCAACTTACTGGTTGCAGTGAAATCATGGACACATTGTTCTATTTTGTTGCGTGAACAAATGTAACAATGTGTCCATGATTTCACTGCAACCAGCAAATTGCAGCTGAAATTGCGTGCAATGTTGCGACGTGTAAAGGTACTCTTAGACTCTAGTTCTGCCATTACCATTTACTTCCATGGAAGTTACTAAATTGGAGACTACTTAAATAAAAACTGTGAAACAAATGGAAGAGTTGGAATAAAAAAAAGATTTTCATTATTTTTTTTACATTATACCTTTTTAAAACTATTATTCACACAATATGCATTTTAGCTAACATGTTCTAAATCTTTTTTAATCTATTTAGCGTTTACAATTTTTTTTATATTATATTGATTATATTATACTGCAAATGATTAAATTACCAGCATTGACTGAATTCCCCAAAAAGACCTAAATTTTGTAATAAACAGGAATATTCTGAAGTCATAATAAGTGCTCTAATCTTCAAATTGGTATGTAGGGCCTAGTTATCAAAGCATTTAGAAATAAAACGATCCCTAGGTAAAACATAACAAAGCAGATAGTTAAAAGCTTTTCAGAAAGAGTTGCATTCCCAGCTTGACGTATTGAGATCAGTATCTTCACGTACTGCAGATTTTCAGGCTAAGATTTGTAAGATTTCAATTTAATAAAATAGTTTAACACAGGAAATATTTCCATTCTATTATTTGTTTTAAGGATACAGTAATGGCCAAAAGTGTTGGAACCCTTTGAAATTGTTCTAACAAATGAAGTATTTCTAACAGAAAATGATTGAATTTCACCTCTTTTATCCTATACATCTTTATTTCCTTTGTGACAACAAAAAAAAAACAGATGAAAGGGCAAATTGGACATAATTTCACACAGAACCCAGAAATGGGACATACAAAATGTAATATTTGATTGCACACCCTTTGAAATAAATACCTGCAATCAATCGCTTCCTTTAAATGGAACCCTGTCACCTAGATAAAGCCCCCCAGCCTATCACTACCAGTCCTGCACATTCCTATTAGTACTCTAACTATAAATTTTTGTGCTAAATGTGTGTTGTGAGTATTTAATAAAATGTATTTATAACTTACTGGGATGTATGTAATGAACCAGGGGGCTACCGTTGCTTGCCCCCCTGGGCATCCTCTTTTGTCCCTCTTGCTACCTCCAGCATTCTTTATCATGCCTCAATGGGCGTAATATTGAAATCAAATTGCGCCCCCAGCCTGCGTCGCTCCTCTCTGCTGTGCAGCCTTCCTGTGGTATGACGTCGAACACATAATTTCTTGAACTTAGGGGCCCCATAGAAACCCAATGTTTACCATAGTAGTCGCAGTGCACTGCTATGCGGGGCCCATAGAAACCTGATGTTTACCTTAGCAGTTCTGCTAAGGTAAACATCGGGTTTCTATGGGGCCCCGCAGAGCAGTGCATAGCGCTGTTAAGTTAAACATCGGGTTTCTATGAGCTCCGCTTAGCAGCGCTGTACGTTGCTAAGGTAAACATTGTGTTTCTATGGGCCCCGCATAGCAGCGCACAGCGCTGCTAAAGTAAATATTGAAATTTCTATGGGGCTCCGAAGCTCCGGAAATGACGCGTTCTGTGTCATACCACAGGAAGGCTGCACAGCAGAGCGGAGCAAGGCAGGCTGGGGGCGTGCAAAAGTATTTCAATATCATGCCCGTCGGGCATGATAAAGAATGCTGGAGGCGGAGAGGGGACAAAAGAAGATGCCCAGGGGGCTGTGTAGTAGCCGGTCTGGTGGGATGTGGCTCTCTTCAGTCCAGGTCGCCCTTCCGCCTGGAAAACCTGCCCACCCCCTGTAATTGCCATCGCTCCTGGTCTTGTAAGAGCATTGTGCCTGCTCAGTGGCACTGCGCTGTATTGAGCCTACAGTGATCAAAGTCTCACAAGATTTGTGAAGTCTTGCTAGACTTTGTGCGGCTCAATACAATACAGTAGACCCGTGCCACTGTGCAGGCGCAATGCCATCACTGAGACTAGGAGTGATGGCATATTACAGGGGAGGAGTGGCCCGGACTGAAGAGAGCCACATCCCACCAGCCACATCCTCCCTACACCCTACACGGCAGGGGACACTATCAAACTTATTTTCTGAAGTAATCTGCTGCTTATTTTCTGAAGTAAAAATTGCTCACCTGGTCTGGTTGTGTCACCCACAACCAGTATGATAGCCAGAAATCGATGTGGTCGCCTGAAAAAGACAGCTGCTGCAAGGACCGCACCTCCACGGATAACCACGGTGAAGACCCTGTAGATCTGTAGGACATAGTGCCGTTGTGTCCGCGCTGCCATCAAAAGGATCACCAGAGACAAGAGAGAATCTGGGCTGAATTGTGTCTTTATTCTTCCAACGTTTTTCGGAGCCTTCACCTGGCTCCTTCCCAGGGACAATTGTCCATGAGGAAGGAGCCAGGTGAAGGCTCCGAAAAGCGTCAGAAGAATAAAGACACAATTTAGCCCAGATTTTCTCTTGTCTCTGGTGATCCTTTTGATGGCAGTGCGGACACAACGGCACTTTGTCCTACAGATCTACAAACCCAGTTTTCTGACACTGGACTATATTATGACCAATAATTATTTAGTAATCTTCAGATTTCATCATGCCTTGCACACAGTCAAGGCACCCAGTGCCAGAGGCAGTACAACAACCACAAAACATATTTTAGCCTCCATCATACTTGACTGTAGGTACTGTGTTTTTTTCTTTGTGGGCCTCATTCCATTTTCAATAAACAGTAGAATTACGTACTTTGCCAAAAAAAGATCTATTTTGGTCTTATCTGTACAGAAGACACTTTACCAAAAAGATTTTCTCTTACATACATTTTGGCACACTGCAGTCGAACTTTTATATGTTCATGTGTCAGTAGTGGAGTTTTCCTGGGTCTCCTTCAATATCATTTCTTTTATTTCAAATATCAAAAATAGTTTGAACTGACAGTGATGCACACTGAGTTTCCAGGACAGCTTGAATTTAATTAGAACTTGAATGGATTGCTTATCCACCATTCATACTATTCGTTCATCAAATTTTTCTCTGCTTTCCATGCTGATCAGTTACAGTGCCATGGGTTGTAAACTTCTTTATTATGATGCACACTGTGGACAAAGAAACATTAAGACCTCTTTAGATGAAGTTGTAAACCTTGAGATTGTTGATATTTTTTAATAATTTTGGTTACTCAAGTCCCCAGACAGTTCTCTTTTTCTTTCTCTGTTCTGCATGCTAAGTGTGGCACACACAGACATTTGATTTTCATATTTCCCACACCTGTTACTTGCCACAGGTGAGTTTGAATGAGCATCACATGCTTGAAAAAAGGTTGTATGTTTACCCACAATTTATGGAAAATTTATGGAAAATGTTAAGTGTGCCATGACTGTATTTCAATGGGTGTATGAAACGCAAGCAGGTATGAAATAGCAACGGCTTGAAGATTTAGTATTGTTTTGTCTCATACCTAGGTCTATCTTTTGGCTTGTAGGACAAAGTACCGTGGGTCCGCGCTGCCACTTCAATTAATGGAGATAAAAACCAGCCACACGGGAATGTGGAAGGAGTTGGGAGATAACTTCGAAACATGTTGGACTAATAAAGAAGAATCCTATTTAATCCAGACATTCCCGTGTGGCTGGTTTTTATCTCCATTAATTGAAGTGGCAGCGCGGACCCACGGTACTTTGTCCTACAAGCTGATTGAACCACGGTGATCTGTGGAAGTTCGGTCCTGCAGCAAACCACTCACAGATGAGCGATCATTACCAGTTGTGGGTTTTCACAACTGCATCAGGTGAGCAGCTCCCTTTTTACACATATTTCAGCCTTATAAAAGAAGGTATTACCCTATGTGCGCATTCTTGAATTGCTTTTAGATTAGGTCTATCTTTTAGCCTATTACAATAAAATCTATTATTCTGACAGCTGAAATCCCATTAAAATAGATGTGACTTAGCATTGCAGAATCTACCTTGAGAGGTAAAGGATTTGAAATCTTAAAACAAAGGATAGGATAATACTTAAGCAAAATCAAAATGGCAACATGTTTATTTAGCATAGTGAGAATTTGACTGGGACAGCACAGCGACTTTTGACATGTCAAACATTGCATAGCCAAAGTTTGTTTCTCTGTTTCTTCAAAAATAATACATCCCCCAAACGTAAGCCATCCCCCCTTTTTTCCCCATTTTTTGGAGCTGATGGTGAAAGTAAGCCCTACTTCAAAAGTAAGTACCGTATATACTCGTGTATAAGCCGACCCGTGTATAAGCCGACCCCCCAACTTTTGCCCCGAAAAAATGGGAAAAACTATTGTATAAGCCGAGGGTGCACCCCAGCACAAGTATACAGCCCCCAGCAGTGTGGTATACAGCAGCAGCCCCAGTGGTATATACAGCAGCCCCAGTGGTAGTATACAGAAGCCCCAGAGGTATATACAGCAGCCCCAGTGGTAGTATACAGAAGCCCCAGAGGTATATACAGAAGCCCCAGAGGTATATACAGCAGCCCCAGTGGTAGTATACAGAAGTCCCAGAGGTATATACAGCAGCCCCAGTGGTAGTGTACAGAAACCCCAAAGGTATATACAGCAGCCCCAGTGGTAGTATACAGAAGCCCCTAGAGGTATATACAGGAGCCCCAGTGGTAGTATACAGAAGCCCCAGAGGTATATACAGGCCCCCCCATCAGTATACAGCAGCCCCAGTGGTAGTATACAGATGCCCCAGAGGTATATACAGGCCCCCCCATCAGTATACAGCAGCCCCAGTGGTAGTATACAGATGCCCCAGAGGTACCCCATCAGTATACAGCAGCCCCAGTGGTAGTATACAGATGCCCCAGAGGTATATACAGGCCCCCCCATCAGTATACAGCAGCCCCAGTAGTAGTATACAGATGCCCCAGAGGTATATACAGGCCCCCCCATCAGTATACAGCAGCCCCAGTGGTAGTATACAGATGCCCCAGAGGTATATACAGGCCCCCCCATCAGTATACAGCAGCCCCAGTGGTAGTATACAGATGCCCCAGAGGTACCCCCATCAGTATACAGCAGCCCCAGTGGTAGTATACAGATGCCCCAGAGGTATATACAGGCCCCCCCATCAGTATACAGCAGCCCCAGTGGTAGTATACAGATGCCCCAGAGGTATATACAGGCCCCCCCATCTATATACATTAGCCCCAGTGGTAGTATACAGATTCCCCAGAGGTATATACAGGCCCCCCCCATCAGTATACAGCAGCCCCAGTGGTAGTATACATATGCCCCAGAGGTATATACAGGCCCCCCCATCTATATACAGCAGCCCCAGTGGTAGTATACAGATGCCCCAGAGGTATATACAGGCCCCCCCCCATCAGTATACAGGCCCCCCCCACCGCAATCCTGTAAAGGAAGAGATTAGTATACTTATCCCTCCGCTGTCCCGCTGTCGCTGTCCCGCCGCCATCGCGATCCTCCTTCTTCTTCTGGCTTCCTCCTCGGTCGCGCAGACAATGACGTCATTGCCTGCGCCCACCGGAGGAAGCCGAAGAAGACGGAAGACGCTGGATGAAGATGGAGGAGCGTGATGGCGGCGGTGGGACAGCGGCAGCGGGACAGCGGAGGGATAAGTATACTAATCTCTTCCTTTACAGGATTTCGGCGGGGGGGGCCCTGTATACTGATGGGGGCACTGTATACTGTATACATTGTATACAGTATACAGTGACTCGCGTATAAGCCGAGGGGGGGACTTTTCAGCCCAATTTTTGGGCTGAAAAACTCGGCTTATACGCGAGTATATACGGTACTCCCAGCTGAAATGACATCTGCATAAAACAACAGAGCGCAGTGTCACTAATGGCTTATGAGTACAGTACCAGCACCCCCGTGCTTAAAACAATAAACTTTTATACCTACCTCATCCTCCACTGGGCTTCAAGTGCTTTTGTGACATGTACCTGCAATTTATGGAGCCCATGTGACCCTCAACCAATTAGCTCCTGTAGTCAGTATGTCCTGTCTACTTACTCCGGGAGCTGATTGGTCTAGCTTCACAGGTCCTTGAAGAAGTTTTCAAAACCGGTGATTTCAACAAGGACCTGTGAATCGCTACCAATCAGCTCCCAAAGCGAGAATGCCGGACATACTGACTCTGAAAGCTGATTGGTCATGGGTCACATGTACAGGAAGTACAGGTACTGTATGCTATTGAAAGATGTGGACCAAATCCTGCTGACTCCAACTCCTCTCCATGGGAAAATATGCTATGGTACTGTGCACTTTTCCTTGTATATGGTGTGACGACACAGTCTTTTAAAGTGTGGCGTGGGTTAATCTTCTAAATTGGCACATGTATTGGTCTTTTGTTTGTTAGTTCATGTTTGTTAAATCATTATATATTGACATACTATTTGGAGCCTTGGAGAGTCTGAGTCTATGTATTGCTAATTTAATGTAAATTACCTCACTCCCTCTGTCTACATCACTCAAAGGAAAATTATGTAAAGGAAAATTAGGTTTGAAATGCCAGTAAGAGAACAGCCTTATTCCACTAATCCTGGAAGAAAACAATATACCCTGAGGTGTAGGCTTGGGATATAAAAAGTACTGATTAAGTCAACAGTGTTTTTTATGCTACATGTCTTCAACCTTGGGGCACCGGTCCCAGTTAGAAGACCATAACCATAGCCTAGGAATTTTGGCTCCAGCTGCCAAGATCACATTGTGTCTTCATACTCTGCATGGCCTCAGCCTAGGAGCATTGTGTCTGACTAAAGGAGCACCAAAACTTGATTATATTCTGCAGAAGTTCAGTCCTAGGATTCTAGAATTCGGCTGGAATAAACCCAGGATGGGACAATTCCGTCACTTGGCTTCAGACTTTGTTGTGCTCGGTCAACTTTCTAAACTTGCTGCTATTCCTTTCTCTGTAGGTGCCTGCAAAAAGCAGAGTGATGCAGGACTGGTGCAGTTGGCCCTGGAAGCTCCGAAGGCACAATATTTTAATGCCTGGTGAGCCAGCGGAGGGGTAAAACTTTGCAGCCTTTTACATTGTGTGTTTTGCTTGGTATGTGTTTTATGCGTTCGATTGTAGGGGATCCAATAAAGTCTATCCAATGTCTGGTTCCCTCATCCTGTGTTGTCTCAGTAGTGTTCCACCCATGGTTAAGAAGTCTTAATGTTCAGTTGGGATGATCCCTGGTCCATGTGGTCTTTGTAAAGGCGGCTGGGCTGGACAACCACTGACTCCTGTGTCTCCCTAAATGGCTCTGATCCTGGTGTATAGCGCCTATCCTGGAATATAGCTGCAATACTGATATTTGATCATTATTCTGGTATATGTCTTAATCCTGGTGTATAGCCCCATCCTGGAATATGGCTGCAATCCTGATATTTGACTTTTTTCCTGTTATATGTTCTCATCCTGGGGTACACTCACAAACCCTCTCCCACCACAGCACACCCCTACCTATCACACATCCAGAAATCTAAAGGTCATTAACCCTCATACATTCACAGACTCTCTAAATTCATTACTGTCCCCAATCTCCTCATTCTCCTGTCCTGATCTGGCAGTAAATCATTACAATGAGACTCTCAGAATCACTCTGGACCAAGTAGTGCCCCTCACCCTCAGAACCTCCAAACATGGAATAAAACAGCCTTGGCTAACATCACAAACTCGATTCTTCCAGCGATGCTCTAGGAGTGCTGAACGCCTATGGAGGAAAACACCCTCACCACAAAACTTTATCCATTGTAAATTAATTCTAAAAGCTTACAACTCTGCCCTTCACCTCGCCAAAGAGATCTACTTCACCACCCTGGTCTCCTCTTTATCCAACAGTCCAAAAAACTCTTTAGATATGAGATAAGCGCAATAGGGTCTTATCTCTAAAATAAAGAGATGAGGTGGATTAAAGTGTGAACTACTTACCTGGTGCGGTTGTATTACGCACAATCGGTTTGATCACCTGTAAGACAGCTGCTGCAGGGCTGCACTTTCACAGTAGCGCGGGCATTGCGGTATTTTGTCCAACAGAAGCAAAAAAACTCTGACAGGTGTCACTCTCTCCTCAGTCCTAAAGGGCAGGCCCCATCACTGACCTCTGTGCTGATGATCTGGCCTCTTACTTTATGGAGAAATTAGACAACATCCGCCAGCAAGTCAGCACCCATCTTCCAAGCGCTGCTACTCCCACTCTTCCTCACATTTCCTCCAGCTCTCTCTCCTTATTTGATGTAGTCACAGAAGAAGTCTCCAAGCTCCTCTCTTTCTCTCATCTCACAACATGCACCACTTACCCCATTCCCTCACAGCTACTCCAGTCCTCTCTCCGGTCATCACCACTCACGTAACCAAAATCTTCAACCTCTCCCTCTCTTCTGGCATCTTCCCCTCCTACTTCAAAGACTCTATCATTACTCCATTATTAAAGAAAACTTCTCTTGACCATCCTACACAAATAACTACAGACCAGTCTCTAATCTCCCTTCATCTCTAAACTTTGGAGCACCCGGTCTACAACTGCCTCAACCGTTACCTCTCCACTCACTCTCTTCTAGATCCATTACAGTCTGGTTTCTACCCACCTCACTCAACAGAAACCGCACTCATCAAAGTGACCAATGACTTCTGACAGCAAAACGTAATGGTGACTACTCTCTGATTATTCTTTTTGAACACTCTGCAGCTTTTGACACTATTGACCACCATTTCCTACTCTCTATGCTGCACTCCATCGGCATAAAGGACATGGCTCTCTTCTGGCTGTCTTCCTATCTTTCTGACTGCTCTTTCAGTGTAACATTCGCTGGCTCCACTTCCTCTCCTTTTCCGCTCACATGAGGTCCCTCAGGGCTCAGTCCTTAACCCTCTTCTTTTCTCTCTCTACACGGCCCCTATTGGACACACCATCAGCAGATTTGGCTTACAGTACCTTCTTTATGCTAATGACACACAACAATACACTTCAGCCCCTGACCTTACCCCTGCGGTATTAAAGAACACCAATGACTGTCTAGCTGCAGTTTCCAACATCATGTCTGCTCTCTATTTGAAACTCAACCTTTCCAAAACTGAACTACTTCTGCTCCCTCTCTGCACTATCCTCCCTAAATCTGACAACTCTCCCTCAGTGTGCAGCACCACGATAACGCCTAGGCAGCAGGCTCACTATCTGGGTGTTTTGTTTGACACCGATCTCTCCTTCACCTCCTATACACAATATCTCGCCGCTCTTGTCGTTTGCACCTGAAGAACATGTCTAGAGTTCGCCCCTTTCTCACCATGGAAACAACAAAAACTCTCACTGTGGCCCTAATCCATTCCCGCCTTGACTACTGCAATATTCTACTAATCGGCCTCCCCTCTCTAAACTCTCCCCTCTCCAGTCCATCCTTAATGCAGCAGCCAGGATCACCTACCTGGCCAATCATTACTCAGATGCCTCCGCTCTGTGCCAGTCACTGGAGTGGCTGCCCGTACACTACAGGATCCAATGCAAATTGCTTGCTCTAACCCATAAAGCCTTCATGGTGCAGAATCTCCATACATCTCCTCCCTCACCTCTGTCTATCACCCCACCCGTCCTCTAGGTTCTACAAATCACCTTCGACTAACATCTGCACTAATCCAATCCTCCCACTCTCCCAGCTCCAAGACTTCTCTTGAGCTGCACCAATTCCCTGGAATGCTCTACCCCAAGAAATCTGGACTATCCACAACTTGCATAGCTTCAGATGCTCCCTAAAAACACATCTTTTTAAGGCGGCCTATCATGCTCCCTAATAGAAGTGCTTAGTGAATTGGTACAAACAGTACCATCTCTCTGGATCTCTTCTCAAACACCACCAAAACCAAAAGCTCTACACAGATGTCTGGTGACCATTCATGTAACTTTATTTCTATCCCCCTCTTCCTCAAGATGCCTGGACCATCACTGTAATAAACCCCTGTACTTGTGTAACCCCAATCCTTCTGCAGATTTTAAGCTCTTTTGAGCAGGGTCATCTTTATTTTTGCCTTAATTATTGTATTGTACTGTTTACATTGATTCTATACTTATTATATTGTATCTAATTACTGTACTGTATTTTTTACATTGTTTCTCTGCTTTATTTTTACACTGTTTCTCTGCTTTAAGTATTGTACTTTTACATTGATTCTTTGCTTAGTCTATTGGATTTTTTACATTGATTCTCTACTTTAATTACTTACTGTATTATATATTTTTATCGTTACCCATGACCGCTTATAAACAAACCACTGTATTGTAAAGCGCTGCAGAATATGTTGGCGCTATATAAATAAAGATTTATTATTATAGCTACCATCAGGGTCGTATTTGCCACTAGGCACTGGAGGCCATGTGTTTAGGGCAGTGCGCTGCGGGGGTTGGCACCAAGACAGTGAACATGAAATTTAAAAATAAAAAAAAAACCTCCCCTCCATTAGACAATCTAGGAAATCAGTGGTCTTTTCGGAGGGGTGTAGGATCAAGGTCAGGAGGTGGTGGGGGTGCACCTCCATACACCTCAGATACAGGGAGCTGACTGACCCAGGAAGTACTGGCACCTGTACTTCTGTCTCTGAATGTGATGGGAATGAGATCATGTTTCCCACTGCAGACATCACAGCAGGGCCAAGGAGAAAAACAATATGGGAGGAGGACACAGAAGCAGGTGGCAACTCATAGAGTTAAAAATGGGGGAGAGGGGGTGCTGCTGTACACTGGTGAACAGGGGAGGCTGGTACTGTATATTGGTGACAGGGGATACTGGTGCTATATACTGGTGTCAGGAGAGGCTTGTGCAATATACTGTGGACAGGAGAGGCTGGTGCTGTATACTAGTGACAGGGAGTCTGGTGCTGTATACTGGTGACAGGGGAGGCTGGTACTGTATACTGGTGACAGGGGAGGCTGATGCTATTATATACTGGTGACAGGGTAGGATGGTGATATATACTGGTGACAAGGGAGGATGTGCTATATACTGGTGACAGGGGAGGCTGGTGCTGTATACTATTGACAGGAGAGGCTGGTGCTTTATACTGGTGACAGGGGAAGCTGGTGCTATATTCTGGTGACATTGGAGACTGGTGCTATATGCTGGTGAATAGATGAGGCTGGTGCTATATACTGGTAAACAGGGTGGCTGGTGCTATATACTGGTGGCATGGGAGGCTGGTGATATATATTGGTGAACAGGGGAGGTTGGTGCTATATAGCGTTAAACAGGGGAGACAGGTACTATATACTAGTGAACAGGGAAGGCTGTTGCTATATACTGGAGAACAGAGGGGCTAGTACTATATACTGTTGAATGGGGAGGCTGGTGTTGTGCACACTGGGGATTTGGGTGAGGCTGAGGTTTTAGAATGGAGATTTGAGGCTGTCATAAGATTGATAATGCTAGTTGTTTTGGTGCCTGAGGCGCTGTCCTTTAAATATGGCAGGAGATTTGAAGAAGACTGGTGCTATACATTGGTGAACAGGGAAGTCTGGCACTATATACTGGTGAACAGGGGAGGCTGGTGCTATATAGTGGTGAACAGGGAGACTGGTGCTATATACTGGTGACAGGGAGGCTGCTAATATATACTGGTGAAAAGGGAGGCTGGTGCTATATGCTGGTGAACATGGGTGGCTGATGCTCTATACTATTGAACATGGGAGGCTGGTGCTATATGCTGGTAAACAGGGGAGGCTGGTGCTATATACTGGTGAACAGGGGAGGCTGGTGCTATATAGTGTTGAACAAGAGAAGCTGGTGCTATATACTCTTGAACAAAGGAGGCTGGTGCTATATACTCGTGAACAGGGAAGGCTAGTGATATATATTTGGTCAACAGGGAAGGCTGGTGCTATATAGTGTTGAACAGGGAGAGTGGTGCTATATACTGGTGACAGGGGAGGTTACTGCTATATAATGTGAAAGGGGAGGCTGGTGCTATATACTGGTGAACAGGGGAGATTGGTGCAATGTACTAGTGAACAGGGGAGGTTGGTGCTATATACTGGTAAAAGAGGAGGCTGGTGCTATATACTGGTAAACATGGGAGGCTGGTGCTATATACTGATAAACATGGGAGGCTGGTACTATATACTGGTGAACAAGGGAGGATGGTGCTATATACTGGTGAACAGGGGAGATTGGTGCTATGTACTGGTGAACAGTGGAGGCTGGTGCTATACACTCTTGAACAGAGGAGGCTGGTGCTATATACTGATGAACAGAGGAGGCTGGTGCTATATACTGATGAACAGAGGAAGCTGGTGCTATATACTGATGAACAAGGGAGGATGGTGCTATATACTTGTGAACAGGGGAGATTGGTGCTATATACTGGTGAATAGGGCAGGCTGGTGCTATATACTGGTGAACAGGGGTGGATGATGCTCTATACTGGTGAACTTGGGAGGCTGGTGCTATATACTGGTAAACATGGAAGGCTGGTGTTATGTACTGGTGAATAGAGATGAGCGAGTACTAAAATGCTCGGTGCTCGAAGCTCGGGCCGAGCATCCCAAGATACTTGAGTACTCGGCCTGAGCACCGAGCCCAATGTTATCCTATGGGAGACCCGAGTATTTTTCTGGCAGCATGGAAAAACCCTAAAAATGTCACAAAAGTATCAGAACAGTGCTCAAATGACATAGGAACAGCATGGGGAAAACCCCTGTAAGCATTTCAGACCCCAAGGTCACTGCTGTGAACAATGTTGTCAGACTATTATGCCACTTTTACGGACTGTCAAGAAAACGTTACAAAATGAAACCAAAATGGATTTTAATGGAAAAAATATTAAGGGCTCATACCCACTTGTGAGACAGAGTTGGTGTATGTTAGTTTTTTTGGATTATATGAAAGATTTTTTTCAAAAAAATTGTGTGGCACTCCGATGCCCCTAGGAAGAGACGTAAATGAAGGCATCTTTAAATAATGTGCCCATTATAAGGAAGTAAGTCTTTTGTAGTATTGCCCTAGGCAGGGCTGCTAAACATTGGGAGGCACCCCAATGCCCCTGGATAGAGACATGCATGAGGGCCTCTTTAAATAATGTGCTTATTATAGGAAGTGGGTCTTTTGTAGTATTGCCCTTGGCAGGGAAGCCAAAAATTGTGTGGCACTCTGATGCCCCTGGATAGAGACGTGCATGAGGGCCTCTTTAAATAATGTGCCCATTTTAAGGAAGTGGGTCTTTTGTAATATTGCCCTATGCAGGGCAGCCAAAAATTGTGTGGCACTCCCAAGCCCATGGGAAGAGACGTACATGAAGGCCTCTTTAAATAATGTGCATCATTTTAAGGAAGTGGGTCTTTTGAAGTATTGCCCTAGGCAGGGCTGCTAAACATTGGGAGGCACCACAATGCCCCTGGGAAGAGACGTACATGAAGGCCTCTTTAAATAATGTGCCCATTTTAAGGAAGTGGGTCATTTTTAGTATTGTCCTAGGCATGTCTGCCAAAAGTTGGGAGGCACTCTGATGCCCCTGGATGGAGGCGTGCATGAGGGCCTCTTTAAATAATGTGCCCATTTTAAGGAAGTGGGTCTTTTGTAGTATTGCCCTTGGCAGGGCTGCCAAAAGTTGGGAGGCACTTCAATGCCCCTGGATGGAGGCGTGCATGAGGGCCTCTTTAAATAATGTGCCCATTTTAAGGAAGTGGGTCTTTTGTAGTATTGCTCTTGGCAGCGCTGCTAAACATTGGGGGCACCCCAATGCCGCTGGATAGAGGCGTGCATGAGGGGCCTCTTTAAATAATGTGCCCATTTTAATGAAGTGGGTCTTTTGTAGTAATGGTCTAGGCAGGGAAGACAAAAAGTGTGTGGCACTCCCAATGCCCCTGGAAGAGACGTACACGAAGGCCTCTTTAAATAATGTGCCCATTTTAAGCAAGTGGGTCTTTTGTAGTATTGCCTAGGTAAGGCTGCTAAACATTGGGGGGCACCCCAATGCCCCTGGATAGAGGCGTGCATGAGGGCCTCTTTAATAATGTGCTCATTTTAAGTAAGTGGGTCTTTTGTAGTATTGGCCTAGGCAGGGCTGCCAAAAGTTGGGAGGAACTTCTATGCCACTGGATAGAGACGTTCATGAGGGTCTCTTTAAATAATGTGCCCATTTTAAGGAAGTGGGTCATTTGTAGTGTTGTCCTAGCAGGGCTGCTAAACATTGGGAGGCACCACAATGTCCCTGGGAAGAGACGTACATGAAGGTCTCTTTAAATAATGTCCCCATTTTAAGTAAGTGGGTCTTTTGTAGGATTGCCCTAGGAAGGGCTGCCAAAAATTGGCAGGCATTGCGATGCCCCTGGGAAGAAACATGGAGGAGAGCCTCTAAAAATTGTTCCCATTACAAAGGAGCAGGTCTCCTGTACTTGTAATGCCCATTCTGTAAGCATGGACTAAAACATTTACCCCTGGGGGTATACATGAAACTAATGCCTAACTTTTGAATGGTTAGTTTCTTCATCATCATAAATATGATGTAAAAAAATATGGTTTTGTGGCATCATGAACCACGGTCACACTGATCATATGATGGTTGCAGACGAGGAGGAGGAGCAGTACAGCAAGTAGCCAAAGACATGAAGTGTGTACCGATGTGTGGGTATGCGAAGGTACATGGCAATCTACAGGCACAAAATTTAAATTCCGCTATCATTTGGTGGTGGTGTGGTGAAGTCAGGCCCAATCCAACCCTTGTTCATCTTGATCAGAGTCAGCCTGTCAGCATTTTCAGTTGACAGGCGGGTGCGTTTATCTGTAATGATTCCACCTGCGGCACTAAAAACACGCTCTGACAAAACACTAGCGGCAGGCCAGGCCAGGACTTCCAAGGCGTAGAGAGCCAATTCCTGCCACGTGTCCAGTTTGGATACTCAATAATTATAAGGCACAGAGGAGTCTAGGAGCACTTTAATACGATTGGCAAGGTAGTCCCTCAGCATCTTGGCAAACTTTACAGTCCTTGTGACACTACCCCGCACCTCAGGGCCTGTGGTACGGGAGATACTGAGAAAAGTGTCCCAGATCTTAGAGAGTGTTCCTTACCTCTGCTGGATTGGACTTGTGCCTCTCTCGGCTGGACGCCTTGGTAGTGAACTCTGCCGCTAGCGTTTTCAGAAGGGAATTTTTTGACTAATTCAGCGACTATGGCCTTCTGGTACTGCAGCATTTTTGTAGACCTCTCCGCCTCGGGAATAAGAGAAATAAAGTTCTCCTTGTAGTGTGGGTCTAAAAGTGTCACCAACCAGTAATGAGTGTCCGCCAAGATCTTGATAACGAGAGGGTCACGAGACAGGCAGCGTAACATAAAGTCAGCCATGTGCGCCAGACTCTTAACAGGCAAGACTTCAGGGTCCTCACCAACAGCATGACTGGCCATGCTGGCCTCATCCTCCTCCTCTCTCCCTTGTCCTCTGGCCATCCACACTCAACCGACGGTCTGACGGTTGTGCATGTATTACCGTCAATTACGCATGGAAGTAGCTGTATTTCTTCATCTCCTCCTTGTCATAGTCCTCCAATGCACGTTGGGATGAGATAAGGCTGGGCTGTGTGTAATCACCCAGTACGGTTTCTTGCTGCAACTTATCCTGCTCCACCTGCAATGCATCGTCTTTGATTTTGAGCAAAGAGCGTTTTAGAAGACAGAGAAACGGGATGGTGACGCTAATGATGGAGTCATCGCCGCTCACCATCTTGGT
Organism: Allobates femoralis; assembly: GCA_033576535.1. Classification (NCBI taxonomy): domain Eukaryota; kingdom Metazoa; phylum Chordata; class Amphibia; order Anura; family Aromobatidae; genus Allobates; species Allobates femoralis. Next base: position 151,546,557 of record JARQOC010000011.1, on the reverse strand, counting down.
GAGTCTCAAGTTGGAGGACGGTACATATGTCGGACATCCATGTCCACTCTTGAGGTCTTATGTGTGGAGTTTGAACCGTATACCGATGGCCTAGTTGATGCTGGTACTCAACAACTGCCCTCTTCTGCTCACAAATCCTGACCAACATGTGCAGTGTGGAATTCCAACGCGTGGGGACATCACACACCAGTCTGTGAGCTGGAAGCTGTAAACGCCGCTGAAAGACGGCAAGGCCGCAGAAGCAGTAGGTGACTTTCTAAAATGGGCACACAGGCGGTGTACTTTGACAAGCAATCTGACAGCTCCGGGTAGGATTTAACAAACCGCTGAACCACGAGGTTGAGCACATGGGCCACGCATGGAAACACATCGCCATTGTCACACACGACTATGCCTGGCTGTAGGTTCAGCGGTGTTAGCCAGTGATCTGCCTGCTGTTTCAGAGCTGTCCACAACTCTTCAGCGTTGTGGGGTTTGTCACCTACGCATATTAGCTTCAGCAGAGCCTGTTGCCGCTTAGCTGAGGCAGTGCTGCAGTGCTTCCAGCTTGGGACTGGTGTGGAGGGTGAAGTGGAGGAAGAGGAGGAGGAGGCTGAGGAGCATGACATGCCAGAGCTGTACACTGTGGGTGAAACCCTGAATGAATTAGGGCCTGCAATCCTTGGTATCGGAAAGACGTGTTCCGTCCCAAGCTCAGACTGGGTCCCGACATCCAGAATATTAACCCAGTGTGTCGTCAGCGAGATGTACCGGCCCTGTCCACAAGCACTTGTCCACGTGTCCATGGTTAGGTGGACTTTGCCTGAAACTGCTTTGTTAAGGGCACGTATGATGTTTTGTGACACGTGCTTATGTAATGCGGGGACGGCACACCGGGAAAAATAGTGGAGGCTGGGGACCGAGTACCGTGGGAAAGCCGCCGCCATCAGGTTGCGGAATGCTTCCGTCTCCACCAGCCTAAAAGGCAACATTTCCAGTGCAAGCCATCACAAAATGTGTGCATTTAGAACTGTGGCATGTGGGGTGTTGGCAGCGTATTTGCGCCTGCGTTCCAAAGATTGGTGTATGGATAACTGAACGCTGCGCTGGGACAAGGACGTGGCTGATGATGGTGCTATTTCTGCTTGTGCAAGTACAAGTGAAAGACAGGAGGCATCTTCACCTGCAGTATGGACAGGGGATTGGCTTGCACGCACAATAGTGGAATATGCAGCGGTGTCACCCGCAGACAATGCTCCTGGACTCTGCTGTACATCCCACAAAGTCGGGTGCTTTGCTGCCATGTGCCTGATCATGCTGGTGTAGCGACCGGTGGTAAGGCCGCGGGTTTGTGTGTATGATCTTTCTCAACAGAATCCCCATACTCAGATTTAACCGGTAGTAACATTTCTTTACTGTAAAACATGTCTATAACACAGTCAACTGATCTAGCTGCACACATGTATATGGTGGGGTCTCTGGATCTTCACTTCTTCCGGGTACGCAGCTAGCAAAGAAAAAAACACAACAATGGAGATATCTTTCCCTAACTTTCCCTAAAATCACGTACCAGTCTATCACAGAAGAAGGTGTCGCTCCCACGTAGCAGGCCTGGGGATCTCACGATGACGGGTCCCGGTGCAGCGCTGAAGGGGGAAACTCCTCAGTCTTCTTCTGTGGTCTCCTTCCGCAGGTAACAGAATCTTTCTTTGTTAGTCTCTCCCAGTCTCAGGGCACACCGAGCAGCAGACGGGAGCCCACAGCAGCACAGAAGTCTCTCTCAGTCTCGGGCAAACCGATGAGCAGAAGGGAGATCACAGTAGCACAGATGGCTCCCTTATGTCAGTCACAGCCCCTGCACATGTAATCCAGTGGCAATGTCCTGAATTCCGGAGGCAATGTCCTGAATTTGAGTGGGACCCTCAGTAAGGCAAGGTCCTGCAGACCGGGGGTTGCAGCAACGAACTTCACAGGGTATTTCTTCCCAAGAATCTGGCTGCAAAAGAGCCCTATGTCTGTCCTGGCTGCGCTCTCTGGATCTGCACTGTTTTTCTGCTTTCACTTCCTGGGTAAACAACAGAGATGGTGGGGGCTTTCCACCCTCTGTGATTGTACAGTCCACTGATGCCCCCTGGTGGACAAGTGCGGACTGTGCACAGTTCATTTCAGTGTCAATTTCAATAATACAATCTGAATTGTACACCTCATTACATACCCCCCCACTTAAAGGTTGGCAGTCCCTGTCAACTACCGTCGGTTCCCAGGCGGAGATGACTGTAGTTGTCACAGGGGTCGGTTGAGAAGTGGGCCATACATACTGGTCCCTGTAAGACCGTCCGGGCGGGATCCCAGCAGTGGTGCGGTCAGTGCGTCGCAAGGGTCGGTTGTTCCCCTCCTCGTCACTGTCTTTACGCCCCACTCCAGTCAGTACTCCGGGAGAGGGACTGGTCTGTGTAGGTGGGTCACCGGTCTCAGAGTCGACGTGATCTCTATGTTGAGAAATGTCCGTGACGTCAGTCATGTCGGCAGCGTCACCCCCTCCGGTTACTGTGGGAGGGGAGTCAGGCCGGGAGCGGCAGGGGCGCAACATATTTCGGTGCACAGTGCGGGTGCTGCGGCTGTCTTCACCCCGCACTCGGTATACATGTCCATTGGGGTAAGGGCGTTCGATTACCCGGTAGACTTCAGTCTCCCACTTGGCTCGAAGTTTCCCTTGAGGCTTCTTAATACGGAGCAAGACTAGCTGTCCCAACTTTAAGGGTTTCTCTTGCACGGGGAGTGGGTCAGCATGTTTCTGGCCCCGGATTTGTTGACTCATTAGCCGGTGTACAGTCTCCATCTTCTGTCGGTGAGCATTTAGCCAGGAGGGGTAGTTATGGCAGACATCTTCTTCTGGGCGGAATAGGTTCAGGTCATGGACCCCTTTTCCTGGCGGCCAAAGAGAAGAGTGTGTGGGGTGTAGCCAGTCACGGAGTGGACCTGGTTGTTGTAGGCCCATACTAGATCTGGAAGGAATTGGGGCCATCGATCTTTCTTATCTTCGGCCAAGGTGCGGATCAGCTGGAGTAGGGTCCGGTTAAAGCGTTCACATGCACCGTTCCCTTGTGGATGGTAAGGAGTGGTCCTCGACTTCTGGATCCCATACATCCGATACAGCTCCTCGATGACTCTGCCTTCGAAACAAGCCCCCTGGTCGGAGTGTAACCTCTCCGGACACCCATAGACGTGGATGAACTGTCGACAGATGGCCTGTGCAGCCGATTCGGCCGTCTGGTACTTGGTAGTAACAACGACGGCGAATTTTGTGAAGTGGTCCACCATGACTAGGCAGTATTGATAGCCACTGCTCGCCGTCCCGATCAGCAGATAGTCCACCATCAACAGCTCAAGAGGCCTGGAGGTTTTAATCGTCTGGACAGGTGCACGCTGTTCGGTGGACTTGTGCAGTTCACAGGTGCGACAGGTTCTGCAGACGTCTTCAACCAGCTTGCGGAGCCCCGGACAATAGATAGATTGTTGAATCCACCGAAACGTCTTATCTACTCCGAAGCGTCCATTCCTTTTGTGGGCTTCGGCCACCATCTCACGGGCTAACTGGGCAGGTACTACAACTTGTGTGCATTCCTCCAGCATGTGAGACAAGAGAACCTTCCGGTATAGTACTTCTTCTCTCAGAACCAGCCGGTCCCACTGGCTGAGCAGGGTCAAGGTTCCGGTAGACAGTCGTGACCGTGCTTCGGAGGAGGGCTTCTGCTGTTGCTTCACCCATTGCTTGAGTAGGGCCCATTCAGGGTTCTGGTCCTGTAGCCTGCACAACTCTTGGGGACACAGTGTGACCCCCACTGGAGTTCCAACTTCGCCCACAACGAACTGGCAGTAATCCATCATCTGTTGGGCAAGCCTTGCAAAGTCGGGCGTCTCGTCTCCTTCTAGTTCTTCATCCCGGTCTCTGGTAAGTAAGGGGTATGACACTCTAGACAGGCTGTCCGCATTTTGATTCTCAGCCCCAGCCCTATATTTGATCTTGTAGTTGAACTTAGAGAGTTGAGCCATCCAACGCTGCTCCATGATTCCGAGCTTTGCATTTTCTAAGTGGGCCAACGGGTTGTTGTCGGTCAGGACCAGTACTTCCGTCCCTGTGAGGTATCCCGCAAATTTCTCCGCCATAGCCCACGTTAGGGCCAACAGCTCCAGCCGGAACGAGCTACAATTGGTGGGGTTCTTCTCGCCCTCGTGTAGGGATCGACTGGCATAGGCTATGACACGTTCCTTGCCTTCTTGTACTTGTGAAAGTACTGCCCCTAGACCCTGTAGACTGGCATCGGTATGTAGTTGGAAAGGGAGATTGTAGTCTGCATATGCAAGGATGGGAGGTGAAGTCAAGGCACCCTTTAGGGCGTGGAAGGATTCTTCCTGGCTGGGTCCCCAGCTGACGGGTCGTCCTCTGGGGCCGTTGGTGGTCCCTCGAAGCAGTTCGTGCAAGGGTGCAGCAAGCCGGGCGAAGTTTCTCACGAACCGGCGGTAGTAACCGGCCAACCCCAGGAAGGCCCGGACCTCTCTGACGTTCGTAGGCTGTGGCCAGTCCCGCACGGCGGCTATTTTCTCCGAAGACGGCTGTACACCTTCGGCCAAGATCCGGTGACCCAGGTAATTGATCTCGGGCTGCAGAAGACGGCACTTGCTGGGTTTCAACTTCAGGCCATGTTCTCTCAACCTACGAAACACACGGCCCAGCTGTTGCAGGTGTTCTTCAAATGTGGCCGAATAGACTACGATGTCGTCCAGGTAAATGAGGGTGAAGTCGAAGTTGAAGTCCCCAGGCAGCGCTCCATCAGTCGCTGGAAGGTCCCCGGCGCGTTGTTCAGGCCAAAGGGCATCCGGTCGAACTCGTACAGGCCCATGGGTAGGATGAAAGCAGTCTTTTCTCTATCTTTCTCGTGCATAGGTACCTGCCAATAGCCACTGGCCAGGTCCAATGACGAAAAATATTTAGCTTTCTTCAGGGCTGTCAGGGATTCTTCGATCCTTGGTAAAGGGTATGAGTCCCGGATGGTGCAAGCATTCAAACGGCGGTAGTCCACGCAGAACCTCAGGGACCCGTCTTTCTTCTTGACTATCACCACTGGTGCAGCCCAGGGGCTCTGGCTTTCTCGTACCACTCCAGCGTGTAACATGGAATTCAGGAGGTTTTTCACTTCTTGGTATTGTTGGGGAGGTATTTGGCGGTACCTTTCACGGATAGGAGCGGTATCACCTGTGGGGATTTCGAGCTTGATACTGGGGGTGCATCCAAAGTCGGTGTCATGCCGGGCAAAGGACGCCTGGTGCTCTTGAAGTAACTCTTCCACCCGGGACACTTCTTGGTTGGAGTATTGGGATATGTCCAACTGGCACTTTTCTCGTAGTTCTCGCCCCGTGTTGACGTCACCCGCGACAGCGGCCATGGCAGAGACCGTCACTGTCCAATCTCCCTCTGTAGACGGTGCAAACTGGAGGGGGTTCATAGGGTTCACCTCTTCAGTTAGGACGTAAACTCGGGCGAGTTGTGTCCCAGCCTCTAGGTCGACGCTCACGTTAGCCGTGTTACCCAGCCTGACAGGAATCCTCCCCTTTCTCACAACGGCTAGCGTTCGAGCAACTAGGGGGTTCAGCTTCCCTTCCTTCGGGTGTGCGCGGCTCAATCAGCACCTCCACGCCTTCGAGCTGTCTTGTGGTGCTAAGGGGTAGCGAGATAACGGTCTCCTTCTCAGCAGGTAAAGTTATCCTAGTATGGCGGGGTACGGTGATCGTGGCTAGCGGCAGTTGTTTTTCTGTCATTCGCTGGAGATTGCAGGTCCGGACCACTTGTTGGAAGGCTCGGCGGGTGGCCCTATGTGTGGTCACTTCTTGCCAGTACTTGGGCCCCCTCTTGGTAACCAACACAAGATTCAGGTCTTTCAAGATGTTCATCCCAATAATCATGGGCGTTTCTGATCCACAGCCTTCCCTGACCACGATTATCCCTTCTTCCCGAGATCTTGCCCACACACTTCGGTGTTCATCCAGGCAACTCCCGTCACCGGAATGGGTAGATTATTGGCTGCTTTGATCTTGATAGTAGTATCAGGGTCATAGGCAACCGCGGCTTCAGATACTCTTCGTAAAACTGCTCGGAGATGGTGGATACCTGGGACCCAGTATCCATTAATCCTTGCACGGCGGTCCCTTCCAATAATACTTCCAGGGTAGGGCTGTTTGATGCAAGTTTGTTCCGTGGCTGGCTCTGTTTTCCTACACCCCTCTCTTTGGCCTCCCCTGCCGAGTGAGCCTCTTTGGCAGAGGCGTCTAGTTTAAAGGTGGCCGCTGTTGTGGGGCATGACTTGCTGGTTCCGGTATATCGGCCCGTGGATGAACTTGAACGTTCTGGGGGCAACGGTTTGCTCTATGGCGGGGATCACCGCATGTCCAGCATCTTCCCATCGGCCGGCTGGGTTGTTGTCTCGCTTGCCTGTCCGCCTGTTGGTCCAGGGTGAGCTGCAACACCTGTTTCTGCAACTCTGCCACCATCTGCTTCAGTTCTTCCGTGTCACTGTTCGGGGTTCTGATACCAGTTATGGACCTGCAAGCCACGGTATAAGTCTGGGCCTCCATGACAGGTCCTCTCGAACGTTCTATCGCTTCTTGCTTAACCTCAGCGAACGTAAGGGCCGGATTTATCCGGAGTAGATCTTGCAGTGAGCGGTTAAGGTACGGGTCTCTTAATCCAGTCACGAATTGATCTCTCAACACCAGGTCACGGGCGCCCGTACTAGCTATCTGTTCTTTTTTTCCTGCAGGCTTGTTCAAGCAGTACTTGGAGGGCGTTGGTATATTGAGGGATGTCCTCCGACTCGAGTTGCGTACGCCGGAAGAACATATACCGTAATGTTCCCGCATATGTGGTCGGCCCATAGGTGTTCTCCAGCACCCGCACCAAGTCATCCAACGTACGCTGGCCCCTAACCGTCTCCAGCCTGACTGTCATCCACGCTTCCCCTCTAATGTTAGCATGGCCATTTCTGCTAAGGTCTTAGGATCAATGTTATACATCTCCCCCACTATCTTAAGTTGTTCGGTCCATTCAGTTACAGGATAGTTCCGTCCGTTAAACTTCCTCACCTGATTGACAATAGATGCCGGGGGAGCTGTCCGGTTATAAGTTACTACCGGGAGGAGATTCTGTTGATCACACATCCTGCCGACTACGCCAGATGTAGCGACCGGTGGTAAGGCCGCGGGTGTGTGGTGTATGATCTTTCTCAACAGAATCCCCATACTCAGATTTAAACCGGTAGTAACATTTCTTTACTGTAAAACATGTCTATAACACAGTCAACTGATCTAGCTGCACACATGTATATGGTGGGGTCTCTGGATCTTCACTTCTTCCGGGTACGCAGCTAGCAAAGAAAAAAACACAACAATGGAGATATCTTTCCCTAACTTTCCCTAAAATCACGTACCAGTCTATCACAGAAGAAGGTGTCGCTCCCACGTAGCAGGCCTGGGGATCTCACGATGACGGGTCCCGGTGCAGCGCTGAAGGGGGAAACTCCTCAGTCTTCTTCTGTGGTCTCCTTCCGCAGGTAACAGAATCTTTCTTTGTTAGTCTCTCCCAGTCTCAGGGCACACCGAGCAGCAGACGGGAGCCCACAGCAGCACAGAAGTCTCTCTCAGTCTCGGGGCAAACCACTTGGTTTAATAGTGGAGTGCTGCTGCGGTCCCCTAGAAATTGGGACAGGAAGGTCGAGCGAGATGATGTGGGCATTTGTCATGGCGCAATTCGAGCTTGCACACGGCCTCGGCCTCTCCCTGCACCACTATCACGTCCAGTTCCTTGTCCCTTGCTACCGGCCTTGCCCATTTTCAATGTTGTGCTGACTGTATACAGCTAAATGAAGGCGTCCAAGAAATGGTTTTTAGCACGACACTGAGATTAGCAATTAAGGCCCTGCAGGTGGACTGGTCAGACACAAACGCTGACGAGAATAGCGAGTCTTTTGGTGTATCCTAATTAACGCTACAACCTAATCCTGGCACACACTAATGTTAGATGAATGCAGCCAAGAGTTGGTTTTAGCACGATACTGAGATTAGAGAGATTAAGGCCCTGCAGGTGGACTGGTCAGACACAAACACAGACGAGAATAGCAAGTTTTTTGGCGTATCCTAATTTACCCTGCAACCTACTGTAGCTTCACTAAGATGCTAAATGAATGCAGACAAGATTTGGTTTTTAGTACGACACTGAGATTAGAGATTAAGGCCCTGCAGGTGGACTGGTCAGACACAAACGCTGACGAGAATAGAGAGTCTTTTGGTGTATCCTAATTAACACTACAACCTACTCCGGGCGCACACAAATGTTAGATGAATGCAGACAAGAGTTGGTTTTAGCACGACACAGATTAGATATTAAGGCCCTGCAGGTGGACAGGTCAGATACAAACGCTGACGAGAATAGCATGTTTTTTGGCGTATCTTAATTTACGCTGCAACCTACTGCAGCTGCACTAAGATGCTAAATGAGTGCAGACAAGATTTGGTTTTTAGCACGACACTGAGATTAGAGATTAAGGCCCTGCAGGTGGACTGGTCAGACACAAACTCTGACCAGAACTGCGAGTTTTTTGGTATATCCTAACTTACGCTGAAACCTACTGCAGTTGCACTAAGGGGCCTTTCACACTTGCGTTTTTTTCCTGATTTGGAAGATCAGGAAAAAACCCGATTCTTACAGTATTTTGCCCATTCACTTTAATTTTTTCAGGTAGAATCTTGTTGCTTCATGTTTTCTCTCTGAAATCATTAAAGAGAATGGGCAAAAAAAATGAATCCTGTAAAAATCAGTTTTTTTTCCTGATCTTCCAAATCAGGAAAAAAACGCAAGTTTGAAAGGCCCCTAAGATGCCAAACGAGTGCAGACAATATTTGGTTTTTAGCACGACACTGACATTAGAGATTAAGGACCTGCAGGTGGACTGGTCAGACACAAACGCTGACAAGAATAGCGAGTCTTTTGGCGTATCCTAATTTGCGCTAAAACCTACTCCTGCCTATAGATAGCTAAATTAATCCCTAAAAGCACTGTTTAGGGATGGATGAGATTTCCAGCCTGTACACCAGCCCCAGAGGTGATGCAGGCTGGTATACTGGCACAACGAAGTTTGCTATATACCCTGCCTCCCTGCTTGCCTCTATTCAGCTCTATTAGTCCTTAGAAGGACTGTTGTGGTAATTAGACTGGCACCCCTGCGCCTACACTAGCTGAAAGGCCACAAATTTGTCCCTCAATCAGCAGTATCTCTCCCTACACTGACTGTCTGTGGAGCAGAGTGACGAGCACAGCGTGGTCAGGTCTTATAAAGACCTGATGACGCTGTGCGGCCAGCCAATCACTGTAATGCCACAACCAACGTGGCTGTGGCATTACAGTGTCTGTCAGCCAATCCCTGCATGCGGGCTGGCTCTGTAAAGAGCGCCAACATGCAGGGAGGTGGACCCCGAGCATAGCAAGAGTATCGCAAGATTACTTGGTACTCACCGAGTACCCCAAGTACCGAGATATTCGTGCGAGTACCGAGTAGTGACAAGCATACTCGCTCATCCCTACTGGTGAACAGAGGATCCTGGTGCTATATACTAGTGAACAAGGGAGGATGAGGCTGTATACTGGTGAACAGGAGAGGCTGGTGCTATATACTGGTGAACAGTGGAGGCTGGTGCTATACACTCTTGAAAAGAGGAGGCTGGTGCTATATACTGGTGAACAGGGGAGGGCTAGGGCTATATACTGTTGAACATGTGAGGCTGCTGCTATATACTTTTGAAAAGGAAAGGTTGGTGCTATATGATGATGGAAAGGGGAGGCTGGTGCTATATACTGGTGAACAGGGGAGACTGGTGCTATATGCTGGTGAACAGGGAAAGCTTTGGGGGGGATGACCCATTAGAATGGGGATTTGGGGAGGCTGGTGCTATATTCTGATGAACAAGGGAGGCTGGTGCTATATACTCGTAAACATGGTAGGCTGGTGCTATATTCTGGTGAACAGGGCTCTGTAGCTATACACTGGTGAACAGGTGAGTCTGGTGCTATATACTGTTGAACAGGGGAGGCTGGTGCTATACACTGGTTAGCAGAGGAGGCTGGCGCTATATACTGGTGAACAGGGGTGGCGTGTGCTATATACTGGTGAACAGAGGTGGCTGGTGCTAAATACATCCATCTACCGGCCCATATCCCTGCTCCCATTCACCTCCAAACTTTTCGAAAAGTATGTCCACCTTGCACTCTCGTCCCACCTCTCATCTAACTCTCTCTTTGACAACCTTCAATCTGGCCTCCGTCCCCACATGTAGCAATTTCAGATATCCACTGGCATTGAGGTTTCCATTGATGAAGAATGGCCCCACTATCTTTGTACTCCATATACCACACCATATCATCAATTTTTGTGTTCCAATAGTCTTGGGCGATCTATCCACTGTGGGTTAGTGCCAGACCAATAGCGGTGGTTTTGTTTTTCAACTTCACCATTCACAAAAACGTTTGCCTCATCATTCATCTGAAGTTAATTGTCTATGCTGTGAAGATACGAGATGTGCAGCATCTGAAACAACGGATACTGGAAGCCTGTGCTAGCATTTCTTCCGCGGTGTTGCTATCAGTGTGTCAAGAGTGGGAGAAGAGGGTTGCATTGACAGTCCAACACAATGTTCAGCACTTTAAACACATCTTATAAGTGGTTATAAACTTGTAAATAACTCATGAAAGAATTAAGTTACATTACAACCAAGCACACCATTGTTTTTATTATGAAATTCTCAATAAGGTTTCCATTGAAAAAAATGAAGTTGGATCCAAAATGTCTGACTTCAAAATGGCCACCATGGTCACCACCCATCTGGAAAAGTTTTCCCCCTCCCATATACTAATGTGCCACAAACAGAAAGTTGATATCACCAATAGGGATGAGCGAGTCTACTCGATACTACTCGGTACTCGCCGAATAGTACGGTACTCGCTCTACTCGTTACTCTGCGAGTATCCTTGCGACTACTCGCAGAGTAACGAGTCCAATGTAAATCAATGGGGAATGCAATAACTTTTTAACAATGCTCACAGCATCCACAACGTAGGGAGGCCCAAGCCTTCTGGGCACCCCCGCAGTGAATGGCAGCCCGCAACCGCCCCAGAAAAGACACAGAGAAGAAGACAGCAGGCCGCGGAGGACGGTGAGTGAACAATAGGGCTCCCGAACAATAGTGCCAGCCACTGCTGACAGCAGGATATTCCGTTCCCCCCGCAGCCTTTCCACCCGATCATAAGTTAGGATAGGGTGTGGAGGCGGTGAGAGGAGCGGAGGATCCTGCTGTCAGGCGGCAGGGAAGCTGTCAGCATTGTTTAAAAGCCGGCGGTTTTTTACTGCTGGCTTTTAAACAATGGAATGGGGAATTGCAGGTTTTTCCTCTGCTGCAAGACCATTTTATAGGGTCCAGCAGCAGAGGAATTACTCGCAATTAGTCGCTTCCCCATTGACTTACATTGGACTCGCTAGACTCGCAACGAGTACCGAGTATCGGGACCTACTCGTTACGAGTCTAGAGAGTCTAAGTATTTTAGTACTCACTCATCCCTAATCACCAAGCATTCCCATTTTATTTAGCTGCATCTATATAAATGGCCCACCCTGCATTAACATCGACTTACAAAGCCGTCCACAATCTGTCTCCCCATATATCTCTGAACAAATCTCCCGATATCATCCAACTCGTAATCTTTGATCCTCCCAAAACCTCCTCCTTTCCTCCACACTTGCTGCCTGAAAGACTTCGCCCAAGCATACCCCATTCTCTGGAATTCTGCACCTGAAAACGTCCAGCTGTCCCCTACACTCAGAACCAAGCGCAACCTGAAAACCCATCTCTTCAGAACAGCCTACAGCCTGCAATGACCATGGTGCCACCCCACCACCATTGGACACGGCGCTCCACCACCAAAGCAGACCTACTGTCTCCCTCCCCATTGTCTTGTAGAACGTAAGCCCATAAGGGCAGGTTCTCTCCCCCCTCTGTATCGGTCTGTCGCTGTTAGCTTGTTTGTTGTAACCCTTCTTTGTTTGTAACCCTTTCTCATGTACAGCACCATGGAATCAATGGTGCTCTATAATTAATAATAATAATAATGATGATAATAATGATAATTGTAAGAAAAAAGGAAGTGTGGATCGTTGATGTGGCAATACCAGGCGACAGAAGGATTGAGGAGAGCCAACTTGAAAAACTTACATGATATGAGGATTTAAAGATCAAACTGCAAAGATTCTGGCACAAGCCAGTGAAGGTGGTCCCGGTGGTAATCGGCACACTGGGTGCTCTGCCTAAAACCTTGGCAAGCACTTGAAAACAATTCAGGTTGACAAAATAACAATCTGTCAGCTGCAAAAGGCCAACCTACTGGGCTCTGTACACATCATTCGCTGATATATCATGCAGTCCTAGATGCTTGGGAAGTGTGCGACTAGTGATTTAATGCAAAATCCAGCATAATTATCTTATTTGCTGTGTGTAACTGTTGTATATGTTGTATATGTATAATAATAATAATGTACTGTTTAACAGGGGAGGCTAGTGCTATATACTGGTGATCAGGGGAGGCTGGTGCTATGCAGGCTGGGATTTGGGGAAGGCTGACACTTTAGAATGGGGATTTGGGGGAGGCTGACACTATGCTGGCTGGGGATTTGGGGGAGGCTGACACTATGCTGGCTGGGGATTTGGGGGAGGCTGATGCTTTAGAATAGGGATTGGGGGCATATTAACATAGAATAGTTTTATAGGAGCTATAAAGTAAAATCTACTTTATTTTACATGAAGATGAGGGTGCTTCGCAGCACCCTAGTATTTGTTTACTAAAGCTTGTCTTTATTGACAGCGCTTTGTTAGTAAGGCAACATTCACATGGAGCGTAATTGCACTATTATTGATGTGTTCCTTAAAGATCTGCTATTTGCAGTGGAATGTAGTGAAACTCAGTGACGTTTTCTGTCCCAGTCAAGTCAATGCATTTCACTATTTGGCATGCAGACACTGCGTTTTTGTACAGATCCACTTTTGGTCTCAAAAGCGGATCAGTAAAAAGAATTGACATGTCTGTTATCTAGCATTTTTTGCCTGTGCTATTTACTCACCTTGCCGCGCTCAACCCGGTGATCTCCCCTCATAGGCTAGGGTCACATTAGTGCTAGGCATGCGTTCAGAGGCGTTCCATTTAAAAGATAGAAACCGGCAGCATTAACACAATGTTACTGTAAAGGTAACGCTGCCTTAACGCTTCCAATACAATGCTTAGCCTTACAGTGTAGATCTGCCTTAAGGTACTGTTACACGGCACAACGTTGGAACGATGTCAGCAATGAACTCGTGGCTGCGTGGTCGTTTCCGACATCGTTTTCATGTCATTGGTGAGATGTCACACATCTAGATATCGTGGACGACTCACCAACGATGTAGTGAACAGGTATTGTTCGCACAACCCAGCGAACGATACCTGCTCATTGCTGTAAATGGGCGAAGTCGTCAACAACATCGTTATCGCGGTGTCACACACAACGATATAGCAGGTTGGCTGATCATTGATCGTGTGATTTGAGAACATGTTCTCAAACCTGCGATTACCAATCTAACAACTTCATAGTTGAATCTCGGTGTTACACACAACGACGTCTTAATGATGTCGCTTGAACGACTCCAAACCCTTGATGTTTAACGATGTCGTGCCATGTAACGGTGCCTTTAAATAGATGTAGTGTGCACAGACTCAGTGTATGATGTCAGTAAGGCTATGGCCACATTAACGTCGGGTTTTTGCAGCACATATCCGCCATAGACTAGTTATACTGCAGCCATCACTCAGCGTTAACGCAGTCTAAAGGTACCGTCACACGCAGCAATTTTGCTAGCAATTTCATTGGCAATTTGCTGGTTGCAGTGAAATCATGGACACATTGTTCTATTTTGTTGCTGTGTACAAATGGAACAATGTGTCCATGATTTCACTGCAACAAGCAAATTGCCAGTGAAACTGATAGCAAAATTGTCGCGTGTGATGGTACCTTTATGCTGTGTTAATGCTGCCATTGAATAATGTGGGAGACGAACTCCCCAGCGCTTCTTAACGCGGGCACTAAAGTGCCAGAGAATGTAATCTCATGTTATTTTGTGCTGCAGTAAAACTAGTCTACGGCAGATATGTGCTGCAAAAACTCGATGCTAATGTGGCCCTTGTCTTAGGGGAGTGACCACTAAAAGCGTCTGGGGAAGCATGAAGACCACATTTGGCCCTGGCTACCATCTTGGAATATGGCTGCAATTCTGTATATTTGGCCTTTATCCTGGTATATGGCCCTGATCCTGCAATATATAGCCCCAATTTGCATGAATCATTTTTCCTGAACAAAAATAAGCCCTACCTCACAGTAAGCCATAGCCCTTTTTCCAGAGGTCAAAAGAAAATAAAACAGTTTCTTATTTTTGGAGAAACATGGTATATGCTGCTATAAGCCAAAAAGTACTATGGTTGCAACAAACAAGTCACCGAAAATAAAACTGGTTCAGTTTTCTTGCAACTTGCTTGTTGTGGACAAAGGGTAACAATGTGACAACATTCACTTGCATTATGTTGCAGTGTAGTAGCATCTGACAGTGGTCTTTGATCTGTGTTTGAAGGAAAATGTTACCATATGCATTGACATTGAAAAAAATATTCATACCCTGTGAACTTTTTCACAATTTTTCACGTTATACCTACTGTCTTATATGTATATTATGTGATATACCAACAACAGGTAGCAAGCATTGTAAAGTATAAAGAAAATGATACATGGTTTTCTACATATTTAAAAAATACAAATCTAAAAATTGTGACTTTTATTTTTGTTCAGACCCCTGTAGGCAGGTACCCATAAATAAAATCTTGAGTTACCAATTGCCTCCAGAATTCACCTAATTATTAAAAAAAAATCTACCTGTGTATAATTTATTCTCATTATAACTATTTTTAATCTGTAAAGGCCTCAAGCAGCATGGAAACTAAGGAACACACTAGACAGGTAAGGGATAAAGTTGTGTAGAGGAGTAAAGCAGGGATAGATTAAAAAAAATAGCCCAAGTTCTAAACATCTCATGGAGCACTCAATCCATCATCCAAAAATAAACTTTTGGGGGTAAATACAAAACACTGTGTGGTGGAAAAGTAACACTGCACTAGAGATGAGCAAACACCAAAGTGTTGGCATTTGGATTTGTTCGCTGAATGCTGGATGTTTCCCACTTGTTCGGCGAACGTTCGCCAAATGTTTGCCGAACAAGATAGAAATCAATAGCAAGCAACTTTCAAGGCAAATAAAACACCTTCAAAGGTGTCCAAAAGCTGTCAAACACAGACACACACAAATCATCTTACAGTGTCTCCACTGCTTGATTGCACCATTCTATCTTCACATGCTTCCTCAGGGAGAGGGGGTAATAAAAATGGAGTCACTAAGAGTCTCTGTGTTTTTATTTTGAATAAAATGATTTTTCTCTGTGTTGTGTCTTTTTTTAACCATTTATTTGAGATTCTTAATGGGTCTTACTTGGTTTGACATTAAGAATCTCAGGGCTTAATGCCAGCTTACAATACAAAGCTGGTATTAACCCCTTATTGCCCAGCATGCCACAGCCACCAGGGCCACTGGAAGAACCGGATAAAAGCGCCTGGAAATGGTACTATAATAAATGCGCCATTTTCAGAGGCGGCTGTGGTCTGCTATTCTATAGCGTGGAGAGTCCCAATAACGAAGGCCCCTGTCATGCTGAGAATACCAGCCTTCAGCTGTCTAGTTTTAACTTGGCTGGCAATTAAAAAAATAGAATTAAGTCCACACATTTCTTGTTTTGCCAGCCAAGGTAAAATTAAGCAGCTGTGGATGGGGGCTCGCAACCATGCGCTTTTTTGTGCTAGACTAAAAAACACAGTGAAGCCCCATGCATTTTTTAAAATAATTTTTTTATTTTAAACACTATGATGCCAGGTAGGTTGTGATGCACTACATCTGTGATCGGCTGTTGCAATCAGACTGCATTTCCTCAATCTGGATGGTGATTATGTTTGGTTGCCATACACATTAGTGTATGGCAACAAATCTGCTATCATAGTGTGTTAAATAAATAAATTATTTTAAAAAATATGTGGGGCTTCACAGTATTTTTCAGTCCTTCCTAGTGAAAGCAGACAGCTATGAGCTGCCACCCTCAGTTGCCTAATTTTACCTTGGCTGGCAAAAAAAGTGTGGGCTGTGTCCTGTTTTTATTTGCCAGCCAAGGTAAAACTAGGCAGCTGAGGGTTGGTATTCTCAGTGTGGTGAGGGCTGATTGTTTTAGGGCCCTCCACCCTAAAGACTAGCAGCGTGCAGCTGCCCCTGAAAATGGCACATTCATAAGAAGCACCATTTCCAGGTGCTTTACCAGGCTCTTCCAGCGGCCCTCCTGGGGGTGTTATTTTGTATTGCCAGCTGGTATTAAGCCCTGAGATTCTTAATGTCAGACCAAGTTAGACCCGGCCATTCAGAATCTCAAATAAATGGTTAAAAAAGACACAACACAGAGAAAAATAATTTTATTCAAAATAAAAGCACAGAAACACTTAGTGACTCCATTTTTATTACTCCCTCCACTCCCCACCCTCGTACCCCTCCACAATCCTCTCCAACATCTTCTTCATTGGAGGCTGTGGTGAAGAATACAGCATTCAGCCAGCACTGCCTCTAGTCACTGAATGAACGAGCTGCATGCTCCGTTCATAAGCGATGACTTGCTGAGGTCATCTTAAGTCCCTTTCATGTAACCATGGCACCCACTATGATTATGGTTAACCTGTGACTTCAGGTGACCTCAGTGAGTCACCACACACCTGGAGGAGAATTGGCGGTGATTCACAAGCACAGCAGCAGATCTGGTCTCCATAGTAATCAAGTCAGGTGACCAGATCAGCTGAAACTATCTGGTCATGAGACACAATTGCTATAGTGATCAGTCAGCTTACCACACACGTCACTCACCGACAGCGTGGATTCAGAAGTGAGAGGAAGCGCATGAAGATGGACCGACGCAATCAAGTAGCAGAGACATGGTAAGATGATCTGTGTGTCTGTCTCTGTGTGTAAGATAATGTAGAACATAAGCATTACTGCATTTGCACAAATGCTTTGATCCTACATTAAGCTACACACACATCCAAGCATTACTGAACGTTCGCCGAATTTCCCAACTTTTCAGGAAAACGTTTGAATATGAGGTGACAAATTGAATTAGCTGGGTTCTTGCCGAATTTAAAATTGGCGAACATGTTTGAGCAAAATTCGCTCATCACTACACTGCACATCACCCTTAAAACATAATCTTTATCATCAAACATGGTGGTGGCAGCATCATACTGTGGGGATGCTTTTCTTCAGCACGGACAGGGAAGCTAGTCAGAGATGATGAGAAGGTGATGGAGCCAAATACAGGAAAATTCTGTAGAAAAACATTTAGGGGTTGCAAAAGACTGGAGACTAGGGCATAAGTTCACCTTCCAGCAGATTTGCTGTAAAAAGCAAATCAAGGCAGGAAAGATTGAGACAGAGAGACTCATTGCCAGAGAAAGTAAAAAGAATCCCAAAATATTTTTTAACTACATAAATAGTAAGAAACTAAAAAATGATGGTGTTGGCCCCTTTAAAAATAGTCTGGGTGAAATGGTGGATGAGGATGAGGAAAAAGCCAATATGCTAAATGACTTTTTTTCAACAGTATTTACACAAGAAAATCCCATGACAGACAATATGATCAGTGATAACAAAAAGTCTCAATTAAATGTCACCTGCTTAACCCAAGAGGAAGTACAGCATCGTCTAAAAATCACTAAAATTGACAAATCACCGGGCCCGGATGGGATACACCCCAGAGTGCTGCAGGAATTAAGTACTGTCATAGATAGACCATTATTTTTAATATTTAAAGATTCCATAAAAACAGGGTTTGTACCACAGGACTGGCGTATAGCAAATGTGGTGCCAATATTCAAAAAGGGGACAAAAACTGAACTTGGAAATTATAGGCCAGTAAGCTTAACCTCTACTGTGGGTAAAATCCTAGAGGGTTTTCTAAGAGATGCTATACTGGAGTATCTGAACAAAAATAACCTCATGACCCATTATCAACATGGTTTTACGAGGGACCGTTCCTGTCAAACTAATCTAATAAGCTTCTATGAAGAAGTAAGTTCTGGACTGGACCAAGGAAATGCAGTGGATGTGGTGTATATGGACTTTTCAAAAGCTTTTGATACGGTGCCACACAAAAGGTTGATACATAAAATGAGGGCAATGGGGATAGGGGAAAATATGTGTAAGTGGGTTAAGAACTGGCTTAGTGATAGGAAACAAAGGGTGGTTATTAATGGAACACACTCAGAATGGGTCACAGTTAACAGTGGGGTACCACAGGGGTCAGTGTTGGGCCCGCTTCTATTTAATATATTTATTAATGACCTTGTAGGGGGCATACAGAGTAGAATCTCAATATTTGCAGATGACACTAAACTCTGCAGGGTAATCAATACAGAGGAGGACAATTTTATATTACAGGAGGATTTATGTAAACTAGAAGCTTGGGCTGCTAAATGGCAAATGCGCTTTAATGGGGATAAATGTAAAGTCATGCACTTGGGCAGAGGAAACAAAAGGTATAATTATGTGCTTAATTGTAAAACACTGGGCAAAACTGTCACTGAAAAAGACCTGGGTGTATGGGTAGATGACAAACTCACATTTATTGGCCAGTGTCAGGCAGCTGCTGCAAAGGCAAATAAAATAATGGGATGCATTAAAAGAGGCATAGATGCTCATGAGGAGAACATAATTTTACCTCTATACAAGTCACTAGTGCGACCACACTTAGAATACTGTGTACAATTCTGGTCTCCGGTGTATAAGAAAGACATAGCTGAACTAGAGCGGGTCCAGACAAGAGCGACAAAAGTCATTAGAGGACTAAGGGGTCTGCAATACCAAGACAGATTATTAAACTTGGGGTTATTTAGCTTGGAAAAACGAAGGCTGAGGGGTGATCTTATAATAATGTATAAATATATGAGGGGGCAGTACAGAGACCTTTCTAATGATCTCTTTACTCTTAGGCCTGAGACTGGGACAAGGGGGCATCCTCTACGTCTGGAGGAAAGAAGGTTTAATCATAATCACAGACGCGGATTCTTTACTGTGAGAGCAGTGAGACTATGGAACTCTCTGCCACATGATGTTGTAATGAGTGACTCACTACTAACATTTAAGAAGGGCCTGGATGCCTTTCTTGAAAACTATAATATTACCAGTTATATATACTAGATTCTTTGATAGGGCGTTGATCCAGGGAATTAGTCTGATTGCCATATCTGGAGTCAGGAAGGAATTTTTTCCCCCAATGTGGAGTTAAGTGTTGCCACATGGGTTTTTTTTTGCCTTCCTCTGGATCAACATGTTAGGCTATGGGTTGAACTAGATGGACTTAAAGTCTTCCTTCAACCTTAAAAACTATGTTACAACGACCCTAAAAATCCTGCTGGAGCTACATTGCAATGGTTAAAGTCAAAGCAAATTCATGCGTTTAAATGGTTCAGTAATAGGCCAGACCTATATTTTATTGAAAATCTGTGACGAGACTTGATAATTGTTGTTCACAGACTACTCCATTCATTCTCAGTAAGCTAGAACTATTTTGCAAGGAAGGATGGGCAAAAATGTCAGCCTCTATATGTGTAAAGCTGGTAGAGACATATCCAAAAGACTTGGCTGCAGTAATTTGAGCAAAAGGTGGTCTTACAAAGTATTGATTTTGAGGGATTAATAGAATTGCAACTTTCAGATTTACATTTTTAAACCATGTATCATTTACTTTACACTTTACAAATACTTGCTACTTTGTGCTGGTATATCACATAAAATTCCAATAAAATGAAATTACGTTTTTTGGTGTAACATAAAAAACGAGGAAATGTTCAGGGAGTATGAATACTGTTTTCAAGGCACTGTAGAATTGTTGAGTCTTGTCGAGGACTCAGTGTCTCATGTTTTCATTAACACAGAAGTCAAAACAGAAAGATGTCAGAAAAGATGATATGGAGGAAACATAAATGGGAGGAGGATACTAGTGGTGAGCAAAAAGCTAAGACTCTCTGTCGAAAAGGAAATAATCTATACAGAAACCCAGGCCCTGACAAAGAGACCTTGCAATATGTGGGGGTATTGCTAAACCATACTTATTAGATCTACAACTCTGGTAAAATTAAATAAAGTGAATAATCATTCACAGCAGGATGAAGATAATGAGATTTTTTCCATATCTCACCCATAGAACGTGTTTCAAAGCTAATGTAATGTTTTATTAAGTTCAGAGAGATATGAGGCTTTTATTTCATTTCTCACACATACAACATACAACATATTGATCTGTAGGTTGGATTGCTGCTAAAGGGGAAAGAAACAACTCTTTAAATCTTCTTCATTAGCGAGTGTGAATGAGCTGCGTGTGACCAGAGCGTAAGTGCGAACAGAAGTACAGTGTTGTCCAAAAGTATTGACACTAGTGATGGGCGAATCTACTCGCTAGGACTCGTTACTCGGCGAGTAGTAAGGGACTCGCAGGACTCGCTACTCGGCGAGTTTTCCAGCGAGGACTCGCAAAGTAGCGAGTCCAATGCAAGTAAATGGCAATCCTAGTTTTACTAGCGAGACTCGCTATATCACATCGCTATGTCCCCAAAATCGTTTACAGAATCGCACCGCTTCACGGATACCCGCTGTAAGCAGCGATTCCGAGCGAGTCTGAGCGAGTCTTAGCGATTCCTAGTGAGTCTACGAATCCGAGTCCTGTATTCTGTATTCGGGACTCGCGAATACAGAATCTGTTATGTTCCGACAAAGCTTCCGAGACAGCCTAGCGTGTTAGGTCAGACAAACTTGTGAAGATGGACAAGCATGTTAGCCAATCATATTCAGTAATGCCACAGCCATATTGGTTGTGGCATTACTATGATTGGCTGCTGTCCATCGTGATGGCTATGTCATGGATGACAGGCAAGGCTGTATATAAGCCTTGCCACCGCCATTTTGAGCACATTTCTCTGAAGATCTGAGCTAGAGCAGGGTGAGGTAGATTCTGGAGCAGATCATAGGGATTGTCAGTGAGTGTAGGGAACTTCAAGATTCCTTATATTAACCCCAAACAGCTCTTGTGAGAGCTAGCAGGAGGACAGAGGAGTACAGTGTACTGTGAGACTGTAGGCAGGCAGGGAAGCAGGGAGCTGCAGTCCTACAGTGTCTTCACAGGAGCGACCTCATAGCTTCGCTTACTCACTCAGCTGTTCTAATAGCTGAAGTCAGAGGCTTAGCTGAGGTAGTATTTCCAATTTTTTTGCACCTCATAGATTTTGGGTCCTAAAAACCCCTTCAGCGTTATTTTGTCTTTGGCAGAACAGTGCGTTGCTGCTCTCCTAGCTGCAAATAGCACATACGCCACCTACTTGTGCGACTACTTGTGCGCACTTAATAATTTTTTCAGGGACCAGTGTGCTGCTTCACTGCCAAGTGTTAGCACACACTTAACCCGCCAGTAAGTGACGCCTGCAGCAACACCAAACTCCATCTCGGTGGCTGTTCGCACTTTCTAATTTTTTCAGGGACTAGTGTGCTGCTTCACTGTCAAGTGTTAGCACACACTTAACCCGCCAGTAAGTGACGCCTACAGCAACACCAAACTCCATCTCGGTGGCTGTGCGCACTTTCTAATTTTTTAAGGGACTAGTGTGCTGCTTCACTGTCAAGTGTTAGCACACACTTAACCCGCCAGTAAGTGACGCCTACAGCAACACCAAACTCCATCTCGGTGGCTGTGCGCACTTTCTAATTTTTTCAGGGACTAGTGTGCTGCTTCACTGTCAAGTGTTAGCACACACTTAACCCGCCAGTAAGTGACGCCTACAGCAACACCAAACTCCATCTCGGTGGCTGTGCGCACTTTCTAATTTTTTCAGGGACTAGTGTGCTGCTTCACTGTCAAGTGTTAGCACACACTTAACCCGCCAGTAAGTGATGCCTGCAGCAACACCAAACTCCATCTCGGTGGCTGTGCGCACTTTCTAATTTTTTCAGGGACTAGTGTGCTGCTTCACTGTCAAGTGTTAGCACACACTTAACCCGCCAGTAAGTGACGCCTACAGCAACACCAAACTCCATCTCGGTGGCTGTGCGCACTTTCTAATTTTTTCAGGGACTAGTGTGCTGCTTCACTGTCAAGTGTTAGCACACACTTAACCCGCCAGTAAGTGACGCCTACAGCAACACCAAACTCCATCTCGGTGGCTGTGCGCACTTTCTAATTTTTTCAGGGACTAGTGTGCTGCTTCACTGTCAAGTGTTAGCACACACTTAACCCGCCAGTAAGTGACGCCTGCAGCAACACCAAACTCCATCTCGGTGGCTGTGCGCACTTTCTAATTTTTTCAGGGACTAGTGTGCAGCTTCACTGTCAAGTGTTAGCACACACTTAACCCGCCAGTAAGTGACGCCTACAGCAACACCAAACTCCATCTCGGTGGCTGTGCGCACTTTCTAATTTTTTCAGGGACTAGTGTGCTGCTTCACTGTCAAGTGTTAGCACACACTTAACCCGCCAGTAAGTGACGCCTACAGCAACACCAAACTCCATCTCGGTGGCTGTGCGCACTTTCTAATTTTTTAAGGGACTAGTGTGCTGCTTCACTGTCAAGTGTTAGCACACACTTAACCCGCCAGTAAGTGACGCCTGCAGCAACACCAAACTCCATCTCGGTAACTGTGCGTTTTTCAGAAATGTCACAAAAACCACAATTTCCGCAAAAAGATGTGGCAAAGGGACGGGGACGAGGTCGTGGCCGTAGCAGTCGTGCCCAAGAAGGCACTGGTACAGGTAGACAGACGAGGATTGACAGATCTCTCTTTCTCCCGTCTAAAATTATCAGTACTCAACAAAAACGTGTCTTGAGGCCGGAAGAGCATGACCAGATAACAACTTGGATGGCTGATAACACCTCCACCACTGGTTCTTTGAGTACACAATCGTCCGTGCCAACACAGTCTAGTGTCGCTACAGACAACGCAGGGCCATCCAATCCTCAAAGGCTTCCTATTTCCTCAAGCCTTCGGCAGCCAGAGGAAAACTTGGAGTGCGACCTTGGTCACTCCGATGATTTATTTGGTTCGTATCAGCACTCGATTCCATCTGGCCTTTCTTTATCAGTGCCTGACGAGATACTTGACGAAGACGTAATGTCTATTCATGGCCAAAGTTTGGAAGCACCTCGTACTCAAGAAAGCCACTTTCACCAAACCCATACAGCATCTCAGGAGGTGGATGATGATGACGATGATGAGACACACATCTCATCTGGCCAGCCTGCTCAGTCACATTATCCCGAAGACTTTGAGGAGGAAGGCGTGGATGATGAGACCACAGATCCTACCTGGACTCTTGGCATGCATAGCCAACAGAGCAGCCAGGAGGAGGAAAGTGGCTATGCACCACCGCCAAAAGCACCCAGGCTTACTCCTTTCTCCAGAACACAAACAGTGAGAACAGTTGGCCAAATTGTGTCAACTGTTGCACAAAGTGTACCAACTGTTGCACAAACTGTAAACACAGTTGCCCAAACTGTGTCAACAGTTGGTGTGGTACAGAGTCATCCTCCTTTGCCTCCAATTCAACATAAAGGCCGAAAAGCCATTGTGTGGCATTTTTTTAAGGATGCCCCATCTGTACCAAATGTGGTGATCTGCAATATATGCCATGCAAGGCTAAGCAGAGGCCTGGGAAAAAAAAAACCTGAGCACCAGCAGTATGCGTAAGCATATGTCTGTTAAGCACCCAATTCAGTGGTCGGCCCAGCAGGGTACAGAATCAGTGCCTTCTGATCCCAACACTTCCAGGCCACCTCAGATCCATCCTTCACCAGCTAGTGTTCAGGCATCAGCTCCGGCTGAAACGTACTCCTCCGAAGCTGCGCTACAAGAGAGACTTCAGAGTAGTGAAGCCACTGGTGTGTGCGCGACAAACGTCCAGTTGTCTGTGCCACAGCTGTATGAAAGGCAAAAGAAGTACCTATCCACACACCCATTTTCACAAAAAATGACTGCCAAAATTGCAAAGTTGTTAGCTGTGGAAATGCTGCCGTTTAGGCTGGTAGGTACAGAGTCTTTTCGGGAGTTGTTGGCTGTGGCGGCACCACGATACACTGTACCCAGCCGCCACTTTTTCTCACGTAGTGCCGTCCCCGCGTTACACCAGCACGTTGTCAACAACTTAAAGCGTGCACTAACTAATGCGGTAACTGCCAAAGTCCACCTAACAACGGACACGTGGACAAGTACTTGTGGACAGGGCAGATACATCTCAGTAACGGCTCACTGGATCAACCTGGTGGACAGTGTCCCAACTTCGCAAAGTCGAGCATCTGAAATACTGCCAACTCCACGAATAGCAGGCACAACATCATTCAGGGTGGCTGCCTCATCATATATGTCCAGTGCGCAATCTGCTTCTGCAACTTCCTTGTCCACTGCTCAGCTGCCCGCACCCTCACGTCCAAGTTGGGAGCTTTGCAGTAGTGCTTCAGCAAGGCGACAACAGGCTCTTCTGAAACTTATCTGTCTAGGTGACACACCTCACACTGCAACTGAGCTATGGAAGGGTCTTAAGCAACAGACTGATGAGTGGCTGGCCCCACTGCAACTACAACCAGGTCTTGTTGTGAGCGATAATGGACGAAACCTTGTGGCGGCACTGAAGCACGGTAACCTTGTGCACGTCCCTTGCCTGGCTCACGTGCTGAACTTAATAGTTCAAAAATTCCTTAAAATATACCCCGAGTTATCTGACCTACTCGAGAAGATGAGGCGAATTTGCGCCCATTTTAGGCATTCGTCCACAGCAGTTGGCAGTCTTTCAGCCCTTCAAAGCCAATTTAATTTGCCTAAACACCGGCTAATTTGCGACATGCCCACGAGATGGAACTCAACATTCCATATGTTGGCAAGGTTTAATGAGCAGCAGAGGGCAATAGCTGAATATCAGCTGCAACATGCCCGTCACCACGGAAGTCAGACCAGACACATTACTACTTTAGAGTGGGTCTGGATCGCTGATCTTTGCGAGTTGCTGGACAACTTTGAATACTGCACAAAACTTGTCAGCGATGATCAGTCCATTATCAGTCTCACCATCCCCCTGCTCTGTTTGCTTAAGGAGTCGCTCCTGAATCTTAAAACAGAATCTTTGAGGGCCCAGCGGATGGCTATGGAGCCAGAATTTAACATCGCTGATCCTAGCCAGCCAAGCCAACACCAGCAGGCTACATTGGCTCTGGAAGAAGAAGGTGATGAGGGTGATGATGAAGAAGATTCATTTTTCTGTGGTACTGATGTGAACCCAGATGGTACTCCAAACCCTACGTTTATGTCGGTACAGCATGGGTGGGCTGAAGAGGAGGAGGCGGAGACCGATGTAGAGGCCATGATGCGTAGTGATCCTCATTCTGTTGCAACCGAGGAGATGAGTCTTTGCAGCTTAGCGCATATGGCTGACGTAATGTGTCAATGTCTCTCCCAAGATCCACGCGTCATTCACATATATGCCAGCAACCTCTATTGGTTGTCAACCTTTTTGGACCCCAGATACAAAGATAAATTTCCGTCGCTGCTGTTGCAGTCAACCAGGGGCTTAACGACGGAATTTTTCAAGACTGTTGTTGTTGACAAATTGATGTCCATATCACCGTCTGACTCCGCTGTACCCCGAAGAATCAGCTCTTTCCAACAGCAGCCTTTGGTTGGGACACAAACATCAACAATGTCAAGAAGAGGTGGGGGTAAGATGTCCACCAACTGGGCGATGTTCAACAGACCTTCCAATGAACAACGAATAATGCCTGCGGTCACCTTGACTAGGAGACAACAATTTTCCAACATGGTGAATGAGTATGTCAGTGACAGTACCAGCTTCCTAACCGACCGTTCAGTACCCTTTAATTACTGGGTTTCCAAGCTTAACACTTGGACAGAGCTCGCTCTGTATGCCTTGGAGGTGCTGGCCTGCCCAGCTGCTAGTGTGACATCAGAGCGTGTTTTCAGTGCCGCCGGGGGTATAGTCACTGATAGAAGGTCACGGCTTACTACTGAAAATGCCGACAGGCTGACTCTCATAAAGTTCAACAAGGACTGGATATCATCGGAGTTCGTAAGCCCCCCAGACGACAGTACCCAATTGTAGTGTAACGTAATCTTAATTAATAGGATTGGAATATTGCGCTTGTAACTTTATGCCCTTTTAAGACAGGAAGTATCGGCATCTCCCTCAGCTGAGACGATATGATAAGTCATGTTCCTGAAACATTTGCGGCATGATAAAAAAAAATACGCAATCAGTAAACATCTTTTCACTTTACAAGTGCATCCGCTTTTGAGCATTTCTAATTTTTATTTTTTTTAAAAAATACAATGCAGCCCCTTGGGCTAATTTTTTGAGGCAACAAGCCTATACCTGCATCGAATACGTTGCTTGTACTATGCTCTCAGGACAAGCAAGACTATATTATGGGCCACGCTCACTCCTCTATATCTAAACAGAGTTCATCAAGCCCCTTGGGCTAATTTTTTGAGGCAACAAGCCTATACCTGCATCGAATACGTTGCTTGTACTATGCTCTCAGGACAAGCAAGACTATATTATGGGCCACGCTCACTCCTCTATATCTAAACAGAGTTCATCAAGCCCATTGGGCTAATTTTTTGAGGCAACAAGCCTATACCTGCATCGAATACGTTGCTTGTACTATGCTCTCAGGACAAGCAAGACTATATTATGGGCCACGCTCCCTCCTCTATATCTAAACAGAGTTCATCAAGCCCCTTGGGCTAATTTTTTGAGGCAACAAGCCTATACCTGCATCGAATACGTTGCTTGTACTATGCTCTCAGGACAAGCAAATAGTATGGGCCACGCGCCCTCCTCAACTTCAAAATAGAGTTGATCTCGCCCCTTGGGCTAATTTTTTGAGGCAACAAGCCTATACCTGCATCGAATACGTTGCTTGTACTATGCTCTCAAAACAAGCAAATAGTATGGGCCACGCGCCCTCCTCAACTTCAAAATAGAGTTGATCTCGCCCCTTGGGCTAATTTTTTGAGGCAACAAGCCTATACCTGCATCGAATACGTTGCTTGTACTATGCTCTCAGGACAAGCAAATCGTATGGGCCACGCGCCCTCCTCAACTTCAAAATAGAGTTGATCTCGCCCCTTGGGCTAATTTTTTGAGGCAACAAGCCTATACCTGCATCGAATACGTTGCTTGTACTATGCTCTCAGGACAAGCAAATCGTATGGGCCACGCGCCCTCCTCAACTTCAAAATAGAGTTGATCTCGCCCCTTGGGCTAATTTTTTGAGGCAACAAGCCTATACCTGCATCGAATACGTTGCTTGTACTATGCTCTCAGGACAAGCAAGACTATATTATGGGCCACGCTCCCTCCTCTATATCTAAAAAGAGTTCATCAAGCCCCTTGGGCTAATTTTTTGAGGCAACAAGCCTATACCTGCATCGAATACGTTGCTTGTACTATGCTCTCAGGACAAGCAAATAGTATGGGCCACGCGCCCTCCTCAACTTCAAAATAGAGTTGATCTCGCCCCTTGGGCTAATTTTTTGAGGCAACAAGCCTATACCTGCATCGAATACGTTGCTTGTACTATGCTCTCAGGACAAGCAAATAGTATGGGCCACGCGCCCTCCTCAACTTCAAAATAGAGTTGATCTCGCCCCTTGGGCTAATTTTTTGAGGCAACAAGCCTATACCTGCATCGAATACGTTGCTTGTACTATGCTCTCAGGACAAGCAAATAGTATGGGCCACGCGCCCTCCTCAACTTCAAAATAGAGTTGATCTCGCCCCTTGGGCTAATTTTTTGAGGCAACAAGCCTATACCTGCATCGAATACGTGGCTTGTACTATGCTCTCAGGACAAGCAAATAGTATGGGCCCCGCGCCCTCCTCAACTTCAAAATAGAGTTGATCTCGCCCCTTGGGCTAATTTTTTGAGGCAAAAAGCCTATACCTTCATCGAATACGTTGCTTGTACTATGCTCTCAGGACAAGCAAATAGTATGGGCCACGCACTCTCCTCTACTTCTAAATAGAGTTGATCCCGCCCCTTGGGCTAATTTTTTGTGGCAACAGGCCTATGCCTGCATCGAAGACGTGGCTTGTACTAAGATCCTGCTGGAGCATGGCGAAGGGTCCCACTGTACGCTACGGAGATAACGCGTAGACGCGCTCTGTTGCAAGTAGACGTCCCAGCCTATCGCATCTGTGTTCCCAGTGTTGTTGCCATACCGAGTCATTAAGTAACCCCCCCACAAACACAGGCACTATTTATTTGTCAGCAACATTTGTATGTGCAGTCATGATTTTGCACATAATAACCAAGGTGCCTTCATGCGCCATGCGGGCTGTAAAGTACTTGCTAATGATGATGACTTTAAGCCCACCCACAAAAAAAAACCTACACATCCATTCCCTGAAAAAAGACAGACACAAAGCAGTTTTTGTCAACTGGGTATTATTTCGCCATAATGGCAAAGATGTCAGAATTTTTTTTTTTTTTTTTGGTTTTAACTTTGTAAAAACAAATAATAAGATAACAAAGAAATTGTGCAATGCACAGGAACAAAAAATAAACAAAAAAAAAAAAGGGGTCTACAGCTGCTGGTAGGTTGCCGCATCCTCCGGGCTTGCCTGTAACGTGGCACCATCACCCTGGTCGTTGAGGAGGTCCAGGGCCCCATGCAGTACCTCACCCAGTGGTTGGAAGCCTGTAGGCTGGGGCATCTGGGCCGGTTGGCCTTGGCTTGGTAGGCCCCTGATTGTTGGACACCACCTCTGGGTCGCCACATACCTGTCCCGGGGTGTGGCCCTGTCCAGGATGTTTGCTCTGCTGAGCCGCCACTCCTCCAAAAAATCAAACACCTGCCCAGGGTGGTTTGGGGGCCTACACGCATCGAGGACAATGTGTATTGCTGACCATGCCCGCAGTCGTCTCTCGAATGGAATGTCATCCAAGAACGGTATGAGACTGCGGGCAAAGTCAGCACTACACTGTCCTCTGCGGTCTTGTGGTGCCCCCGGGATCAGAGCAGGGCTGCTGGGGTTCCAGTGACTCCCCACACTGCTGCTGCCAGTCGGCACTGGAGGGCGCTGGTGTGGCCCTTCATCCTCCTCTTCTTGTATCTGCGGCCACAAAGGTGGTGGTGGTGGTGGTGGTGGTGGTGGTGGTGGCGGCGGTGGTGGTGGTGGTGGTGGTGGCGGTAGTGGTGGTGGTGGTGGTGGCGGAGGTGGTGGTGCTACTCCCTCCTCCTCATCTGGTGGGGGTTGAGGGGCCTCCCTCCCCTCCTCAGGCAGCTGTGGTGGCGGGTTCCGACGCCGCATCCGAAAGTGATCAGCTCTGTGGGTAAATATAAAAAACATTTGGTGAATGGGTTGCGTTTGGAAACAAAACCATAGGCCAAACATAACATGTGCACGCTTTTTTGACTCAGTGTATCTGTGTATTCTGTGTCTTTTCATTGTTGCCCTTAAGATGGAATTGCAGCAAATAAATTAATGACATTTTTGGCTCATGCCTCAAACTATATTCTATGTGTGGGTAGTGTTGCTCCACGATTTTTTGCCATTACATTACAAATTTTAAAATTAGTCTGCACTATTACACTGTGCCCTGACTTAGGCAGGACAGCTATGTAGTCACTTGAAGACATATTAGTGGCCACAACTATTGTTTAGACTTTTTGTGGAAACTTTATGTGGACAAAGCTATAGCCTGACACTGTGAGGCAAACACATTATTCAGGGTTGTTTGCCATCAGATGGACACAAAAACACACAGTGTGGACGGCCTTGGTCTCAATGCACATAACCCAGATCTATAGGGCAGGTGAGCAAGACAGGAAATGGAGTCCTGCAGCATAGGTGACACATGAGCATTTGGCGTTAGTGGCCTACACTCCTTGTTGCTGCCATGTATGCTAATCAGGAATATCTTGGTAAATAAAACACACCAAACAGATGGCTTGGGATTTGAAACGACTGTAATGGACATAGAGTATGGGGTTGTTTTTGAGCAGCAGGTCACACATCGTTGGTGCCAAACAAGGTGGTATGCACAGATGGACAGTTTTAGTTATTCCAACGGGGCCGAACAAAAAACCGGGAGCAGCAAGGACAAACCTCGGGTTTCCTAAAGGACCTTGGACAT
The DNA here is from genome assembly GCA_033576535.1 of Allobates femoralis. Lineage (NCBI taxonomy): Eukaryota > Metazoa > Chordata > Amphibia > Anura > Aromobatidae > Allobates > Allobates femoralis. The sequence continues at coordinate 151,516,136 of JARQOC010000011.1, read as the reverse complement.
AAAAGGCTGTTGCACTTAAAATATGGCCCTCTTTAGTTTGATTTTATACAGCATTAATACACTATGTTTTCCGGAGGATTCGTAATGTGGCCAAGAGTTAACGACAAAAAAACTAAAATTCACATGTGGGCCCTAATATCTACACCATCACCTTGCAGCCCCAAATAAACCCATGGGAAAACTGAACCACACATATTTGTAGTGATACAGGGTATGTTCTGAAATGTGTGTGAATGTGTCAGCAATCTGGGATGGTGTACAAACAGTTTAGTGCAAAAGGGGTATATCCTTGCAACGTTATTTTGCCGAAAAAAACACCCACAACTAAATGTGTAGGGATGTATGTGGCCCTTATGCAAGTCGAGGCCATTAGGAACTGGTACAAATGAGGCTTATGACAGGCAAACCAGACAGGGCCACACACCTTAGAGGCCATTGCAGGGAAGAACATGGCTTTGTTCCACAAACATGCCAACAATAATAGCTAATTGTGAGGTCACGGAACATTGTGTCTGACCACCCTGCAGAACATTGCTTATTTGTCCCAACGTCACAATGTGACTATAAATGTGTATGTCCTGGATCATTGCCAAAGGTAATAGAATTGTGTTGCACCATGGCAGAAACAAACCCCAGTGTGGGTATGTAAACCAGCACACTCATTATAGAGCTTCATACGTACATTGTGTGCCCTCGTGGACAGGGTCCCCTCCTCTTGTACCTGTATGACCTGATTGTCTTCATGTACTGTTTTTTGTCGTTAACCCTTATCCTCATGTAAAGTGCCATGGAACCTAATGGCGCTATATAAATAAATAATAATAGTAAACAACAGTGCGGCAGACACATACCTTGGCATACGGGCCACCGGTTCCAGAAATGACAGCCGTTCATAGTGGCAATATATTATCCTGTGACCAGCTTCCGGGCCCCCCTCCATGATCCTCCGGTGTTGCCGCTTGAATTGGTCGTGGCAGCTCCTCCATCGCTTCATAATGTGGTCAACTGTGAAATGATTTCAAACCGGGTTTAGACCTCTGTAACATTTGAAACACTAAAAGTATGTGTACAAATCAACAATAACATTTTAATCATGTTGTGTGTGTAATGTGTATACAAGGCACATGGAAACGACAGTGTGGAACATCATCAACAGCATTACGGACATTGAGCTCACGTGGCCACAATCACAAATGGGGCAGGGCACATGTCAACGCATAGAGAATGTAATAGTGCGGGCACCAGACTCCGCTCATTAGTGGTATTTATATACACCCAACCCCCTGGCCTTCAGAGCCAGGAGGAACAGCCCTTAAACTAAGTGTACTATTGTGACCCATCCAAATATAGGCAACCATGTGACGGCGCATTATAACACATTGAGGGCCCTGTATACCCTACTATGGGGGCCCTGTATACCCACGGGGGCCCTGTATACCCACTGCTGGGGTCTTGTATACCCACGGGGGGCTGTAGACCCTACTATGAGGGCCCTGTATAACCACTGGGGGCCCTGTATACCCAGTGCTGGGGGGCCTGTGTACCCACGGGGGGTCTGTATACCCTAATATCGGTGGCATATATACACACTGGGGGGGCCTGTATACTCTGCAGGTGGAGCTGTATACTCTGCTGGGGGGCTGTCTAACAGTGATAGCCGCTGTATACAAGGATGGCGGTCAATATGGTTTCCCACTTTTTTGGGGCTAAAGTAGGGGGGTCGGCTTATACACGGGTCGGCTTATACACGACTATATACGGTAAATGCAATATAACGTGTGAACACATTTAACTCACTCTCTCCAAACTGCCATTTTTAGATCTCTCCACAGGTGTTTTATGGGATTCAGGTCTGGACTCATTGCTGGCCACCTTAGAAGTCTCCAGTGCTTTCTCTCAAACCATTTTCTAGTGCTTTTTGAAGTGTGTTTTGGGTCATTGTCCTGCTGGAAGACCCATGACCTCTGAGGGAGACCCAGCTTTCTCACACTGGACCCTACATTATGCTGCAAAATTTGTTGGTAGTCTTCAGACTTCATAATGCCATGCACACGGTCAAGCAGTCCAGTGCCAGAGGCAGCAAAGCAACCCCAAAACATCAGGGAACCTCCGCCATGTTTGACTGTAGGGACCGTGTTCTTTTCTTTGAATGCCTTTTTTTTCCTCCTGTAAACTCTATGTTGATGCCTTTGCCCAAAAAGAGAGAACATTCTTCCAAAACGTTTTAGGCTTCCTCAGGTAAGTTTTGGCAAACTCCAGCCTGGCTTTTTTATGTCTCGGAGTAAGAAGTGGGGTCTTCCTGGGTCTCCTACCATACAGTCCCTTTTCATTCAGACGCCGACGGATAGTACGGGTTGACACTGTTGTACCCTCGGACTGCAGGGCAGCTTGAACTTGTTTGGATGTTAGTCGAGGTTCTTCATCCACCATCCGCACAATCTTGTGTTGAAATCTCTTGTCAATTTTTCTTTTCCGTCCACATTTAGGGAGATTAGCCACAGTGCCATGGGCTTTAAACTTCTTGATGACACTGCGCACGGTAGACACAGAAATATTCAGGTCTTTGGGGATGGACTTTTTGCCTTGAGATTGCTCATACTTCCTCACTATTTGGTTTCTCAAGTCCTCAGACAGTTCTTTGGTCTGCTTTCTTTTCTCCATGCTCAATGTGGTACACACAAGGACACAGGACAGAGGTTGAGTCAACTTTAATCCATGTCAACTGGCTGCAGGTGAATTAGTTATTGCCAACACCTGTTAGGTGCCACAGGTAAGTTACAGGTGCTGTTATTTACACAAATTAGAGAAGCATCACATGATTTTTCTAACAGTGCCAATACTTTTGTCCACCCCCTTTTTTATGTTTGGTGTGGAACTATATCCAATTTGGCTTTAGGACAATTCTTTTTGTGTTTTTTTCATTGAAGACAAATTAAATGAAGATAATAATACCAAAGAATTTGTGATTGCAATCATTTTCTGGAAGAAACTGAGTATTATCTGACAGAACTGCAGGGGTGTCAATACTTTTGGCCAACACTAAAGGTGTGTGACTTGTGATTCAATGACTTTGGATGCAGGGACTTTAGAAGGAAGGAATTACTGAATTGCTGTTTGCATTTTAATACTTTACATTTCTTTTTATTTCCATTTCTGTCTAGTGCAATACTTATTAGGAAATGAGCTCCATTATTGACAATGTCATCCAGTGTACATCTTGCCACATGTATGCAATCTTTGAACAGCCAGTCGAGGGTGACTGGGTGTGTGGGGGACTGTATTGTGGGCACTGTGTGTTTATATGGGGCAGTGTCTCTGAAGGGTGCTGTACAGGGGAAGTGTGGTTGGGTGTGTGGGGGGCTGTAAAGGGGGGCAGCGTGTGTGTGTTTATATAGGGGCAGTGTGTCTGGGGGGCTGCACAGGGGCATTGAGTCTGGGGGGCTGTACAGGGGCAGTGTGACTCAGGGGGCTGTACAGGGGCAGTGTGACTGGGAGCTGTACAGTGTCAGTGTGACTGGGTGTGTGGGGGGCTGTACAGTGGGCAGTGTGTGGGTGTTTATATAGGGGCAGTGTGTCTGTGAGAGTGGGGCAGATTGTACAGGGGGCAGTATGTCTATGGGGGGACGATGTATGCTATCTGGAGAACTATGAGGCTGCATCATTGCATTATACTATATGGAGGGCTGTGACACTGCATTATATTATATGAAGGGCTGTCACACTGCATTGTATTATCTGGAGGGCTGTGATGCTGCAGTATTCTATATGGAGGGCTGTGATGCTGCATTATATTATATGGAGAGCTATGAGAATGTATTATATTATATGGAGGGCTTTGATGCTGCATTATATTATATGAAGGGCTATGAAAATGTATTATATCATATGGAGGGCTGTGACGCTGCATTATATTATTTGTAGGGCTGTGACGCTGCATTATATTATATGAAGGGCTGTCAAGCTGCATTGTATTATCTGTTGGACTATGACTCTGCATTATATTATATGAAGGGCTGTGATGCTGCAGGGATGTGACACTGCATAGTATTATCTGGAGGGCTATGACTCTGCATTATACTATATGGAGGGCTATGATGCTGCATAATATTATATGAAGGGCTGTGAGGCTGCATTATATTATTTAGAGGGCTATGATGCTGCATTACACTATATGGAGGGCTGTGAGGCTGCATTATACTATATGGAGGGCTGTGAGGCTGTATTATTCTATATGGAGGGCTGTAAAATAGTAACATAGTAACATAGTTTTTAAGGTTGAAGGAAGACTTTAAGTCCATCTAGTTCAACCCATAGCCTAACATGTTGATCCAGAGGAATGCAAAAAAAACCCATATGGCAACACTAGCTCCACATTGGGGGAAAAAATTCCTTCCTGACTCCAGATACGGCAATCAGACTAATTCCCTGGATCAACGCCCTATCAAAGAATCTAGTATATATAACTGGTAATATTATTGTTTTCAATAAAGGCATCTAGGCCCTTCTTAAATGTTAGTAGTGAGTCACGCATTACAACATCATGTGGCAGAGAGTTCCATAGTCTCACTGCTCTTACAGTAAAGAATCCGCGTCTGTGATTATGATTAAACCTTGTTTCCTCCAGACGTAGAGGATGCCCCCTTGTCCCCGTCACAGGCCTAAGAGTAAAGAGATCATTAGAAAGTTCTCTGTACTGTTCCATCATATATTTATACATTATTATAAGATCACCCCTAAGCCTTCGTTTTTCGAAGCTAAATAATCCCAAGTTTAATAACCTGTCTTGGTATTGCAGACCCCTCAGTCCTCTAATAACCTTGGTCGCTCTTCTCTGGACCCGCTCTAGTTCAGGTATGTCTTTCTTATACACCGGAGACCAGAATTGTACACAGTATTCTAAGTGTGGTCGCACTAGTGACTTGTATAGAGGTAAAATTATGTTCTCCTCATGAGCATCTATGCTTCTTTTAATGCATCCCATTATTTTATTTGCCTTTGCAGCAGCTGCCTGACACTGGCCACTAAATGTGAGTTTGTCATCTACCCATACACCCAGGTCTTTTTCAGTGACAGTTTTGCCCAGTGTTTTACAATTAAGCACATAATTATACCTTTTGTTTCCTCTGCCCAAGTGCATGACCTTACATTTAACCCCATTAAAGAGCTCACTTGCCATTGGTCAGCCCAAGCTTCTAGTTTACATAAATCCTCCTGTAATATAAAATTGTCCTCCTCTGTATTGATTACCCTGCAGAGTTTAGTGTCATCTGCAAATATTGAGATTCTACTCTGTATGCCCCCTACAAGGTCATTAATAAATATATTAAAAAGGAGCGGGCCCAACACTGACCCCTGTGGTACCCCATTGTTAACTGTGACCTATTCTGAGTGTGTTCCATTAATGACCACCCTTTGTTTCCTAATGCTAAGCCAGTTTTTAACCCACTTACACATATTTTCCCCTATCCCCATTACTCTCATTTTATGTATCAACCTTTTGTGTGGCACCATATCAAAAGCTTTTGAAAAGTCCACATACACCACATCCACTGCATTTCTTTGGTCCAGTCCAGAACTTACTTCTTCATAGAAGCTTATCAGATTAGTTTGACAGGAACAGTCCCTCGTAAAACCATGTTGATATTGGGTCATGAGGTTATTTTTCTTCAGATACTCCAGTATAGCATCTCTTAGAAAACCCTCTAGGATTTTAACCACAGTAGAGGTTAAGCTTACTGGCCTATAATTTCCAAGTTCAGTTTTTGTTCCCTATTTGAATATTGGCACCACATTTGCTATACGCCAGTCCTGTGGTACAGACCCTGTTATTATGGAATCTTTAAAGATTAAAAATAATGGTCTATCTATGACAGTACTTAATTCCTGCAGCACTCTGGGGTGTATCCCATCCGGGCACGGGGATTTGACAATTTTAGTGATTTTTAAACGATGGCGTACTTCCTGCTGGGTTAAGCAGGTGACATTTAATTGACAGTTTTTGTTATCACTGATCATATTGTCTGTCATGGGATTTTCTTGTGTAAATACTGTTGAAAAAAAGTCATTTAGCATATTGGCTTTTTCCTCATCCTCATCCACCATTTCACCTAGATTATTTTTAAAGGGGCCAACACCATCATTTTTTAGTTTCTTACTATTTATGTACCGTATTTTTCGCTTTATAAGACGCACCTGATTATAAGACGCACCCCCAAATTTGGTGAAGGAAAAGAGAAAAAAAATAATTTTTAATGTTAAATGGGGTCCGTCTTATAATGCCAGTGTCTGTCTTATAATCAGTATAAATGTCCCTCCTCCTGGTACATAAACCCCCCCATCCTGGTATCCCGGTATATATATCCCCCCATTCTGGTATATGTGTCCCTCATCCTGGCTTACATGTCATCATCCTGTATATATGCCCCCATCCTGCTACATATATTGCTCATCCTGGTATAGATGTCCTTCATCCTGGTATATATGTCACCATACTGTATATATGTCCCCATCCAGGTACATATGCCTCGCCATCCTGGTATATATACCCTCATTATGGCACACATGTCCCCATCATGTAAATATGGTCCCAAATCCTGTATATATACCCCCATCCAGGAATACACATTCCCCCATCTTATCTATATGTTCCCCATCCAGTATATATGCCCCTTCCTGATAATATGTCCCCCAATCCTGTGTATATGCCCCCATCCCCATCCTGTATAAATGCCCTTATTCTGTTATGGCCCCCCATCTTGTGTATGTGCCCCCATACCCTATATATGGCCTTACCGATGGTGGAACTGGGCTGCTGAGTGGGGGTGCCGGTGGCAGGTTCCGGAGGGTGAGGGCACAGGTGTAGGACCGTAGGTGCGGCGGAATACCGGCAGCAGCGAGCGCTGGGCGCCGCCATGTTTGTTTGTGGGCGGCTGCATTCACTATGTGCAGCCGGCAGCATAGACTTCAACAAAATGGCCGCGGCCATAGAGGAGACCCGCGGCCAATTTGCAGTGTCTACCTCTACCGGCCGGCTGCACATACTGAATGCAGCCGCCCACAAAAAACATGGCGGCCGGTATTCCCCCGCACCTACGGTCCTACACCCGGGTCCCTCACCCTCCGGAACCTGCCCCCCGGCACCCCCGCTTGGCACCCGCACCCCCCGGCCCGGTAATGTGCAATATAAAATTTTACATTTTTTTTTTTCACATTCTCTTTTTAAGACGCACCCCCGTTTCCCCCCACGGTTTGGGGGAAACCAAAGTGCGTCTTAAAAAGCGAAAAATACGGTAGTTAAAAAATATTTTGGGATTATTTTTACTTTCTCTGGCAATGAGTCTCTCTGTCTCAATCTTTGCTGCCTTGATTTACTTTTTACAAATATTACCGTATATACTCGTGTATAAGCCGAGTTTTTCAGCCCAAAATTTGGGCTGAAAAGTCTCCCCCTCGGCTTATACACGGGTCTATACGGTACACATGGTGTGGTGGCTGTGGTGGGGGCTGTGGAGGCTGGAGGAGGCGGGGGGAGCTGCTGTATGAGCGGCCCCGTCACATGGGGCCGCTCATTAAATATGCACTGCTTCCCCCTGTCAATCAGCGGCAGGGGGAAGCAGTGCATATAGCCCCCAAATGCTGGCAGTCGCCCCCCCTTGTAAGGGCCCCCCCCGCTGGTTATATTACCATCCCGGTCTTCTGATCAGCGCCGCTCCTCGGTGCTCCGTCCGTCCGTCCTGCTACATCCGGGATCTCCGGCCGTCGCAGGCATATGACGTCATCGCGCGACGGCCGGGGATCCCGGATGTAGCAGGACGGGTGCAGCGAGGACGGAGCGCCAAGGAGCAGCGCTGATCAGAAGACCGGGATGGTAAGAGAAGCGGGGGAGGGTCCTTGCAAGGGGGGGCGAGTGCCAGCATTGGGGGCTGCTGGGGACCCCCTGGGGGCTGCTGGGGACCCCCAGGGGGCTGCTGGGGACCCCCAGGGGGCTGCTGGGGTCCCCTGGGGGCTGCTGGGTACCCCCAGGGGGCTGCTGGGTACCCCCTGGGGGCTGCTATATGTACCCCTGGGGGCCTGCTGTATACCACTGGGGCTGCTGTATACTACCACTGGGGCTGCTGGGGCTGCTATATACTACCACTGGGGCTGCTGTATACTACCACTGGGGCTGCTATATACTACCACTGGGGCTGCTATATACTACCACTGGGGCTGCTATATACTACCACTGGGGCTGCTGTATACTACCACTGGGGCTGCTGTATACTACCACTGGGGCTGCTGTATACTACCACTGGGGCTGCTATATACTACCACTGGGGCTGCTGTATACTACCACTGGGGCTGCTATATACTACCACTGGGGCTGCTGTATACTACCACTGGGGCTGCTGTATACTACCACTGGGGCTGCTGTATACTACCACTGGGGCTGCTATATACTACCACTGGGGCTGCTGTATACTACCACTGGGGCTGCTATATACTACCACTGGGGCTGCTGTATACTACCACTGGGGCTGCTATATACTACCACTGGGGCTGCTGTATACTACCACTGGGGCTGCTGTATACTACCACTGGGGAGGCCTGTATACCACTGGGGGGGCCTGTATACCACACTGCTGGGGGCTGTATACCTTTGCTGGGGTCCACCCTCGGCTTATACACGAGTCAATAGGTTTTTCCAGATTTTTGGGGCAAAAGTAAGGGGGTCGGCTTATACACGGGTTGGCTTATACACGAGTATATACGGTATTTAATTTTCTGTATTTATTTAATGCTTCATCACTACCTACTTGCTTTAAGCCTCTAAATGCTTTCTTTTTGTCATTTATTGCGCCCCTTACAGCCTTATTTAGCCATAGTGGTTTCCTCCTATTTCTAGCATGCTTATTCCCATAGGGTATATATTGTGCACAGGCCCTATTCAGGATGCTAATAAACGTCTCCCACTTGCTTTGTGTACTTTTATGTCTCAGGATATCGTCCCAGGTTATTGCACTAAGATCATCTCTCAACCGTTGGAAATTTGCCTTCCTGAAGTTTAGTGTCCTTGTAGCCCCTCCACTACACATCTTATTAAAGAATGCTTGAAAGCTTATTATTTTATGATCACTATTTTATGATCTCCAACCTGTATATTTGATATGCGGTCCGGCCTGTTGGTTAATATTAGGTCTAGCAGTGCCCCCCTTCTTGTTGGGTCCTGAACCAAATGTGAAAGGTAGTTGTCTCTCATAGTTGTCAAAAACCTATTACCTTTGCTAGAACTGCAGGTTTCTGTTCCCCAATGTATTTCAGGGTAGATGGAGTCCCCCATAATAATAACTTCTCCCTGAGTCGCTGCTTCATCTATTTGCTTTATGAGGATATTCTCCTCCACTTCCATTATTGTTGGGGATTTATAACAAACCCCAATCAGTAATTTATTTTTTTTTCCCTCTCCCCTCCCCTGTGAGGCTGAATTATACTATATGGAGTGTTGTGAGCCTGAATTATGCTATATGACTTGCTATAAGGCTGTATTATGCTATATAGAGGGCTGTGATGCTGTAATATACTATATGGAGGGCTGTGAGGATGCATTATACTCTAAGGAGTGCTGTGACTGCATTATTCTATATGGAGGGCTATGAGGCTACATTACACTATATGGAGGGCTGTGAGTCTGCATTATACAATATGGAGGACCATATATACCAGGATAAGGGTATATTCCAGGAGGAGTACCATATATAGCTTGATGAGGGACATTAATACCTAATGAAGGGGAGAGGGTTCAATTAGTGAGTATTTATAGGATTTAGAATGTTACATGCGGCCCATACATCTGGCCATTGAGGGCACGTGGGGGGTGGCCCAGGTTCTAATTTCGCATCGGGGCCCTTTGAACTCTAGTTACGCCACTGCAAAAAGATCAAGAATAAAAACTTGAAAACACGTAGTCCAAAAATTGAGCAAACATCATGTAACCCAAATAATCCAAACCTAAATATTTTAGCATTCACCTATCATTAGTAATTTTATAGGAGCAAAAATATGTGATTCATATTCTTCACCTCTAGAATAGAGGGACATACAAATACAAGCTATGTACAAACATATTAACAGAGTGAAAAGAGAGGTTGGCTCCACCTGGGATAAGGAGGAGTTACACAGCTGACAAATAGCATGAATGGAAATTGTGACAAAGCCAGGTCTGTGGAACTGAGTGCTCAAATCAGGTCAATTTCAGAGAGCATCAATATAATGATCTGGCACTCAACGAGGTAAATGAAGATCGAAAAAATTCTTTTTATGTCCTTTTATTGGTGAAAAATCAGTGATTCAATATCTCATACAGTTGTAAAATGTCTCTTTCACAACAATGTAGTCTATACCAGACGTTTCAATCCAATCCCGGGTTTTCATCAGGGTTCAACAGACTGCTTTATTATATACAAATAAAACATAAAAGAACAAGAATCAGTGGTTGTAACAACATAGGTGATATATACAATCTCTGTAAGGCAAGGATCACACAGAGGAATCAGCGTTTTTGTGGCTTCTGAAAGACAGATACTTTTTTTTAGGTGCCATTAGTGTCTCTTGAGCTCCTGGCCATTTTTTGAACTTAGTCATTTTGTCCCCAAAAACGCATATGCGTTAACAGATGGTACCTATATGTACCATGCGTTAACGCATGCGTTTCCCATGGGGCCCCATGTTAAAAAAAAACAGGAAAACTGGAAGGCCATTTTTTAATAACGCAGGTGTACCTAAGTGCACCATCCGTTAACGGATCCGTCTTTGGAATGTTTGGAAAAAAAAAAAATTTTGATGTGTAAAAACGGTTCAGAAGCAAAAATGGCTGTGTGACCCTGGCCTAATATACATGTTAAGGTAAATACAGTTTAGAGAGACTATTAATGCAGTGTACCCCACCCACCTCTTGGTGCAGTGATACATAGATTAGCCTGTTATAAAATCCAGAATGAGAACAGGTGTCAAAGCTCCAAATATTAGCTTTTAAGAAAACTAAACTCAAAGGTATAGTATACCTGTTGTTAATGAGAAACAGGGAAATATGGGCACACACTGATGAGCTTGTTTAAGGGCAAATACAAGCCTCACTATGATGAGAGAAGAGGGTAAAACGTCAAGGATGATTTATATGATATCAGGTGAATCAGGAAATCAGACAGCTAAGGGTATAAAATATCTTTCATTACCTGTAGGATAAGGTGGATCTAGGTAAACAGGTAGCAATGACCTAAAATGCAAAGGTGCCATTAATATTCATACAAACTGGTACCCCCTTATGGTGATGCAGGACCCAGAGTCCTTTGGTTTACCTGTGCAGCTGGGAGGTTCATTGGTGGTGTGGCACTGCAGTAATGATGGTGTAGAGTTAAATAGCTGCACTGTGAGCGCACTGGCTTCCTGCTTCTGGTTTGTTTGAACGCAGGATTCGGTGTGTGGAACGCATGCCGGAGCATGCGCACTGTGCTTATTGCGGTAAAGACCGCTAGTACGCATGCGTAGGAGTCCTGTGGAGAAAAAGTGAACTGCAAAGTGCAGGAGGATATCATTTACTGCTCACATGGCTAGTATCTACAAAAGGATACAGGATTTGTGAAAACGCAGTGTGGTCACCACTATTAATTAGTGTGATTCAGTGCAGAATAGGATTTCTATGAGTGGGAAAGGTCTATAAGGAAAGAGAGAACAAAGGTTAATATCAGGATTAGTATTACAGAATACCAAATTTCAGAACAGCATCATGACACATTGGACCAAGGACAGGATCATAGGTATAATTGTGGTACCTGAAAACACTTATTATGTCATAAAGGATAGTACAGTTACAGGGATACAGATCAGGATCACAGAATAATGATCAGAAGTGAATCTCATATTGTGACGACCATCCGCTGTGAGGCCGAGCTGCTGGTAGGCAGCACCCCGAGAAACCCCGAGACCCTTAACCCCTATACAGGGATCTGGAATTACAGCGGAGCCCAGGGGGTAGCTGCCTATATGAGCAACAGAGCTGGGGAGGTCGCCAGGGGGAAATCAAGACCCGAAAAACGAAGTCAGAAGTCCGAGTCAAAACAGAGAGGGCAGCGAAGGTACAAAATCGTCAGGCAGTAGCAGAGTCAAAAATCCAGGCAAAGGTCAAGGGCAAAAACCAAGAGGGCAGCTGAGGTACAAAATCAATAGGCAGAGGCAGAGTCAGAAATCCAGGCAAGGTCAGACACGAAACTAAACACACACTATCACTGGGGAACCAAAACTATATCTGGCGGCCTGCAAGACAGGCTCCAATGTATTTGAAGGGCGCGGTTACCTCCCATAGGCTGAAGCTCACAGCCTGATGACCTCATCCGGACCGCCCCTAGATCCAGGCCAGATGGAGATGCACGACTGGCTCCACCCACGCCACCTCTGACAGAAGAACGCAGGCTGCGCCTAACGGACACCTCTGCAGGGCCCGCTCTTCTGCGACCAACACCACCCAGAGGGGAAACACAGCGGCGCTCAGCGACAGAGGCAGACGTCGCGGGAGCAGTTCCATATGAGGACAAGGCCCTCCTATCACCGGCGCCACCAGCTGAAGGAATCCGGCTCCTCCCAGCGGCCGAGGCAGGAACACCAGCCACCGAGTCCAATGGCGATGTGACACATATTCACGGTTAAGGCCGTGGGGTGCAAGTGTTTTTAGTGTATAAATCCAGAACGCTTCGCATTCTTTGAGTTTCCTTATTCTGTCCCCTGCCCTTCTTCCCATGGGTACATGATCAGTCACTTGGAATCTCAATTGAGCAATGTTATGGTTGACTGATGAAGTGGTTTGGAATGAGTAGCAATGTTTGTTTGCACCTGATGGTGGACTTGTGTTTTGATATACGATCCCGGATATGCTGGGTTGTCTTTCCAACATATCCAAGACCGCACGGGCATTTAATCAAATAGATCACAAATGATATATTTTTTAACTACATAAATAGTAAGAAACTAAAAAATGATTGTGTTGGCCCCTTTAAAAATAATCTGGGTGAAATGGTGGATGAGGAAAAAGACAATATGCTAAATGACTTTTTTTTAACAGTATTTACACAAGAAAATTCCATGACAGACAATATGATCAGAGATAACAAAAAGTCTCAATTAAATGTCACCTGCTTCACCCAGCAGGAAGTACAGCATCGTCTATAAATCACTAAAATTGTCAAATCCCCGGGCTCGGATGGGATACACCCCAGAGTGCTGCAGGAATTAAGTACTGTCATAGATAGACCATTATTTTAAATATTTAAAGATTAAATAATAACAGGGTCTGTACCACAGGACTGGCATATAGCAAATGTGGTGTCAATATTCAAATAGGGGACAAAAACTGAACTTGGAAATTATAGGCCAGTAAGCTTAACCTCTCCTGTGGGTAAAATCCTAGAGGGTTTTCTAAGAGATGCTATACTGGAGTATCTGAAGAAAAATAACCTCATGACCCAATATCAACATGGTTTTACGAGGGACTGTTTCTGTCAAACTAATCTGATATGCAAAAAATAGTAATGGCGGTCTGATTATGAACGCTCTAAGGATCAGACCTATAAGATGTTTTAATAAATGACAAACCTTTTATTAATTTCTTAGTTCCCCTCACAGATCCACTACGCGTTTCAACTGTATAAAACACGTAGTGGAGCTGTGAGGGGAACTAAGAAATTAATAAAAGGTTTGCCATTTATTAAAACATCTTATATGTCTGATCCTTAGAGCGCTCCTAATCAGACCGCCATTACTATTTTTTGCATGAAAACTACTCCCTTTGTGAGGGATTGGCGGCTGGAGCAGCTCAGGAACAGCACAAACGATCTGCCTTGACGACCTGACGTTTCCCTGGTAACCCACAACAAAGAGCGGTGACGCAAATTCGGTTTCGCGGTCACGTGACCGGATAGGTCCGGTTCTGAGGACCAGAAGAGAGGAGAGCGGAGAGGCAGTGCACATACCGCCGGCGGTGGAGGCTGGTAAACTGGGTTGTGCAGGACGTGCACAACCCGATAAGGTGAGTGGCCACCTACCCACGACACGTAGATGTTTTTAATAAGGGGATCCTACACATTTGCGCCCCTCTTCCTTTTTGTTTTGCAAACTACCGTATATACTCGTGTATAAGCCGACCCGTGTATAAGCCGACCCCCCTACTTTTGCCCCCAAAACCTGGGAAAACCTATTGACTCGTGTATAAGCCAAGGGTGGACCCCAGCACAGGTATACAGCCCCCAGCAGTGTGGTATACAGGCCCCCTCAGTGGTATACAGCAGCCTCCCCAGTGGTAGTATACAGCAGCCTCCCCAGTGGTAGTATACAGTAGCCTCCCCAGTGGTATATACAGCAGCCCCAGAGGGGTATACAGCAGCCCCAGAGCTGTATACAGCAGCCCCAGAGCTGTATACAGCAGCCCCAGAGGGGTATACAGCAGTCCCAGAGGGGTATATAGCAGCCCCAGAGGGGTATATAGCAGCCCCAGAGGCGTATATAGCAGCCCCAGAGGGGTATATAGCAGCCCCAGAGGGGTATATAGCAGCCCCAGAGCTGTATATAGAAGCCCCAGAGCGGTATACAGCAGCCCCAGAGGGGTATACAGCAGCCCCAGAGGGGTATATAGAAGCCCCAGAGGGGTATATAGCATCCCCAGAGGGGTATATAGCATCCCCAGAGGGGTATATAGCATCCCCAGAGGGGTATATAGCATCCCCAGAGGGGTATATAGCAGCCCCAGAGGGGTATACAGCAGCCCCAGAGGGGTATATAGCAGCCCCAGAGGGGTATATAGCAGCCCCAGAGGGGTATACAGCAGCCCCAGAGGGGTATACAGCAGCCCCAGAGGGGTATTTAGCAGCCCCAGAGGGGTATACAGCAGCCCTCGCACAGAGAAATGACGTCATTTCCTGTGCGCCGGTGAAGGAAGCATGAAGACCAGGAGGAGCGCGGTGACGGACGGTGACAGAGCGTCGGCGTCGGCGACAGCGACCCGATAAGTATAATCATCGCTTCCTTTACAGGTTGCCACAGGGGGGGCCCGGTATACCACGGGGGGGGGGGCTGTATACAGCCGGGTACCCGTATATACTCGTGTATAAGCCAAGGGGGGACTTTTCAGCACATTTTTTGTGCTGAAAAACTCGGCTTATACACGAGTATATACGGTAATCTGATAAGCTTCTATGAAGAAGTAAGTTCTGGACTGGACCAAAGAAATGCAGTGGATGTGGTGTATATGGAATTTTCAAAAGCTTTTGATACGGTGCCACACAAAAGGTTGTTTCATAAAATGAGAGCAATGGGGATAGGGGAAAATATGTGTAAGTGGGTTAAGAACTGGTTTAGTGATAGGAAACAAAGGGTGGTCATTAATGGAACACACTCAGAATGGGTCACAGTTAACAGTGGGGTACCACAGGGGTCAGTGTTGGGCCCGCTTCTAGTTAATATATTTATTAATGACCTTGTAGGGGGCATACAGAGTAGAATCTCAATATTTGCAGATGACACTAAACTCTGCAGGGTAATCAATACAGAGGAGGACAATTTTAAATTACAGGAAGATTAACGTAAACTAGAAGCTTGGGCTGATAAATGGCAAATGAGCTTTAATGGGGATAAATGTAAGGTCATGCACTTGGGCAAAGGAAACAAAAGGTATAATTATGTGCTTAATTGTAAAACACTGGGCAAAACTATCACTGAAAAAGACCTGGGTGTATGGGTAGATGACAAACTCACATTTAGTGGCCAGTGTCAGGCAGCTGCTGCAAAGGCAAATAAAATAATGGGATGCATTAAAAGAGGCATAGATGCTCATGAGGAGAATATAATTTACCTCTATACAAGTCACTAGTGCGACCACACTTAGAATACTGTGTACAGTTCTGGTCTCCAGTGTATAAGAAAGACATAGCTGAACTAGAGCGGGTCTAGAGAAGAGCAACCAAAGTCATTAGAGGACTGAGGGGTCTGCGATACCAAGACAGGTTATTAAACTTGGGGTTATTTAGCTTGGAAAAACGAAGGCTTATAATAATGTATAAATATATGAGGGGACAGTACACAGACCTTTCTAATGATCTCTTTACTCTTAGGCCTGATACGGGGACAATGGGCATCCTCTACGTCTGGAGGAAAGAAGGTTTAATCATAATCACAGACGCGGATTCTTTACTGTAAGAGCAGTGAGACTATGGAACTCTCTGCCACATGATGTAGTAATGAGTGACTCACTGCTAACATTTAAGGAGGGACTAGATGCCTTTTTGAAAACTATAATATTATCGGTAGGGATGAGCGAGTACTAAAATACTCGGACTCTCTAGACTCGTAACGAGTACCGAGTACGAGTATAGCGAGTCCAATGTAAATCAATGGAGAAGCGAGTAATTCCGAATTATTCCTCTGTTGCTGGACCCCATTAAGAGATAAAGAGGTCTGGCAGCTGAGGAACAACCTGTAAATACCTGATTCATTGTTTAGAGTCCTGCAGTAAAAAGGCAATAGCTGTAAATTGAAACTGGATTCTCCTGGATTGTCCCGTTCCGGTTCAATTCGGTACCATTGACAGCCATGTTAAATTGAACCGAATTAACCCCGACCGGGTCAATCTGGTTAAAAAATCTGACAAAACCGGTCCGGGTCAATCTGGTTTAATTTAACATGGCTGTCTATGGTATCGGATAGAACCGGAATCATACCAAAAACCAGACCGGTTCCCGTATTGGTAATGCTTGACTGCGGCTGTGCCACTGTTGTTTTTGGAGCACCTCCTACCCCACCTCCCGACGCTATTTTGCTCTTTGGGCAGATTTCCCAGCAGGAGCTATTGTAGGACACTACAGTATTTCCAGCTTTTTGCATCTGCTAATTCTGGTGAGAACAGTGCGTGCAATGTTCAGAATCGTCTGTATTTATATGATTTTTTAAATTGCGGTGGCTTGCCTCATCTGGGCCAAAATGCAAGCCAGCATGCCTGCCCATGTGCATGCTCGGCTTGCAGCATGCACAGGTGTGCATGTTTTCATGTGCATGCACATGCACACACCCTGCTTGCAGCATGCACAGGCGTGCATGCATGGACATGCACACTGCCTGCTTGCAGCATGCACAGGCGTGCATGCATGCACACGGCCTGTTTGCAGAATGCACAGGCGTGCATGCATGGACATGCACACTGCCTGCTTGCAGCATGCACAGGTGTGCAAGTTTTCATGCATGGACAACTGTCAGCCACATTAGCTTCATGGCCATGACTGCATGGGCAACCTCATGGACCTCTATCAATTGTTTTCTCTTAATTTGTTGTTGGATGCTTGTTGCATAGGACTTGTTGTTTCCTCTGCAAGTGTGTGTGTTTGTCGCTGTGTGATGTGTCCTTCTTTATTGTTGTATGACTTTGTTGTTTTGGGGTGCCTTTAAATGTTCTCTATGCTAATGATATGTACTCTGTGTTTCCGTAAATGGACATTTATGGTACCGGCCTATTCATAGATGTGTTTAATTTATTTGCAGATATCTTGGCTTATTTCGAAGGCAAAGTCGACATGTCTCGATCTCGCCGAAACTTCGGACTTGTTGAGGTGGGTGTTGTGTGGTTGTCTTCCTTGTTCTTTCCTTTTTTGTTGCCTTGTTTGCGTAGTGATTTTATTTCAATTTGCCCTCCACAGTATTCGTCAGAATCTGAATGGCGTCCAGAAGATGAGGAGGATGGGGCTGGTGCCGTAGAGGAGCATGTAAGTACCCTCATGTGGTCTCCCCTAATTGCCAGCATTTGTATCGTAGTTGGCCATTTGTACTGACACTTTTTTTTTGTTGCCAGGGGTCTGAGTCATCTGGAGTCTCCTCTGAGACTCCTCTGAGGGCCCCTTTACACGCGGCTACATTTCTAGGGTGGCTACAGGTAACTTACTGGTTGCAGTGAAATCATGGAGACAAGGTTCTATCTTGTTGCTGTGTACAAATGGAATAATCTCTCCATGATTTCACTGCAACCAGTAAGTTACCTGCAGCCACCCTAGAAATGTAGCCGCGTGTAAAGGTACCCTGAGACTGACGGCCTATCCCACAGTGGTCGAGCTAAAGCCCGTGGTGGTGGGAAACGTGTAAGTACTTTATCCATAGTGTTTATGTAAATCAGGGGTGGGGAACCTCAGACACAAAGGCAGAATGCGTCCCTTGATTACGTTTTTGCGGCCCCCCTGCAGATTCAAAGGGATTGCAGTGCTCAGGATGGCAGACGCATTTTGCATCTGTCTTCCCTTGAAATCAAGTTCAGCATTGATCTCTATGCCCCATCCTCAGCTTTCCCAGTGAGGTATTTGCTCCCAGCCTCTACTGTGATGTCAAGGGCTCTAGCAAACTTGGAAAAGCAGTTGAGAAACAACATGTACATGACCTATATCACCTACACCAAAGAGAAGCAGCCACAGACACCACAGTAAGGGTAAATTTATTTTGTAAAGAAATATAGCATGTAATTTTGTAGTTGATCTGTTTGGACGGCCACCGAAGGTTTGGATACATTTTCAAATGGGCCTCACCAGAAAAAAAGCTTCCTCGCACCAGCTATAAATCCTAATGAGTTTTGACAGTGAACATTGTGTAAATTAAATGTTTCATCTGTCTCTTTATTGTCTTTTAGGCTACCAAAAGGTCTCATGGAGCAGGTGAAGAGGATGTGCTGGACGCAAACCTCCTGATCCAAATGGTCCAAGAACGGGCTCCCTTGTGGGACCAGCGCTCCACCAACATACGAACATGGTGCACAACATTAAACTGTGGGATGAGGTCTGTGCTGGGGTGGTCCACGGATGGAACAGCCTTAATAAATCTGGACAAGATCGTCACCGTAAGTCATCTTTAGCACATTTCATGAGTCATATGGGTTTTGCGTTGCGTCGACATGTTTGCCGAATCACATTAGTCTCCATGATGTTGACTAAGGTCATTTGGCCCTTTCTGTTTGCTTCAACTTGGTTGGACCTAACCAGACACTCTCACCCTGGCAACAAACTGCTGTCTTACTCGGTGCAACTGGTGTTTTCAGCAGACAATGTGGATTTTAAATTTCTTAAGAGGTTAGATTAGATACTGGCCAAATGTTTCTGTAGTGCACACACACACACACAAGTCCATGTTGATTTTAATATTTCATTGCAGGCCAGTATTTGAAATGGAAATGGAGGAATATCAGGGACTGTTACCGGAAGCACCTGAGAGCACAAGACAAGGCTCACCGGGGTTGTGGTCCGAGAAAACACCTTATAAATATGCCCACTTGCTCCACTTCCTGAAACCGTGCATGTTGGCAAGAGGGTACGTGTTTGAGTAAATGCAGAATTGACAAAGATTGTGTTGCTGTCCACAAGTTTTTGGTCTGAGTAGTTAAACCAAAACTTTCAAAATTAGCAATTTTGGTAATTGAAAAGAGGTGTTTTCAAAGGTCTCTGGGTGGAGTAACATTCATTTAAAACTGACAATCACATGGTTTTCTGTTTTGATAACATTCATTTTACAAACACAACACAAAAACTTGGACCTAATACAAAAATCTTAATTGCGCAAAGCAAAAGATTAGCCATCACAAATAAAAGACAGTGCTAGCTAATGTGTTAGTGCTTAAAGGGAACCAACCACCTCAGATGACGACTATAAGCAGTTAATACATGTCCCTGCACCCTACCTACACCGTTCCAGCTATGTTTTTGCTAAGAATATTGATAAATGCAAACCGAAATATACACTTTGTAAACTTACATGCCTGCGTATTTCTGGGCGTCTCCCTGTGTGTGCTGGGACTTGTTGGCTGCGCTCATCATGCCTGCTCTCCCCCTCCCTTATGCACGCCCCCTCTCAGCCTGCTATACTGTGTGAGGCTGATTGCGTCATAAAGGGGCGGGGCTACCGGGATGCCGCGATTTAGCCCCGCCCCTTTATGACACAATCAGCCTCACACAGTATAGCAGGCTGAGAGGGGGCGTGCATAAGGGAGGGGGAGAGCAGGCATGATGAGCGCAGCCAACAAGTCCCAGCACACACAGGGAGACGCCCAGAAATACGCAGGCATGTAAGTTTACAAAGTGTATATTTCGGTTTGCATTTATCAATATTCTTAGTAAAAACATAGCTGGAACGGTGTAGGTAGGGTGCAGGGACATGTATTAACTGCTTATAGTCGTCATCTGAGGTGGTTGGTTCCCTTTAAAAATATCTTATCCAAAAAAATTCATGTGCTTTTACTGTGCCTAACCATCACTCTTTCCCAATTGTGATTGATCTTTGGCCGGTACCCATCTTTGCTAATTTTGCTTTTTCTATCTCATCCACAGGACACAAGGCCGTCCCCTGCTGGACCCTTCTTCTACTGGCTCCCAGGCACCGGTCACAGTCCCTGAACTTGACAGCAGAGACAATTTTGGCCAGGCTACAAGAGCATCAGGAGCCCAGCATGCTGGATCTAATGCAGGCTCCTGTCAACACACGAGCCACGCACAAGCCAGTGTGACAGGTTTTCCCCTATCTAAACCCTCTGACTCAGGTGCAACCAGTCGATCTGGTCCTCGGCATGAACGCCTGAGCCAGACAGGAACAGATAGGAATAGTCACCCTGAGGAGGTACATATGACAGAGATCCCTCAGGCGATGTGGAAGGAGCTGTCTGTCCAAATTACCGAGGGCTTGCAGCGCCTCCACATTGACTTGACGGATCTCCGGACAAATGTACAGAAACAGTCCAATACATATCTGAGCACACTGTCTAGGGAGTTGGAAAACATGTCAACTGAGCAGCAGGCATACGTAACTGAGTGCTGTCAGAAGGCTGTGCGTACAGCCACAATGATGGGCCCCAATATACAGGCAGCCCAACAGTCTAGGGCCTTGTAGCACCCTTCCCACAGTCCTCCTCCAGAAGGAAGCTCTGAGCAAAATCTACCTTGCTCCTCACCAGCTGGGGCACATACCAGAAGTGGGCCAAGCGTACATCACAACATGAAACAAATCGGGTCAAGGCGTGATGTGAACCAGCCACATAAGAGCAACATACAAAGTGTCATTCCCTGGAACATTGACCATCCACAGCGTGGCTATATGGGTTATGTTTCCCAAACCAACACAACTACTGCAGCCATGACCATTGCTAGGGTGTCAACCATCTCTACCAAGGCACAAACATTTATTGCCTCATATGGGTACCCCTACCCTCAGGGAGAGACCCCCTCAACATTTTCACAAATGCCCATTAGCAGCTATGTGTTCCTTCCCTAAGGACCAAGGAGTGCAAGTGTCCCCCTGCGTGCAGACACCACCACTGCATGGTACAATCAGCCAGAGAGGCGCAATGGGAGGAACACAGAGCCGGAGTCCCCCTTTTCTGTCCCCACCCACATTCAGGCTTCAATGAGTGGCTTGGAAGTGCCACATTTACCATGGATTCCACCAAGCCCAACAATTGAAGTCGGCAGTCCACCCTACAGATCTGCAAGTAATGTTCCCACCACTTCATTGAGCACTGTAAAGTCCAATGTCCGTCAAGACCCGCATACAACACAGAGCATTACCCTTGCTGCACCGCCTGTTGTGGACTAGGGACATTGCTCCCCACCCAGGGAACTCAAAGATCATTGAAAAGTTTGGTGATAATTAGAAAATGTATCCCGTTACTATGTGTACTCCTTCCAGTACTTTTTGTATAGCACAGTGTGCAGGCACAGGCTTGTTGCCTCACAAATTTACTCCAAGGGGCATGATTGTACCGTATTAATGAAGTAGGCCTCACGGGACAGTTAATACTCGTCATAGGATTGAAAGCATACTCTATGCAATTGATAGTTATTTGCCATTTGCTTGTTGCCTCAAACCGTTAGCTCAAGGGACTGTAGTGTCATACTTTATTATGTAAGCAAGTATGATTGTGCTTTTTGA
Source organism: Allobates femoralis (assembly GCA_033576535.1). Taxonomy (NCBI): domain Eukaryota; kingdom Metazoa; phylum Chordata; class Amphibia; order Anura; family Aromobatidae; genus Allobates; species Allobates femoralis. The sequence continues at coordinate 151,494,176 of JARQOC010000011.1, read as the reverse complement.
ACCTTTACGTTCATGCTTTTAGTCTGTGTACATGAATCAGATTGGTTATATGGTTCAGATATAATTTATAACACTCCTGTAAATATTCTTACATTTGTTCTATGGCTCAGATGTCATTTACAACAGTATATACTTCTGTAAGTATTTGTACATTTGTTCTATTGTTCCGATTACATGGATATCAGGCTTCACTTATGGAAATAATTTTCCATTTGTTGTATGGTTAAAATAAAATAGATTACAGTCTTTACTTCTGTAAATATTTTTCAATCCATCAGAATTTACAATACCGTATATACTCGTGTATAAGCCGACCCGTGTATAAGCCGACCCCCCTACTTTTGCCCCCAAAATCTGGGAAAACCTATTGACTCGTGTATAAGCCGAGGGTGGACCCCAGCACAGGTATACAGCCCCCAGTAGTGTGGTATACAGCAGCCTCCCCAGTGGTATATACAGGCCCCAGCAGTGTTACAGCAGCCTCCCCAGTGGTATATACAGCAGCAGCCCCAGTGGTAGTATACAGCAGCCCCAGAGGTATATACAGCCCCAGTGGTAGTATACAGCAGCCCCAGAGGTATAAACAGCCCCAGTGGTAGTATACAGCAGCCCCAGAGGTATATACAGCACCCCCAGTGGTAGTATACAGCAGCCCCAGAGGTATAAACAGCCCCAGTGGTAGTATACAGCAGCCCCAGAGGTATAAACAGCCCAGAGGTAGTATACAGCAGCCCCAGTGGTAGTGTACAGCAGCCCCAGTGGTAGTATACAGCAGCCCCAGAGGTATATACAGCCCCAGTGGTAGTATACAGCAGCCCCAGAGGTATATACAGCCCCAGTGGTAGTATACAGCAGCCCCAGAGGTATATACAGCCCCAGTGGTAGTATACAGCCGCCCGCCCGCCACCCCCATCAGTATACAGGCCCCCCATCAGGATCCAGGGCCCCCCTCCTTGCTCCGCAAAACCTGCAAAGTAAAATCATTATACTTATCACTGTCCTGCCGCCGTCCCCGCCGCTGCCATCGCACTCCCCGTCTTCTTCCAGCGTCTTCCGGTTTCCTGCGTTAGGCGCAGGCAATGACGTCTTTGCCTGTTACCACAGGAAGCCGGAAGAAGACGGATGAAGCCGGGGATCGCGATGGCAGCGGCGGGGACGGCGGCGACAGGACAGTGATAAGTATAATCAGGTTTTGCGGAGCAAGGAGGGGGGGCCCTGGATCCTGATGGGGGGGGCCTGTATACTGATGGGGGTGGCGGGCGGGCGGCTGTATACTACCACTGGGTATATACTCGTGTATAAGCCAAGGGGGGACTTTTCAGCCCCATTTTTGGGCTGAAAAACTCGGCTTATACGCGAGTATATACAGTAATTAAATTTTGTTGTGAAACAGCCTGTCAATGTTGTTCTTTATTTTTTTCATGTTGTTTGTGAAGTACACTAAAAACAAAATATTACACCTGTCAAAGTTGTCTTTGAACTAAACGGTAGAGAGGGAAAATACAGTCAAACAAATGTGAAACAATACTCTGTTTTTAAGTCTACCAGTAGAAAATATGTATGGTAGACAAAAATTTATATAAATTAAATAATGCAGTGTGTATGCTCAACCCTAATGTAGAAACGTTTACACAACATATGGTGTACATGTATCTAACATGTGTGAAGCTGCTCAAAGCCAGGACGAGTGCCCAAAGAGTGTTGGAAGTACTGTCAAGTCTTGCCTGAAAAACCTGACTAGTATGGCAGGTAAGAATTGAACTAACATAAGTGGCTTAGTAACAAGTCATGATGTAGGCAATGTAGTGACAGGTCAGTGCGCAAGTATAATTAGGGGGCTAGCTAACTGCCACAGGGGTTGGGGGATCAGGTAACGCATGAAAAAATATATATATCCTTCCTGTCTAGGCCCTCAAAATTCTCAACAATTTTAATAGTGTCCTTGTTGTTCCAACTTCACAGGTAAATGGGCAAGCATCTTCTTTACCCAAATTTCCACAAGGGGCTGTATTTTACTTTTTAACGGAAGCAGGCCTCAGGACCTAGAGATTCATGTTCCTGGTAATTTAAGCATAATACATTCAATGCCCACTATGCAGGCATAGGCTTGGTGCCTCAAAAAATTAGCCCAAGGGGCTGTATATTTCTGGTGATAGTAATGCAGGCCTCAGGGGTGATACCATACACTTTATTTTACTTGGAGCATAGTACATGCAATGCCCACTATGCAGGCATAGGCTTGGTGCCACCAAAAATTAGCCCAAGGGGCTGTATTGTGCTTGATGACAAAACAAAATGGTGATTCATCATCACAAGCGGATCGGCTGGTAAATTTAAAAGTAGAAAACTTATTGTGTAGTTTTCTGATCCTGAGGAAAATGTTGCAGGAACATGAGTAGGCTAATCGTCTGAGACATACTTCTTGTCCGCAAAGGGATGAATGATAAAACTGGAATAATTATATCATATTTATTATGATTATGTGACTTTAGCTTTGGCTACTGTCGTCTGGAGGGCTTAAGAACTTTGATGAAATCCAGTCCTTATTGAATTTTATCAGAGTCAGCCTGTCGGCATTCTCTGGAGTAAGCCGTGTCCTTGTATCAGTGATGATACCCCCAGTGGCACTGAAAACCCGCTCAGAAGTCACACTAGCAGCAGGGCAGGCCAGCACCTCCAAAGCATACAAGGAGAGCTCTGTCCAAGTCTGAAGCTTTGAGACCCAGTAGTTAAACGGGACAGAAGGGTCAGTAAGGAAGCTGGTACTGTCACTGACATACTCGTTGACCATGTTGGTCAATTTCTGTCTCCTAGACATGGTTACCGAAGCCAAAAGCCGTTGCTGATTCAATGGTTTATTGAACATGGCCCAGTTTCTGGACATCTTCCCACCACCTCTTTTGGACATTGAGGGCGTGTCTGTCCCAATCAATGGCTGCTGTTGCAAAGAGCTGCTACTTCTGGGGAGAGAGGTGTCTGACAGTGATATTGTCAGCAAATTTTAAACAACAACCGTCCTGAAGTAATCTATTGTTAAGCCCCTATGTGACTGCAACAACAGCAAAGTAAATTTGTCTTTGTACCGTGGGTCCAGAAAGGTGGATAACCAGTATAGGTTGCTGTGATAGATGTGAATCACGCGTGGGTCTTCTGACAGACAATTACACATTAAGTCAGCCATGTGTGCCAAGCTGCAAAGACTCAAATGTTCGCTGTCACCAAAAGGATGAACAATACCCATCGTGGCCCCCAAATCTATCTCCGCCTCCTCCTCTCCATCCCACCCATGCTGTACCAACATAAAGCTGGGGTTGGGAGTACCATCAGGGTTGACATCGGTACCACCTAAAAATAAATCCTCTTCTTCATCGTCTTCATCACGTTCTTCTTCTTGACCCGAAGTTGCCTGATGATATTGGCTTTTCTGGCTAGCATCAGCAATGTTTAAATCTGGCTCCATAGCCATCCGCTGGGCCCTCAAAGATTCAGTTTTTAGATTCATTAGAGATTCTTTTAGCAGGCATAGCATGGGGATAGTGACACTGATAATCGACTGATCTCCACTCACAAGTTTGGTGCAATAATCAAAGTTATCTAGCACCTCACAAATGTCAGCGATCCACACCCACTCCAGAGTACTAATGTGTCTTGGCTGAGTCCTGGTCTGACGGGCATGTTGAAGTTGATATTCTGCAATTGCCCTCTGCTGCTCAGTAATCAGTGCTAACATATGAAATGTTGAGTTCCATCGTGCGGAAATGTCACAAATTAGTCTGTGGTTGGGCAAATTAAAGTGCTTTTGAAGGGCTGAAAGACTTCCAACAGCTGTTGAGGAATGTCTGAAATGGGCGCAAATTCGCTGCACCTTCTCCAGTAGGTCTGTTAACTCTGGGTATGTTTTCAGAAATTTCTGAACAACTAGGTTCAGCACATGAGCCATGCAAGGCATGTGTACAAGATTACCGAGGTTTAGTACCTCCACGAGGTTACGACCATTATCGCTGACGACAAGACCGGTTTGAAGTTGCAGTGGGGACAGCCACTCATCAGTCTGCTGCTTTAGAGCTTTCAAGAGCTCTGCTGCAGTGTGAGATGTGTGACCTAAACAGATCAGCCTCAGCAGAGCCTGTTGTCACCTTGCTGAAGTGCTGCTGCAAAGATCCCAACTTGGCCGTGATGTTGATGGCAATTCAGGATTGGCCGTTGAATCGGAAGAGGAAGATTGTGTATTGGACGTATATGATGAGGCGGACACTCTGAATGATGTTGTGTCTGCTATTCGTGGCATTGGTAGTATCTCTGATGGTCCACTTTGAAAAGTTGGCACACTCTCCACCAGGTTGATCCAGTGTGTCGTCAGTGAGATGTATCGTCCCTGTCCACTACTACTTGTCCATGTGTCCGTTGTTAGGTGTACTTTCCTGGTTACAGCATTGGTGAGTGCACGCTTTAGGTTGTTTATGACGTGCTCGTGTAATGCGGGGATGGCACAACGATAAAAATAGTGGCGGCTGGGAACTGAGTAGCGTGGTGCTGCCACAGCCAACAGCTCCCGAAAAGACTCGGTACCCACAAGAATAAAAGGCAATATCTCCACAGCTATCAACTTCGCTATGTGTGTAATTTTTTTGGCCAAAGGGTGCGAAGAATGGTATTTCCGCTGCCTTTCATAGATCTGTGTCACGGACAACTGGACGGATGGCGCTGACTAAAAAGTGGCTGGACTAGTGTTCAGTCTCTCTTCAGCTGCAGATTAGGAGGAGTATGTATGAGCAGAACCTGCTTCATCTACACTAGATTGTGAGGAACGGATCTGGGGTAGCCTGGCAGTGTTTGTATCAGAAGACACTGTTTTGGAACCCTGGTGTTGCGACCACTGAGTAGGGTGCTTAGCTGCCATGTGCTTCCACATACTGGTGGTGCTCATGTTGCCTTTGCTGTGGCCTCTGCTTAGCCTTGTATGGCAGATGGTACAGATGACGACATTTTGTTGTGAAGGGCTATCCTTAAAAAAATTCCACACAACGGCTGACCGACCTCTAGGCTTGATTGGTGGCACTGAGGGATTGATCTGTGCCACAGTTGACACATTTTGGGCCACAGTGGAAACATTTTGTGCAACAGTTGTTGTGACAGTTTGCGTTCTGGTGAGAGGAGTAGGCCTTGGTGCCTTTGTAGGTGGTACATAGACACTTTCTTCCTCCATGCTGCTCTGCTGGCTCTGCATGCCAACATTCCAGGTGGGATCTGTGGTCTCATCATCCACACCTTCCACTTCAAAGTCTGCCGGATAACGTGATGGATTTGGCTGGCAAGATGACAAGTGTGTCTCATCATCATCATCGTCCACCTCCTGAGATGGTCTATGACTTTGCATAAAGTGGCTTTCTTGTGGCCGTTGTGTTTCAAAAATTTGGCCCTGAATAGAGAATTCCTCCTCTTCAAGTATGTCGTCAGTGTTTGAGGCAGATAGGCCTGATTCAAGCAAGGGGTCATAAGAAGCAAACAAATCCTCAGAGTGCCCAAGGTTGTGGTCCAAATTTTCATGGGGCTGCTGATGGGTTGAGGAAATTTGAAGAGGTGGAGGATTTGATGGGCCAGCGTTGTCTCTACCAACAGTAGACTGTGTGTTCAATGAAGATTGTGTGCTGCAAGAACCAGTCGTTGAGGTCTTATCAGCCATCCAAGACATTAGCTGGTCTTGCTCTTCTGGCTTCAAGACTCATTTTAGTTCAGTAGTGGGAAATTTAGACAGGAGGAAGGTCGATCTATCAATCCTCATCTGTCTACCTGACTCTGTGCCTTATTGGGCATGACTGCCAAGACCACGACCTCGTGCCTGTCCCTTTGCAACAGTTTTTTTTTGGATTTGGTTGTTTTTGTCACATGGTTGAATTTGTTTAATATCAGTTTGTAAAAAAAAGTAGCAGGTACTATTTCCTATAAAGAGTACACTACAGGCCACTAATGCTTTTTGTGACAGATGTAAGGTACAGTGCGAGCTGGAGGTGGTATTACAGCAACGCACTGGCCCAGAAAAAAGTTGAGATTATGCAAAACCAGTCACCACTTTGGACTGTGGTGCTGGCTGTGTGCGATAGTTAAGGTACAGTGCGAGCTGGAGGTGGTATTACAGCAATGCACAGGACCAGAAAAAATTAGAGATTATGCAAAACCAGTCACCACTTTGGACTGCGTTGCTGGCTGCGTGCAATAGTTAAGGTACAGTGCGAGCTGGAGGTGGTATTACAGCAATGCACTGGCCCAGAAAAAATTAGAGATTATGCAAAACCAGTCACCACTTTGGACTGCGGTGCTGGCTGCATGCGATAGTTAAGGTACAGTGCGACCAGGAGGTGGTATCACAGCAACGCACTGGCCCAGAAAAAAATTACGCTGCAGGGCTAAATGTGACCCCAAAATTATCCGGTGAATTAAAAAAAAATAAGCTTAGGATTTCAGCTCTGAGGAAAGCTGACTGAGCTAAGCTATGAGGTCGGTGCTGTGTGGAACTGTAAAGCTGCTCCTGCCTGTCTCCCTGCCCTACAGTCCCTTACAGAACTCCTCCGTCCTGATAGCTCTCAACAGAGCTTTTGGGTTAAATTTTAGGAATGTTGAGGTGGTGTTCCTACACTCACTGACACTCCCTAGGATCTGCTCCAACTCTCCCTACATTAGCTCAGATCGTCACAGGAATGTGCCCAAAATGGCGGGGGCAAGTCTTATATACAGGCTATGACTCATACATGACTTAGACATGACGCTGGACAGCAGCCAACCATAGTAATGCCACAACCAACATGGCTGTGGCATTACTAAGTATGATTGTCTAACATGCTGGGCTGGCTGTTAACATTTTACATATTCTATATTCGGCAAATACCCAATACAGAATACTGGAGTAGACTCGCTCATCCCTGTTACTCGCTGATAATAGTGGGTATCCGGTAACCGGTCCGGTTTTGTAGACGTATCCGGCTCCATAGACACACATGTTAGGTTCCATCGGATTGACCCTGATCGGTTTTGTACGAATCTTTATAACCGGAGAAAACCAGATTGTCCCGGTTTGCCCCGGTCCGGGTCAATCCGGTTCAGTTTAACATTGTTGTCTAGGGTACCGGATTGAACTGGACCGGGACAATCCGGGACAAACCGGTTTCAATTTACAGCTACCGGCTTTTTACCACCAGCTTATAAACAATGAATTAGGGAATTGCAGGTTTTTCCTCTGCTGCCAGACCTCTTTATAGGGTCCAGCAGCAGAGGAATTGCATTTCCCTTGATTTACATTGGACTCGTTACTGTGCGAGTAATCGCTAGAAAACTCACAGAGTAACGAGTAGAGCGAGCACCCTACTATTCGCCGAGTAACGAGTAGACTCGCTCATCCCTAATTACCAGTTATATATACTAGATTCTTTGATAGGGCGTTGATTAAGGGAATTAGTCTGATTGCTGTATCTGGTGTCAGGAAGAAATTTTTTTCCCCAATGTGGAGCTCAGTGTTGCCACATGTTTTTTTTTTGCCTTCCTCTGGATCAACACGTTAGGCTATGGGTTGAACTAGATGGACTTAAAGTCTTCCTTTAACCTGAAAAACTATGTTACTATATTACTATGTGATGATTCACAGGTAAAAAAACCCTTGATGGGGAACTGTTTACCGGTCATAGGGTGTGTGAACATGCTACCCTTCATCCCAGGTCCCACACATAATTTTAGAACTTTGACTAAAAAAATGATATTTTCTTCGGAAAAATGTTCTTTGAGCTTAGATTTTTTTCACAAGTGTAACGGAAAAAATGCACCAAAAGATATATTGTACAATTTCTCCTGAGTAAACTGATACAACATATGTAGTGGAAAATTACTGGTTGGACTTTCACTTTTCAAGTGCAAAATTGGGTGGAATCCTTAGTGGATGCAATGTTAAATTTGAAGAGCTCCTGATGTGCCTAAACAATGGAAACCCCCCCCCCCAAATGAACCCATTTTGCAAGTTAAACCCCTTGTGGAACATATGTAGATGTGTGGTGAGCAATTTGAACCCACAGGTGTTTCACAAAATTTTAGAAGGTTGAGCCGTGAAAATAAAATAATATTTTCCCACAAAAATGTCCTTTGAGCTCATTTTTTTGTTTTCACAAGGGTAACTGAAAAAATTACACCGTACAATTTGTTGTGCAATTTCTCTTGCATATGCCGATATCTCGTATGTGGTGGAAAACTATTATTTGGGTGCATGGCAGGGCTCAGAAGGGAAGGAGCACCATTTGACTTTTCAAGTGCAAAATTGTCTGGAATTGTTACCGTGTTTCCCCGAAAATAAGTCACCCCGAATATAAGTCAGGGCAGGGCTGGCGCGTAATTTGCCAATATAAGTCATACCCCGAAAATAAGACAGGGTGACTTATTTTCGGGAAATATAAGACAGGGGACTGCTACAGTGCCATTTTTTGCCCATTGCATATTACCTGTGTCCCCGCTGTCCCGCTGGCCCCGCTGTCCTCCGTGGGCTCCCCTCTGCCCTCAGGTGCAGCCACGGGTCCGCTGTCCCCCGTGGGATCCCCTCTGGCCTCAGGTGCAGCCGCAGGTCCGCTGTCCCCCGTGGGATCCCCTCTGCCCTCAGGTGCCGCAGGTAACCTCGAGGGCATAGGGTTAATCTTGTCCCCCCGGCCTGACGTCACCGCTGCTGGCAGGAGCTTCTGATTGGCTAGCAGCTTGAGTGCTGATTGGCCAGAAGCTCCTGCACCGCGGAGGAATCCATAGCCCGAGGCCGGCATTAAAAAGTAAGGAAGTTTCCTTGATTTGCCCATTAAAACCCAATTCCGCCGCACAGCCGACTTGTGGCCGACTTGCGGCACACTTGCGGCAGGTCCCCATACAATGTACGGTACTGTATGGGACACTTGCGGCAAGGTGCGGCAAGGTGCGGTTACCGCACCTTTGCCGCACCTTGCCGCAAGTGTCCCATACAGTACCGTACATTGTATGGGGACCTGCCGCAAGTGCGCCGCAAGTCGGCCGCAAGTCGGCCGCAAGTCGGCCGCAAGTCGGCTGTGCGGCGGAATTGCGGTTTTAAACCGTACTGTGGTGGGGGCTGCAGTGGCATAATGTATGGGGCTGGGACCCCATGGGACCCCATGGGAGGCTGCAGTGGGATAATGTATGGGGGCTGCAACCCTACGGTATGGGAGGCTGTGTGGGATACTGCATGAAGGCTGCAACCCTACGTCATTTTTTTTTTATATAAAAGTCATACCCCGAATATAAGACAGGGTGGAACTTTTGGGGGTAAAATTAATATAAGACACTGTCTTATATTCGGGAAAACACGGTAGTTGATGCCATGTTGCTTTTGTAGAGTCCCTGATGTGCTTAAAAAAAATTGTGGAATTGTTTTTTTTCTTTTCTGCAACCTTTAAAAATTTTTTACGGCTTTTCAGTACTTTTTTTCAGGTCCACCCACAAGTGACCCTATTTTGGAAACTAGACCCCTCAAGGTATTTTTCTAGATGTGTGGTGTGTACTTTGAACCCCCAAAGTGCTTCAAGGAATTTTACAACGTCGGTCAGTGAAAATGAAAAAATAAATTTTTATGCAGAATTGTTGTTTTCACCCCCATAATGTTCATGTTCACAAGAGTAACATTAGAAAGTGGTTGCCAAATTGCATTGTTAAATTTCTCCTGAGTATGCTGATACCGCAAAAATGGTAGGAAACCACTGTATGAGTGCATAGCAGGGCTAGGAAGGGAAGGGAGTAATATTTTGGAATGCAGATTTTGATGGAATGGTCTCCTGCTGTCATTTCACATTTGGAAAGCCCTTGATGTGCCTAAACAGTGGACACTCCCTATACGTGACCCCATTCTGGAATCTAGACCCCTCAAGGAAGTTATCTAGATGTGTGGTGAACACCTTCTTGATCCCACAGGTACTTCACAGAATTTTACAATGTAGAACCATGAAAATAAAAAAAATATATATATTCCCTACAAAAAAATGTTGTTTTAGCACTAGATTTGTTTTCCCTTTCACAAGGATAGCAGGAGTATGCTGATAATCCATGTGGGGAAAGAAACCACTATTTTTGAGCATGGCAAGGTTCAGAAGGGATGTAGTGACAGTTTGGGGTGCAGATTTTTATGTCATAGTCTGTGGCTGTCATGTTGCATTTAGAGAGCCTTTGATGTGCCTAAACACTATATATTGGAATTGATCTAGGGTTTAGAGTTGAGCAGTGTTCGATTCAAAATATTCGCCAATCTCAAATTCGAGCTGTTTTGGTGGTGTTCGAGTCATTCGACGCGAACAATTAGCTTCAAATTCGGCAGTTTGAGTTTATGTTCGATAACGATTCGTTCACCAAAAGCGTAACTGGATTTTCATAGTAATACTGTTAATGAATGTTAATATCCAGTTTCAGTGTATAGTGTGCGGGAAGGGGGGAAGGGAGTTAGATCAGTGCTGCTGCAGAAATAATGCCGATCTCCATTTTTTTTTCTCCTAACTGCATATGCAGTGGGGCGGTGCAGGCTGTCAGCCAATGACACACACAACAAAGTGCATTTTTTGCATACAAGCAAGGGGATGTGTCATTGGCTGTGTATGTCACGTGTCCTTGCCCTATAAGACCCAGCCATTTTCCTCATCACCACCATTTCCTCAGTGCTGCAGTTGTGTGTCAGTCAGGCACCGCTACTGCTGCTGTGGGCGCTATAAAGTGTTTGTTAGATAGAGAGCGAAGCTCAAGTTAGATAGACAGATAGGTTTAGGGAGTAGGGACTAGTTAGAATCTCTGCCCTTCTGAGGGCTACTTCAGACAAGTAGGGAGTAGGGATTAGTTGTAAATATCAGTCCTTTTCAGGGCTACTTTATAGAAGTAGGGACTAGTTATAATATCAGCCCTTTTGAGGGCTAGGTTAGAGCAGTTCCTATTAGACTTTGCCAGGCAGGTGTGTGCCAGTGCTTTGCAAGTGTTTTTCACAGCATCTGGCTAAATCTAGCTCAGGCAATCCTTTAGGGCAGGTAGTGTAGCACTGCTGTGAAGAAAGCTACACCACCGTCTTCAGTAGCCAATTTTTTACTGAAGCTAGTAGAGACCAAAAACTCAATAGTTTGAGCACTTCATGCATGAACCATCACATGGATATGAAGCACAAGTCGCAGTGGGAAGCTCACTGTGCTACAATGCGGGCTAGCAGGGTGGGTCAACCACCGTCTGCCCCATCAACTGCATCCACGTGCTCTTCATCCTCTGTGACTGTGGAGACAGCTGTCACGCATGCTTTTGGACGCAGACCTTCCACCTCTTTACCCACAACAGGCAGTGTGATTGCTAGGTTGTCACTTGTTTTTGAAGTATAAAATGCTGCTGGTGCTGAGCTCTCTTAGACATCGAGAGCACCACCTTTGGATGAAGGCAACATTATATCTCCGCCTGCACCTTCCTCACAGAACAGCAGTTTGCCGGGGACACCCGTCTCAGCACAGCAGCCAGCCCTCCGTCCCTCAGATGTGGACAAGTAAAAGACCAATTCCTCCTAGCTATAACAAAGCTAAGCGGTTGAATTTCACCATCTGCAAACTGTTGGCTACAGAAATGCTGCCTTTCCGCCTCGTGGACACAGAGGATTTTAGAGACCTTATGTCCGTCGGAGTGCTCCAGTACCAGATGCCCAGTTGCCACTACTTCTCCAAGAAAGCTGTGCCTGCACTACACCAACATGTCGCAGACAACATCACCGCTTCCTTTGGAAACTTTGTGTGTGACAGGGTGCATTTCACCACAGACACTTGGACCAGTAAGCATGGACAGGGGCGTTACATGTTGCTGACTGGGCACTGGGTAACTATGGTGAAAGCTGGAGAAGGGTCTGCTTTACAAGTCTTGCCGTCCCCACGAATTGTGCGTCAGCCCTCGGTACGTAGCAGTTCATAAACTGCTTCTGCTTATTCAACCTCCTCTCGGTCCTACACCTGTGCCCAAAGCCTGTCTGGTAATGCCACCCGCATTGTAAATGCGCACAAGGAATCCAGTACACCTCCTTACTATGCTGTCAGCATGGCTCAACGCCTTCAAGCGGTGTTTACCTTGAAATGTCTGGAAAATGTGAGTCACACAGCTGAGGAGTCGTGGTCAGCTCTGGAGTCCAAGTTTCAGCATTGGTTGTCTCCACTTAACCTGCAGCCAGGGAAGGCCATGTGCAACAATGCTGCAAACCAGGGTATGGTGCTTCGCCAGGGCAATGTGACACACGTGCCTTGTATGGCTCACATGTTGAACCTGGTTGTCCAGCAATTTTTAACACACTATCCCGGACTAGATGGGCTTCTGCAGCGTTCTCTCTGAACATGTCTTCAGCGCTGCTGGTGGTGTGCTGACAAATAAGCGCACTCGTCTGTCCAGCCAGAATGTGGACAGACTAACGTTCATCAAGATGAACAAGTCATGGATCTGCAAGGACCTTTCTACCCCTGTGTCATCCTGAGGAGACTAAAGGCTTGTGAATTTTTGATTGTGCTTCATGACAGTAACCATTTAAAGTTTAAGTGGTGTCTGTGCCCAAATTTTGGGAAAAAAATGGAGACTCTTGTTGGAGTCCCCTAAATGTATTTAACATGATTTTAGAAGGGCATGACATGCCTATATCTGGGTCTCCTCCTCCTTTTACTCATTCAGCTCTTTTCTTTTCCCATTTTTATATGTACTTGTCACTTTTCCATGTGTTTGTTGTGTCTTCTAAGAAGTTTGTCACCTTTTTGACTCCTTAGAAGGTGTTTTCTATGTGTTTGTATGTGTTTGTGTTTGCCTGCCATTGTTTTCAATGGTGTTCGATGGAGTTCGACGAACATTTGATGAACATTCAATGAACACCCCCTTAATTCAATTAATCGAATCAGATTCGAACACTAGGATGGTGGCTCATCTCTAGATAGAGAACAAACTCAAAAATTCTTTTGACTTCATCATCTTCCCCATTGACTGGTCCTTCAATGAACTGCAGGTTAGATCTTACCAACTATCCGTGATAGGGAGGATTGGCTTGGCTATATTCCAAACTGTCCCACAGCATGGGACAATGAGTAGTCATGGTCATGGGGGGCAATGTCCTTGCCACGGCATGTTACAGACAAAGGTTGTTCATGGTCACTTACTTTGTCTTGCTGCTCCATTACTTCTTGGCCACAGGCCGTTTCCTCTGGTTTCAGACTACAAAGGAGTCCACTACAGTTTAAAACTTCTTGTACCTTACTGGCAATATAGTGTACACACAGCTCAAAAACACTCAGGATAGGGCACACACACTTGAAAATTATTTAAACTTCATTATCTCCTCCATGACCAGCCCATCACTGAATTGCAGGCTAGATATCACGAACTATCCAGAGACAGGAAGGATTGGTGTGGCTCTATTTACAACATTCCCTCTTCACAGGTCATTGTGTTACATTGCAGTTGGGGGTACTTTACATGGCCAAGTCTGATGGGGGTCTGTGGTTTCTAGCCCGACAAGATGTTTCTTACAGGCCCTGTAATGTAGCTAACCACCAACTATATCTACTTAAATAATCGGGAGTTGGGATTTCGGGCGCTGTAGCCCAATCCCAGACTCCTTAGCGGCACTGCGAGTGATGACGCGCAGCGTCATCACGAGCCGCAGCCGCTCTACAGTTAAAAAAAAAAAAAAATCCTCACCTCTCCCCGAGCCCCCGGAGTCTCCCGCCGTCTTCCGCTAGGCTCCCGGTGGCTCTGCAGGCTCCCGGTGCCTGCAGTGGTCTTCTATCTACTGCAGTCAAGGACCTGTGGTGATGTCAGAGTCACGTGACACCAGCTTACTCCAGGCAAATCGCGGGTCACGTGACTCTGACATCACCACAGGTCCTTGACTGCAGTAGATAGAAGACCACTGCAGGCACCGGGAGCCTGCAGAGCCACCGGGAGCAGCCGCACCTCTCCTCACCCCTCCTCCATCCGCACCTCACCTCACCCCTCCTCCAGCCTGACCTCTCCTCACCCCTCCTCCAGCCTGACCTCTCCTCACCCCTCCATCCAGCCTGACCTCTCCTCACCCCTCCTCCAGCCTGACCTCTCCTCACCCCTCCTCCAGCCTGACCTCTCCTCACCCCTCCATCCATTCTGACCTCTCCTCACCCCTCTTCCAGCCTGACCTCTCCTCACCCCTCCATCCAGCCTGACCTCTCCTCACACCTCCATCCAGCCTGACCTCTCCTCACACCTCCATCCAGCCTGACCTCTCCTCACCCCTCCTCCAGCCTGACCTCTCCTCATCCCTCCTCCAGCCGCACCTCTCCTCACCCCTCCTCCAGCCGCACCTCTCCTCACCCCTCCTCCAGCCACACCTCTCCTCACCCCTCCTCCAGCCTGACCTCTCCTCACCCCTCCTCCAGCCTGACCTCTCCTCACCCCTCCTCCAGCCTGACCTCTCCTCACCCCTCCTCCAGCCTGACCTCTCCTCACCCCTCCTCCAGCCTGACCTCAACCCTCCTCCAGCCTGACCTCTCCTCACCCCTCCTCCAGCCTGACCTCTCCTCATCCCTCCTCCAGCCTGACCTCTCCTCATCCCTCCTCCAGCCTGACCTCTCCTCACCCCTCCTCCATCCGCACCTCTCCTCACCCCTCCTCCAGCCACACCTCTCCTCACCCCTCCTCCAGCCTGACCTCTCCTCACCCCTCCTCCAGCCTGACCTCTCCTCACCCCTCCTCCAGCCTGACCTCTCCTCGCCCCTCCTCCAGCCTGACCTCACCCCTCCTCCAGCCTGACCTCACCCCTCCTCCAGCCTGAACTCTCCTCACCCCTCCTCCAGCCTGAACTCTCCTCACCCCTCCTCCAGCCTGAACTCTCCTCACCCCTCCTCCAGCCTGACCTCACCCCTCCTCCAGCCTGACCTCTCCTCACCCCTCCTCCAGCCTGACCTCTCCTCACCCCTCCTCCAGCCTGAATTCTCCTCACCCCTCCTCCAGCCGCACCTCTCCTCACCCCTCCTCCAGCCGCACCTCTCCTCACCCCTCCTCCAGCCGCACCTCTCCTCACCCCTCCTCCAGCCGCACCTCTCTTCACCCCTCCTCCAGCCGCACCTCTCCTCACCCCTCCTCCAGCCGCACCTCTCCTCACCCCTCCTCCAGCCGCACCTCTCCTCACCCCTCCTCCAGCCGCACCTCTCCTCACCCCTCCTCCAGCCTGACCTCTCCTCACCCCTCCTCCAGAATCACCTCTCCTCATCCCTCCTCCAGCCTGATCTCTCCTCACCCCTCCTCCAGCCGCACCTCTCCTCACCCCTCCTCCAGCCGCACCTCTCCTCACCCCTCCTCCAGCTGCACCTCTCCTCACCCCTCCAGCCTCTGCTCTCCTCACCCCTCCAGCCTCTGCTCTCCTCACCCCTCCAGCCTCTGCTCTCCTCACCCCTCCAGCCTCTGCTCTCCTCACCCCTCCTCCAGCCTGACCTCTCCTCACCCCTCCTCCAGAATCACCTCTCCTCATCCCTCCTCCAGCCTGATCTCTCCTCACCCCTCCTCCAGCCGCACCTCTCCTCACCCCTCCTCCAGCCGCACCTCTCCTCACCCCTCCTCCAGCTGCACCTCTCCTCACCCCTCCAGCCTCTGCTCTCCTCACCCCTCCAGCCTCTGCTCTCCTCACCCCTCCAGCCTCTGCTCTCCTCACCCCTCCAGCCTCTGCTCTCCTCACCCCTCCAGCCTCTGCTCTCCTCACCCCTCCAGCCTCCCGCCACATCATACTCTGCTATCCACAGAGCCACCTGTATACTCTGCTACCCACACAGCTGCCTGTATACTCGCCTCTATGCTCTGCCACCCACACAGCCGCCTCTATTCTCTGCCACCCACACAGCCGCCTCAATGCTCTGCCACCCACACAGCCGCCTCTATGCTCTGCCACCCACACAGCCGCCTCTATGCTCTGCCACCCACACAGCCGCCTCTATGCTCTGCCACGCACACAGCCGCCTCTATGCTCTGCCACCCACACAGCCGCCTCTATGCTCTGCCACCCACACAGCCGCCTCTATGCTCTGCGACCCACACAGCCGCCTCTATGCTCTGCGACCCACACAGCCTCCTCGATGCTCTGCCACCCACACAGCCGCCTCTATGTTCTGCCACCCACACAGCCGCCTCTATGCTCTGCGACCCACACAGCCGCCTCTATACACACAATTCATTTCACCGCGCTCCCGATGCAATTGCATCGGGCCTTTTTACTAGTACTTATATAATCGGGAGTTTGGAATTCGGGCACTGTAGCCGAATCTCAAGCTCCTTTGCGGCACTGCGAGCGATGACGCGCAGCGTCATCGCGAGCCGCAGCCGCACTACTGTTTAAAAAAATAAATAAATAAACATATGCTCACCTCTCCGCGAGCCCCCGCCGTCTCCTGCCGTCTTTCTGCAGTGTTCCGGTGGATCCCGCAGGCTCCCGGTGTCTGCACAGGTCTTCTACTGCAGTTCAGGACCTGCGGTGATGTCACAGTCACGTGACACCAGCTTACTCCATGCTAACCTGGTGTCACGTGACTCTGACATCACCGCAGGTCCTGAACTGCAGTAGAAGACCTGTGCAGACACCGGGAGCCTGCAGGAGCCACCAGGACACTGCAGGAAGACGGCGGGGGCTCGGGGAGAGGTGAGCATAAACTTTTCTTAATTTTTTTTAACCCCTGCCTTCCTCTGTCTGCCTAATCTCTCTGTATACTCTGTCTGCCTAATGTCTCTGTATACTCTGCCTAATGTCTCTGTATACTCTGTCTGCCTAATGTCTCTGTATACTCTGCCTAATGTCTCTGTATACTCTGTCTGCCTAATGTCTCTGTATACTCTGCCTAATGTCTCTGTATACTCTGTCTGCCTAATGTCTCTGTATTCTCTGCCTAATGTCTTTGTATACTCTGCCTAATGTCTCTTTATACTCTGTCTGCCTAATGTCTCTGTATACTCTGCCTAATGTCTCTGTATACTCTGTCTGCCTAATGTCTCTGTATACTCTGCCTAATGTCTCTGTATACTCTGTCTGCCTAATGTCTCTGTATACTCTGCCTAATGTCTCTTTATACTCTGTCTGCCTAATGTCTCTGTATACTCTGCCTAATGTCTCTGTATACTCTGTCTGCCTAATGTCTCTGTATTCTCTGCCTAATGTCTTTGTATACTCTGCCTAATGTCTCTGTATATTCTGTCTGCCTAATGTCTCTGCATACTCTGCCTAATGTCTCTGTATACTCTGTCTGCCTAATGTCTCTGTATACTCTGCCTAATGTCTCTTATACTCTGTCTGCCTAATGTCTCTGTATACTCTGCCTAATGTCTCTGTATACTCTGTCTGCCTAATGTCTCTGTATACTCTGCCTAATGTCTCTGTATACTCTGTCTGCCTAATGTCTCTGTATACTCTGTCTGCCTAATGTCTCTGTATACTCTGCCTAATGTCTCTGTATACTCTGTCTGCCTAATGTCTTTGTATACTCTGCCTAATGTCTCTTTATACTCTGTCTGCCTAATGTCTCTGTATACTCTGCCTAATGTCTCTGTATACTCTGTCTGCCTAATGTCTCTGTATACTCTGCCTAATGTCTCTGTATACTCTGTCTGCCTAATGTCTTTGTATACTCTGCCTAATGTCTCTTTATACTCTGTCTGCCTAATGTCTCTGTATACTCTGCCTAATGTCTCTGTATACTCTGTCTGCCTAATGTCTCTGTATACTCTGCCTAATGTCTCTGTATACTCTGTCTGCCTAATGTCTCTGTATACTCTGCCTAATGTCTCTGTATACTCTGTCTGCCTAATGTCTCTGTATTCTCTGCCTAATGTCTTTGTATACTCTGCCTAATGTCTCTTTATACTCTGTCTGCCTAATGTCTCTGTATACTCTGCCTAATGTCTCTGTATACTCTGTCTGCCTAATGTCTCTGTATACTCTGCCTAATGTCTCTGTATACTCTGTCTGCCTAATGTCTCTGTATACTCTGCCTAATGTCTCTGTATACTCTGTCTGCCTAATGTCTCTGTATACTCTGCCTAATGTCTCTGTATACTCTGTCTGCCTAATGTCTCTGTATACTCTGCCTAATGTCTCTGTATACTCTGTCTGCCTAATGTCTCTGTATTCTCTGCCTAATGTCTTGTATACTCTGCCCAATGTCTCTTTATACTCTGTCTGCCTAATGTCTCTGTATACTCTGCCTAATGTCTCTGTATACTCTGTCTGCCTAATGTCTCTGTATACTCTGCCTAATGTCTCTGTATACTCTGTCTGCCTAATGTCTCTGTATACTCTGCCTAATGTCTCTTTATACTCTGTCTGCCTAATGTCTCTGTATACTCTGTCTGCCTAATGTCTCTGTATTCTCTGCCTAATGTCTTTGTATACTCTGCCTAATGTCTCTGTATATTCTGTCTGCCTAATGTCTCTGCATACTCTGCCTAATGTCTCTGTATACTCTGTCTGCCTAATGTCTCTGTATACTCTGCCTAATGTCTCTTTATACTCTGTCTGCCTAATGTCTCTGTATACTCTGCCTAATGTCTCTTTATACTCTGTCTGCCTAATGTCTCTGTATACTCTGTCTGCCTAATGTCTCTGTATACTCTGCTAATGTCTCTGTATACTCTGTCTGCCTAATGTCTTTGTATACTCTGCCTAATGTCTCTTTATACTCTGTCTGCCTAATGTCTCTGTATACTCTGCCTAATGTCTCTGTATACTCTGTCTGCCTAATGTCTCTGTATACTCTGCCTAATGTCTCTGTATACTCTGTCTGCCTAATGTCTCTGTATACTCTGCCTAATGTCTCTGTATACTCTGTCTGCCTAATGTCTCTGTATTCTCTGCCTAATGTCTTTGTATACTCTGCCTAATGTCTCTTTATACTCTGTCTGCCTAATGTCTCTGTATACTCTGCCTAATGTCTCTGTATACTCTGTCTGCCTAATGTCTCTGTATACTCTGCCTAATGTCTCTGTATACTCTGTCTGCCTAATGTCTCTGTATACTCTGCCTAATGTCTCTTTATACTCTGTCTGCCTAATGTCTCTGTATACTCTGCCTAATGTCTCTGTATACTCTGTCTGCCTAATGTCTCTGTATTCTCTGCCTAATGTCTTTGTATACTCTGCCTAATGTCTCTGTATATTCTGTCTGCCTAATGTCTCTGCATACTCTGTCTGCCTAATGTCTCTGTATACTCTGTCTGCCTAATGTCTCTGTATACTCTGCCTAATGTCTCTGTAGACTCTGTCTGCCTAATGTCTCTGTATACTCTGTCTGCCTAATGTCTCTGTATACTCTGTCTGCCTAATGTCTCTGTATACTCTGTCTGCCTAATGTCTCTGTATACTCTGTCTGCCTAATGTCTCTGTATACTCTGCCTAATGTCTCTGTATACTCTGTCTGCCTAATGTCTCTGTATACTCTGCCTAATGTCTCTGTATACTCTGTCTGCCTAATGTCTCTGTATACTCTGTCTGCCTAATGTCTCTGTATACTCTGTCTGCCTAATGTCTCTGTATACTTTGTCTGCCTAATGTCTCTTTATACTCTGTCTGCCTAATGTCTCTCTATACTCTGTGTGTCTAATGTCTCTCTATACACTGTGTTTCTAATCTCTCTAGATACTCTGTGTCTCTAATCTCTCTGGATACTCTGTGTGTCTAATGTCTCTGCATACTCTGTGTGTCTAATGTCTCTGGATACTCTGTGTGGCATACTCTCTGTCATGTCTCTACACTCTGTGTCATGTCTCTACACTCTGTCTCATGTCTCTACACTCTGTCTCATGTCTCTACACTCTGTCTCATGTCTCTACACTCTGTCTCATGTCTCTACACTCTCTGTAATGTCTCTATACTGTGTGTAATCTCTGTATACTGTCTGTAATGTCTCTATACTGTGTGTAATGTGTCTATACTGTGTGTAATGTGTGTATACTCTCTGTAATGTGCCTAGACTGTGTGTCATCTCTGTATACTGTCTGTAATGTCTCTATACTGTGTGTATAATCTCTGTAATCTCTGCATACTGTCTGTCTATACAATGTCTCATGTATGTATGTACTGTGTGCTTCTCTCCTCACCCCTCCACCACTGAGCTGCATCTCTCCTAAACCCTACACCACTGAGCCACTTCTCTCCTTACCCCTCCACCACTAAGCCGCTTCTCTCCTCACCCCTCCACCACTGACCCGCTTCTCTCCTCACCCCTCCACCCCAGACACCCATCTCTCCTCACCCCTCCACCACTGAGCCGCATCTCTCCTCACCCCTCCACCACTGAGCCGCATCTCTCCTCACCCCTCCACCACAGAGCCGCATCTCTCCTCACCCCTCCACCACAGAGCCGCATCTCTCCTCACCCCTCCACCACAGAGCCGCATCTCTCCTCACCCCTCCACCACAGAGCTGCATCTCTCCTCACCCCTCCTCCACAGAGCCGCATCTCTCCTCACCCCTCCACCACAGAGCCGCATCTCTCCTCACCCCTCCACCACAGAGCCGCATCTCTCCTCACCCCTCCACCACAGCCGCATCTCTCCTCAGCCCTCCACCCCAGCCGCTTCTCTCCTCACCCCTCCACCACAGAGCCGCATCTCTCCTCACCCCTCCACCACAGACACCCATCTCTCCTCATCCCTCCACCACTGAGCCGCATCTCTCCTCACCCCTCCACCACTGAGCCGCTTCTCTCCTCACCCCTCCACCACTCAGCCGCATCTCTCCTCACCCCTCCACCACACAGCCGCATCTCTCCTCACCCCTCCACCACAGAGCCGCCTCTATACTCTACTACCCACAGAGCCACCTCTATTCTCTGCTACCCACAGAGCCGCCTCTATACTCTACTACCCACAGAGCCGCCTCGATACTCTGCTAGCCACAGAGCCGCCTCGATACTCTGCTACCCACTGACCCGCCTCTATACTCTGATACCCACTGACCCGCCTGTATACACACAATTCATTTCACCGCGCTCCTGATGCAATTGCATCGGGCCTTTTTACTAGTATAATGTATAAAACGTAGTTACCTCCACACACTTTGCCTCCTTCAGCCAGCACTGTAGCTTGGGCCTGGATCTCTCCATCTTACGTCCGCACAGCACTTATTTCTATATTCTTCCTTATTTTAGTTTCTCTTTCTGCTACTCTCACGCTTCTTCTACTCTGTCCCTTTTATTCTAAAATCAGAAAACACTAATGTATATATATATATATATATACTGTATATACATATATAATATATTACATATATTATATATATATACACACCACCGTTCAAAGGTTTGGGGTCACTTAGAAATGTCCTTATTTTTTAAAGAAAAGCACATCTCTTTTTAATGAAGCTAATATTAAATGAATCAAAAATACACTCTATACATTGTTAATGGGGTAAATTACTATTCTAGCTGCAAACGTTTGTTTTTAATGCAATACCTACATAGATGTATAGAGGCCCATTTCCAACAACCACTACTCCAGTGTTTTAATGGTGCATTGTGTTTGCTAACAGTGTAAGAAGGCTAATGGATGTTTAGAAAACCCTAGAAAACCCTTGTACCAGTATGTTAGCACAGCTGAAAACGGTTTGGCTGATTAGAGAAGCTATAAAATTGACCTTCCTTTAAGCTTTGTAGTTGAGAATCTGGACCATTACATTTGCTTGTTCTATAAAACTCTCAAAATGGCCAGGAAATGAGAACTTTCATGTGAAACTCAAAAGTCTATTCTTGTTCTTAGAAATGAAGGCTATTCCATGCGAGACATTGCCAAGAAACTGAAGATTTTCTACAACGGTATGTACTACTCCCTTTAGAGGAGAGCACAAACAGGCTGTAACCAGAGTAGAGTGAGAAGTGGGAGGCCCCACTGCACAACTGAGCAACAAGATAAGTACATTAGAGTCTCTAGTTTGAGAAATTGATGCCTCACAGCTCCTCATCTGGCAGCTTCATTAAATAGTACCCGCCAAAGGTCTGCAATGCTATCATTGCTGCAAAGGGAGCATTCTTTGACAAAAGCAAAGTTTGAAGGAGAAAATTATTTTTTTCAAATAAAAATCATTATTTCTAACCTTTTCAATGTCTGGACTATATTTTTTATTCATTTTGCAACTCATTTGATAAATACAAGTATTGGTACATTTACACGCGGCCACAGGAAGGTAGGAACAGGCAGGCATCGGACACAAATTGTGCCTGTTGCCTTGAAAAGACCATGATGTGGCTGCGTGTAATTCAGGACTTTCCTTCCTTCAGGGAAGACACAGGAAGGAAAGTCCTGAATTAACGCAGCCACATCGTGTTCTTTTCAAGGCAACAGGCACAATTTGTGTCCGATGCCTGCCTGTTCCTACCTTCCTGTGGCCGCGTGTAAATGTACCATATACTCATATGGTACAACACTCATTCATAGAAAACACAAAATTGTCTGGGTGACCCCAAACTTTTGAATGGTAGTATATATATATATATATATATATATATATATATATATATATATATATATATATATATATATATATATATATATATATATATATATTGCGAGGTAGCGACCCGGGGAACTCGCTTGCTGCATAATGACACCAACACGTGCTTAATTTAACAAATGACTACCCGTTTATTTCTCACATACATATCATAACCCAGTTAGCACATCAAACATTGATCATAGGCACGTCACATAATACATTACACTACACTAGAGAAACACATAACACGTCACATTACACATTACATTGCATATACAGTTAGGGCCAGAAATATTTGGACAGTGACACAATTTTCGCGAGTTGGGCTCTGCATGCCACCACATTGCATTTGAAATGAAACCTCTACAACAGAATTCAAGTGCAGATTGTAACGTTTAATTTGAAGGGTTGAACAAAAATATCTGATAGAAAATGTAGGAATTGTACACATTTCTTTACAAACACTCCACATTTTAGGAGGTCGAAAGTAATTGGACAAATAAATATAACCCAAACAAAATATTTTTATTTTCAATATTGTGTTGCGAATCCTTTGGAGGCAATCACTGCCTTAAGTCTGGAACCCATGGACATCACCAAACGCTGGGTTTCCTCCTTCTTAATGCTTTGCCAGGCCTTTACAGCCGCAGCCTTCAGGTCTTGCTTGTTTGTGGGTCTTTCCGTCTTAAGTCTGGATTTCAGCAAGTGAAATGCATGCTCAATTGGGTTAAGATCTGGTGATTGACTTGGCCATTGCAGAATGTTCCACTTTTTTGCACTCATGAACTCCTGGGTAGCTTTGGCTGTATGCTTGGGGTCATTGTCCATCTGTACTATGAAGCACCGTCCAATCAACTTTGCAGCATTTGGCTGAATCTGGGCTGAAAGTATATCCCGGTACACTTCAGAATTCATCCGGCTACTCGTCTGCTGTTATATCATCAATAAACACAAGTGACCCAGTGCCATTGAAAGCCATGCATGCCCATGCCATCACGTTGCCTCCACCATGTTTTACAGAGGATGTGGTGTGCCTTGGATCACGTGCCGTTCCCTTTCTTCTCCAAACTTTTTTCTTCCCATCA
Source organism: Allobates femoralis (assembly GCA_033576535.1). Taxonomy (NCBI): domain Eukaryota; kingdom Metazoa; phylum Chordata; class Amphibia; order Anura; family Aromobatidae; genus Allobates; species Allobates femoralis. Next base: position 151,470,588 of record JARQOC010000011.1, on the reverse strand, counting down.
TTCTGGTACAGGTTGATCTTTGTCTCATCTGTCCATAGAATACTTTTCCAGAACTGAGCTGGCTTCTTGAGGTGTTTTTCAGCAAATTTAACTCTGGCCTGTCTATTTTTGGAATTGATGAATGGTTTGCATCTAGATGTGAACCCTTTGTATTTACTGTCATGGAGTCTTCTCTTTACTGTTGACTTAGAGACAGATACACCTACTTCACTGAGAGTGTTCTGGACTTCAGTTGATGTTGTGAACAGGTTCTTCTTCACCAAATAAAGTATGCGGCGATCATCCACCACTGTTGTCATCCGTGGACGCCCAGGCCTTTTAGAGTTCCCAAGCTCACCAGTCAATTCCTTTTTTCTCAGAATGTACCCAACTGTTGATTTTGCTACTCCAAGCATGTCTGCTATCTCTCTGATGGATTTTTTCTTTTTTTTCAGCCTCAGGATGTTCTGCTTCACCTCAATTGAGAGTTCCTTTGACCGCATGTTGTCTGGTCACAGCAACAGCTTCCAAATGCAAAACCACACACCTGGAATACACCCCTGACCTTTTAACTACTTCATTGATTACAGGTTAACGAGGGAGACGCCTTCAGGGTTAATTGCAGCCCTTAGAGTCCATTGTCCAATTACTTTTGGTCCCTTGAAAAAGAGGAGGCTATGCATTACAGAGCTATGATTCCTAAACCCTTTCTCCGATTTGGATGTGGAAACTCTCATATTGCAGCTGGGAGTGTGCACTTTCAGCCCATATTATATATATAATTGTATTTCGGAACATGTTTTTGTAAACAGCTAAAATAACAAAACTTGTGTCACTTTCCAAATATTTCTGGCCCTAACTGTATACAGTTAATCTCTAAAAGGGGGGAAGAGAAAAAGAGCCGGCGCAGATCTAAGTGTAGAGATTATTTGATCTTGGTCTAGGTGGTAATCAGGGGCGTATCCAGGGGGGTGCAGCCGGACCTCTTGCTCCGGGCGCAACTCAGCGGAGGGCGTCGGCGGCACCCCCTCCCGCTCCCCTTCCGCTCCCCTCCTCCTGCTACACCCGGCGGCCGCACACACATTACACGGTTTAGCGGCGCTTCCCTGAAAGGAAGCGCCCGACGTCACTTCCGCTTCCGCGCCAGTCTGGGGCCGCGGGGGCCACTGGAAGACTTGGCGGCAGCGGGTCCGGTACGGGGTGACTTCAGGAGACCCCGGAAACCGGCGGCTGAGGAGAGACGGCCTGGACGGGATGGGGTGAGTGTGACCGAGGAGTCCGGTGGGGGGTGGGGGCACCAGGAGTGAGGAAAGCTGACAGCCGGGGGGGGGGGGGCGCCAAAATAGAAGTTTGCCCCGGGCGCCATCGCACCTTGGTACACCTCTGGTGGTAATGATCAAAAAATGCTCACCTTTTTGGTGTCTTTTGTTCATATGGTATAAGGTTTTCTCTTAGGCTTGCACACATCTCTTAGCTCATTCACACATCCGTGCCTCTGGTGCATGTTGTCCATACGTCTTGCACGCGGATGTTCACAGTAGAGCATTCATGTGCATGGACGATGGACACAACTTTTAAGTTTAAAAATAAGGAATTACATGTTCGTCTTACTTTGATTCTGTTCCTCTCGCCTTCGAGGCCGCTCATTGGGCTCATGAATAACCACTTCACTGAGCCCAGGGGAGGAACAACTTCACACCAATTGTGGACTAATTACCACAATTACAGATTGGGGCGGTGACTAACCTCCCAACATCTCAAGCTCAGTTGTAATAAGAATCCAATAAGAGAGCACACATCTATTTCTTATGCCATTATCTCATGTACCTGAAGGAGACTTGTATGCAAGTCGAAATGCGTTGTACTGTACTGCAATATATGGAACTATTGACTTATATGAATTAAAGAACTTTTGGAAGAAATTATTGTGCCTCTTAAGGCTGGGTTCACACTGCGGCAGCGTCCGGTCCGGGGCTGTCAGGAGTGACAGCCTGGACCGGAGTTTTGCTGCATAGGATAGTATCGGGCTGCACGGAGCTGGATCGCGGCGGGTGGTAATTATCTGCTATCCGGCTGCTGTGTCGCCGGATGAATCCTGCAGAAGTGGGGATTTGTCTGCCGATTCCTAAAACGTTGCATGCACCGTTTTTGGAATCGGCAGACAAATCCCCACTTCTGCAGGATTCATCCGGCGACACAGCAGCCGGATAGCAGATAATTACCACCCGCCGCGATCCAGCTCCGTGCAGCCCGATACTATCCTATGCAGCAAAACTCCGGTCCAGGCTGTCACTCCTGACAGCCCCGGACCGGACGCTGCCGCAGTGTGAAGGCACCCTAAGGAAGCGCTATTCCTCAAAGTCCGGTGTTTTTTGAACCATTGCATATATTATAGAACACCTACATTTCCCATAACTATCTATCACCGGGCCCTGTGGGTCCCAATGGCGGATCCAGCCGTCTAACTCTATTTACATAACTCTTAACACTAACCCAGACCCCACTCCCAGGATCCTGGTACAGCCCTGTTCACACAGGTTTCACATGGGCTGTTACACTCTGAACAGCCTTCACACACATTCATCCAAGATCAACGAGACCATATAACGACCCATGGTTGGTCCCAATGGCGGCTACGACCGTCTGGCTCTCAAGCCATACGCGGTCTCACACCACCCAGTATGGTACAGGTTCCAGCCTGACCAATACCTTCCACACCGCATGTGATCCATCCTAACATCTCCATGGATCACATACGTCCTTACACAAGCTAACAACCCATCATACAACATCCATGGACTGCGGCTTCCCTGGGTCCATAACAGGGATTGGCAAACCTGAGTCACCAGGGACACCGAGCGTCAACAAGGCCTCCTCACCATGTGTCTAGGCCTGACAGCTGCCACCAAACCTCCATCCTGTGGCAGGTCTCCAGGTCGACGACTGTGCCCACGCCTGAGTCGAGCGCCCTCCAGGATCAGCCTCGGTTCCCCACTCCAGGAGCTCTCTTCACCCCTGGCCACAAGTTCACACACCCTATCGGAGGGACAGGTGACGCCGCATGCAGTGGGCCAAGCCTCCCTCTCGTCCCAACGGGATGGAATTCCTCTGATCTCACACCCACACTGGCTGGGTCTCTCTCACAGACTAAACTGAACTCTACTGAACTCTTACACACCTGGCAGGTTAAGTCCTGCTCGCCACACCCACCTGACACACCCACACTGGACTGTTAGCAATCAGCACCCTTTACTCTCTCAGCTGCTCATTGGTCTCAGGAATCCTTCAGCTATTAACTCACTGTGTACTGGACAGGATTAACACAACATACACACACAGGAAAACAGGCTCATGTGACCAGGTTCCCATGCTGACAACGACAACCCATGTGATGCACCCCAGCCATGGGTCCATGCCGGCGGTGCCTCAAGATATATATATATATATATATATATATATATATATATATATATATTTAATTCTCATTGTCCTGAGGCACCACCAGGTGGATGGAAGACAGAAGAATTACAGTAAATAATAGTATCTAACACAGCTCCCACTAGTGGCACTTAGGCACCCACAATTTTCTTTTTAAATCTATAGATGTGTGAATAGATTTTGGAGCTCTGTATTGAAAAAAAACATTCAGAAGTAGAAAAATATCCAGAGATTTAACCCAACACAAAGCACACTTTAAACGGGAACTCCAGTGAGAGAAATCTTTCTAATAGAGTTCCTGCCCTGCTATATGATGAAGCAGAGCTGTACACTGCAGTTGTAGGATATATAGATCTCTTATAAATCAATAAAATCATACCTGCTTCTCTGCTCTGGTCCCCACCTCAGGGAACCTAAATCTCTGCACGCCCCCTGCCACACCCCTCACTAAACAGAATTGTGAGGGAGTGACTCACCGTAGCCGGGTCTTCATGTCTCCGGGCGTTGCTTCTCCCGTCACGGTTCTGCGCCCGAGGCTGTGGGGCCCGGTGGTCCAGATCAAAAGGGGTTGGCTGAACAGATAAGGGTTAATTATTCTTGTCATGACGCCACCTGCGCTGCTTGGGCCTCCGGGGGATGTACGGTAGCAAGATGGGACGCTCCCCACAGGACGAGGTGGGAGTCCCCGGGGCCAGGAGCTGCACTTGTTGGTGTGTGGCAGCTTTGTGATTCTTAGCACGCAGTTCTGAAGAAGCACAGACACCAGTATTCTCTGTAATGTCTTTTACTGTAACCGGTAGATGATACAGGGTATACAGTTAACGGGTAACGGACCGGGTGGTCCCAGCAATGACCGGTGTTGTCTCAGAGCTCCGCTGTGTTCCTCAGTTCTAAACTTTCTCTATTTGCCGACGTCGACTTAGTGCGCCAGTTCGGGTACAAGGGGGCTACTTGAATTTCCCTGCCGGTGTGTACGACCCGGTGTGAGGGGAGCCTGATTCCTTTGGTGGGTACTCAGCTGGCAAGACGGCTCTAGTCGCGGCTGTAGTGAAGTGCTCCTAGGAAGCAGTTCCTCCACTTCTGGTTTGCTGAGCAGCGATGAACGACTTACTCGCTTTGGAACCAGTGATCCGGTGGTTGATGGGTGCGGGTGTATTTTTGACCCGCTTAGGTAGTCGCCCAGGTTCCGGTTTGGGGCACCGGGTAATGGCGCCAGTGCCGGGACAAGGCATTTTGGTGCCCTAGGCAGGTAAGGCAAACAACATTCCCTCCCCCCCCCCCCGAAATATGTCTGGGAATAAAAATGTCAACATACTTTGAAAGTAAATTTAATTTAACGGGGACCTATAAAAGGTTCGTCCAACAACACTACAGAGACATACTGATAGGTTGTTTACATTGTGAGCCCCAGTGTTCATGATGTATGTAAAGTGCTGTGGAGTTCATAGTGTAATATAAATGCAAAAAGTATTTTTCTTAATATTATGTCACAATATCAGGATCTGAGGATCTTCTATTTCGAGGTCAGGGACTCTCTGATGCCATGTTGCTGCTTGTCTCGCTGTTGTCCTCTTTTGACACTGCAGTGCGGTGGACAAGAGAGCATTAACTGATTAATAACAAGAAGTATGGAGTGTGTACTGAGCCATAATCCCTCCCCTTACCATGAAGTATGGAGTGTGTACTGACTGAGCCACAAACCTCCTCATACCATGTCCAGCAGACATTGTAGGATTACTACCCGTATATACTCGTGTATAAGCCGACCCCCCTACTTTTGCCCCCAAAACCTGGGAAAACCTATTGACTCATGTATAAGCCGAGGGTGGACCCCAGCACAGGTATACAGCCCCCAGCAGTGTGGTATACAGCAGCCTCCACAGTGGTATATACAGACCCCAGTGATAATACAGCAGCCCCAGTGGTAATACAGCAGCCCCAGTGGTAATACAGCAGCCCCAGGGGTAATACAGCAGCCCCAGGGGTTATACAGCAGCCCCAGGGGTTATACAGCAGCCCCAGTGGTATATACAGGCCCCAGCAGTATATACAGCAGCCCCAGTGTTATATACAGGCCCCAGCAGTATATACAGCAGCCCCAGTGGTATATACAGGCCCCAGCAGTATATACAGCAGCCCCAGTGGTATATACAGGCCCCAGCAGTATATACAGCAGCCCCAGTGGTGGTGTATACAGGGCCCAGTGGTGGTGTATACAGGGCCCAGTGGTGGTGTATACAGGGCCCAGTGGTGGTGTATACAGGGCCCAGTGGTGGTGTATACAGGGCCCAGTGGTGGTGTATACAGGGCCCAGTGGTGGTATACAGGGCCCAGTGGTGATGTATACAGGGCCCAGTGGTGGTATACAGGGCTTAGTGGTGGTGTATACAGGGCCCAGTGGTGGTGTATACAGGGCCCAGTATGCGGGGGCGGAGGAGGCGCGCGCATTTGCACACTCACCGCGGCCGCCGTCACTGTGCGTCTGCTGTAAGGAGGAGAGGAGGGGCAGGCAGAGCTGCAGGACAGGAAGTCCCGTCCTCCCTCCTCTCTGGCCGGCGCTGCCGCCAGCGGCCAGCACGGGGCCCCCCATGCGGGAAAAAATGCGCCCTGCACAAGATGGCGCCCTAGTCGATTGCCTAGGGTCGCCTAGCTGTCGTCCCGGCCCTGAATGGCGCCAACCGGTAGGTGGTCTGCAGGGCTGCACGGCACTGTGCAGAGCCCTCTTCTCCTACGTTCCCCTCCAACCACTTCTCCTCTCTCTACATTCTCCTACACTCTACTCCTACACTCCGCCCACCAGGACCTGATTGGCCCTCTATTCTAATGGTGCATGTAGAGTATGGAGCTCTGAGTGTTAACCGAGCCACTACTGAGAAGGAGAATATCGCATCTTCAGTCAGGGATGCAATACCCTTCTGTGACGCACTCGTTGTGGGGTGCCACAGGAGCATGAATGTAGGCTGATCCTGCAGCTCACAACATCCAAGCCCCAAACACACCTCCTGCTTTTTGCTCTTACATAAAGCTGCCAGGCTGCAGATACTTGGTTCCCAGAGATGGGGGCCAGAGCAGAGGAGCAGGTATGATTCTATTTATTCATAAGAGATCTATAGATCCTAGAACTGCAGTGTACAGCTCTGCTTCATCATGTAGCAGGGCAGGAACTGTACTAAAATGTTTTCTCTCACTGGAGTTCCCCTTTAAGATAATAGGAATAAGAAGTGTTACAGTTGAAAAATAAGCATGCTTAAGGGTACCTTTACACGCCACAACCAGTGGAGACATCTGGAATTATCGCCACCAAATTGCCTCCTTATTGCGGCGTGTATTTTGGGAATTTGGCGGCGATAAAAACAATTTGCCTGGATTCGATTTTAGAGCACTGCTGTAAAATTGAAACCTGGCGACATTGGTTTTATCGCCGCCAAATTCCCGAAATACACGCCGCAATAAGGAGGCAATTTGGCAGCGATAATTCCAGTCATAAATATCGCTGCCAAAAATGTCTCCGCTGGTTGTGGCGTGTAAAGGTACCCTTAGGGTACCTTTACACGCCGAAAATGCGGCGAGGAATCTTGCCAGCGATATGTCGCCCTGGCACCATTGCCTCCCAGTTGCGGAGTGTAATTTGGGAATTTGGCGGCGATAAAAAACCTGTCGCCTGGTTCCAATTTCACAGCACTGCTCCAAAATCAGAGGCAATCATGAAGGCGAGATTCCCTGTTTTTGGCGTGTGAATGGGCAAAGGTGATGGAATGTGCGTCGCCTATTGATTTCCCGTAGGCGTGCCACAGCGTACTAGAGTCCGCGTCCCGTCAGCGATGATTGTTGGTGGCTACTGTGTTTCCATTGGCTGTCACTTCACAGGGTGCCATATTTGAAGAGCTGTCACTTCAGCACCACACACATCTTCACCTACACAACCATCCACTACATCAGTCCAATTACGCGCGCATTGAATAGCGCACGCTATGTTGGTCGCGTGGATTGGAAGTTGCACTGTGTCCAATATACTGCCACACATGACAGCTGAGATGTTGGCCTACACATAGCACATGGCTGCCATGGGCAACGCACTGCAATCGCCTGGGAATTTGGTGACGCTGATGGGTACATTACGCTGCTCCCAGCTCCGCGGATGGCTACCTTAGCGTCCTCAACTTTGTTTGGCGTCGCCAGTGTGCGTGGTGACGTCATCATGTTTATTTTCGATACTCCCTGCCTGCCAGGTGCCTGCCCCTCCCCTGCACATAGGAGAACAGTCATGGTGTGAAGTTCTCAGACTTTTTTGCCACATCCGCTGTTATCCTTGAATCTAGTGTGTTTTTTCGACCATCTTGTTTCCTGTCCTGTTATGTTGACTTTTGCCCTCAAACAATATGGAGTTCTCAGCTTCAGTGTTCCCGCCCTGTTCTTTGCCATTTGCCCTTTTAAACAACTTCAGCTGGTTAACCTGTGCTCCTGAATCAGGTCTGCAATCTGTCTGTGACTTGGCCTCTGGAAGCCTTGGATTTACTCTGCATTGAACCCTAGAACCATTTGTGGATACCGGATCCTTCTGCTTACCATCACCATCTACCAGGAAAGTACAGAGACTCTGAATATTCTCCTTGAGACTTGTGCTATGCTTTAATGCTCTGCCGCTGATATCCTTGGTTTAGTGCTTGCACTCCACAATTTATGTTTATTTCATATTCTGTTAATGCACTGACTTGTATGACGCAATACAAGGACTATTTAAGAAGCGTATGTCTCATGTGTCTCATTATACTCATGCATTAGACTCTATCATATATGACACATGGCCACCGCGCTGTCACATGGGGTCTTGCAGAGCTAATGGTGCTCACAGACCTCTGTGACCGCCATTTCTATTGGTGTCCACAGCGTCACTGGCACCCACGGCTGCGGAAGCGCAGCATACTCAGGCGCATCCAGCGGGCCCAGCTCCAGAAGCTGGGTATGGAGAGGACCCACAATCAGATCCAGAAGAAGATCGCAGACCTGAAGCACAAGTCCCCAGGGCGCATTGTTGACACTCATGCCCGGATTGCCAGGCTGCATGGTGAGTATGTGGCAATGCGAAACACACACATGGCAAGCTTCCGACTACAAACACTACACAAACATCATGTGTTATTGGGCTATGGCACATAGTGTGACATTTAGCAGCAGGTGGACCTGTCACCAATGTGCATATGCATGGTGTGCACACTACGACATTAAGGTGCTGAATACAACCTTATCTGTTAGGACTGGCCAAGTCTAGATGTGTGTATTGACCTGTGTGTTGCCCAACATAGCTGTGTAATGGCACCAAAGTAGTGTTGAACATATTCATGCACTTCACAAGGGCCATATCACACCTGGCCGCACATATGTGCGCAGACACATAGCATTGCACAACACATTAATCACAATTGGGCAAAGGGACTACAAGGTGAGTGCTATGTTTCTAACCCCATGGTGGCACCAACAGATGCTTACTGTCTGCTGTTGTTTTTGGAGCCATAATCCATCCTCTGTTAAGGCAAGGGTGTTTTTTAAAAACAAAATATGTGGTTACTGGTGTTGTTTTTGTTCTCACAAACAGAGTGGCCCCTAACCATAGTGTTAGTGTAGGCAAAATTATTCTCACCTAGCCTTGACGCCGTGATTACATTCATACACAAACAGTACGTGTTTGCTGATTGTTGTGCAGTTCTAATCCATGTCTTGGCAATATTTCAATTACAGATTCCGAGGACTCCCCCGCAGAGGTGGCACAACGGGCCCTAACACCACCTGGGACCCCAATATCACCACCAATTGCAGGGCCAGGAAGCCCGGCTCCCCCTTCCAGTCCACCATCACCGGCCAGTGTGGACCCATCGCCTCCCGCACCCCCTGGGACACCAACCCCATAGCTTGTGGGTCCATCACCTCCCGCACCCCCGAAGATAACACCATCCCCAGAACTTGTGGAGCAAGAAAGTCCCCCCACTACAGGGACACCACCATCCCCATTTCAGGAGGGACCTGGGACTCCACACCACCCTGGGACCATACCATCACCTACCAGGGAGGCATTACAAACCCCCTGGCCTTGGGTCATAAACCCAACCCCCGGCAACACCCCCACCCACTGCATCTCCACCTCCTCTGGGCCACAACATCGGCTGCAGTGGGTGTTATTGGTGGTAAGTGTAGTCAATGGCCTATAAATGTTCACAAAAACATGTGTTAATTTGGCCCTGACATCACTATGTAACTCATGTTTTTTTTGTTTTGTCCCTTCATAAAGAAGGTGCAAGACCTGGTGGTGTTGTTGATGTCAGGCCATACCCAGTTCCACAACCTGGAACCATAGCTGGGTCTCTGCCACGTAAGTGAACAACACAACAATTACGTCAACCACCCACCCCTACACATGTCCCTGAGTAATGTTGTTTTTTTCCATTACAGGGCTTCCAACCGTTGCTGACATGCTGCAGGCACACAATGAAGCCCAGCAGCACCTGGCCCACTTGCGGGAAATGATTATGGCCATCCAGGCAGCCCAGCCCACCATTGGCCCTAATCCCCAATTTCCACCCCAATAATGTTGGCATTTGCCCTTTGTTTGTTCTAGGTCCATGTTGGACACGTTTTTAAAGACTGTTGCCATGTTGGCACCCTTATTTGTTAGTCCACGTTGGCCTCTTTTTTTTTTTTTTTATAGTGTCCCACATTGGGAAAGTGGGTAGTGTATATTGGCTACTCCAAAGCTGACAAAGGCTCTTTGTTCGTTTTGGCAATGTTTTAAAAAAAAAGGATAGCCTTTAATAAACATGTGGTCAGCTAAATCCTGTGTCATCCCTTGTTGCAACACACACATGGTAACTTTTGGGAGTTTACATGTGACCATACTGGACCATTTCAACCGCCATGCACCCCTATATGACAGAAATGTGTACTATATGACACCCACAGTACCAAACACACACACACAAACATACTGGTAAACGTGACACAGATGTGGACATAGTTGTGGTTCAACTAAATTTGGTTTATTTTGTCACTTTTTTTGGTTTATGTTCAAAAAAAAAAAAATTGGCCCAAGCTGGGCATAAACAAAGTCAATATGCCAATATTATGCATTGGCTAGTAGCGCTCGTCTAGTTCCTCCTCCTCTGCTGGCTCAGACAATGACTCCTCCCCCTCATCCGCGTAACCCACCAACTGGTGGAGGATCCTGCTCTGCGGGGCTGTCTTCGGGGGGAAGGTGGAATATCACGATTTTGCCTACTCCTCACCATGCGTCTTGGGGCGCAGTGGGCCCGGGGGTAGTCTTCCGGGGGAAGGCCCAAGAGGCCCCCCATCACAGTGACCCATCTACGCCCACCTCCAGGACATGAAAGATGGCCCTCTCTGTGATGTCCCGTTGATCTGGCTCGATGCGGGCCAGCATCTCGCTGGCAACGTACCCGATTCCAGAGCCGGGGTCCTCTCCCAATCTAAGAGGACCCGTCTTGCCCAGGTACCCAGCTCCGTGTTTGGTGGGGCAGGTGTTCTACGCCGTTGGATTCCAGAGCTGGGCCCAGGGCCCGGCCCCCCACCACTGGTCTCAGGAGCAGAGTTTGGAAACAAAAAGAACAAAGAAGTAGACCAGCGCAGTATACTCACCTGAGGCTCCACATTGATATGGCAAGTGACAGCACATAACACAACACAATCTGTGATAACAGCCACGAAAAAATACATAGAAAAGAACACTGAAGAACATTTGAGCAAGAAAACCACAATGGTGACTTCTACATGTGCTGGTAAACCCCACATCAGTGGTAACAACAAGCTGTGTACATAGATCACACAAACATAAGTACCCACCTCCTGTGATGGGGCAGGGTCTTGGGCTTCGGCCACAGCTGGTTGCGGGCGGCGCCTGCTGCATCGTGTTCCCTGAGGCCCCGCCTGGCCCAGGGTGAAGGTGAGGAGGTCATAGTACGACAGACATGGCCTAGGGACCTCCTCCGCTCCAGCCCTGGACCGGGCATCCATCCACTTATTGTGGGTTTTGTTGAACACGGTTCGCAGGCGTTTGATCTTCTCCACAACCAGTGCCGCTGTCCAGTTGGTACTGGGTTGGAGCCGGTTGGCCAGCTCCACCAGCGGCATGTGAGCCGCAGCCATCTCTGCCTTGTCCTGATATTCGGGCAGCGACACCTGGCACAGGTACATGGTGAGGAGCTGTGTCACAAAATCATGATACCCAGCCATCTGCAAATCAAACATATAATTGTGTCATGCAAACAAATACATGGACATCACAGGTGACACCCTACTCTGTGTGGCCACCCCATGTCCAGCAATACTAATTACATGTGTTTTGGTAGTCAGCTTGGGTATGCAGATTCAGTATTGGCCTTAACATGTGTCCATACATGGGGCATGCAGGACATGCCTGGTGCTATATGTATTTTGGCCCACTGCAGGGAAATATGGCGAGGTCTGTAGTTGAAAAATGACACACATTACAACCTACATTAAAACACACACTCATGAGATACACACATATTTAGGTTTAACCGGAGTGCTGTAGTACACATTGTCCTGGCAAGGATCTCCTGGAACATTATGTGTGCTACAGGACACGGAGTGTAGTTACGATGCGTACACGTCACTAAATACACTTCTACAGGATGCAACATGAAGCTATATATAAGGCGACCACACATCTTCCAACATATGGGTCTACAGCACACAGAAACTAATGTACATGAGTGCACAATAGCATGTCCCCCAACTTACCGTCTGAAAACAGAGTTCCTGTGATGAGACGCTACTAGCACAATGCATATTGAAGTAGGAGCATGGGTGGCGCCCCAGCACATCCATATTTAAACACAACTTGACCAATCAAAAAAGCGCAGTGGCGGATAATCATGGGTCGCACCTGCGTACGCCCAGGCGGCTACGTCGATTGCAAGACGCCGCTGCTGTTTGATTGGTTGGTTGCCATATAAAAAGCGCTCACGACCGAGGTAGGCCACGCTTGCTGCCCAGAGTCATTAAGTACTGATATGCAAACATGAACTTTGATATGGCAGTATTGTGTTTAAAGCACCTTACCATTACGGATCGCTATTGTGTCGTGTAGCTGACGCCCAAGTGGTGGGGTATGTAGTTAGTCTTGATGTTGTTTTTGGTAGTTCAATTGTTTACTGGCAAATGGATGAATGAGTGTTTTGGCAACCAAAACCCAATCCTCATTGACAAGCCATTTTGCTTTTGCCATACAGGATCATATTTGAAAGATGCGTGTGTGTTTAGTTGTGTGGATCATCTGAATTGTAGCCACATAGTACTGTCGTTTACCACAAACAATGGGACTTTTGTGGCCAAACTGAGATGTGGAGTGGGGCATGTAGCTTCTGCAAATGTCTGCCTCTGAAGATCCGGCGTTCACAACACATCAGGGATGCCTCTTGGACATGATGAGTATTCAATAATGTGCTGCGTGGCCTGATATTTTGTGAATAGCACACAAAGACTGGGGTACGTGTATAATGTAATTGTCTAGAGTTGCTAAAAACCATGTTTTGCTTAATGTGACCTATCACTTTGGCCACACCTTGTGGTCAGATGTCAACATTATGGCCAGGTATATGGGGTTATGCTCATGATGTGTTGAATTTGACAAGGGAGATGTATTGTTACAGGAGGGCCAGGGGTGTAGAGTGAGCAGGTTTGGTTGTCAGGCAGTGCAATGTTGTGTTTGGGCCTTGAATAGTGCTATATATGTATGTGGGTGGGCTTATGAGCAAACTTGGGTATGATGTTGTAATGTGGCCAGGAGATGTCTAGGGATGGAGGTGGTGGGTGTTGATGATGTGTGATGAAGCGTTCTTGTAGTGATGCTTCTTTTCCTCACATTTGCAGGGGTTGGTACGTGAGATGATCATATACCATGATGGAGATACTATCGTGGCTCTTGCCTTGGGGGAAGAAGAATTGTGGCTGGAGGATAGATATGAGAGGTTGCGGGCTCGCAGACCACAGCATGCGTGGGCTCGGGATTGGCTTCTAGATTGGGAGACCCGGAGCCACATGCGGCTGGTCTGTGAGCTGAGGATCGGAGTCCGCATGATTTCAGGAACTATCTTCGTATGTCCGAGGACTCTTTCACATTCTGGTTGGAACGCATAAGGACATTGATAGCCCAACAGGACACTTTGATGCGTCGAACTGTGACACCTGAGGAGCGTTTGGCTGTAACTTTTTTTGTTCATGGCAACAGGTCGTACAAGGACCGACCTGCAAAACACTTCACGTGTATCACTGTCCCTGCTGAGCCGCCTGATCCCCAAGACGTGTGAGGCCATCTGGAGTAGTCTGCTGCCATCCTATATGCAGTTTCCAACAACCCCCGCTCAATGGATGGATGTTGCCAGAGGGTTTGAGGACCGCTGGCAATTTCCAAACTGCGGAGGCGCATTGGATGGTAAGCACGTGAGGATCACTCAACCCCCAAACTCGGGGTCCTTGTATTACAATTACAAAGGATATTTTAGTGTGGTCCTCATAGCCCTGGTGGACGCTAACTATAAATTCCTCTACGTGGACATTGGAATGAACGGGCGTATCTCAGATGGGGGTGTGTTCGCACACTGCTCCTTGGCCTAAGACCTAAGGACAGGTGGGCTGAACTTCCCCTCAAATGATGAGACAACCAATCATCTCAACTTTGCGTTTGTGGGGATGAAGCCTTCCCACTTCAGGCTCACCTACTATGGCCATATTCCCAGAGGACGCTTACTTCTGAGCAGCACATTTTCAATTACTGGCTCTCCCGGGCCCGTCGTGTGGTTGAAAATGCATTAGGGATCATGGCCAATACATTCTGGGTTTTTCATACACGTCTGCATATGAAACTGGAATCTATTGATGTGGTAGTGCTGGCCTGCTGTGTGCTGCATAACTTCCTGCGTCGTAGGGATCGTTCATCATACACGCCGGCAAGTTATGTGGATTCAGTAGACCCCACAACAGGGAAGGTCCGTCCTAGGGATTGTAAAATATAAAAGGGAGGGGGACAAGAGGCGCAATAGTGCCCTATCACTAGTGACACTAGTGTGTTGTGGTGGTGCTATGGAGCCGCTCACCTGGTCCAGTTGTGATCCCCACAACTGGTTTGAAGGCATTTCGGAATCAATGTTCCAACTGCTGCAGGACCTCCACCTACCACTGGATAGTGGTATGTTCCAAGAAAAATGATGGGAGTGATGGTGTGCCACAGTCCGCGCTGCTCAGGGTTCAGAAATAACTCACCAAAGAGCCAGTCAAATTTCCATCCTCTTTATTCCTCCTACGCGTTTCAGCGCCACACCCGGCGCCTTCCTCAGGGATATTACAATCATCATCACAAAGGGGCTTTTTATAGCCCTCAATCCTCATAAAAGGGGTGTCATTTGTTTACTGGTGATGTCATCCTCATCATCAGAAGTGGGTGTAACCACCCATTTTGGCGCAATTTTTACATAAAACATCACATACAGCTCAAAATTGTTAAAAAAATGCTCAGTGCCTCCATCAATTAATAGTCATTGTTCTCCAGGTTAAATTTTTCGAAAATGAGGCAAATAAGAGCCAAAAACATAAAAAGATCGATCCATTCATTGATGTTCCAAAAAAATATAACACATTTACTACTTTCATTGGACTAGAACCTGGGGTCCTGAAGGATACAAGTGGAGCTCTATTGTTCTAATATTGAGCGCCACCAGAGATTCTCATGTTAGAGCTGTTAAAAATGAGAGATTATATAGTTAAAACAACAGTAAAAAATGTATATAAATTGTGGAGAGGAGGATAAAAAGGCTATAAAAATTATATATATATACTAAAAGAATTTTTTATTATAAATATCAAAAATAAAATATCTTTAAAAAATAAATTAAAAAATTATTCTTTTTACTTTCAATTCTAACTGATATGTGTGTACATATCCATTATGTATGTGTTTGGCCCACATGGGAACGTGTCCACACACATGGAGCAAGCAATGGTGTTTGTGGGGGATGTAGGTACAGTCCAGTACACACTCACAAACATGTGTACACACACATAGTTCAGTTCAGCCACGGCAGCTGTGCCATGGCATGGACCAATGTAGGCACATATGGGCATAGTGTTGTTTGTATTTTCCCGCCATCAGCTACAGATGCATACATAGCAAGCCATTGTGTAGTGTAAGCCACTGTCCTGCACAAAACCGCTCCTGTGTGACGCTTGAGCGGCTCGAAATTGTCGCAGCAGTCACTTTTGACGACATGAGCGCGTATTCATCACAAACTCCAAGACAATGGCGTCAGGTATTAGCCAGCCTTCCAGCGCAGGCTGGCCAATCATAACGCTATTGCTTTGTCCAATGAGCGTGTTTGGGGTGCGGTGTAAAACAATTTGCCACGCCTCTGTTCTCGCCGCGCTGAACATGTACGTCAACATTCCTTTGGTAATGGGGATTGCGGCGTGTGAAGCGGCAACGGGAGTCGAACGGATGTTGCCCCTGTTGGTGTGGCGATTTCTGGGGCGACACATCGCCTTAGGTTGAGGGCAAAATTGCGGCGTGTAAAAGCGCCATAGGCAATCTGAGGCGACCATGAAAAACGTGCATGCACACTTTAGATTGCCTCCTATCACCACCAAAAATTGTGGCATGTAAAGGTACCCTAAGACAGTTTGGTCGGGTTTACCCTAGCACAAACGTAAGGCACTTTGTAAACTTATCTCCCACTGTTCAGTGTAGTTTTTAATGAATGCTGTTTTTATTTTTCAGGATTTCCTTTGCTCAGTACAGCTGTGTGGCTATCATAATAGACCCACATTAAGAAAACAAAGGAAAACCCTGCTAACAGATAAGGGAAAATAAAAGACCTTTTGTTTTGTATCATTTTCCTGTGCTAGAGAGACATAACTTTTGTTTCTTGTGTTGTACAGAATGTAGACTTTCACAACACTCCCCCTGCAAGTTCTGCAGATACATTTGGTGGAAAGCCAATGTTCCATTGTGTAAAATGTGAACTTTCAACCTCCTTGCCTTTGTCTCCTTTATTTTGATAGAAGACATTGAAAAAAAACCTGCATTAATAAAGTGAATGTATAATACTGATTACATACAAATAGTAACAATAATAATCTTTATTTATATAGCGCCAACATAGTCCACAGTGCTTCACAATTCAGAGGTTCATATTTAACAGAGATAAATATGCTGAAGCAAAATAATTTTTACTACTAAAAGCTAACGAAAGCAATTTTCTGAATGTTTATAAGGGTACCGTTACACAACGCAAAATTCCTTGCAATTTCACTTGCAACTTACTGGTTGCAGTGAAATCATGGACACATTGTTCTATTTTGTTGTGGTGTACAAATTTAACAATGTGTCCATGATTTCACTGCAACCAGTAAGTTGCAAGTGAAATTGTATGCAATGTTGCGACGTGTAAAGGTACCCTAAAGGTACCGTCACACAGAGCGACGGGCCTGGGGACGTCGGCGGCGACTGGCGGGTTTTTTTGGCGCCCCGCCAGCGTCGCCATCCCACATTTACATGGGGCGACATCTCCAGCCCCGTGCTGGTGAAGTGACTTGACACGCTGTGTCGCCGCCGGGGTGTCTGAAAACCCCAGTGGCGATGCAGGACAATGGGAGCCTATGGCTCCATCCCCTGACAGGCCGTCGGCGGCCGGTTACATGGGGCGATGTGTGCACATCCCCCAGATCGGTTGCCTGGTTTCAGAGCACTGCTCTGAAGTCAGGCGACCTTCCGGCAGCGCCGACATCACCCCTTTACATGAGGCGACGTAGGGGCTATGTCGCCGAGGATAGGCCACGCCCCTACATTGACGATGTAATCGGCGGCGATGTTGCCCCGTGTGACGGGGCCTTTAGGGTACCTTTACACGCCGCAACCGTGGTGAGAAAAATTGGCAGCGAAATATCGCTGCCACATTTCCTCCCAATCGCCTCCTTATTGAGGCGTGTAAATTGGGAATTTGGAGGCAATAACACAAATGTCGCCTGGTTCCGATTATAGAGAACTGCTCCAAAATTGAAACCAGGCGACATTGGTTTTATCGCCGCCAAATTCCCCATTTACACGCCGCAATAAGGAGGCAATTTGGCGGCAATCATTCCAGCGAGAAATATCGCCACCAAAAATGTCTCCTGCAGTTGCGGCATGTAAAGGTACCCTTAGAATCGCTAAAAAGACAAATTTCAAAAGATATATTTATATTTAAACCCCTTAGATTCTACTATTTCAAAACCAAAACATTTACTTTCCTTAAAGTGTGTTTCCTTATGTAAAATAAAAAATACTGAATTATAATTCTTATAGAGAAATTTTTTTTAAATATGGCCAGAGATCTCCGGGAGAAAAGACACACCACCCCAACATTGAACATATGGGATTAATTATAACTAGGGTAGTGAGAAACTAATTATAACTGGGATGGTAAAGAAAGTTGACATTTCAAGCTCCATTGAAGTAGGACCTCTTGCATTGATCAGGTAATTACAACAGAAGATTTGCTCTGAGGGCCGCTTTACACGTCGCGATATTGCAGCGCAACATCGATAAAAAGTCACGTGGTGTGGCCTTGCAGTTGATATCGTTCGTGCGTTGTGTCAATGGGCAATGCGACGCGTAAACAACCTAACTACAATATTGCAAGAAGATTGTGCAAGCCCTTCAACTGTACGATATTGTATATGCGATGTGGCATGATCGTGCTGTGTGACAGCGCAACTACGATTTGGAGCGCAACTTCCCCTATTCAATCTAATGTTAAATGGTCGTTCCCTGGGTTGCTCATACAGAGCGTGGAAAAGGGGCGTACTATATCGTAGTTGCGTTGCCTGCCGATATCTCCCTGTGTATAAAAAGAAAAAATAGTGTTGCGCCACCTGTGGACCTCTCCTGTCTTTAAAGCGGTCGTATTATAAGCAAACTAACCTTTAAAGGTTGTGCCCGATCCGCACAACCAGATTGTGAGCGTAGTTTGTGGCTCAGGCTGCCAGCCTTGGATCTGTAGTGCTCCTGTGTCCTCAATCACCTCTGCACCTGGCCTCGTGCTGTCCACACTCTCTCTCCAGGGTTAGGTCAGGAAACACCAGGTTGATCCATTAACCCTATCCCTCCTGCAGCTCTGTCACCACTTTCCACAATGGAATTAGATTAATAGAATTCAAATAGAATATGCGGTTCTAAGGTAGAGCGCTGGTATGAGACGGGATACTTAGATCTTTATCTCCGTAACTTTATTCATAAAAAGCTCCAGACCACAACATGTTTCGACGTACAGATCCGCTTGAGGAAGACGTCTGTACGTCGAAACATGTTGTGGTCTGGAGCTTTTTATGAATAAAGTTACGGAGATAAAGATCTAAGTATCCCGTCTCATACCAGCGCTCTACCTTAGAACCGCATATGATATCTCCCTGTGTGACATCTACTATGCGATCTTGGACAAGTGCCAAGAACGTGCGCGCTGCCGTGAAATCGTATGCAATCGTATGCAATATCGGAACGATATCGCGACGTATAAAGTGGCCCTGAGAAGCAGACACCAAGGCTAGGATACTTTACTGGGCCTTCTGAAGGCCTGAAAGAGGTGCACAAGAGCACAATGGAGGACACTGTATGGATGACATAGGACACACCATCCACACAGTGCAAGAAGAGGAGGTGCTGGATCAAGCGATACCCCATAAGTTAGTATATTTGGCTTAAGATATTCAATAGCGTCATCACTCCTATACTGCTGTATGGTAGTGGGGTATGGGCCCAGTGACTTACCCAGACCAGACAAAGGTGGATTCCAGCCCAACTGAGGTCTTGCATCTGGAGTTCTGCAAATATCTCCTTCAAGTACATCGCAGCACCTCAAACATAACCAGTTGGGCCAATTACCCTTATGGCTAACTATACACAAAAGGGAGCTTTCACACCAGGTGCACATACAGAGCAGCAACCATAGCTCCTGCCATCATAATGCCCTACTGAGCCAAAGCCCCGGCAGCCAGTCCCGCCAACGTCAGCAACACACCCTGACAAAAGCCAAAATAAAGAAAATCTCAGAGAGCTGAAAGATGCAATATAAAATATTGGATTGCACTCGCAACAAGGTTAAACTATAGTGCAATGCCCATGTGCGAGTTTTTCCTCAGCGAGAAACTTGCTGAGGAAAGATTTGCAGCATGCTCCGTATGGCAAAGTACAGTATCTTACCGAGATTCCCCTTTGCAAGTGAATGTAAGCAAGAAAAAAATCGCACAACACACGGATGGCGTTTTTAGCATGTTTTATCCATTGCTGTGAAAAGTTAGAATAGATAGATTATAGGATAGATAGGTATTGATAGAGCTCACCAGTCTTCCGATGCTTGCTTCCGGGGCTGCTCATTAACCTTCATGAAAATTCACTGCACTGACGGGCAACAGCCAATCACAGACATTCACTCTCTGTGACAACATCTGGGATTTATTGAAACAATTGTTCACTGCAAAGGAAGTGAGCGCAAAGAGGGTCTTATCGTTATATCTATAGGGTGGCACTGAAGCCGTTAAATGTAACTGCTGACCTTCTCTGGTTGTGGGACACACAACCAGTTTGAAAACACACGTAAGGTAGCTGCTGCAAGACACACACTTCCATGTGCAACGTGGTGAGGAAATCCTAGGATTCAAAAGGGATGGTGTGTAGTCAGTCCGCGCTGCTACAGAAGACACAACGCCCAAATCTTCAGTTACTCACGGTTTATTGGATCCATCCAATGCATTTCAGAGCCTGCTATGCTCCTTCATCAGTTGATGCACACCCTGATGAAGGAGCATAGAAGGCTCTGAAACATCTTGGGTGGATCCAATAAACCTTTAATAACTGAAGATTTGGGCTTCGTGTTTTCTGTAGCAGCGCGGACTAACTACACACCATCCCTTTTGAATCCTAGCATCTGGGATTGGCTGTTGCACTCACTGCACTTAACACAATCTTTAGCTGTGTCTGAGCTTGGTTGTCATACACATTAGTGTTTTGCAACCAAACTTTCATTATGTGTGTGTTAAATAATAATGGGAAAAAATGTATATGGATCCACCATATTTTTCATTCTCAACACAGATTAAGTGGACAGCTGTGGGCTGCAGCCCCCAGCTGTGCACTTTATATTGACTCAAATATGGGATCCCCATCTTTTTTTTAAATTAAAAAAGTCATGTAAAAAAAAAAACAGTGGCGTGGAGCCCCCACCCAATTTTATACTAAGCTAAGATAAAGAGAACGGCTGGGGGTTTTCATTCTTACCCTGGTGAGGCACATAGTTACTGCCCCTCCAAGGTAATAATAGCAGCCCACAGCTGCCCCAGAATATTTGTGCATTTATTAGAAATTCCAAATCCTTGCACTTTACCCTGGTGCAGTGGCATTGCGTTGATAGAAGGCGTTAATGACAGCTGAGTATTGACAGCTTGTCCTTAAGCCCTGGATTGGTAATGTCAGGCATGATACCCGACCATTACCCATCCAGTAAGTGAAAAATTATTAAACACACACACATACAGAAAAATCTTTTATTAGAAATGAAACATTGACAATCCTCATCATCCTGTTTATTAACACAAAAAACATACCCTCCGACAATAAGCCACAACGAGATCCACGTCCCATCTCAGCTATTCTGCATTGGAGGCCGTATTAAGGAAGAGGCCTCCTGTCATCGTGGTCTATGAGAACAGAAAGATGGTACTGAGAGCTGCAGCCCTGTCAGTGGTGAGTTCGTAAGGTCACCTGAGGACACGGCAAAGATCCCTTGTATCTTCCTTATCCTACAACCCCAAACAACTGTTCAGCACTTTTAACTCTCTCCTCCACCCACTGCTGTCCCCTCCAACCTCCCTCATCTCTGCTGAGGACTTCGCCACATACTTCAAAAATAAAATCGACAAACCTTTATTGTTCCACCACCACAACCACTCCATATACCAGACCTCTGCTCTACCCTCATAACCTCCCTCTCCAACATCACTGAAAGAGAGCTTACTCATCTCCTATCTAAATCACAACTCACCATCTGTGCACTTGACCCAATCCCTTCCCACTTTCTCCCCATCCTCACTAAAACACTCATCCCAGTCCTAACCCACCTCTTCAATCAATTGCTATCTTATGGTACCTTTCCCTCGGCTTTCAAACATGCCACTATCACACCCATCATTGAAAAGCCAAACCTTGACCCAACTGCTATGACGAGCTACCGCCCCATATCAAGGCTCCCGTTTGCTTCCAAAGTCCTTGAACGACATGTCCGTGCTCAACTTTCCTCCCACCTCTCATTTAACTCTCTCCTTGACAAGCTACAATCCGGCTTTCGGACCCACCACTCCACTGAAACTGCCTTACCAAAATTACTAATGACTTGCTCACAGCCAAAGCTAATAGACAATTCTCAATCCTCCTCTTTCTAGACCTGTCCTCTGCCTTTGTAAAACAAGGGTACACGAGCGCAATGTGTGAAACCTGGTGGTCTAAGGGGTTAATGGATTGCACGCCAATTGGCCACTCACCCGGGGGGTTGTGCAGTCGTGCACAACACCAGTGGATGCCTGGAAGCAGAGGAGCCCCCGCTCAGAAGCTGCACGAGATGCCGGTCCTGTAGTCCTGCCTCAGTCCATGTGAATCCAGGAGGTCACGTGATCCAAGTCATATGTGACATCACCACAGGTCCTTCAGCTGTTACTGTTGTTAAGGTGCTTCACAGGTCCTCAAGGAGGAGGAATTAAACAATGCCTTGGCCCAAAGCATCTCCACCAGTGATCCCACAAAAGGATTATAACATAAAACAAAGGTAAAATGGAAACTGGAGTTTATAAGCGCTAAGGCACAAAGCACAGGGAACGTATTAACAGATTCTCAAACCTTTTATTATTAGCTCCTTGTATGGGCCACAACGCATTTCAACAGCACGCAGGCTATCTTCATCAGGTGATACAAGGTATTGAGCTCAGGAAGTGACATTTATAGGGTCCAGATTACAACAATTGGAAAGTTCATTAATAACATCATGGCAAATCATTAACCCTACATAAACCTAAAAAGATGACTTGTATACCAATCTTCCGATGAAAAAGGTGAATTACTATATGAAGCAGGACGACGATTAAAATTGTTGGAAAGCATATAACATTACCTGCTGATTATAAAATATACACTCATGTGTGTTAATAAAAGTAACAACCCATACAATAAATACAAAAATACATAAATAATCATGAATAATTATACATATAAAATACAAATATAAAAACCAAATTTTGTGGCTACATGAAAAAATTAATAAAATCAATATAAAAAGGAGCCATAATAACCAGATTTCTAAAAGATATATGTATATATAAAGATAAAACTATAAAATCGATGTATAAAAAACCTACCTTCACTGTAGAGTAATGAAATGAAAATATAATCATGTAGCATGGTGGCTCAAGTGGATAGCACCACAGCCCCTGCAACGTTAAGGTCCCGAGGCCCTGGGTTCAACTCCCACTAAGGACAACACCCGCAAGGAGCTGATGTGCTCCTGGCTTCTGCATGAGTCTCCTTCAGGCACCCTGGCCCCCCCACACTGCAAAGACACACTGACAGGATGTCCAGACTGTGATCCTCCACAGGGACAGCGCAACCAATTCATGCAAAATGCCATGGAATCAACAGTGCTGCACAAGACAAGCAAATATGAAATTACCATTATTAGTGTTTGGCCACATTCTCAATAGCAAGATTATGACCTGGTGCTAAAGTGCCCAATTTAAAAATCAAGTAGCTCTCTTTTCTAATCAGTCTAGTTAGATGGTCCGGTTCTTTTCCTTCTATATGGTCAATAATGATCAGGGACAATTTAGTAGGATCCCTATGATGCACGGCATTAAAATGTTTCGATAAACTGTGTAGTTGATATCCATTTCTAATATTTTGCCTTGGTTTGTTGAGGCGCGCGTGCATGGTTTGCACAGTGCGGCCCACATACTGGAAGCCGCGCATGCATTCCAAAAGATAGACCACGTGGGTGGATTGGCAGGTTAGCCTGTATTTAATAGTGAAAACCTCACCGTGGTTCTAGATGTAAAAATCAAAGCCCCATCAACTAAAATGTGGCAACAGAGGCACTTTGGGACATGGCATTGATAGCAACACAATTTATCATTGTTAGCCATTTTGACCATAATTCTCTTTGGAGCCTTATTATTAGGTGCCACAAAATTCTGCAGATTCCTGTTTCTCCTATAAATAATCACTGGTTTGTCAGGAAGGTGGTTAGATAATACAGGATCACTTTTTAATATGAACAAATATTTGTTCAAAAGTTTCTGTATGATAGCCCGACATTGGCAAAAGGTAGTTATTAGACTCCATTTTGCAAAATCTTTAGATTAGGGATGGGCGAATCTACTCGCTAGGACTCGTTACTCGGCGATTAGTAAGGGACTCGCAGGACTCGGTACTCTGCGAGTTTCCCAGCGTTTACTCGCACGAGTCCAATGCAAATCAATGGCAAACGCTGACAAAACTAGGATTGCCATTGTCTTGCATTAGACTCGGCTACTGTGCTAGTGATAGCAGGGAAACTCGCAAAGTAACTGCTGTTACTTTGCGTGCCGAGTCCAGCTGTCTTCTCTGTGCAGGCTGCCGCAGCTCCAGGGTCCTAGAGCCCGCCTGCTCACAGAGATGATGTAGCAGAGCTGAGATTGTTCTCAGTCTGCTCATTCCCTGTGCATAGACATCTATATCTATGCACAGGGGATGTAGCAGAGAGGACATCGCGTTCTGGACTGCGTCGGACAGAAGAGGATTTTTTTAATTAAAGATGGAGTCCCTAATGGCTTTTTTTTTATTTCTAATAAAAAATTTTCTCTGTGTTGTGTTTTTTTTAAAACAATTTAATAGAAATTCATGGCGGTCATGTCTAATATTGGCGTGACCGCCATAAATTTCGGGCTTAGGGCCAGCTGATAATACAAAGCTGGCCCTAACCTCTTTATTACCCAGCGTGCCACCGCCACCAGGGAAGCTGGAAGAGCGGGGTTCAGCGCCAGAGGATGGCGCTTCAATGAACGCGCCATCTTCTGGGGCCGCTGCGGGCTGCAATTTGCAGCGGGGGGTGCCCAGAAAGCTTGGGCCTCCCTGCACTGCGGATTCCAGCCCCCAGCTGCTTACCTGTACCTGGCTAGACATAGAAATTGCGTGGAGCCCCATGCATTTTTTTTTAATTATTTCATGAAATTCATGAAATAATAAAAAAAAAGGGCTCCCCTATATTCTTGTGTCTGGCCAGGTACAAATAGGCACCTGGGGGTTGGGGACAGCCCGTCGCTGCCTGCTGGATCCGGCTGGTTCCAGAAAGACCATGTAATTTTTTTTCTGAAAAATCAATAAAACAATCCTAAAAAAGGGACTGCATCTTTATTAACCCCTCGCCCATGGTCCAGGGGTTAATAAAGATGCAGTCCCTTTTTTAGGATTGTTTTATTGATTTTTCAGAAAAAAAATTACATGGTCTTCGCCGTATTTCTGGAACCAGCCGGATCCAGCAGGCAGCGACGGGCTGCCCCCAACCCCCAGGTGCCTATTTGTACCTGGCCGGACACAAGAATATAGGGGAGCCCTTTTTTTTTATTATTTCATGAATTTCATGAAATAATTTAAAAAAAAATGCGTGGGGCTCCGCGCAATTTCTATGTCTATCCAGGTACAGCTAAGCAGCTGGGGGCTGGAATCCGCAGCGCAGGGATGCCCAAGCTTTCTGGGCACCCCCCGCTGCAAATTGCAGCCCGCAGCCGCCCCAGAAGATGGCGCGTTCATTGAAGCGCCATCCTCTGGCGCTGAACCCCGCTCTTCCAGCGGCCCTGGTGGCGGTGGCACGCTGGGTAATAAAGAGGTTAGGGCCAGCTTTGTATTATCAGCTGGCCCTAAGCCCGAAATTTATGGCGGTCATGCCAATATTAGACATGACCGCCATGAATTTCTATTAAATTGTTTTAAAAAAACACAACACAGAGAAAATTTTTTATTAGAAATAAAAAAAAAAGCCATTAGGGACTCCATCTTTAATTAAAAAAATCCTCTTCCGTCCGACGCAGTCCAAAACGCGATGTCCTCTCTGCTCATCCCTGTGCATAGATATAGATGTCTATGCACAGGGAATGAGCAGACTGAGAACAATCTTAGCTCTGCTACATCAGGCAGCAGGCGGGCTCTAGGACCCTGGAGCTGCGGCAGCCAGCACACAGAGCAGACAGGACTCTTATCTGTGCGAGTTTCCCAGCGATTACTTGCAAAGTAAACGAGTCCAATGCAAATCAATGGCAAAACTAGGATTGCTTCAGGCTGAAGCTTCCCAGACACATCTGTGATTTTTAAATCGCACACTACTCGCTATTACTCGCTTCCCCATTCATTAACATTGGACTCGCTAGACTTGCAACGAGTAGCGAGTCCCGGGCTCGGACTCGCTAGAGTCAAGCGATTCCGAGTAATTTAGGATTTGCCCATCACTACTTTAGATCTATTATTAGATGATCTGGAGTCAAGTACTTTTTGGACACCTGACTCCTGGGTGAACCACTTGGTATTGTTAAAAGCATCCTGGACTGGGATGGCAGATCCGCCAGGGTGGGTAAAGCTATTCTCACCAGACCAAAGGTGAAGGGGGGAATGGGCCTCCCGGACATTAAACGTTTATCATGCAGCGGCCCATATGTCCAGAATTCTTGACTGGTGCAGGAACGGCAGGCATAAAACCTGGGTGCAAATAGAACAAAGCTTTAGCCCAATTCCACTGGACAGATTACCCTGGGTGATGGCGTCGGCCCCCTCCATTCTTCGGAATCACCCTACCATTGGGACAACAATTCGGGTTTGCAACTCTCTATCTTTGAGATCGTTCGTTCTCCTTCCCTGCTCACCGCTCATGCCTATTATAAGCCATCCCGATTTCTCAGCGGCCAGCTCTGACAAAACCTTTGCTTTATGGATAGAGACCGGGAGTGATAGGGCGGGGGCGATCGGTGGTGGCGGGGAATGGCCGTCTCTGAACGAGATGTCGTCCTGGGAGGAACCATCTGCGTTGGGATGGTGGAGATGTTTCCAACTATGACATTACCTGCAATCATTACCTCCTCTGTCTTATTATAATCGTCCTAGGACGCAATTTGAAGCATTGTGTTTGAGCCAAGGTCCACTCAGACATGCATTGTCTCTCCTATATGCTTTGCTGGGCTCTCTGCACGACCAGGGATCGCCAAGCTTCATCTCGCACTGGGAAAGGGAGCTGAATATCACTTTTTCAGAGGAACAAATCACACAGATGTTTCGGCTCGCTCATAGCACCTCCATCAGTTCTAAGTATCAGGAGGCCAATTATAAGCTATTGCCACGATGGTACAGAACACCGGTCAAACTCAATACAATGTACCCGGCACACAGCACGGATTGTTGGAGATGTGGGAGTGGTAGGGGTACCCTTTCACATATCTTCTGGGACTGTGAGGTTATTCGGCCATTCTGGCTGGAGGTGGAGAACATCATTCGGCAGGTTTCTTCTATCCAAATACCTCTCACACCGGCTTTGATTCTCCTAAACCATTGCAAGGTCCCCTTGATCACGTATAAAAATTCCCTTTTCAAATTCCTCATTATGGCGGCCAGAGCCTGCATACCAGCGCTGTGGGGGAGGGACACGACACCTTCTATTCCACAATTTCTCAGAGGGGTTAAAAAATAGATGTATATGGAGGAGTTGACATCTTCCATACGGGAATCCCAAACTGAATTCGGATCCATATGGATTGCTTGGATGGATTTCCAACAATCTGAGCTTTACAGTACACTGTTGGGTAGAGATCCACTACCTGAATATGTTTATCAGAGTACTGGAGGCGGAGACTGGCTGGCCTGGGGGGGGGCTCCTCATAACCCCTTCTTGGCCCTTCCCCCCTTTTCTCCCTAGTCCCCCTCATCTTCTTTATTTCTCCTCTTTTTGTTCGCGATGAGCTTGTGATCACTGCGACTCTCCTTCTACTAATACTCCCTATCTATCTAACTTCTATATATGCCTTCTTTTTAACTGATTCTCTTTCCTTTTCTCTATACGAGTAATTTGTTTGTTAATTATTTTTGATGGTTTGATTGATTACCATCGCTGTTCATTTTTCTTAGGATCTATAATTTTCCTTTCTGGTGTTAAGATAAAAACATAAAAACATTTTGGCTTTCCAGGATTTTACTGGCTCGCCACTGCTATGAGTAGGATTATTTGTTGTTTCAGAATATGGGTTCAATGTACACTTCCACGAACAAATCTCCATTAGATGTCCATGTGGGGGGGCATGGCCTAGCGAGGGATGTAAGCGGTCGCAGCAGGAGAGCTCTCCCGCCGACACATAGCTAGATAGCTGTGACCGCTGCAAGCCGGAGCCGCCGATTCAGTCAGAATCGCTGTGGGAAACACTCGGGACGCCGGAGGTCCTGTCGCCGAAGCCGGTGGAGCGAGAATGACCCGCAGACGGCAGAAAGACTTGGGCGCGGCGGAGGCCGCTGGGATTCAAGATGGCGCCGCGGCTGAGGAGGAGGCGGCATGGGCAAACAAAGCGTGTGCCAGGAGAATGACGGCGGCCGCACGCTTGCAACAGTTTGCGAGAGTGGAGGAGCATGGCGACCGAGGGCAGGAGGAAAGAGGATCCGAAGCTGAGGATTCTGACATGGAGCAGGTACAAGAGGGGGGAGATGGCATGGAGGCGCGGGCTGGGCTGCAGGGAGACCCCCAAGAGGAGAACACCACTGGAGAGATGGGGGAGGACCAGATCACACAGGAGCCCACTCTCAGAGACATTTTCTCAGCAGTGAACTTTTGCAAAGAGGCCCTGACTGTTTTAACCCAGAGAGTTACAGGGGTGCAGACTGAGATTAGTCATATAAAAAGTGATATGACTAAAACTAATACCAGACTGGGAGAAGTGGAAGAAAGGGTTGGTACTGCAGAAGATGACATTAGTAAATTGCAGAAACAACAAAAGCAATTTGATAAACTGCTGCGAGAGGTTATGGATAAAAGCGATGACTTAGAGAATCGCTCACGGCGAAACAACATAAAAATTGTGGGGATTCCAGAAAAGTCCGAAGGATCAGCGCCCTGTGAATACCTAGAGGCTTGGCTCCAGCAGAAATTTGGAGCAGATGTGCTATCCAAGATGTTTGTGGTTGAAAGGGCCCATAGGGTCCCTGCAAGGCCGCCGCCTCCTGGAGCCCTCCCCCGGGCCATGCTGGCCAAGATTTTGAATTACCGGGACAGAGACACTATATTACGCAAAGCTAAGAGTGCTAAAGATCTAACTATCGATGGTCAGAATATTTCCATCTATGCGGACTACTCGCCAGTAGTACAGAAAATGAGAATGAGCTTTTGGGAGGCAAAACGGAAATTGAGGGACCTTGGGCTCACATACTCAATGATATACCCGGCTAAGCTGCGGGTGGTAGCGTTGGGGAAAGTCCACTTTTTTCAGGACCTGGAAGAGGTCACAGACTGGCTTGAAAGGAATAACAAGAAACTGCGAGTCCAGAGCCCAGGCTGAGGAGGCCTGGTAGGCGGATGCTCCGCCTAAGGCTCGACTGTTGTTGGTTTGGATCTAGTGATGTGTCTGGCCCTCTCCTGTCCTGTTCCTTTATTGAGTTTACAGTGTTTACTTGTAAAATGGTGGTGGGGTGGCTAGGCCACGGTGTTGTGGCAGGGTGAAACAGCCTGTTACACAGTATGTTGAATGTATATTTACTTAAGGCAGGATGATGCTGAGGGCTTTGCGGGTGATTCACAGCAAACGAAGAATTAGTTTGCAGTAAGGGGGACTAGGTCGAACGAGTTTCCCCACTCTTTCAAGAGAGGAGATAATGGGATAAGTTCAGGTGGGGGAAGGTAGGGAGGGGTGGGGGGAGGAGGACTAAGGGAGGGAGGAGTTATCGGACAGTACCTAAAATATTGTGGTGGGAAGGGGATTGTTTTAATAGCAATGTATATCGGCTATGGCTAATCAGATAAAAATTATTAGCTGGAATGTGCGAGGTCTAGCGGATAGGAGTAAGAGAGCGACTGTGCTGAGATATTTGATGTCATTTAAACCGTCCATTATGTGCCTGATGGAGACGCATTTGACAAGGGAGAAGAGAGGAGTTCTGGGTCGGAGGTGGATTCGGTATGCCTATCATGCCACATATTCCAGTTATGCAAGGGGGTCTCGGTCCTGGTCCATTCTTCCATTCCGTATGAGGAGATTGAAGTGCAAGTGGACAAGGATGGCCAATATGTGTGTGTGGTGTGCAGAGTGTATGGACAAATGTTATGTTTGGTAGCAGTGTACTTTCTGCCCCCATATTCAGACCGTAAGCTACTTGAAATTATGGAACTGACGAGACGCAGGGTGGGGATCCCTATCCTATTAATTGGAGATGTCAACAATGTTTTGGATTTGGATCTTGACAGGGAAGGGAGAGGGCGGGGGTTGATAACAAGACAGGGGAGTGTGACTCCGTTCGCAAAACAAATTAAGGAGTTAGGCCTTACGGATATTTGGAGAGTCCGAAATACTGGGGTGAAGTGTTTTTCTTGTTTCTCAGCTTCACATAGAGCTATGTCAAGAGTAGATGTCACACTGAGGAATGGACAATTAGACAACAGGGTCAGCAAAGTGGAATATTTGCCGAAGGTGGTGTCTGACCACAAGCCTCTGGAGGTTGTGTTAAACATGGGAATAGGAGGCTTGGGCCATAGAGGGGAATGGAAGGTTCACCCAAGCTGGTTGAAAATGATGGACATGGGAAAAATTGGAGAGGAGGTGGAACTATTCTTCCAGGAGAACGAGGGTAGTGCAAGGCCGGGGGTTGTGTGGAATGCTATGAAGGCTTATCTCAGGGGGTTATTTATTCGGGATATTTCTAGGTGCAAAACCGAAACTAGGAAGGAGGAGCGAGGGGTTATTGAAGCACTGAGGAGAGCGGAAGAGGAGGTAATGAGTCGGCCCTCACCGGAGACGCAAGCGTGTTTACAGGATGCGCAGGAGGCAGTGGATAGGGTCCATCTTCAGATGACTCGGAAGCGGCAGGAATTTCAGAAGGCAAGATTTTATGAGGATGGGGAAAAGGTGGGGCATTTTCTGTCTGTGGTGGCTGCGGCTCAGAGGGACTCCACTCATGTATATGGTCTCTATAACAATAAAGGGACGGTTGTGGAGGACACAGGTGATATCCTCAATATATTTAGGGATTTTTATAAGACCTTATATACTTCTGGGCTATCGGCCACACAGGAGGAAATAAGAAGGTACGTGGATGAGGTTCAGATTCCAGGTATCACGGAAGAGGAGAGTGAAAGATTGGGACAACCGGTGACGGAGGAAGAGTTAGAGGAAGCATTAGCGACTATGGCAGGTGACAAGGCCCCGGGGGCCGATTGTTTACCCACAGAAGTGTACAAACAGCTCAGAGAGGTATTGCTACCAAAACTCTGTGTGGTCTTCCAGGAGGCCTTGGGGACTGGTTGTTTGCCAGAATCTATGAGAGAAGCCACAATAGTGGTTTTACCCAAAGAAGATAAGGATACTAAAAAGGCAGAATCATATAGGCCCATTTCCTTGCTGTCAGTAGATGCAAACTTATTGGCTAAAGTGTTGGCCCGTAGATTATCAGGTGTTATTACAGATGTGATCCACCCGGACCAATCGGGTTTTATGCCACACAAATCCACGGCAATAAATTTAAGGAGATTGTTTTTAAATCTACAACTACCAGCGGATAATGTGGGGCGTAGGGCTGTGGTGTCACTGGACGCACATAAAGCATTTGACAGCATGGAGTGGGACTATTTGTGGCTGGTACTTGAGAGAATGGGGTTTGGACGAGGTTTTATCTCTTGGGTTAAATTGCTGTATTCGCTCCCTGTGGCCCGAGTGAGGGTGAATGGTGGGAGGTCGGATAGGTTTGCTCTTACTAGGGGAACTAGACAGGGGTGTCCACTTTCGCCTCTAAGGTTTGCAGTAGCAATAGAACCTCTGGCCGCTCATATACGGGGAACAAAGGAGGTGAGGGGCTTTGTTTATGGCCCAGTGGAGGAGAAGATTGCGCTATATGCAGACGATGTGCTGCTATTTTTACAAGATTCATCGGATTCTTTGAGACATGCAGTTCAGGTAGTGGAGACCTTTGGTAGGATGTCCAGTTTGCATATCAACTGGGAAAAATCGAACCTTTTACTAGTGGATGAAGATAAGGCAGATGGGGTGGAAGTAGTGGGGTGCTCGAGGCTAGAGGTAGTGAGGCAATTTAGGTATCTGGGTATCCAAGTATCTCTGCCAATAACGGATTATATAAAAAAGAATGTAACACCCCTTCTGACTAAACTGAAGGATAAGGCTCAGGCGTGGTGCAGACTGCCTCTCTCGGTGGTGGGCAGGACTACTCTTGCCAAGATGATACTAATGCCGAAACTCCTGTATGTGCTTCATAATTCGCCACTCTGGATTCCTAGAGATCTTTTCCAGAAAATTAATTCTATATTTAGGCATCTGGTTTGGGGGGGTGGCCAGCCTAGACTAAAACTTGAAATTTTGCCGCGTCCAAAAGATGAGGGGGGTCTGGCGCTGCCTAATCCGTGGATTTATTTTTTGGCAGCCCAGGGGCAACATCTGAGAGGGTAGGCTACTGGTAAAGGGGATGCCATTCAAACTATGTTGGAGTATATCATGCGTAGACGCCCTCTGGTATTGAGCTTGGAAGCTGGAGATTTTGGCACTAAAAGGGGGGGTTCCCTACCCTGTGTCTGATCCAAAAAATTTGGAGGGAAATTAAAAAGCTGAGAGGAATTACGGGTCTGACGCTTTATACTCCAATATGGAACAATAATACTCTAGGGGAAATTTGTAAGTTGGG